>OY728160.1:1646518139-1647766889 GCA_963277665.1 Viscum album | reverse complement strand
AACATCCATAAATGTTTGAAAACATTATTAAACTCAGTTTTACGGAACATTATCATTATTATCAATATTATCTATAAATAAAATTTTTTATATAAGCATAATTTCATTATTATAATGTGACATAAAAATATATGTAATGATCCAGACAAACTATATATGGTAGATGTGTGTCTGGTACATTTAGTATCCATATGGTAAATATATGTATTTAAAAAATAGGTGGTAATCCTTATTGAACAACCTTATTTAATATTTTCTATGAATGATGTTTAATAGGTAATTTTCAGGTGAATCTATCCATTTTATAAAACCACACATATATAAATCTCATCCCTATACAGCTTCATGGAATCATCCATCCAATAACATCATTAATGTTTTTCTAATATTCATTTTTCCAACAGAACATGACTCCTCCCCATAACAGTCCCATACCACTATATTATATTCAACACTTTTTTCCTTATTTCTCTATCTAGAGTATTTAAGTAAAGGGATTTTGGATAACATAAATGAAAATTATAAATAAATCATTAAAAAACTCATCTATGTCCACTAACAACAACGTCACTGTATTTGGTAAAATTTAACAATATATTTTTTCTGACCATCATTTCTAATTCAACTTTTCCATAGAAAATAAATTTCTATCATATCATAAAAATTTTCTTCTACCCCATTGGTAATTCTTAAACTTTATACATGTGTGAAAAAACACATCAACATTATAATCCTACAACTCTTCATCTGGTACCACCATTCATATATTGTTAGGTATATTATGCCCCCAATCATTAGTTAACATTATTTATTTTTCATACTACCCAGTTCCAAGGAAGGATAATATTTATTATTATTTTTATTTATATATGCCACATATACATTTTTAATCCTTTAAAACTCCTCATGTACCCTTATATATCTGATATCATATTTTAAGAAATATTTTTACTACCACTCAAGCATCAAAATATTATAAATATCATGTCTGATAAAATCATTTATGGTCTTTTTAATAAAATAGGTATACTTCTATATTTGATTGAATGTGATTATCATTCGATCAGAAAAGAAAATAGTGATTTTGTATGAAACGTTAAAAATTTCATAGAATCATAAGATTAGAGAATTTTTTTTCTAAAAATTGAAAAGTAAAAACATCTATCAGATTTTCTAACAAATAATAAGAACAAATTCTTTCCAACATTAGAAACACATTTTTATAGGTTTAATAAAAACATTTGTAAAAGTTTTTTATGGAAATAATACCTTTTTTTAAAACATAACATAAGATCCATAGTCCCCCAAATTGGATTTTTTTTGAAAATATTTTTAACTACTTTGTAACATTTCATTAGAAAAAAAATTTATTGAATTTTCTAAAAATTTATGAAATCATATTTTTTCTCTTAAATATTGTACAGAAACAACATTTTAAGATAAAAAATAGTTTCTGATGGATGTATAACTCTATGTGAAATTTTTCTTTATGCCCATGATAGGTTAAGATCAAAGTCAACATTAACTTCTACCACATTAATGATAAAAACATTATATTCATAAAATAAATTGTTGTAAAACTTCTTAAATAGTAACATTTTGTTCACCCAATGGAAAAAATAATCCAAATCATGGTGGGGGATATTTGTTTCCAATTTTAATAAGTCATTGGTGGAAGAAAAAGATGTTGTTGCGACCTCAATTCATCAAAATTTTATATTGTAATATATTTGTTGAAAACTTCAATGATTGTACATATTATTGAAATAGACTCATGAATAAAATCTTCATCAAAAAATATAAATTTTATGAAATAATATTTAATGTCAATTTTATTTTTCTATGAAATTTTGAATAGGGTATTCAGAAATATCAATGTAAAATTGATTAGACAAAAGAATATTCAATACTTTTATAAAATTAATTCTAAAACCATATATATGAATTTTATCCATATTATTTGTATACAAGAATGGGTGGATTAAACATACTCTTATTATATTATAATCAATATAATATAACTTTATTTCTTACTATGTCACATCAAACACAATTCATACTAATATTGAAGTTCCTTGTGAAATTTAATTTCTATTATTATATTATCCATCCAAATCAGCATCAATAACTCATATAATGTTCATGTCAGAACATATTTTATAAAAAAATACACATGATGTGTTTTCTTTACTATACATTAGTATTCTTGTTCAATAGCAGTATATGTGATTCATTTGGAGAAATTTGATATCCTACATAAAATATGATATTATATAAAATCACTAGTATTGATGATTTATAATATTTCAGTTATACAATCATAATCTGATAGACACTTTGATTCACACATTCCCAAATTTCAACTTTACTCAAATTTATGCAAATAGTGACAAGACTAGAAACTTATTTGGAATCTGTAATGCCAAAGAAATATAGAAACTATATATCCTGATTTTCCACTAATATTTATATATATATCCATACACTAGGCTTTTATGACCCTAAAATAACGTAATTTATTATACCTTTTATATTTCAAAGATTTTTCATCATTTTCTAGAAAATACATTATAAAATTTATCCCTAAACACTAGTAAAATTATATCATCAACAAAAATAATAGTAATCAAGGAACCTGAGTTCAAATCCTTCACATATAAGTTTCAATAAACATTTCCTTTAAAAAATAAACTACATAGTGAAAATATAATATTATTATTATAGTTCAAGAGGAGGTATTTTAACCCATACAATGGTTTCTTCATCTTACTCACCATGGTAACATCTATATAAATTATGAAGCCACTGGGTTTCTCAGTGTACAATTATTTTTCAATTTCTCCTTTTATTAAAAGTGAATTAACAACCATCCAATTTTCAGTGTACAAATGATTTACAATAACATGAACGATAATTCTTATGGTTTCATGTCTCATGATCGTGGAAAATGTTTCATCAAAATCAACATAATCATGTAGTGAGTAACCCTTGAAAACAAGTCATTATTTATTACTGGATATTTTTTAATTTCAATTGAACTTGTTTCTAAACAATAAATTGTTTCATATAATGTTATTTCCTACTGGCCATGGTACAAGATCCCAAGTTTCATTCATGCCAATATGTTATATAAATTCATTCAAAGAGTCTACAGACTATTTATGTTAAACATCATATGAAACTGATTGTGGTTTGATAAATAAGATTGCTTATCTCTGATTCTCTAATATCATGATTCATCTAGACTGAAAGGGATCATTATGATTTCCAATGATGTTGAAAATTTTGATATATTTATATTTTACCATAAATTTTAAAAACATTAATCCTATCATCCTTCCCAAATAATAACATTAATATAGCTCATTTTGTCCACATTGTGGATCACAATCATCTTCTATTTTAGTATCCTTGTTGGAAGTATTTAATATTCCTTTTGAATTTTTTAGTAATCCTTATTGAGCCTATTGGATGTTAAATAACTCTCACACCATAGTTATACCTCATAATTTTTACATATCTATCTACCTATTTATTACTAATTATTTTGGAGGAAAATCACATGATAATTAATTAATAATACTTTTCATGTAACTTTTCTATATCCAAATCATTTTTTTTTTATATAGAAATGACTCCCAAAAACCATGAAATAATTTAATAAAATAATTCTTTATACCATATCTCAAAGGAATTTATATTTGATTCTATAAACAAAAAACATCTATTTTTACATTAACAAAATTACTAACAACTTATCTTCATAAACATGTGAAATTTTTATATTTTATGAACATATATCTTTGCACTTACCCTATAAATCCATTTTCCCTTTCTTAATTCACTATTTTTTCATTGTATATAGTAATGTTTTGGTGTTTTATTCCATTTTTCATAGGATATGAGAAGAATTATTTTCTTATGTACTTGTTTTTTATGTCAATTCTCAGTTTTTGAATAAAAAAACCCATATCTCTTTCAACATTACTTCTAAATAATCCAAACATATCTTCAATCTATGAGTATGTTTCATTGAAATTATGTTGGTCATCTGTGTGAAGTGATCAAAAAAAGTGACAAAAAATAAATCAAATTTGTTGATTGATGTCTCATTGTATATAAAATATCAGAGTGTATGAGATTGAGTGGTGTGGTAGATTATAATTTATCATTGTTATGAATTTTAGAAACCATCGTTCAATTCTAACAAGTATAGAAATTAACATCAATTTTAATATTATATTAGGGAACGATTCGGAAAATATATTCCTTATAATACATGCTCTTACATTTCAATCCATGATTCTCATGTATTTGATGAAAATTTATTTTCATCCTCACTAATTTTGTAATCTATTTTATAGTTATCACCAATTTAGAAAACAATTCAACTTTTACATTCAACCTTAGTAATAGATTTTCTACCTTTCTTGATTATATGATATAAGAACCATTCCTAATTACCACATTAATTAACTTAACACATCATTGACTAACAATTATTATGTGTTGTTTGAGTCCATAAACATAAAAAACCTACTTTTAATTTAGTTTCTATGATTCAATATTAGAAGTTTATATTCTTATACTTTTTGAAGTTCTATCAATTCCAAAAAATAATTTATATATAATTACTTTAATAAATTAATATTGAATATATTTATATAAATTATCATGTTAAAGGAACTAACCATGTCAATAATCTATGGATTATTCATTTTTTAACATTACTAAAAGTCTCAACAAAAAAATATATTTCCTTGATCCTCTTCTTTCTAGTCCTTATTTATTTTCAATCATAAGAAAATTTTAATGGAGGATTTTTCATATAATCATCAACAATGTAACCCTATTGCATGCATCTCCCAAAAAAATCCTACAAGATATCAAATTAATGTTATTTGGAAACATTATGGAATCTGATGATTTTTTCAATTATTCTTATTACAACATCTAAAATTTACCATCCTTTCATCCAAAATCTCTTTTCCATGTTTCACTCATATTTCCACATCACTAATAATTTCCATTGAATAATAATATTCAAATGAAGTAATATTTTTCCCTTCAGATGGTTTTACAAGGATCATAACATCTTATTATTATTATTTCCCCTAGTATGAGATAAAATAGGTGAAATAATAATTTTTTTAAAGTGATATGTTTTCTACCATGAAAAACACAATCATAATTTTTATTTATAAATAAATTGAGAATAAAAATAATATGAAAAAATTTATAGCGCCAATTGATGTTGATTCAAGGGGAATATTCAAAAAACATTCAACACCACCTCGTAGAGGGAAGCAGTACTAGAGACCAACATGAGAGGGGAAGTCTAAGAATAATATAATGATAAGAAGTTATCCAAATGACTTACTTAATTCAATGTATATAGGATCTCAATGATATTAGAGGTGAGGGACTTCAAATTACGAATTTGGTAGATGATGTTCCATGTGGTGGAAGAGGGGTCTTTTAGAGAGTTCTATACAATCATTGAGTATTCCTCCCCAATTAATAGGGGAATTTTTATTGAGTGATATAGTTGAGGACTGAAGAGCATGGACTTCACTTTTCCCATGTGGGAATCAACAGAACAAAAAAAAAATAAAAGTAAAGGTAACCAAATGTATGGAGTCGCGGATGGAACATCCCCACCACATGCATCCCGAGTTGTAAGAACCATCAATATTGATTTTGAGACCCCAGTGGGGAGTGGTCCATCTCACACGGTGCCCCATTTACAAAGGGCTACAAGAATCATATACGATACTTCTAACATTATAAAAAATGAGATTGAAAGACTCCTCAGGGTGAATAATTAATAGAATGAGGTACATGATGAGACATATTTATCTAACTACCTAATACTGCATAGACGTGTGAGGTCCATCACGATGAGACTGGTTCCCAGCCTGCCATATACACTACCAACTAGTCACTAGGAGTAGAACCCATGCCTGGTCCAATCATTTTATATTGTTGAGACCACTGATACATTTATGGATGAAGACATACACTTACAATTCCAACAATAAAGTACCAAAAAATAGTCCCTAGTGAACTCCAAAACATGTCTTCCAATTCACTTTCACAGAAAAGAATCCTAAAATATTACTTTTTAGGGGCCAAATAAACCAAAATTTCTAATTTAAATGAACTCTGATTCAATTAATTAACATGTATGTTTGATGTGCCCCATTCCAGATCTTCGAAAATGGAATGATGAGTTTTTATAGAATAGAGTTACACCAGAGATGACCCGCCACATGTCACTGCCTTCGGGCGAGAACATCAACTCTTTTTATTACATCAATAAGAAAATTATAGTAAAGGAACACCTGGATTTCCAAAAATCATTTACACCATCCATTGTGATAACATCAAAAAAATGTATTTATGTGTGGGACTCAGAATTTTAGGAAGGAGTGTTAGGTGGGGATTGACCTCTTTGAAATTCAACTCTATAGTTGGAAATCATGGATGAGATAACACCTCCCCTTCTCAGTTACAAAATTATTTTTGATAATGTTATAGTTTTAATGATCACATAAATTATTAGGTTTAGTGTGTATTGCTTTCACCTCATCCATGGGAATTAATTTCAAATTATCTCAATATTATATGTCTTTTACAAACAAATCATTATTGAATTTTTTATTCTTATTTAATGTACATTCAACCACAAATAAATTTCAATTAATTTATAAAAACTACATATTCCTTAAAAATATGATTATTATTAATATATTTCAGTATCTAACCATATTCTGTAACATTTAGTTTGTGGTTATTAATCTCCTAAATTCAAAAATATTCAATTTTGTGAATATCTTCCCTTCTAATGTTATTTTTTTGAAACTTATTTGCTCATCATTCTAATTATATCATGTATTTTATAAATATTTCAATACATTCCATAAATTATAGTCCCAATTAATATTATCTATAAATATCTACAATTTCATTTTATTCATAAATTGATGAATATTTATTTCTTTAAATTTTTTGAAACAATGTTATGAAACTATCTATGTTTTCTTCTTCTGATGAATATTTAGTTCTATAATCATCTGCACCTTTTTTACTCAACATACTTCATTTATTTCTAGAGAACAATTTCTTTGATATGTTAGATTTATTATATTCAGGTTAATTTTTACTACATTTTTCACAAGATGATTTCTATTAGAATAATATAAATATTATAGAACATTATATTTTGGAAAATTCATAGAAAATTTCTCAATTACACCATAGTAAAAAAATTTAGTGGGTGTTTTCGTCCACATATTACTCTACATATACATTATTTTTTAAGATAAGATACATTAGTTTTTTTAGATCATTTAATCATCTTAAGTATCTTATGAATCACTGATTCCAATAATATAGGGATCAACTTCTTGGATTTTATGATTTTTCATAACTTCAAAATTTATTCCCTCCCTGATAATAATTTTGAAATTTGGATCATTTTTCATTGCATGTGTAGTATGAATATTATGTAATTAATCTAAATATAAATGATCCTTATCATAAAATGAAGGAAATTTTGCGGTAAAACTATTTGGAAGGATTATTATAAATTTATCAATAATGGAAAACGCGTATAATCCATATCCAAATCCACTAATGTTGCAACAAATTTCGTTAACATGGGTGATGTTGTGATCCATAGTTTCTTAATATTCAATTCTACTATTTTCAAACATACTATTCTAGATTTTTATATTATCAATATTCACATTGATGTTTCCCTCAAGTAAGCATTTGAGATTTTCCCACGTTTAATTTTTATTTTTGATACCTATAATATTCAAACAAAATATTCTAAAAAATACATTAAAATAAAATTTCCAACATTCCCATATAGTATATTCTTACTTTTCCTAGTATATGTCCTAGGAGAATCATATTAATTTGTTGAAAACCAACAGTTGTTACCTCTATTACATATAGGTCCAGAGTTAGAATAAAGGGCACCATTATATTTTTTCATCCATGATTTTTTTCTCCGACAAAATTGAGAATAATTTCCTTATTTCATGAGTCATGATTATTCATGTTAATGATCTAGTATGGGAACATATGATTTGATAACAATTAAATTTACATAGCATCATGATAACCACATAGAGGTTGGATGGGGGTTAATTTAGTAGTGATTTTTTACAATTTCTATTTTCCTAAATCTTAAACCTATAACTTTTTAACCTTTTCACCATTACAAACATTATATAATTACATGAAAACATTAAATGATATGTATTTAAATCATGGAACACATGTTTTACCTAGGTTATCCCCACAATGAAAACCAACATCAAATTCATGGAGATTCTCATAAGTATTTTATACTTTACTATTAAAAGAAGTTAATTTAACTTTATATAACTTATGTTATATTCCATCTATATCCTGATAAAATATATTATACTAACTACCATAAGTTGAGAAATATTTTATAAAACATATCCGACACAATAATGTGATTTTTTTCTAAAATATATCATAATAAAAACATCCAAAAATTATCCATCAAGATTTATACATTTATTAATAGTCATTATGGTCCGACCAATATTCATCCACAGTTCTCAATAATGTGAAATTCACTCACTTACCATCTCATTATTGTTTCATTTATTGAAAAAAATATAAATTTAACCTCACATCTTTCTTATAATCTATGTATGTTATAATTATTGTCTTCAATTCCCTAAAAGATGATTTTTTGGTATCATTGATAAGTTACACTATCTAGTAAAAATTTTCACTAAACCTATATCTAGAGTTTAGTAACATCAACCACATCTCAAACTGGTTGGACAATCTTTGTTTTAAAACATTGGTAGTTGGATCTTCATTTGGTATATATATCGGGTCTGTTTTTTACTGATTTTTAAATAAATTATATCCATGAATAATACAGTATTTTATAATGTACATGCACGAAATTTTTATATTTTTAATAATAGAAGAATATTTGGTAATTAAAAATCTTTTTTTCCTTGAAGGAAAATGTTTTGGTAGCTTTTCATACATTCAAGTGTTTATTTACATATTTGATGTTTTTTAAAAGAAACCAAAATCTAATAATTTCTTAGAAAACCCATAAATTCTATGTTAAGGAAGATATTTAATATTCCTTATAAAATATATATACAAAACATAGTAGATCATATTAGTCTCACCATTATAATTGGATTTAATGAGTTTTTAAAATTTTCATAAAAACACTTTCTGGTATATGTGTGTCTGGTGCACTAATTTTATATCAGGTAAACTATTACAATTTATGTGGATAGTGAATAAACATGATTGAATAACCTCAATATAAGTTTCATAGACTGTTGTGTTATCAAGGATTCTTCTAATTCATCATGGAATATCACAAACTACATGTATTTGAAAAATTTACTCATGTGAAACTTCATTGAATCCTACATATGATGACGTCATTAATGTTCATCTGATGATTCTCCATTTTAGGGAACATGAATGATCCATATAACATCACAAATACCATTATATAAGAATAAATGATTATTCAAATTCTTCTTCTTTCTAGAGGACTCTAGTTGTTGGTTTTCAATTAACATTTCTGCAACATCTAAAGAAAACATTCCAAAAAATGTTTCTTTTCCTGTTATAAAATACCTACTCAATATGGTAATATTGTGAAACATATTTTTATGATAATAATTATGACTTAATAATTTTTCTATAATATTATTTTCATTTTTTTTGTACCATTTTAGTTGTTTTAATTATGTATTTCATTAACTCTTTACTAGTTCCAAAAAAACTAAGCAACATCATTGTATTAAAACTCTGAATTTAGTTACACCATTCTTGTTTTGTTGGGTATCACACACTAATAGACCTCGATTAATTTTATGAATTAGGCATACTAACATTATATAATGAATGACGTGCTTTACACTTATGTGAGATTATATGTGCTTCCTATACCTTTTCAAATCCTTAAAAACTCAATATGTAGCATTAAAAAACTAATATTAGACCATTACAAAAAAAATTACTCTTTATCAAGATTTGAATTCTTAATAGTATATTTTTTGATAATTTAAAATATGGTCTATATAATGAAATATTTGTACTTCTATATTTTTAGTAAATTTTAAAACATCATCATGGATCATGAATATATTCATGAGGTTAGGAACATTAATAACAATATATCATCATCTAACATGAGGAATGTTTTTCCCAATACATATATGAAAAAAATCATTCACCGCCTATAATAATAAATAAAAAACATAAAAAAACAACAGTAACTCTTTTTTCCTACTTTAAAAAAACATACATAACATGATATGGTCAAAACAAAAATGAAAATTATAATAAAAATAAAAATTAATATTCAATATATATAATCTATAATCATGTTCTAGAATTATTTGTACTATTTACAAATATTCATGTGTTGGAATATTGTAAAACTCCTGATAAATAATTTTTTTCAAACCTTTATTATTGATTCATTCATGGTGAATGCAGTAATGCCAATATTGATTTATTAGGAGTTAGGTTAATGATTATTGAGGAATTATTACATATATCTCATATTGAATTGATAATATGTATTTAGAAAATATTTTAACGATTTATTTATTATCAATTTAATAAATAATAATTATTATATAGTCATTGTTAGGGGATATCTAAATTGGTAAAGGCTCTCTATACTCTTACATCAGACCCAGGTTCAAATCTGGGAAGGAGTGAATTTCCACAAGTTGGTGGTGACACAGGTAGGTGGTGATGCATGTTTGATAACTCAAGCAGTATGATGCTGGAGTGATGTTATACTCGGCCTTCAGGGTAGTTTTTTTTCCATTCGTCCATGTATCAAGCTTCATTCCCATTGGGCCTTTGTTCCATGTACTGAATAAATAAGGTTTTATGGGTGGACAATCCCTTGGTGAGAGATATGGGGGGTATCTCCACCCTTTCTGACCTATGTGTGTTGTGTGTGAGTTTAATGTAATTATACCCCAATAACTGAATATATATTACTATACCATTGAATATGCAGTTAATATTTTATAATATTTGGTAAGAAACACTTAAATATTGATTTTTAATGATGATAAATTATTATACATGATAAAGGATTGGTATTATGTATTATAATTTTTATATATAATTTATATTTTGATCATTGAAATTCCTTATGAGAAAAATTTCCTATATGTAAATAATTTTTGGATTTTGATTGATAATTTATTAAGTAAATTTATGTTTCTAATTACTTATAATACTTTTTTTTGGAAAAAAAACATAAGGAACCTTGATATATGTCATAAATCATTGGATACACACCCATTCAGGAAATTGAATCCACTCACCCTAGCACATGATTAACCCATCATGGGACTAGGATAGTGCATTGCAAAACTACTGATAATAAATTTCACATTTATTAAACATTCACAGGACTATTCTTGTGAATAAGGAAATCATGTATAATGGATGGTGTATATTTGATTATCCTAATTATGGGCCTCACACTAGTTCATGGTGGGACTCCTCTTAGTGGAGCTAAAACATAATTTTATAGATATTATTATTTTGAGGAATCTAGGTATTCCCTACCATAATACCAAAGGTACATTCCATGATGATTATATATAAAACTAGATATAAAAATAAATTTTATATTTCTTTATGAATAAATTTTGTTGTATATTTTTCAATAAACTTACAGGGATTGATTAATTTTAATGAAAATAATTAAAAAAATTCTATTTATTTTATATTTTCACTAAAAATAAAAAATTTATTTTTAGAAATTCATTTCTCACTAAAATGATTGGTATATCATTGTATTGATTTTTTGTCTATTATTTGGAAAACTTCTTGTTGGGTATCCCCAAAATAACCCCCTCTATATGCACGTAGATTCATAACATATATTTCATTATGTATTTATTTTAATGTAATTCATCAATAAGTTTTTATGTCATTGTATTAATGGGAATGTATTCTTAGATGGAGCTCAAAGATTCATCGATTGGGTTCTATGGATGATGTTGGCTATTTGGGTAGTGATATTTATTTAATTTTTTATTTTGTTTTATAGGGTAATATTGTTTTTATTTATTTTTTGAATGAAAATGGAATTATCATTGATTCATATTGTTTGAAAGTGTTAACCAAATTTATTTTCATAATCTATAACTTTAAAATACCACATTTTGTTGGCTAGTCTTGGTTGGTTCATAAAAAATTGGTATAAATGGTGGTTTAACCCCTTATATTTTTTCGCTATTTAGTTTTAGATATGATTGACTATAAATAATGGGTATTCCATGAGTGAGTATTTGGCCAATTTGGATCATAATGTTCATTAAGTTACAGTGGAAGTTTTTAGAGAACTATCTTTGAGGAAATTTTTAACAAGATTCTCGACTTTTCATTTTATTTTATCTATGCTTTGTGAATCAATGTTACATTTCTTCTTAACAGAGTTGGTGATATTTTCTTTCATAGAAATTTTTTTTTAATCTAAGGACATTCAATAGTACAACTACAACAAGGATATGTATCAATAGACCATCAGATTGAGGTGATGATGACACATAAAAAGTGAACCCTCTTGTTAATCATATCTTTTATGAGGTCATTGTACCATAATTTCAAGCTCTAGTCCTGGTAGTGTCAACTATTCATACTCAGGATTAAATATTTTTACACCCATTAAATGATAACAAATATCATGCATATGATTTTTTCCTCATAATCCAATATCGTTAAATGTTACAAATGATCATTAAGAGGTGGAGGTTTGGTTGAATAATATTGATCATCTCCTAATGTTCATGGAGACACCCATTTAATTATGATAAAATTTGTTGCATTCATTTATTAGGGACCTAAAAGAAGTTTGTGGTAATTTAAGGTTATGATAGGGAAGAATGTGGCCTTGGAGTTGATGGAAATCATGCCTCTTATCATTGGGAAGTTATATCCATATTTTATATTACTGGTTAAATCAATATAGTTCCTTATACCCGATAAAGGGAATATAAATTTGGGTCAATATGCCAACTTATTTTCCCAATATTTTCACCTCTCATTCGAGGCAGTACGAAATAAAAAGGTGAAATCCAATAAATTTGAGATGGGTCCTCGAACATATATTTGATCTTGATATTTTCTACAAAATTGAACTTCATATGCCGATGTTCTAGATAGACCCTTGCTAGACTAATTTGATATGGATGGGATGTTAGGTGTAACGTCCCATCCTAGAATCTAGCATTGTAATTCTCTAACCTAGTTCTCCATGAGGCCAGAAGTGCACCTCTCTCTATGCCATAGGATGCCAAAACTAAGTGTGGTCTTAGGGTGTGATAGTAAGGAGACTATTCCCTCATATTAGAGTAACAAAACAATTCATATAGATATGTATCCAACATTGTTGTAAAACTATAGAGTGTATATGTAATAGGTAAACTTCAATAGAAATATGTTGTAAGAAAAAAATGAATATTCTATAAAATACCAAAAAACAATGACATACATAAAAAACTTGTCAAACACTAGGATGACCATACATATAAATGAAGAAAATTATAAATTGAAATAAAAATTATATTAATCAAACACTAGATTTGTGCTAGACCATGTTCCAAGTCTCTAGAAACAATCAAACTTCACTAACTTGATTTGAATAATCTACATGAGCATCATAGATTGTTCAAGAAACTATAAGCCTCATCACTATCCACCATGTTATTGTTAAAAACATGAAAAGAATCAATAAGGGATACACAAACATCTAAGTTCACATGTATGGGTGAGAAATAATCTCGGTAGGACAAGCCAATTATTGACCTATAAAAAATATGTTATAAGTGCATGAAATATGAATATGCTCATTTAGACAAAATTCAATAGAAAAGATATGTAAAACGAAGAAACATGGGACCACAATTTAACCCAGGGTTTATGACCCTGGTCAACTAGGTATAGTAACATCATGGATTTCCATATTTATTTGAGTATATATGTATATTCAAAAACCTATACATATATACATAATATGAATATTAATTAGTAAGGTGAATGTAAAAAACAAAAAACCAAATAATACGTAATCCTTTGTTTTGAAATCTCTATCACCCAGAAATCATGTGCAATGGAATTGATTTGGACACCATTCCAATCATGTTTTATATAATTAATTATATCATTGTGTCTATACACCCAATCGAGATATACGAGATTTTGAATGTGTCCAAAAAATCTATATGAAAGATACATCACCATAGAGGGATTCTTGTCCTAACCCTAGGTTTACCCATACTCATCAAATTTCATTATAAAGTTGGATTCTAGGGAATTTAATCAGGAAACCCTATAAACAAAGAAGATCTAGATTCCAAGCTTTTAATTATATGTAAATCTAGTTTAATTTCCAAGAACTAAGATCTGATCTATCGGCATTCATGATAGTTGTAACTTGGATGAACCCTAAGGGTTTGACCCTTAGGCGATCTGTAAGGAGAGATCACTAGTGAGACGTCATGACCACCCCTGGAGATCCAAATGTGATTGTTAATAATAGGTGTGAGATTCCATGCTCAACCACCTTGATAATGAAAATGGATCATAAGCCTAATATGAGAGAGAATTTCTATAGATCCTCATTATATGAAAAATAGTGGAGAACATAGTCATCCTTCACAGGACATAGGTCTAGGAGAGCATAAACATACTATATAGACCCCACATCCAGGAGAGCATAATCATCCACCAAAAACCCTTGTTTGAGTAGAGAATAATCATAGTAATCATTTATCTCTAAGAGAGAAGAATAATCCTAATAACATGGGAGAAATAAATCATACATGATTATGAATTCTTGAGATTACATCCCGATATATCATTGTCATAGGATCAAATCCACATTCTAGGAATCTCCCCTGGATATCCCCCTAAGATAATAATCAAGTATATAGTCTCAATATCCATCTCCTAGGTAGTTCCTATTAGTATACAAATAAACATAATAAATAACATGTATTAGAATCCAGATCTCAGGAAAAACATTTGGGAATCCCAATGATAGTGAAAGACAACTCATTTTAGGCCCAAGAACCACTAACTAGGAATCATATCCAGTCACCATCACTTCATCAATAGTAAACCTGTCAAGGTATAAACAAAGAATGAGTTTGGACGAACACCCAATCCCAACAATACAGACACAACACAATGGGATTACATGTTCATCACAGTTTATAATGTGAGACCATCTACTATCTCCACCCAAATCAGTATAAATAACTCAGTGTCGATCAATCAATGTGGAACCCACTGGGTCCCTCGTGTGAAACACTACAAGGGTTCCTACATGGGATCCTCAAGGTAAACACATAATTGATGGAATCATACTCGATATAATTATATAATTATTTAATGAAGGAATCCTACACTGGATACTCTAATGGTAAGTATATACAGGCATCCTAGAAGGGATCCTCATTATGGTAAATATTAAGATCCATACAACACAAGAACCTCAAGAAGATGTAAGAATACGAGGAATCCTACATTGGATATTTATACTAGTATATAGGTAAATAGATCCTACTTGTGATTACCTAGGTGAGAAAGTAAGTGAATTCATCCCGTAGTGGATCCTTGGTACCCAAGGATGATAGATTCATCCATCCTGGGATCCACTAGATTGAAACATAAAGAGAGGAATCCTACAGGGGATCATCGTTAAAAACTGGTTTAACAACCTCCTAGACCAGAATGGAACTTCCCACAAGGGATAAATACTCAATAGAAGGCTACAAATAATTATTTATGAGAGATAGCTCATGATGCATTTCAGATCAAGGATATCACTCTTAGGAGACAAAAGAATAATATTACAAGATGAAGTACTTATCTATTTGAGAAACATTAGCCTGGAGTCCTCAAAACACCTAATAGATTTGATAACAGAGATATATGTTAAACAGTACACATAATTGATTACTCATTGGTCTACTTCACACTTTCAGGAGAAAATATATGAAAAAACCCTAAAATTTGTATATTGGGAACAATACATGATGTTTTCACTTAATACATGGGGTGTACCCTTGAATCCCCACCAATGCATGTACTTTTTCTTGTACTTGGATTCTAAAAGCCCAAGTACATGACATGTTGAAAAATATCATGGTCTATACCTTACACAGGGTACAAACCCATGTACCTCACATGGCCCGGTAATGTATATCATTTATCCACACACATCAACCCAGTGTGCAACCCACATTGGGTCTTTTGGTGTAATGTAAATGGCATATGGCCTTTACATAGGCATCCTGACTAGGTAATAGACTACATGACAGAGTCCTAGAACACATCATGTATGAACCATACAAAAAGTGTACTCCTAATATTTCATCTTCACTAAATTTTAGGAACACAGATTGTGTGTTACCTAAACCACATGCTGTGTAGACTGTTTTTCTCCAATAGAAATCCTTCAAAATGCTCAAAAAACATGTTTTCTCTCAAAAAACAATAGATAAGGCAATGATGGGTCATATACAAGTATAAATTATATTAAAACATGAAAAATTAAATATATAGGATTATATGATGAAAATGTAATAGTTTTACATTATGGGTAGAATCTACCAATGCTTTTCCCATTTCTTCTGTCCAAGTTTGACGAATGATAATCCAATGCATTCCAAGCATCACATCGGTGCCTCCATCTCTCCCTCTCTATCTCCATTTATCATTATACCCAAATCTATCCTTTATATTGTTCATGGAAAGGTGAATATTCAGGGGAATATATGATAATCCAAGAATGGAAATGAAAGAATATAAATAATATAAGAAGAAGAAAGAAACGAATTGAAAAAGAAAAGGTGTCCCATACCAGCAGTGGTGCATGAATTGTGTTTATGACACTCCTAGGAAAAAATAGCCATTATGGACTCAAAATATGAGATATAACATTAATATTAAACATTTTTAATATATTATTTTAATCTAACCATCACAATAAATTAATATTTATTTAATTAAATTTAAAATAAATATTAATTTTCTAAAATACGAATAATTCATAATTCCACTGAAATCCTATCATAGGTTAAATACTCTATTTAGGTACCAAAATAGTTTTTATAAATGTTATAAAAGATCAAAAACAAATTAAAAATTAACATTTTACTCTATTTAAGCATCTAATAGAAAAAATTCAAGTTTCTGCTCAAAATTTCATTCTAGAAATTCATTGGTCGTTACAATATCCACACTATAAACCTTATCATCCCCTAGAAGCTAGATGGTAAGAGCATAAGGATTGTTAATATCCTAATAATCTCCAAAACAATAATTATTGAATATAAAATGATATGTCTTATAGTTACAACAATATTCTTCTACATAGGAGACACTTATCTGTGACCGATCTAGTACTCCCCAACATTGAAACACCTTTATCGTTGTCCCCAAAAAAAATCATTGAGCCCAACAGCCATTGGGAAACATTAATAGTCAACTAAAAAATAGGTTCACGACATTATTTTGTAGAAAAGTGAATTCCCCACTATATGGATTATCTTATAATACTCCATGAGCACAACCTCAACATATTCCTATTTCAATGTCGAAATTTCATTTTAAAAGAAAAGTATATAGAAAAAGTGTTGATCATCTCTTAGTATAAAAAATATGATGTTATGATATATAATGACCAACTCTAAAATATGTAAACTATGAGTATATACAAGGGAATGTATAGCTCCCTCTAAGCCATGGTCACATCCTTTCAATACATGACTTGGATTCATCCATAGGTCAATTGTCTTATATAAACCCATTCTTTTTCTATATCACAGATACCACTAAGGGAAATTTTACATTTAACTGGAAATCATGGAAACCAAGCCTATAGGGATTCTAGAAACTCTTGGTCCATGCCTTGGACCCATCCACTTGCTGATTTATATTTAAACTATACCACGTGAAACTAGTGATTTCCTTTATCAACTGAATCATACTCTAGCGAGTCATCCACTATAGAGATAAGAAGACTGTGCTACCTGGTACATTAGGAAAAACAACCCAGAAGATCCCTTGAACATAATATTAAACAAAATTCACCTAACGAATTTAATGATCTCAAAATTAACATACAAATAATATTAATTTCTAAAAAGGAATATAAAAATTTGGATAAACCGTTCACAGACAAGTTTCCCCTGAAAAAAATGAAACCTTGATCTACAAGAGTTTGTGTAAAAAATTTGGGCATATAGGTCCCTTATCGAGACCTAGATATCATGTATCATTACTGCTTCACATGTTCTTACCACCAATAACAAAGGATCAAACCTCTCTAATGAAGGTAATGATCACAACAACCAACGATTGTCAAAACTGATAACACATACTACAAGGACCCAATCCCCACTGAGAAGCATCACAAGTTACTACTATTTGGAGGTCACCATACCAGAATATAATATATACTGAATGAAAAATCCGTGGCAATCAACATAAATTAACTCCCCCGGAGGTCCAGTTCAGAAGAAAGGTCCAGTTATCCACCAACATCGTACTCAGCTATCACACTTGATAGCCATGACTTACAAAACTGCAACTCCTCGAGTTTTTGTGTAGATTTTATTGAATGAGTTATTTTTTATTTGTTTAAGGAATTTAAAACTAAAGTATTAAAACATTAATTAAATGATACACTAATAAAAGAAAGTGCTAAATGCAACACAAACTTATCTTGTGTTACATGCAACACCGAGTTTCTACGATACATTAAATTAACTTTATAATTATTAAAATGAGAGAGTTATAACCTATTAATTAAACATTGTAATATAAATATTAATAAATTAATTTAACATATAATTTATAATGGGTTAATATAAATAAAACATATTGATAAAAAATCATGAAATATTATTAAGTTTTTTATATGTGTGAATGTACTATTTTTGCAAATGAACAAATTTTTATATCCATTGTGAATGATAATAAAATTTGTTTTAGAAACTATTTAAAGTATAATTTGAAAAAATAAACTTCATTTTTCAACTCAGAATGAACAAATTTGGTTACGGTGAATTTTTTGTGATTTTTTAGAGAAACATCATTTTTACTGGAATAGTAAAGAAACACTGAACATTTATTCAAAAGTAAATTTTTGTTGAATTTATTTATATAGTTAAATTATATTTTATGTTGCTTTTAAAGAAAAAATATTTCAATTATACATTTATTAATCCAAATCATGTTATCTGAATAAGTTTTACATTTTATTTAGATAGAAAATCTTAATGAACTTTTGAACATTCTCACATTAAAAACGTAGTATCTCACCATGTCTCTAGGATTAACATTAAATTTATTTTTTCAGATTATTTGAATTAAATTTATAAAAACGAATATATAAAATTTTATTGATTATAATATTTATGGTCTAAAAATTTCCAATTAATTTTTTAACAATAATACTAGTGTATGTGATTAAAATTAATTACAACAATTAAGGTAAAATTAAGCATAATAAGAGAATAAAACTTATACGTAATTACAAAAATAGAAAATCCACTTGAACAAAAATCATTGAATGACAATATTTATTCCATAAGTATTTATTACTTAATTATGATGGTTTTTATTACATTATATTGGTAAAAATGTTGGTCAACCTAACTTATTTTCAATAATACCATGTCTATCCCCTCCCACCCTTATAAACGAACATCACCTACCCCCCTTATTCAAAACTATAAAACAAAATATTCTTGAAAAATAAATGGCCAATTAACATCCCAAAATGTCTATATTACTCATTCAATACTCCCTTTGGGCATATTTCCAACCAATGAAGCCCTTTAGTGAGAACCAAATGGAGTTACCCAAAGAAGAGGTAATATCCTTCTCAAGAAAATTTACATTATTTAACATCTACACTACCTAAATTTTTCTTATTACAGGGATACAAAATAGCCATAGTATCCAAAATATAAAAATATGATTTTATGATAATGTTTCTTCCAACACTTAGACACACTTCAATCAATTGCGTAACTATCTTACCATTCTTGTGTACGGGGAACTACGACCTCACAAAATGATGATAATCATTTTCCTTTACCACCACATATGGTTGGGAATTATAATGGAAAATATAATTTTAAATGATATATGTGATTTATGCCATGTATTTATTCTTATGAAATTATTATATAACACATACATACATGCTTTCTATTTCGTGTAAATATGATAATTTGGTTTGGGGAATTGTTGACAACAACCTCCTCAAAGTGATGTGATTCACTCACACACTATGTGGAATTTATTAAGGATGTGTTTAGTGAAATTATATGATATATATAAAATAATAATATAAATTTAATGATATTTTATATATATATATATAATTTAATTTATTTATTTCAAAAAGATAAAAACAGAATCAAAGGTCATGCCTATGTATGACCTACCCTCCCCATAGATAGTGTATGTATGAGGGAATAAATATAACAAATTAAGTAAAATCTATAAAACAAAGTTGATATTACCCAAAATGTAACCTTAATATGGAAGTGTTGATAAGAGGGTGATATTGAGCAATAAATGGTATTAGATATAAGAATATGGTTCTATTGTAGATATAAAATAAACTTAAATTTATTATACGAGAGGTTTGAATGAGTACAACAAGATCCATGAAATATGGTAAGTGGATTTGTAGTCTCACATTTATTTATATAATATTTGAGCCTTATTAAAAACTAATTAATATTTTGTGGTGTATATGATTCCCATGAATATATTCTAAAATTTATAACCTTATATTTATGAGTATTTTAATACCAATTTTATTATATGTCATTAATGTGATTTATGTTTCAAAAGTTACCAAATTGGTAAATTAGTTTTGTCTCAATTTTCCTTCATTGAGAAATAATCCATGAAATTAGAAATACTTGTTTCTAAAAAGGTTTTCAAAAATAATATTTTAATATCCATTACATTGAAAAATAATTATAAAAAATATTGATGGTTTTCAAGATTCCTTTATATATTTTCAAATTTTTTTTAAAAAAAAATTAGAAAGGTTTTCAAGATTCATTTTCCTTGAAATTGTTTTAAAAATGTTATTACGAATTATTTTCAATGAAATATTTTTAAAAATAATTTCAGGCTTATTTTATATGATTTCAATGGAAATTGTATAAAAATGATTTCAAGTTTCCATTTTATGTTTTCAATGATTTTTTTTAAAATGTTTTATGTTTTTACAGAATTTTTTACGAAGAATGGATACACACCTCAAGAAATGTTTTTAAAAGGATATTTTCACATTATATTCCATATTTAATGAAATCTGTTATTGTTAATAAATCCATTTTAGGAATTAATTCATATGATATATTAATATACTTAAATTGAATTGATTATGTTCTGATGACGTGATTGATATGAAACCCATTTTTATTTAATGAGTTATATGGTTTGGAATCCTGCTTCTTTTCATGTGTTTCCATTAATTTAATGATTATGAAACCAATATTTTTTTATAGCTAATGATATGATTACATGTTTTGGAAACCGATTAAATTTCTTGAGTAATAATACGGGTTTTAATGATTTTTTTCATTATGTATGTATGATTATATTAGGATATGTGTCTTACCTATATATCCCTTCAATGCATTGGGTATTGTTAAATGGTATATGCGATAAAAGGGTATAAGTGTTGTTTTACAAGACATAAAGAAGGAATGTACACAGTTTTTATCCCATGATTTTAAATAAGTAGGTACATAAGCTGTATGACAATCCTAAAAGTAAGGGCTCACATGAGTTTTATCCTAAGCTGAAAAATAAGAGGGCACACAGGTTATTAGCAAAATCATGAAGTAGGTACATAGGTTTTATCCAAAGCCTATCATGATATAAAGGTCTTTGTTGGTAGCCTTTACATATGTTTTTCTATGCTTATGTGTATGCCAAAAATACTATGTCATATTCATCTATTATGATTTCATTGATTATTATCTTGATTACATTATGACACATATCTTATAAAAAACCAGTATTTTTTCCATGATTAATGTTTATGATATTGTATATGAAGTGTATAATTTTTTAATGTCATGATCATTTTCTAATACCCATATAATCATGTGTACAATTACATATCTACCTTGTTTACCCTTAATGTGCATCTTACCTCACAACTTTTTAGGTTTCCATTCCCCAGGTTATGAAGAAATATTTTAGGTATAATGTGTATAAGAAGGTGTAAAGTTATAAAGAACCTAGTGGGAGAAAATATAGCTCACCTATGTACTGATGCTTACATTTCCACGTTTAAAAGGAAGTAGAACTATATAGTCCTTCATCATCTATTTGTGTAATGTTTTGGTGTTCAAAAAATGATGCAATATTTATGTACCAGTATTCATTTGGCTTGTTTTTTTTTCTTATGAGTTGGATATTATTCACACATGGTTTTTTTCTCCCCGAATCTTGGGTTGATGGTTGTTTAAACTGGCTTGATGGTTGATTGATGTACACTGAGGGAGGGAAAGTTCTCCAGTGGATGTATGGAACTCCCTGTTAGGTTTGCCTTTTCAATTACGTAATGGTTATATTATAAAAGTCATTGGAGACACTCTTAGGGGTTTTCTTTATTCAAATGACAAAAACCGATATGGTGCAGATGTATCTACTGCTTGTGTCTGTGTTGAACTAGATCTTTCAATTCCTATCTTCAATAGGATATATTTGAAAGTGAAGGGGCCGTTTTCCTAGAATCAATAGATTGTTTATCCAGTTTTTCCTAGGTACTCCTCCCATTGTGTCTCTAAGGACATTCAGTGCAGGTATGCAGGAAATATAGACGGGGTAGGACAAACCCTGTCTCGATCAAAAGGGGTGTTCTCTCTAATACTGCCCAGGTTAACATGGAGGTCTTTCCTGTTGCTGATAGTAGTGAGGCTATTATGGTACTCGTATCTTGAGGTGATTCTGTTTTTTAATCCAGATATGGCTTCCAATACTGGGTCATTAGTTTTTGAATAGTCATCCAGATACTTGTTTCATGATGTTAATGATTCTTTGTTGTTTCTGAATAATTGTTCTCAATCTGAGGGATGATATATATGCCCTGACTTTGTTAGAGAGGTGTTCATGGGTAGTTCTCTAAATTTACAAGGCATCGTTGGATGGTTCGTTTAGTCTTTCGGTCCCCTGGTCCAGTTCAATGAGCCCTCTAACATTATTTTCTAATCCCTTATCTATTTCTACCTCTGCCTTGATTGAGTTTGGTGATAATGTTACCACCATAAGTTATTGTTAGTAATCGAACAATGAATTAATGTTAGAAGATGAAAAGTTACATCTTAGTTCTTCATCTCTACAGCTTCCTCTTTCCTATGAAAACTTGAGCGTCCACTTGCATCATGTTTTGATTCCTCCAGTATATAAGAATTATGATGACCATTTTTATTTGAGAAAGATGATGATTGATTATCGGAAATTTCATTTGGACTCATCTTCTCCTGTCAAACATATTTTTTTCATACAATGGAGTTTTCACTAGGGAGAGACTTCATTTTATTAAGGGGTATCTAGCCTCTATGTCTAGTCTGACCAAGATGCATGGGGCCATAACAAGGACTACACTGTTCTAATGAATCCAATAAATATTTGGAACACCTGTGGCATTGGTGCTATGGTGAAAACTAATTTATTGGAAGGAGAAATCAATAAGTATAAAGTGTTTTTCACTACTGTTCTTGAGCATAAACAAAATCTGAATTAAATTAAGGAGTTTTTTCATAAACATGAAATACACGCAGACATGCATGCTTAACCGAATAATCATCACATTTGGGTTTTCGAGAATAAATATGTGTTTTTGGATCTAGTTAAGGATGGAAATAAATATATTATAGTAAAAGTCAACACAGATGTGGAGATGGTGTTTGTTTTTTATGGTAGATGTGACTCTCATAAGGGAGAGAGTTTGTGGCAGGAGATGAATAGTTTTGATGTAGAGGAATATCCTTGGATTTTTTGTGGAGACTTTAACATAATTGTTAATCCAAAAGAAAATAATGGGAGGGGTGCATTTTCTTGTCTGGCTAGCATGAATTTTTTCCACTTTATGGAAAGGAATGGGATTCTTGATATGGGTTATTCAGGGGATGATTTCACATGATGTAATAATAGGAAAGGCAGCCAGCATTGCTGGAGTCATCTTGATCGATGTTTAGAAAATTCTCAGGCTGTTTCTAGGTTCCTTAATGCTAAGGTGGACCATAAAGTCCATGGAATCTCAGATCATTCACCTTTTCTTGCGTCTTTATCCTCTAGGTAGGCTGGTAGTGAACACTTTCGTTTTTTTGATTACTTGAATGATATGCAAGACTATCGTCAAGTTGTCAGGGACTGTTTGAAGGAACCAGTCCAATGCTATTCTTGGGTGGCGATTCGTAATATGTTGAAACATATTATACATAAGATTCATTCTAGGGTGAAATGTCTACCACCTATTGACTAAGACTTGAAATATCTAAAATAAGAGGTTGAGTGTATGGAAAAAATTCAAAAAGATAGATTGGATGACTCGATTTTTAAGGATCTTTCATGTAAGAAAAATGATATATAATTTCTTATTCTTAAACATGAATGTATTGATCGTGAAAGTGCTAAGGTGAAATGGATTCCTAAAAAATATAGAAAATCATCATTTTTGCTTGCGTGTATTATGGAACATATAAGGGATGTTAAGTCTAATATCCTTCCTAATGATGGTTCTTTCTCGAATGAAAGAATTGTGGTTAGTAAATTGGCTTTTTCATTCTTAAAAAATTTACTTGCTAATCCCAATACCAATATGGTAGATTGATATCCTAGTGAGAACATAGAGCTGTTTTAGGAAATCCCTAATATAATTTTTGTTCAGGACAATATTCTACTAGAAGTTGTCCCTGATAAAAAAGAAATCAATAATGTGATGATGAAGAATAACCCAGAGAGTGCTCTAGGTCCTAACAGTTTTCTAAAATCATTCTATAGTGGATCTTGGGATGTGGTTAAGGATGATTTCATTTTCTCCATCTAGGATTTCATTCGTGGTGGTTCAGTTCCAAGGGTCATGGTTGATACTACTTTGGTAATGATTCATATGATTACAAATAAATCTTAGATCTGGTATTATAGACTTGTGAGCATGATTAGTTTTACTTACAAAATTCATTCAACAATTATCTACTCGTGACTAGATCTGCATGTTCCACAGTGGGTTTCCTTAGAGCAACATGGATTTTTTCATGGTCGATGTAGTCAGTGAGTAGTTGCCTTGGCTCATGAAATGATCAATGATATTAACTTTAAATGCTATGGCTCAAACATTGCTTTAAAACATTCAATGGATAAATCATATGACCGAATTGATTAGTGTTTTATCATTAGGGTGCTTAAGTGTATGGGATTCTCCTAATGGGCCACATATATTTTTTTTCATTGCATTAACTCTTCATGGATAGTAGTTTCTTTTATGGGAAAAACATATGGGGTTTTCAAGGCTACTAGTGAGATCAGAAAAGGAGACCTCTTCTCCCTGAATCATTTTATTCTCATGCAAGATACTCCTAGTTTCCTTATTAATAAGAATATCTCTATAGGTGTCCTTCTTCCATATAGAAGGAAAAGGAATCAAATGTCGATCTCTCACTTAATGTTTATGGATGATACCTTGATCATTATCAATGCTAGTGCTAGGTCAGTAGGGGGTCTTATTAAAATTAAGTACAAATATTGTTAATGGAGCAGAAAACTATCAATAGAGACAAAAGTAATATATATATTTCTAACAAATTTTTCTGATAAGAATGTTTCATCTGTATCTAGAATTATGAATATATAGAGAGGTAGTTTTTCATTGTTTTTTCTTGGGTCTACTATTTCTCCTGGTCGTATTAGAATCAGAAATTTTGATGTCATTGTGAACCAAATTATGAATCTTGTTCTTATTTGGAAAAAATATTATCTATCAATTGGTGGTAGGATTTATCTAACAAATAGTGTTTTATTGACTACGCCTATACAGTTTATTTCATCCATCAAAGTCCCTAAGGGGGTTTTGAATAATATTGACCGAATCATGGCTGATTTCATATGGGATGCTCTTTCTAAGGGGAAATGACATTGTGCATCATGGGATAGAAGGGAAATACCTATTCATGAGGGTGGAATTAATGTCAGTAATATAACAGATGTTGTACACTACATGCATGAAATAATCGCATGGGAGGTTGTGGCGGAACGAACACTCTGGGGAAGAATTATGTATTTCCAAGGATGGGGTTTTTTTTGAAAATAGTAGTTCTTATTCTCCTTTCTAGTCTTTGATTAAAAATATTACTCCAACCATTCAAAAAAACTCATTGTGGATTATTGGGAAATGGGATATTTCTTTTTGGCATTATAATTGGGTAGGTACTAGTGTGGGTTTTTCGAACTATTCGGGACCTTCTATTTTCATTAGAGAGGCATGTATACATTCATGTTTCATTAATGATGTTTTAAAAAAAATATGAAAATGAGGTGTGTGATAGTATTGAGTTTAATTTGGATCTGGACAGATGTGTTTTCACTACTTCAAATTTAGGTTTGTTTTTTGCAAAGACTTTCGTACGACCAGTCATTCACAAGAGCAACAAGACAAATGGAATAATGTGTTATGGTTCAGCAAAATTCTTTCTAAATTTAGTTTCTTATTATGGGGGATTAGAATCTAGGACATACCTACTAATGATAACGTGAGAAGGATTGGTATTAATATGCCCTCTAAATGTAATTTATGTAAAATTCATAAGGAGGAGGATGCCAACCATCTATTTTTTGAAGGAGAATGGGCTATCTATGTCTGGACATGTTTTGGAGAGTTTACTGGTTTTTTATTTCTGCATACCCCCTCTGTGCTCCTTTCATAGAAATATAGTTTTTTGGTAAAAATGGTGGATGTCTAGAAAAAATTACTAGGGAGAAATATGAGGATATCAACTCGGCCTCCACTATTTTTGGCCTCCTTAGGCTTCTATTTTTGGACTTTTCCATGGTCCTGTTTCGTTATGGGATTTTCTCAGTTATTAATAATAAAATGCAGAATGAGATCCAAAAAATTATAAAGATAAGAAAATGTTTAGGGAAATGTCCTAGAGTTTTGGTAAATTATAGGGAGAGTGGATTCCTAGAAATAAATCCCTATATGGATACAACAAGTAGAGATGGATCTAGAATATAGGTACCAAAGATTTTTGACTATGACAAGGTGTGTCGTTCCTGACTCGAGCTTAACCTAATACATCAAAATATTCCTTAATATGTATCTGGTTTGGAACATAGATGTGACATGTTTTGAGAATTAAAAAACACTTCATGATCCATCATGAGGGATTTAAAAATATGCTGGCGAAAAATAACCATGGACAAACCTTATGTGTTATAGATTAATGAAGGTGTAAAAATTAAGACATCATTAAGTGGTTTTTCATTTTTATATGTTTCCACACTATGAAAAACACGTCTTACTCTATGATTTTTTGTTTTACTCTACAAGTGTAACATGAATGAACCACGTTAGTAGTGACTAGGATATATAGTGCAATGAATGTTCTCTTCAGCATCCAAATGTTATGGGAATTGGAAGGAAAAACTGCATTCTATGCTTACATAACGTTCTCAAGATATAAATAATCTTGATCTTATAAATAAGAAAATGAGGAAAAAATGATTTTTTTAGTCCTTAATGAAGTAATTCCCACCTTAGTTTAGTGTGTATTCTCATCAACTTATAGATTAAAATTGTATTAGTTCTGTTGCAAATATATTATCCATACTCTATTATTCTGATCATGAGAAATTCATTCTGATTTTTTATCTGTTAGAAGGTGAAGAAAACTAGTGGTGGACTCTATTCAATAATAAAAGGAAGAAATATGAAATTTAATACATTAATTTAGAAGATTTAAAGTACATATTCTTTAATACATTCATTCCTCAGGTTCATTATATGAAGATATAAAATTATTTAATTGGGAAAAACAAAAGAACGATGAATTAATTGGTACCTATGAGGATAATTTAACAATAATTAGGAGGTAAACATACGAAATTATCATCCCACCAAAAAGTAAATTAGATTGGTTTTATAGTGGCTTAAATCCTTATCACATAAGGTCATTGTCCATAAGATTATTTAGTAGATATGAAGGGATCTTTCAGTGAGAAATCATAATTGGAATGGATGTATGAGTTACATATAAATATCTTGGGTTTAATAATAAAAGGAATTTTGAGTTCAAATTAAAATATAATAACCCAGAAGAGAAGAATATGAGCCTTCCCTTATGCTCTAATTTTGGAAATAAGCTAGGAGAAAATTGTCTTATGGGTTCTGAAATGTGTTTTTAGAGTGGAAGGTAAGGAAATTGGGAAATTGATTGCTTCAATGATGGGATGAAGATGAGAAATGATGAAAATAGATGAAAATAAATATAGAATGAAAATCCCACACTTCTAGGTATCTAGTGTAATGATGATGGACATTATGATATTTAGTCCCCAAACCAAAGGTTTGGTGATGAAGATCAGCACGAGTAACCACTTAAACCAAGGGAAAAGGGTAAATCACATTCGGTCTCATTTTTTGATGATGGGAGTGAGAATGACGTGGTGAATGGTATAATTACCATCCAATATAGAACATTCAATGTCTTATTTCATTCATGTTCTTCCCACCCCTTCATATCTAAAGAATCATTTAAGGGGTTTAAGATTCTACCAATATTATTAGAAGTGATACTAATTGATCAGACCCCTAATGGTACAATGATTTCATCTCAATTATATGTTTCCATACTAATTGGTGTTTGTGGGAATTTACATTTGGAAAATTCTACCATTCTTCACCTAGATAATTTTGATTTCATCTTTGAAATGGATTGTTGTTCACCTCATATATCCTACATCAACATTTGAGGAAAGGAAGTAATATTTGATATTTCAACTAAACCTACGATCATCATTCAATGTGGTGATAAGAATTTCCTCGAATAGAATTTAAATCTAGTGTTTGGTATTAATTAAAATTCATAAGGTGTGTATATCTCTTATGGTTGGGGAGAAACTGAGCAATGCTGATATGCTTATTTTTCAATAATTTCTATTCATCTTCCTGAAAATGTGGCCTAGTCTTCCCCCAAAAATTTGAATAAGAGTTCTCGATAGATCTCATACCTAGTTAAACAAGAATTTCAATGAATCCATATATAATGGACCCAATTGAGTTGTTGGAATCGAAGATTAAACTCCAAAAATTCTAAAATAAGGGATGTATTCTGCCACGTTTGTCACCATGGTGTGGACCTATTCATTCAATGAAAAGATAATGATTGGTCAATGAAAATCTACATTGATTATTAGAAGATTAATAAGTTCCCAAAAAATAAAAACTATCATCTTTCCCATATTAATGACTTGATTGATCAATTGCACAGAGTTCAACACTTTTACATGCTTTACATTCATTACCAATATCATCAATTGAGGTTAATGAAAGAGGATATACCCAAGGAAAAATTCCATAAAAGGTTTAGTCACTATGAATATGTAGTTATTTATTTTGGTCTTACTAATTCCCCTACTCTGTTCATGTATATGATGAATAGAGTCTTTAAAATTTGGGGATGTATTTATATATGATATTATTATATATTTAAAGATAAAGGAATAGAATGTGATAAACATGATTATTGTAATAAATACCCTAAGGAAGGAGAAACTATATGTAAAATTTACAAAGTGTGTACTTTGGCTAAAAATGATTCTTTTTTGGGTCACATAATCTCATGAAACTATATAGTAGTAGATCACTCAATGATAGAGGCTACTGAATGTTTTAATAGACCAACCACACTGAGTGAGATCCATAGATTTCTTAGTTTACCTAGATATTATGAATGATTTATAGAGAATTTATCATTAATTTCTAATCCGCAGACCATTTTAACTCAGAATGGTGGCACGTTCCTCTAGATAGATGAATTTGAGAAAAATTTAAAGGAACTAAATATAAGGTTAGTGAGAAAACATGTGATTACTTCTATTTTAAGTGACCATGATAGCTTATCCATGATGAAGATCACAAAAGATCCAATATATCTATATACTCAATGGAATTATTTGAAACTCATGAAGGAATAGGAAATATCTCAACTTTTAAAATTTAATGTTATACCGTCTTTCCAAGTGAAGATTAAAGAAGTGTAGAAGGAATATGTAGAGATAAAAAATATGTTTAGAAATTTCCCTGTGTTTGAAAATGAATAGGCTGAAATGATATGGTTTAGGAAGAATTAATGCATTTCTTTCATTCCATATTTGATGAAGGAGATGTTAGAGGATTATCATTATTCATCATTCACTATTCACCTTATATGTAAAAATTTGTACTTATATTGAAAGGAATAATTATGGTGGGATGTAATAAAGATAGATATAATAAGGTTTTTTATCATGGTTCTTGGTATAAAAACAAGTCAAGGTAGAAAGAAAAAATTATATGGGGATGTTTCATCCATTAGAGATTCTATAATGGAAGTGGGAGAATATCACAATATATTTTTTCATTGGACTCCCCAAAACTTCTAAATAGCTTAATTCCATATGGGTGGTAGTCGATCACCTTACTAAGCTAACATAATTCATTTAAATCAATGAATATATCTCTCTAGATCATCTTTCCAGGATATACATTAAGATTGTGGTAAGGTTTCATGGAGCATTTATTTCCATTGTATCTGATCAGGATATGAGGATTACTTCGATGTTTTGGGGAAATATTCTGTAATAAATTGATACATAATAAAATTTCAGCACCGCTTGTCATCCTCATATGGATGGTCAGTCTGAAATAACAATTCAATCTATAGAGGATATCTTTATGTCATTCTCATTTGATTTAAATGGTGGTTCAAATAAATAGCTTCCTCTAGTTGATATTTATAACAAAAATATCTTTCACTCAATAATTTAAATGACTCCTTATGAAGACCTATATTGGATGAAATGTAGATCTCTAAAATGGTGGGATAATGTTGGAGAAGGAAATCTATTGGGACACGAGACAGCTAACGAAATGGAAAAGAAGGTAAAAACCATTCAACACCATATCAAGGAAGCTCATAGTCAGCAAAAAATTAATGCCTATATTTTTGGGCCTGACCAATAATTTGAAGTTGGTGTGAATGTGTATCTATGAATTTTACAAGGATGTAGTTTATGATGTTTGGAAATAATGGGAAGCTAATACCTAGTTATATCGATCATTTTATAATTCATGATTGTATTGTAATGGAATCCAATAGATTGGAACTTTAAACAAATATCCCTCAATTCCTTGATGTATTACATGTATCTCCCTTGAGGAAGTGCATTCAATACCATTCACATGTAATGAACATAGATTTCATACTTCTAGAGCATGATATTTATTACTAGGAACAACCAATTGAAATTATGTATCTTACAGAGAATGTTCTATTAAACAAGACCATTCACTTAGTCAATGTTTTGAGGAGAAATCACTAGTAAAAAGAATAAATGTGGGGAAATGAGGTTATGATGAGACAAAATTATCCTCTATTTTTTCAAAATTAATACTTTTAATGGAGAAATTCATTTTAAGGGTGTATAATGTTACAAACCACGCTTTTATGAATCTTTTTGAAATGAATTATTTTTATCTTGATGTCCGAAATTGAATTATACACTATTTGAAACATTAATAATACTATACCCAATGAAAAAAAATGTTATACACACAATAATGACTTGGTTTGCATTACATGCAACACCGAGTTTCTATGATTTTTTTATTATTATAATTATTTAAATGTGATAGTTATAACCTTGTTGTTAACCATATAAATATGAATATAAATAAATAATTTTTAAATATTATTTATGATTATTTAAAAGAAATAAAAAATATTTATAATAAGAAATTTAATTTTGTTAAAGTCTTTATATATATAAAAAAACTATTTTAATGAAGGAATTTATATTTACGTGTTTTTATGAATAATAATAAAATTAATTTTGGAAATGCTCAAAAATATAGTTTTAAAAAATAAATTTCAATTTTTAATTCAAAATTTTTATATTAGTTTATGGTTAAATATTTCAATATTTATGAGAAACCTTATTTTTGGGTTAATATTAAAACAATAACAAATTTTAATTCCAAAGTGATTTTTCATCAAAAAATATTTTTATAAATAAAATATAATCTATATTTACTATGAAGTAAAAATAGATAAATTCTATATTTATTAATCCAATTTTGGTCTTTAGAATCATTTTATATTGAATTTAGATATAAAATCTTAATGAAAATTTTAACATTCTAATTTTAATAACCAGCTTTTTCACCACATTTACTGGATTAGAATTAAATATAATTTTTTCACTTTTGTGTATAAAATGTAAAAAATTGGCATAACAAATTATAATCTATATAATATTCATTGTCTAAAATGAATAACATAATATTTGACCAAAAAAATTATTGAATGTGAATAAAATTAATTAAAAACATTAAGGTAAAATGTATATGACATGAAACTAAATCATAAACATAAGGAAAAAAATGACCCAAAAACTTTTCCAAGAACCATTTTATTGATATATTTCATCCATAAACCTTTTATTATTTTATTTTAGTGTCTTTATGGATTTTTGATATGAAAACATTTTGGTACACCGAACGTGCTTTCAAAAGTGCTATATGTGTCCCCTACCTTACTTCATAAAGGAAACCAACTCTACCACATCATCACTCCTTTAAAACCACTTATGTTATAACAATAAATACCCAATTCACTTCCCAATATCTTTACGTTACTCCTTGTTTTCTATCATTACAGAATGATCTAACCATGGAATCCCATTATGAAAACAAAAAAGAGTCACCCATTGAAGTAATAACATCTGACATCAAGATACTTTCCTTTATTTCATTTATACACTACTTAAATTATACTAATTAGATGAATATATAACATCCTCAGTGTCCTAAATATACTGATATGTGTTTATGATAATGTATTTACCTACACTTACACACATATCCATCTAATGGGTAACGATTTTTCATTTCTTGTGTATGAAAAACTACAACATCATGAAATAATATTGTACATTTTTTCTTTTACCCCCACTCATGGTTTGGAATTATGATGGACACTATATTTTTATATTATATATATATATATATATACGATATACTTATTATTATGGAATTATTATTTAACTCATACCTTCATGCATTCCATTTTGTGTAAATATGATAATTTAATTTGTGGAAGTGTGGACTACCACCTCCTTAAAGTGATGTGATTCATTCACACACTACATAGAATGTATTAAAGACCCGTTTAGTGAAATTATAAGATATTTATTATACAATAATGATACAATAATAATATTATATATATATATATATATTTTATATACTTAATTTCATTCAATATGTTAAAAAATGGATACAATGTTCATGTGTACGTACAACCTAACATATCCATGAATGGTGTATTCCATTTCATATTTCTATATTCTATATATTTATTATAAGTATATATATATTTAATATTTATTATATTTATATCTTGTTTTTCATTTAATACATCATGAAATGTTTTTGAGGTCCCAAAATATAACAAATTAAGACACATGACATGATATTATAATTTTTATTGAAGAAATGATCAAAGGGGAAGACAGATCATGGAGGGATAAAATAGACAATCCTAATGGAATCATATTTACAAATGGAAATATAGGAAATAATAGTAGATCCAAAAATTTTAAAATAAAAATATAAACATTCTAGGAGAACTCAAGAAACCAAAATTTCATTGTGTGGTTCCCTTGATACCAAGTTTGATGCATAATATTATGGTCATAAATAATTTCATTGCATCTACACATGTAATAAAATATAGAATATGGAACATTAATCTGATCCTGTAGAGAATTAAAGATGATCACTAAGTCAGTCTCCACATATGAGTTTTTGATATTGCTACTACAACAAATCTCCATCCCATTCCTCATAGCACGATCCACCACCATTAAAGAATCATAGGACTGTAGGATACATTAAATATGATAAATAATAAGCCCCCCAGATCAAGGATCGTACCTCCACCATTAATATAACCATTATATCTTGACCCATACAGATTATGTTTGAACACAGGATGGAGGAGTCTAGTGAATGGAACTCCCATCTGAAGACATTCCATGTTTGTTAGAAGGATCCACAGAATCTTGAATGTGACTCTTAAGAGAAAGAGATGAACCCAATAATCTAATAAAAAGAAAGAAATTAGACAAAAAAAGACACATTATGGTTGAATTATATCAAAAAAACAGTATGGTCCCCTCACAACATTCACTGTTGATCACCTACCATAAACACTAGAAACAAGACAACAAGAAGATTACCCTCAACTCTTCTTTAGGGAATTCCTCACATATTCCATTATACCAAAGATTAGTAAGTATTCAACATTCTAGACACCGTGTTTGATAACAATGAATTCCCCAAGAGGATTCCAAAATTAGGTATCTCATTCACTATAAAAAATTAAGGAATGGATTACCCTTCATGATGGTTCCAGTAGTAGGTACACGCAAAAGGCATCTACATTTTCTAATGCGTAATCTGATCATTATTGGGAATTTCTGTGTTTTAGATCATCTATAATAAGAAATTCTATTTAGGCAGATAATGTTTACAATAATGGTAAAAAACCTAATAATAATGAGTCTATGAGACATTCTCCATACTACGATAAACTTTAGTTGAAAAAACACCAGTAGCAGTAATTGTAAAAACACATGTGTCTTTTTTCTCATTTATGTTGATATTATTGAAAAGCACTCACTAAGTGTTATTCAGGACTTCATTAACCAAGGAAGGATAATTTCATTCATTCTTGATGGTAAATAAAGTGTCAGGATCCCTGAAAAACAAAGTAGGTCAATGAAAACTTTATTGCACCATAAGTTGATCTACCATCAACCAATGATCCACTAAGAGTTATCCTTGATAACAGGAATGTGGTATTTTATTTTATTATAAAATCTTGAAACCATACCAATTGGATACAACATATCTACTCTATAATTATCATGGATGAATCTTCCCCCAAATAGTACAACCTCCCACAACATCCTGAGACAATTTGGCTTAAAATCTATGTATCATGACCAATACATCCCTGAGATTAATACAACCTTTGTCTGTATGCGTGGTTAGCCTACACCATGAGGCCCAATGAAATCTTGCATCAATTTAGGAACAAATTATATGCAAAATATGATGCTCAATATCTTTGATCATTATTTTTGGAACTATAATGTATGAAAACAAATGCAATGGAATGGAGTAAAAACAAGATTGAATAATGTGTTCCTTCATCAAAAATAGAGAAAACAATTATTCCAATTATTAACCTAGTTATAAATCTTTCTTACCAACCCCTCATAGTGGAAGACAAAAATATTCCTAGGTGAGAGTAGAGATCCATGATATTCAATGGGAAATTTCATCCTTTGAATACCTAATCATTCCACCATATAGAGATACAATTCATAGTGAGCATGAAGAAGAAAGAAAAATAGTAATTTTATACTAATTAATCAACTAACTACTCCACTTTCTATAATAATGAATGATTTTATTAAAACCCCAGAGAGATATCTGATTTCCATTCACAACGAATAGAATATCACCTGTAAAGTGAATATGTGAAAAAATAATTTCAGAACCCATGCTTCAAAATGGTCTAATGTTATAAGTGATAATTATCTTCATTAAATACACTGTTAATGAATCCTACGACATGTTGAAAAGAGTGGATTAAAATAGGTACCCCTACCTCATCCCTCTAACCCACATGAAGAGAACATAATTATTACTTGTGAAAGAGACAGCCAACCATATAGAGCTGAAACAAATGATATGTTGATCAGACACCCGATGAGAGAAACCCAATCATCCCAACACGATGAGTATGAAAATCTACTCGATTATTTCATAAGTGTTATTCGTATCAATTTTTATGATGAAATTAAATTCTAGGTATTTAAAAAAATTACCAAAACCATTTATCGATCAAGGAATATAGAACCATGAATGGATTTAAACTTAAAAAACAATTCTATTCTCCAAATACCCAATTTGTAAAATTAGGATACAATCTTTAGATGAGAATATTTTCTAAGACATTGTATGTAAAGTTTCACATGATGATGTTTCAAAATTGATTGAGAGACATGGGAACCTTGAACATTGGAATGTGTATCAGGGTGGTGGAACATGTAACACAAATAAAATTCCCATAATTAAATAAGACTTAGATAGAAGTTATGAGATAAATCATTAAAATATCCCATGCAGGCATAAAAAATACTCTTGGAAAACCATTCATCCTAGGATAACAATCTAGGTTGAGGGGATGAACAACATCCTAGATTTCATATTCTTATGAAAATTTAATCAATATATGATTAATAAGATCATCAAACACCATTGTAATGAATCCAAGAACCTTGAAATGAGAACCTAGATAACTATTATTCATACATGTATTATAATTACGAAGAAGAGAATTAAAAAACCCAGATCCATACATACCATAATAACATGGTCATCAATATATGGTCTGTACTATCAGAGAATATTTGGTATAATGGATCGATGATTTTCCATGATTTGGGAATGGAAGAAAGTATTTTTTTTGGTCTTTCTATTTATGCCACCTATCCATAGACTAAACATGAAATTCCCTCTCATGCTCTAACAATAATTTTGATAATTCAGATCTTTTTTAAACAATAGTCTCAAAAGAACCTGATACAATTATTCTTCAATGTGATACTCAAGGTTATCAATAAACCTTTTGATATTATCAATATCCTTAAAAATATAATGTGTTGTTATATTCCACTACTAAAGAAAAATCATTAACCAATTAATCTTATTATGTAACTAAACCCATGGGTTTCCCTAAAGGTTTGATCCAATGAATCCTTTAGAACCTGCAGATAACTGGAGCCGGAAATATAGTAGTTTGAAAACAAAAATCTCACACCACCATCCATTTGAAAACATTGATTGAAAAGTAGTGGTTTGTGGTTCTATAGATCATGTGCCATGTGATGTATCCCGACAGTTGGGAACTGAGAGACATCATTAAAATTGTCTATGAACTTATCCATGTGACTCCACCTTAAAAGAGTCCCTTTATTTTTATTATAATAGTTGATGGAGTCTCCCATATATCTCATTTCCACAAATCCCACATGATCCATGAATCTAGAATACTACCTCCTAGCATTCCTTGAATAATTATCCACCCATTCTATTTTGAGACATCTATGAAAATATTAAAAGTGAACCAATGTTCATAGCCTGCATCAAATGATCCAAACTCACTCTATATTATTTACCATTCCATGACCTTGAAAATTGAATACTAAAATACAAAGAATAAGGAAAAAGAACCAGACTTTATCTTCACATTAATAAACTGCTCTGTCAACGCAACCAACTCCATCGAAACACAACTCTTCTTTAAGACACATACGAAATGTAAATAATATATTACTTGAAACATACCCATAAAAAATAAGTGTTATTAACTGGGGGATATAACAAAACATATGGTATTATATATAAGAATATGATTCTATGGTATATACATAATAAAAATATATTTATTGCAATGTAGGTTTGAATGATTACAATGAGTGCCAATACACAAGGTATCTAGAATTCATGTCTTGCTTTTATATATATATATGTGATTTATACCTTATTCCAAAATCAATTATTTTTTGTTGATAATATACTTCACATGAATAAATTTTATTATTTTCCATCAAATTTATATATATTTACATATTCCTTTGATGATAAATATTTCATAGTGTTTATGTTTCAAAAGATATCAAATCGGTAAAATAGTTTTGTCTCAATTTACCTTCTTTGAGACACAAGCTATGAAATTAAAAAATAATGTCTTAAAAAATATTTTCAAAATGAAATTTTAAGATCATTTGTAGGTAAAATAATATTAAATATGTTTTATCGTTTTTGATATTATATTAAAAAATGTCAATATATTTTAAAATAAATATTATTCAAAAATGTTTTCAAGATTCTTTTCAATGAAATAGATATCAAAGATGTTTTCAAGATTCCCTTTTAAAAAATTATTTTCATTTTTTATCTTATTTTATATGTTTTGAAGGAAAATGTTATTAAAAATATTTTCAAGCATCCATTTTATTTTTTCAAAGAAATTGGTATTTTAAAGGCATTATATTTGAAATAATTTTTTATGGAATAATGGATATTTTACTCAAAAAATGTTTTTAAAAGGACATTTCCAAATTATTTTTCATCTATGATGACATCTATTTTTGTTACTCATTTTCTTTTGGGTAATTATCCAATGAATCCATTCATATTATTGGTATAAATAGATTATTTTGAGATGAAATTATTTTTAATAAATCCATTTCTCATTTATGGGTTATATGCTTATGAATCCAGATTATTTTCATGGGTTATGGAATGATTAAATGATTATGAAACCTACCTTTTTCCACAGGTTAATATATTATTACATGTCTATAATAGCCATTTAATTTCATAGGTTAGAATATGATTATTTATGATTTTTTGTCACATTTATATATGATTTCACTGTGGTATGGGTGGGAACTATATCTCAATCCAATGTTTTGGGTTATGTTAAATGGTATATGAGCTCAAAGGGTACAAAGTATGTAGCCTATGAAGGAAAAAAAGAAGGTACATGGGTAGTAGCCCAAGCATTATAATAAACCAGTATATGATTTGTGGCCCAATAATTAAAGATAAAGGGTACATATATTGTAGAATAATCTTGAAAATAATAGAGTATATTAGCTTTTATCCCAATTCCTAAGTAGGTACATAGGTTGTAGCCCAAGCCTTACATGGTATAAGGTCCGGGTATGTATCCTTGACATAATACATTCTATAAATATGTTCATGAAACAAATTCTATGTCTCATTCCTTAGTGATGTTTTCATGGATTATGATTTTTATTCACATATGATTCATGTATTATGAAATTACAATCATTATCACATGATTCATGGTTATGATCATGGATATGTAGGGTATGAACTTACAGTGTCATTATCTCATTCTCATACCCTTATTCCTAGGTATATGATTACATATTTGTTTACCCATACTAATCATCTTATCTCATCAATTTTTAGGTTTCTATTATCCAGTTTAGAAATATATGTATTATGTATGATGTGATTATGAAGGGGGATAATCACGAAGAAACTAGTGTGAAATAATGTCACTCACTTATGTACCAGTGTTTAAATTTAAATGATCAGTAAGGTACTATAGTTATATAGTGTTTGAGAGATTATTTTTGTAATGTTTTTTGTATTATATATAAATTGTGTAACGTTATATTATGAAAAATGTGGGTCTTTATAGAAGAAAAACCCAACAAGGGGTATAATAGAAGGGAATAATGTTCCATATTGACCTACTAGTGTCACTACACCTCATGTGTGTGAGGATAGATTCATTATCCTCACCAAAAAATACCTCAATGATGATCCACATTACCTACCATCAGAAAAAAAAATTTAAAATTATATCAATTTTGTAGAATTCCACCAAACAATTATATGGGAAAACCCCATTTAGGTTTTTTCTAACTAAACACAATTTTTTATTTTCATCAATAATAATCACATAGGAGTAGGCCTATATGATGTGAATTTTTTGTTCCAAATATGATCTATGGGATGCCCCTTGTATTTAGTTGACTAGATTCAAAATCCATCCCTGGCCTCAGGACAATAATAAAAAATCTATAATTACATAATACATCATAACATTTACACAACATGTCAATAACTCAAGGAAAAAATCATACACAACAATATCATTACAGATCAGAACACCAATACCATACCTAAGAAACCATGAATTCTTACTGTAATAAGTATCATTTATGCACTAGTCATATATCTATCATAGTTTGGGAAACATTCCTATTAATCATGTCAACCAAATCCTAAAGAGTAATGTCCTAAAAAAGAATATCAGTAATACCTCATTGTAAAATTCTAACTCGGAAGCTAATATTCTGGTGCTCTGAGCCTATTATCTATAAGGCATCAACCATGCCACCCCATACTCTAGAGTTATATTACTTTTAAAAAGTGCCAAGGGTATGATTGTGGGGATATTATTCCCTCACATAACCATATAAAATAGTAGAAGTTTCAATAGTATCATACATAGTAGTAAATAAACAATGTGGAAATAATTAGAGAACATAAATAGAAACATGTTGTAATAATACAGGAATATTATATAAAAGGGTAAATAATATTTCATACATACAACACAATTCACCCAATCGGAATACCATAGAGTTATAGGGGTACAAAATAAATTGAAATAAAATTATATGGATCTACAATTGACTCTGATCCGGACCACGTACCCCATCTCGAGACATGGTTGAAATGCACCATCCTGATAAGAAGTACCCACATGTCTAGCTATACTCTATCATGAAACACTTGGAATTATCCCTTTAAAACATGAATGTATTATCTACTTGAAAATCATATATATTCCTGACACATAAACTGATTGAGACTCATAAAATTGATAAGTATAATGTATATACATGAAACCATAGTTGAACCTTGGGTTTATGATCCCTGTCAACTAGGATTGGTCCTCTCAGGTATATACATATTTATAAGTGCATATTTTTATAATACCATATATATATATGTATTAATATTCATGATTAAGGTGAGTTAAATAACATAAGAACCTAAAACAATTCTATCATTGGGTCTGAAATCCTAATTTCATGGACATCCTATACAAGGGAATTTAGATAGATGTCATGCCCCACAAGATGTGTATCATTTAGGCGATCACTAGATATATAATACCAATCAACATATACATTCAATGACCATTTATATAACAATATATGAACACACTACACCACTACTAGGGGATACTTGTCCTAACCCTAGGTTCACCCATACTCCCTGCCAATCACTATAAAGTATGATTATAAGAAAATACATACAGACATCTTGTAAATGGAAATTTTAAATATTCCATGGTTTTCATACCATTTAAATATGTTTTATTTTATGAGCCCTAGGTTTTTTCCATAGGAATTCGTGACATTTGGAACATAGATAAGGGCTATGGGCCTGAAACATAAACGATTTTTAAGGAGAGAAAACCAATGTGACATCATTACCACCCCTTAAGATCCAAATATGAATGTCAATCAAAAGTTTGAGACTCCATGGACAACCACACTGATGAATAAATTTCATCATAAGCTTTATCATATAGAAAACATCTATATATCCTAATCATATAAAAAATCAAGGGGAGCATAGTCATCCACCATAATCCACATACCGATTAGAGCATAATCGTCCCCTATAGACCGTAACATAAGTTTAGTGTAAAAATAAGACAACAATAATAGGTTAAGGAGAGTGTATTCATAATATATTTATATTATAATATGTGGAAAGCATAATTATCCTCAATATATAACTCGAGGAATGTAAAATCATCATCATCATTTTAGGGGGAAAAATCATCCATGATTTTCAATAATTGGGAAAAAATTACTATATATCATAGTCATAGGCTCAATAGCTAGACATCGGGAAGAACCTATAGAAATAAAAATATATAATAATCAAATGTGTAGGCTCAATAGCCATGTCCCAGGTTGTACATTGATGTATAGTAACAATCATAAGAAAAAACATGATTCAAAAGTTATATCCCATGAATAATGTTTGGACATTCTAAAGATAAGGAAACACACATCAGGCCAAGCACAACAAGTACCAAATATGATGAACCTTTAGTAATAATTCTTTAATCTATATTAAACATGGTAACGTATTAAAAAATAGTTAGGGACGTTTAATGAGTACACCCAACACTACAGCCACATCCCCATGGGATTATATGTTCAGAACAGGTTCTATGGTGACATCCACTACAATCTCCACTCCAAACTAACATACTAACCAAGGATCAGTCAAACAATACAGCACCAACTAGTTCTGTCACATCAGTAAATGAAAGGAATCCTACAAGGGATACTCAAGGCATACACATGATCAATGGAATCCTATATAGGATCCTTAACTACGAAGGTAAAGCAGGAATCCTATATAGAATACCATAAAGGTAAGAAAATAGTGAAATCCTACAAGAGTTACATATTACTGTACATATAATATGACATCCTACATGGTATCCTCAAGACAATGCAAGAAGCTGAGGAATCCTACATGGGACCCTTAAAATGTTATATAGGTAATGGGATCTTATAAGTTATTCCATAGACCAACATATAAGTGATGGAATACCACATGGGATCCTTTGTAAGAAAATAATATAGAGGAATTTGATACATGATCCTCTTGGTTGAATCATAAATAGAGGGAGCCTATATGGGATCCTCAAAATGATTTGGATTCACAACCTCTTAGGTTAGAAGAGAACATCTTGTAAGTCAGAAATCCTCAAAGAAAGGTTACAAGGAATCAATAATGAGATATAGCTCTTGAATCTTCTTAGATCAATAGTCTCTCTCTGAGGAGGAAATTGAAAAATATTACCAGAGGAAGAAACTCATTGTTCATGATACACTGCCTAAGGGTACTCAAAATATACCATATGTCTTACCATAATGATCAATTAGATAAGGGATTCAAAATAAACTACTCATTGTTCCAATTATGACTCCTAGAAAAAAGATATGAAAATCCTCATGAATATTAGAAGTGAATCATTTCGTGGTGTGTTTACTTTGTACATAGTTTGAGCCCCTAAATCAAAACTTGGGTATTTTCTTTTTCCAATATATGGAATGTAAAATCCCATGTACAAAGAATGTGAACTAGTACATGGTGTGAACCATACAGAGGTTATATACCCATGTACCTTGCATGGTCTGACCATGTATATCACTTTGTAGTGTACTTCTGCACGGAGTGTAACCCACACGGGGTATGGTTGTGTACTCCACATGACATGTTCCCCTCACACGGGAAGACTGGCATGGTGCATGACTACATGGTCCAGTCCTAATACATGGTGTAAATGACCCATACATGGTGTCTTCTCTGAGAATTTTAAATTCCCCAAAAATAAAGAACACAGGGTGTGTGTTACATGAACTACGCATAATATAGAATAGTTTTCCTAAAAAACCTTAATAATGCTAGAAACCCCTTTTATTCCCCACAAACAACAGATCAGACAATGAGGGGTAATAAGAAATCATAACAGGGGATAATAAAATTGAAAATGTTAAATCTAAAGGTATTTATGGTGAAATCATAATCGGAACAACATTGGGAAGAATTCACCAATGCTTTTCCCATTTTCAATGTTTGCTGTTCTCATAGGAGGATCTAACGTGTCCCGAACATCGCAACGTTCTCTCCCTCCCTCTCATTTTCTATTCCTCCATCTACATATACTATATATATTAGTACCAAAATTATGAATCCATGAATGTTTACATGAGAATCCAAGGATGGAAACAGAGTAAATGAGTTAAAAGAAAAAAAGGGAGAAGAAAAGAAAAAGAAAATTGGACCTGACCCGACCCAACAACTGACATGAGTTTATGATCTACCTAGGGAAAACTGCATGTTTCGAACTCAACGGTAGATCTAGACTCTTAATATGATAATCTATTAAAAAAATAATTCCAAAAAATAGCATGAATAAATTAATATTTATTTAATTTAATATTAATTATTAATTATTCCTCAAAAATTTAAATGTCTAAAAATTACACCAAACTGATATCGATGGGAAAGTAATTTTTTAGGGAATAAATAGTGGTCAAATAAATTATTTGAGATCATATTATAGGATAAAATTTTAATTTTACCCATTATAATCATCTTGATGAAAAAAACAAATTTAGGTTCAAAATTCAAGTCCTTATAAACACATCTCTTTACATTAGGGGTAAAAAGAATTCATCATTCTCTTCATATTAGTTTTAGTGGTCACAATAAAGGTAAATGGATGTAAGATTAGTCTCATAGTGGAAACTATAAAACCATAAGTTGTTATGAAATGTGTTTCTAAACAGATTAATTTTTTTATATCTTATATTACAAGAAACACTATGTTTTAATTAACTACAATATACTATTAATAATTTTATAAAAAAATGGTTGTTATAACCTATCCATAAAACATAGTTTTATTAATATGAATAAATAAATTAGTAAAAAATTAATTACAACTTTTTTTATAAGTAAAATATATTTACGAATAAATAATTATTTTTTGTTGAAGTATTTATACATCTTAAAAATAAATTTTCTCTCAAAAATATTTTTCTTTTATTTCTGTAAACAAATAAAAATGAAACATTATTTCCATATTATGATATTATTTACGAAAATAAAATACATTTTTGAAATAATCTTGTAAAAATTATTTTAGTTTTATATTTTTGAGAAATTACAGAAATGGTTATTTTTTTAAAGAATAGTAAAAAACATGGATATTTTATAAAAACACCCATTTATTTTAAAGAATTTACAATCTCAATATTAATTTAATATGGGTTTAAAAGTAAAATTTTTTAATTAAATTTTTGTTTTTACAATTTTGGTAATTGGATTCAATTTGAAATTGAATGTTGGTATTAAAACATTTTATGCTATTGAATGTTTTTTGAAGGCATAACAACTTATTGTCATGTCAATGGGTTTAATTTTAAAATAAATTATTTCATATAATAAAATTATTTAAAAAAAATGGATTCCATATTTTAATTAGAATAATTCTTATTATATTATAAGGTAAAACATATTTTTTGGTCAAAATGAATAGAGAAAATAGTTAAAATTAATTATAATAATATAGGATAAAATGTGTTTAATGGGGTTATTACAAATTACATGGGATTTTATTCCAATTAAAAATGGAAAAAATAATATAAGATGATCATATTTAGAAATTATTCTATCAAAATATTACATATAATGGCCTTTTTAGGAATATTTCTTTTGAATGACTTTATCATTTTAAATTCTTTTGGAAAATTCCATGTAGTTTCCAAGTGGGTTCCTCCACCCACACAAATATTAGGCCCTCTCCCCTCCTCCCTAATTTAGAAATAAAAATATTATTTTTTTAAAAAAATATCCAACCAAATAATCTTCTTAAATATTATATTATGTGCTTTTGGAAAATGTTTTATTAGTAAACCCTCCAATGAAAGCTATAAGTATAAACCTAATAAAGCACTTTATAATATAGGTATAGTTCTTAACTATGTGTTCTAATTATATTTATTTCTCTACATATTTAAATAATTTTTTTAATTATTATGATATAATGACTTGTATATATCAAATATATTTGGTATTTTATATGGAATGTCATAACTGATGTCAATTTCCTATTCTATAAAATGGTAAACGAAGTTGTCGATCATTTGTATGCCACAGTACGACATCAAAAATTGATGTAATTATTTCTCAATAATGACCTCTCAAAAAAATAATTAATTATGAAATTAAATTATTTATATGAAATTAATTAAAATAATTTAGTTTTGAAATTATAATATTACATAAACATTTTACCTTCTTATTAATTGGAAAAATATAACTTCAGTTGTACGTACATGTGGACTACCACCTCCACAAAAAGATGTGATGTGTATTTCATTTTATTTTGAAATTGATTGTAATAAGGATAGATTTAATGAATAAATAAGATATATTTTTCATAAAAATTATTTTTAAAGGTGTTTTATTATATACCTTTATTTTCTCCCATATAATGAGAAAATTGATGTATCATTCATGCGTACTTACGACCTACCCTCTCTATGAACAGTGTATTACATTTTCTATATCTAGATTTTATGGATGTCTCAAAATAGGAATATAATTAAAATATATGAAATTTGTGTCATAGTTATAATTAGAGAGATGATGGAACCATGATCAATGTACATGATTCAAAACCACATAACCGAAACAGAAATGATAATTGAAGCTATTACTACATAAAACATGTTTTTAACAAAAAGTTGTTAATAAAATGGGGATAAATGGTTATAAGTAAAGTATATACGTTATGATGAAAGTAGTTATGCTTCTAGAATGTACTTGTAATAATTTTATTTTTATTATATCAATTGGTCGAATGTTCACAAAATAATTTCCGAAACTAAGCTAAGGGATTTTTACTCTCTCTTTTATTCCTAGGAAACATATTCCATATACACTAATAATTTCTTTTTTCGGTGTATGCACAACCCAATTGAAAATTTATATAAGGAATATAGTAATTTTCATGATATTTAATTTTACATTTTCTTTAATCTGTAATTTTTTTTAATATACAATTGTTAAAAAATTAGTATTGTAATTTCATCTAACTTTTGATTCCATGGGACACAATCCATATTCAACATGTGTTTTTGTGTTTTATATATATAATACCCATGAATGTATTTTATGATTTTACTCATTAAAATAATGGGATATACTTATCCATATAATATTTATATTTTCATGGTCTTACAAATCAAATGTTTCCAAAGAAGTAATGGTTTTATGTTATAATATAATTAATTGTTAGTATTGTTTATGATTATGATTCCGATGTTGAAATATTATATTCTATCTCTCAATAATAAATAAAATTTTCAATTCCACTAATTATTTTTAGGGAATAAATTATTTTCCTTAATTTCTCTCTCTTTATGTAGTCAGGAATCCAAAATAATGTTTTTGTGTGGAATCAACTTTATATATCTTTATGATATAAAAACATTTTTCTTCCAAATAAACGTTTTATTAAATTCTATAAAAAATATATTTAGTATTTTCCAATGATTTTTTAATTCCATTTTTACCCTATTTTAATTTTGATTATTTTATTAATGCAATCTTATTTTAATTTTTAAAATGATGTACTTTTTTTAGTTTTTATAAATTAGTGTAAGGAATTATTTATATTATCATATACATCTTTAGAGTAACTTCCAAAAAAAAATTCCATTATTTAATTTAAATATTTATTTTTATGTTTATAGTGTTATTTTTGAAGATAATTATTTCAATAATACATTATGAATTTTTTTTAAAAGATGATTTTAAAAAAACTGTTACTTTCCTCAAGATGTTTTAAAATAATTTTCCATTGTAGATGAAATCCATTAATTTTAAATCATATTTAATGGTTATATGATAAAATAATACAACAATTATTATTTATATGTATGGATTATGATTATGATAAAAAATTTTCAAGAAACACTTTCCTTTTCCATGAGGTTTCTAATATGTTATTTTGAAATGATTATGAGACACATTCATTTTCAATGGGTATTTCCTTAATTAAATTTTTAGTTTGTTATGTTATAACCAAGTACATTGTTTATGTTATAAACATTGTTAGTGGCTATGTTAGATAGATGGTTTTTGGCAATGCTTTAACAAAGGATGGTTTGGACCTATATCTCCCAACAATGAATTGGGTACTGATTGATAACTCTTGAGTTAATTTTGTTATTTGTGGACCAAATATCATTATATATATAATGTATTATGAGGAATGGATTTCTTGTCTATGATATTATTCATGGAACTTCTTTCATGAACATAATGATATGAAAAGACCGGGTTTGATCTCCATAAGTTTATGTAGGGGTTTAACCTCATATCCTAAACAAAATGAGTTAATCTATTTCAATTTATAATTTTTCATAATGTAATATGTTTTTTCTACATAAATATGTCTATGATAAACTCTAATATATAATTCACTTCTATTCCTTTACAAATATTGTCATAGGTACTACCGATATTTGTTTAATGATTCATGTTTGTAATCTATAATATACAGGGAACAATTTTAAAATTTTATTCTCATGTTCTGATACACTTATGTTCATTATATGTTTATATATAAATTTGTTACCCATAATTAGAATCTGATATCAGCCTTTATAATTTATCATGTCCATTTTCTATAATGAAATGTATTATGTATGTCATTATTAAATGGGTACTTTTTCTGATGAACATAGTTGGAGATGATGTAGAACACTTATAAACCATTTTTTAGGATTTCAGAACTAGAAAGGAACTAAAATTACTATTATAACATTTATTTTTATTTAATCTATTGAATAGTCATATATAAAGATGTAAAATTTATGTATGAAAATTGTTTGCTACTCTAGATACCATTATAGAAAATATCAACATCATGCCTTCTCTAACTTATCTTCAATATCATAGAGAGTCCCTTTATCACAATTCTAGTGTGTCACATATTTTTTTAAAATGTTTAATATTTTATATGTGTCACATATTGACTTTGAGTTTTTACTACAAAATAATGTCATTTTCTTTGACATGAATCCACAAACCCTTCAATGAGGGTCCGATAATGATGTTTTGGCAGATGGGTAAGATATAAACTGTTGTGATGGGAAAATGAAGTCATGGAACATGGAGAAGAGACTCGAAAGATATGGTATGAATAGAAAATTAGAGATAAGGGAAGTACATGTGATTATATCATCAGTGGTATCATAAAATTTCAAACATGACCAAAAAATGAGGATTCTGTGTATGGATACAAACCGAGTACTCAACAATTATACTTAAATACATCCAATTTTACATTTTGTCATTAATTTGACATATAATTATTTATCATTAATCAAACATCAAATTATATGGGGTTTAACTATTTTAAGCCATGTATTTATTTATTTGGTTGAAAATTAAAGATATTTTTCAAAATTGGGATTGAAAAAACATGACTATATTATATTTTCTCCTAAAATTAATAATAATAAGAAATACTAAAATAAAAAACAATTTTTAATAATACCTATAATTTGTTCTATTAACTAAATGGAGAAATATTTTTACAAAATAATAAATTCCCCCACAAATATACAAATACAGGATAAAAAAGAAGTCACACTCGATGTTTTTTAAAAAGTGATATTGTTTTTAATTTTTTTTATTTAATTACAATTTTGTTTTTTATATTTATTTTACAAATTTATTTTCATTATTTTAATTATTCTTTTAAAATAAATTTGATGGATAAAATTAATTTATAATGATATTTATTTATAATCAAATTATAGTGAAATTTATTTATTATAATAACATAATTAGACTCCTTTCAAAGCTCTCATAGTATTTTAAATATACTATCAATTATAATTTTAATATGTGTAAATATATATATATATATCAAATTTTTATAAAATAATATATATTAGAAATATGGGATTATGAACACAAAATAGAGTGGGTTATGCGTCATCTGTCCCCTCGTTTATTAGAAGAAAACCAAAGGACATACTTTATTACATATTAGTGATCTGAAATCCCATGATCTTGGTGGCCTATAGGATCAACAGATTATCACCCAAACCCTAGTGTGAAATGACCCAAAATGATCACATGAGTATCCTTTCCTAACTCTTTGTAGCTAGTCATTTGACCCCTTAGTGAGCACAATCAAGTGGTGTTATCCTCCATTGCACTATAGTAGGTCACCCCTTTGACTCATATAGGAAATTCATCAAGGTAGGGAAAGATTGGAAAGTGCCAATGAACCCCTCATTCATTCAATGTTCCCACATAGAGACAACTTTTTGCTACATATTGTGATGTCTTCGGGTCACACCATGTCATCTTATTGATCACACGAGAAACCAATGTCACCAAATATACTATCATGCTTCCCAATACAAATAACCTTCATGTATTTCTACCCATTTCAAAACTATGTTAGATTTACCTCCATCTAACAATAGACTTTTTGTTATGTAGAGGGTCATTTAATGGGCCCCAATGCACCCATACCTCTTTAAAGAAACCAACACTCTAACGTATGTCATTTCCATGTCTTTCCAGATTTCTATTCACCTTGCACCAGTCACATTGTTTTATTATGCAATTATTATTCTTAAAAACGTAAAACCACATTTTTTCACTGATAGTGTGGGCCACATTTTAACGATATAAATGGCTAGATAAATCAACCCTTGAAGGGGTTTCCCAGATTTGAACCCTTATATAATGAAAAATATTGGGATGAATTTTCAACTCATGTTATACCCAAAAAACATAATAACATAGTTATATTTAATCATTGTTGCTATATTTTTCTGACGATAAATATAGTACTTTTAAATTCTAATTAAACTGTTAATTTAATTATAGTTATAAATTTTAATTTATTTATAATTGAAATATTATTCTAAAAAAATAAATAATATTAGTCAGTAAAATTTCACTATTATATGAAATTATGTAATTTTTAAATAAAAATAATTATTTGAATAATTAATTTATATATTTTTAAGAGGGGGAAAGGATATGTTTATTCATTAATAAAATATTTTTTATTTGAATAAATATTTTTTCTTTTTAAGTACCATTTTCAATGTAGTAAGATATATATATATAACAACATAATTTAATTCTACAATCCCCTCTTCTCCCCTTTTATAATATTTTTCATAATCCAAAGAATTGTTTTCATAGACCACTCCATCAATACAGAATTGGAATAAATAATAAAAATAAGCACCGTACAATTAGTTGTATTATATTTAAAATAATGAAAATTATATTTATTAAAATATATTAGATATTCAAAGAAAATAACTTCTTGATGGTATTAAATTTTAAAAAAGTTTTTAAATTTTTCAAATATTTTACTATATTAAATATTAAATTAAAATGTTATTAAATAAATAAATTAAAATTTTAATTATATATTATATAATAATAACTCATTTATAGGAATACCTGGTTGTATTAAAATTATAAATGAATAAAATGATTTAAATGTTTAAATTACCCATCATTCACTACATTCATAGATCTCTAAATATATTTTTAATATTTTTTATACTATATATAAACATTTCTAATATATATAAATTTTTATATAGTGATATATATAATAAAAAGATTATATTGAAGAAATTAAACATCTTTCACTACACTATTAGTGCTCTAAAAATATTTTTAATTATATTTCAAATATAATTGTATTTATTTCTAATTTTTTTTTAAATATAATTATTTTTAATGATAGTGAGATCATTTATATTATAATAAATACATCAAATTTTTATATTTTTTAAATTTAATAATAATTTATATTTATAAATTTTAGATATAGTAAATTTTAATTTTAAATTAAACTATATTTATAAATTTTATATTATATATAATTGATTAATCTTTTTGAAGAAAATATAAATATAAATAATTATATTAATTATATCATTAAATGTAATTATTTATATTAGAGTTGTGGTTATTTAATTAATTAATTAATACACGATTTAATAAAAGATATTTTTATTAAATAATATATATATATAAGAGGGTAAAAATGATATGGTTTTTCAGCGATAATTTTTTCATTAATATTTATAATTTTTATTTTTATTTTTAGTAGTCTATATGAACTATATACATATTGAATCCTAACTATATTTTAGAATCCCCACTTATCTCCTTTATTAATTTTTTTCCATTGTCTTGGAAATTTTTTTCCATGAATCACTCATTGAGTTTGAAATATAATTATATAGTATCATGAAAAAAATTATTATATTTATTATATGAAAAAAATAAAATTAATATTAACAATTAAGGAATAAAAATAAAATATAATCCCATAAAAAAGGATCATATTAATATTATTTGTGTTCAACATATTAATATTTATAAGGAAAAACAATTTTCGATAGGATACAAAATAAGCCACATCGAGCTTAAATGCATAACTAAATATTAATATTTAAATGTTACTGTTATAACCTTGTGATTAGAATGGAATTTATAAAAATGAATAACTAAAATAAGAAATTATAATTTACACATACATGGATTATAAATTATTTAATAACCAAATAATTATAAATGAATATAATACCCCTTGTAAATTAAAAGCAAATATTTCTCTAGAAAACTATTTAAATGAGAAAAAGTGTGTTTTATACCTATAATATAAAAAACAGACTTTTCAGATTATTTTAATTATATATATATAAATAATATTCAATATAATATATTATATTGATCAAATTTGTTTTCAAATTATAAAAATAAATTCAAATTATACGTATAAAAAACTATATTTTTCTTAAGGCACTTTTTCACCTTTTAATGGAACAACTATTTAGAAACTAATTTTGAAAAAAATTTATATTATATTTGAATAAATAATCTTCATTTCTGATTTTCTAGTATCAAAATTTACATTGGATGATTTTTTTTGTGTTTTCGGGAAATATTTCTTTTTTTGATAAATAGTAAAAAATAATGCACTCTAATTGAAAAAAATAATTTTCATCTAAATAACTTGTAACATTAAAATATTTTTTTAATTGGTTTTAAAGTCAAATTATATGAATTTTTTTAATAAAATTTATAATGTTTAAATTTTTTTCTTAATAAATCTGGGTATAATTTTTTTTATAATTTTGAACATTTTCACTTATAAAATCAGTGGTTTCACCCCATCAAAGGGATAAATTTTAAATTGAATTTATAATATTATATATTAATATTTCTAAAAAATTATTTTTATAATTGAATCATATGTTCCAAATGTATTAAATATATAACATTTATTTTTCTTTCAATATAAATAGCCTTTGGTAATTTTTGTTACCATAGATGAGGGTAAATCAAGTAATTAAGTGTAAAAATAATATTCTTAATATTATAAAATCACAATAAAGATTTCTCCAATTTCAATAAAATTTTATTTTCGTACATTTGAAATAATGGATTAGTTATGTGACCAATTATGGATATTTATATGATATTATAACCATTATAATATTTTATTCTTATAAAAGTCGAACATGTAAGACTATTTTTTATCCATTGAAATATTTTTAATATGGAGTTTTCAATGGAATATGATAGAAAATTATTAGTATTTTTATATATAAATTATTTATCTTCATCATTATAATTTATTTTTAGTTTTTACGGAATAAATAATTACCATAAATGATTTCACAACGATGATGCACAGATTGATTAATTAATTGAAATAGCAAGTAAATGACATTAAAAAATGTTAATATATATATAATATAATATAATTAATTTCATAAAACAAATTATATGAATATGAAATGATAATTAAGTGTTTTATGATATGTTTTTTTATTTATGTTGTCGTATAGATTTATTAATAGTTAAACTAAGGAATAGTTCCTAAATTTTCGTTAATTATGTTTTAAAAAAATAACATATTATTAAATGATATAAAATTTCTAAAAATCATATATTCAATTAAATTATTGAGATAAAGATTAAAATTTCATCTAAGAATAATTTATAGGTATTCTTTCACTTTATAGTCACTGTATTTACTGTAGAAATAAAAAAAATCTAAGTTGTCATAATAAGATTTTTAGAAGATAAATAAGGGTTATATCTACATGATAAGGATTAAAAAATTGATCAAAATTAATAAATTTATTTGGATGCTTGTATTTTATACCAAATAATATTTTATTTTAAATAAATCAATTGAGATCATTTTTAAATATAAAATTGTTTTATATTAATTTATCTTTTTGAGAAATTCAACAAGTGCCCCTACCCTCTCTTATAAAAGGGAACTTATTCTTATCTTTTATTTATACATAAAAAAATATTTTATTCAAGAAATAATTTTCCAAATCCATTCTGAGAATCCCTACCCAAATTCAATATCGTTTATTTTAGGAAGAAATCCATCCTTAGTGTTTTTAAGGTGTTAAGAAACATTATATTTCTATAGAAGATGAATCATTTGTAATTAAGTGTTTCAGTATTATTTCTTTTTTTAGATCCTTCAAATCATTATGATCCATGATGAAATAATTACTATAGTATCCTAAATATAATAATACGTTAATATGTTAATTTCATCACATAAATCAATCTCAACATTTATAAAATGGGAAAAAAATAAATTGTTCATCTATACGCCAGACCACCACCTCACGAACCGATGAGATTTATTTTCTATCAACTTGTCTCAATACTAGTTATAATAATGTAATTAGTCATTATAAATGATATTAATGTAATATTTATCATCATTAAAGTATAATATATCATTTATTCTTTTCTATTCCCATGTATAAAAAAACGAAAATGTTGTTCATACGTATGTGTAAATAATCACCTCCATAAAGTGATGTGATTCGTTTTTCTCCACCACATCCCATGGATGATATATATAAGTAAATTTTAATTTTTAATTTAATAATATTATATTATTATCAATATTTTAATATAAAATTATGTCATTCTTTTTTCCATAATGATCATTGAAAAGTGAAAATGTTATTCAAATGTAAGTTTGACCTGCCATATACGTGATCATAATGTTGGTTCATTTTTAATAACAATCATCCATGATTTCGTTTAAAAGAATAATTTATTTATATATATGATATTTATGTCACAAATATTAGTTTTTTAATTATGGAATAAAGAAGACTTTGACTATTAATATCATTCAAATTTCATTTTGGACTCATGTACGAAATATTGTCAAAAAGTCTGATGTGAACTTAAATAATTAAGTTATTTTTATAACATGTTAATAAGTGATAAAAAAAGAATAATAAAATTGAAAAATTTTATAATTAAATTAAATAATTAACCTATATTTATTGTCCATTAATATAAGGATTATTTTTGACATGTTGGGTTCATTGTAAGGGGATTTCTTTAAAACAACTCCTTATATAATGTTACTCTACAAAGTATTTTTTTGTAAAATTATAAAGGAATGGATTTTAAAATATAATGAATTAAAATAACTTCCATAATCCATGATTACATAATATTTTGGTTCTTAATTTATAATTTTACAATTTTATTTTCAAATAATATTTTCTCATTTATGAGTGCTTCAAATTGTAAAAATTAAATTTAATTTCAAAATGGAAATTTTATTTTACTAAAAAATGCTTCATTTATACAATAATTATGTGTCAGTATTATGTTATGGTTCATGATAATTCATTATTAGAGCGGCTAATTACAAGATATACCATTTCTATAAGAGCTCCATATAGCTCTCCAATGCATTGTGTAATGGTAATGAGTTAACTGATTAGGTTTCTAGTAATATTTTATAGGAATAATAAAACAGTGATTATTCCAAATGTGAATATGATAATTAATCCCAATGTAGATGAGATAGATACCATATATTTAATAGTTATATTATAAATATGTCCCATGTTACCTACATATATTTTATTTCCTTTATTATGAGTTTTCTTGAAAATCATTTAATTTACATAATGTAGGATAATGAAATTTTGGAAATGATGATTCCTTTTTCTTGGTAAAAAGAAATGTTTCAAGAAATTGTTTTATTGGTTTTAAAAAGTATATTTTTTCCTTTATTTTATTTTCATTACTGATATTTTTTTCCCATCCCATGTTTTAATTTTTTTTACATTTCTTAATGATTGGTAAAGATAACGAAGATTTTAAGATAAAAGTATTTAATATGTGTCATGAAAATAAATAATGATTTATTTCATTGTTAAAATGGGCAATAATTATTAGATACTAATAATTTATGGGTTTAATTCCATTATATTTTCATAATTAACTAAAACACTAAACTAGAAAGTACCAAAAATATGAATTCAAGTTCAAAAACTGGAGAATATTTATTGTTTAAGGTCGTGCACATACAGTTTGTATCAGAATATGATTTAGAAAAAATTTGAGAAATAGATGTCTTCTTAAGAGATATGGATGTCTTAATAAGTTTATTATATTATGGTTGATCATTATTTAATTGTCTTAAAAGATTTTTTTGATGATTTATGTTATGAAATTTTAGGGTGACTAACATTATTTTTGGAGAAATTTAGTTTTGAGGAAATTATGGGTTGTTGGATTTTTGGATAAAAATTAATGGTATGCACATACCATTGTTGTTGAAACATATAATGGTAATTTTTAGATTGTTTCTCAGTTTTATTGGTATTTTATAAGTATTATACTTATATAGTATTAATAATAAGAAAAAATGTGTACCTGTTCACTACCCTCTATTTAAGTAAATACAATGTGAATTGAACCCAAAACCAAATGGTGAAATGGGTTCATTACCTACCAAATGATTTTATTAAGTCTTAGTTAGTATGATGATTTATTTTAATTTATGAAATTTAATTTATAAATAATAATTTTTTTTGGAGCATAAGTTTTTCCAAATTGATAATCAAGGGATTAGAAATTTATTTGGGAAATATGTGATTAATGTTATTTTGAAATATGATCACAATTTTAGAAATTCTATAATACATTGTTAAATATAATACTATGAGTAATAAAATTTAATAGTTTTTTAGATTAAAAAATTATTTTATTTTCTACTTATTGTAATTCAGGTTATTTATCGAAATTGTAATCTTATTATAAAGTTTACTAGGTAAATCAATTTATGTTATAAATAACTAAGAACAATTAATTATATTTCGAGATAAAAATTAAAATTTTATTGGAATAAAATGAGATCAAATAATTTTTTATTTTGGGTTAAAATCATACTATATATCAATTTTGAGAATTTTTAAGGAGACATATTTGTGGACTGATCTGTGTTTAACTTTTGGTTTTTCTATTCAATATTGGGGATTAAGGTTATTTTTCAACATATAATGGTTTATTATTAACAGGGAATTATCTAATATTGTCCTAAATTATTATTTTTGGTTAATTGCTAAATATAATAGAAATAGATACCGAATATTTTTTGGATTCTATTATTCTATAAAAGTTGAATCTAGTTCATCAGATGTGAAAAATTTATCATGAACAATAATCCTTTAGAGAAAAAGATGAGTTTGTGGTAGATATTGATTAAATTATATGACTATATATTTCAATTAATTATGTTTCCAAATTTACTTAGTATATGATGTATATTAATTCATCAACTCTATGAAAATGATCCATAAATAAAAACATTATCCATTTTCTTTTCTTACTATAAAATCAATGACCTTATAACCAATCAAAAAAATTTGTATTGGAATAATTCACTTTCTCATGAACATTTTCTCTATAAATATACAATATAACATCATTGTGATTGTTCATTTACATGTCCCCATTTTCCTTTAAGGAACCGTATTATTTGTTATCTTAGGTGACCATCATACTTACCTTTCTTTTTTTAAAGTGGAATTTTTATTAATCGTTTTTTTGATTTGGGAATTTTATAATGGTTTTTTGAATATTCAAACCATGGTCAGCCAACCTGAATTAAAATTATGATGATGAAATTTTTTAATTTTTGGGGGATAATGTAACATCCTGATATTTAGAAGGAAAAACTACATCCAATAGCGTATAATATAGGCTACATCGATCATAAACAAATAACTAATTTTTTTTATTCCAATGTTATCATTATAACCTTTAAATCATAATAATAGGTATGAAGATTTTAAACTAAATTATTAAAATATAATTTACATATATATATATATATTATGAGTTATTTCATGACGAATTATTAATAAATGATAATAAAATTCTGTTGAAAATAAAAGAAAATCTCTTTTTAAAAAAAATACTAAAATGAGAAAAAGAGTGTTTTATACCAATAAATTAAAAAAATAAATCATGTAGGATTGTATTAATAAATTTCATATATAATTTTTTAAATATAAGGTTTAAAATTTATCCCATGTGTTTCCTATATATGATATAAAAATATATCCAATATTATATATTAAAATATGTATTTTTCTAAATTTAGTTTTTCCAACTTTTAATGGAACACTTGTTTTAAAGATAAATTTTTAAAACTTTGTATATATTTTTTTAAAATAAACTTCGTTTTTTTAATTTGGTTTGGAAAATTGAATTTTTGGGAATTTTTTATAATCTGTTTTATTTTTTGGTGAATAATGAAAAATACAACATTTCAATTGAAACCTATAGTTTCATCTCAAATACATATAATGTTAAATTATTTTTAAATTAACATTAGATAAAATATAATCTATTATTCTAATTCAGGTAATTTTAATCTTTATTATATTAAATTTTGTTTGAAAAACATTTCAAACATTTGAATATTTTCCCTTTAATAAACCGTTGTTTTTCCCTGTATATGGGATTGATATTAAATTAAATTTAGATGCTTTTTTGTTTTAATTTTTTGAAATTTTATTCATATTTGGAAAATGAAATTCCAATATTATTAAATTGGTCTATTTTATTTTTAGGCCATATTAATAATAACATTAGTATTTTTTTGTTACAAGAGTTAAGGGTAAATTGGGTAATTGAGGGTAAAAATAATTTTATAAATTTTACAAATTGACCTTAAAACATATCCCGAATTTTATATGATTATTTATCATTCATAATAATTAATGGATCTATTATGCGATCATTTATGTCAATGTTGAGGTGATTTTAACCATTATAACAATATATTAAATGCAAAGTCAAACATGTCAAGATCTTGTTTATAATAAGTGAAATATTTTTAATATCTGATTATGAAAGTGATATTTTAGACTATTAATAATATTTTTATTGATAATATAATAAAATTTATCATGGTTTTCTTAATTTTTATGGAATAAATATTTACCTTAAAGGATCATACAAATATGATGAAGTAATTGTTTAATTAATTGATATATCAATGAAATAATTTTAAACATATTAAAATAAATATTTTTTGAGATAACTAATGTCATAAAATAACTTTTTTAAAGGATTTAGAGATTTTATTATTGTGTTATAATAAATTTTTTTTCTAATTTAGGTGTTATTATTGAATATTATGAAAGTCCATGTAAGGAATAGTGTTAAAATTGAAATTAATGATATTTGAAAATAAATAATATATTATCAAATGATACAAAATTATTAAAAATATTATATATAGATAATTTATTTTGATAAGGTTAAAATTTAATACATTAATAATTTATAGTTCCTTTGATATTTTATAGTAACTATAGTAACAATTAAAATGTAAAAAACCTTGTTGTCAAAGTAAGAGTTAAAGAAGTTAGATAACAGTTAATGCAGAATGATAATGATTATGAAATAGTAAAAAAATGTCTTATTTTTATTATATTATTTTATTAAAATATTAAATTTTCATATATTATATATAATTATGTTAATCTATTTTTAGGAGAAAATGATATTATATTAATTTTCAATTTTGAGAAATTACATGAGTGCCCCTCCCCTCCCATATAAAAGGAAACATGTTTTTCTCTTTCCATCACACATTGAAACCATTATAGTTAAGCAATTATCTACCATAATACCTTAATATAATTCCTAAAACAATATAAACATATTATTTTTGGAATAACAACATCCTTAGTGCTTTTATGTTGTTACACAATGAATGATTCTTAATGAAGAGGTGTAATTTTTAATTAAGTGTCTTGGTTTTATGGAATATTACACCTCCTTAAAATAATCTTAAACATGATTAAATAATATAATCAAATTTGCTCAATATACTGATATTTTATTATCTTAATATCATTATATAAATCCATATCCACTTCCATCAAATGGGAAGATAACTTATCATTTGTTTGTATGGTGGACTACAACTTCATGAAGCAATGAAATTAATTTTCCAACACCATCTTAAAAGAATTCATATAATGATTTAATTAATGATTATATAAAATTTTCATGAAATATTTTTCACTATAATGAGATAATATATCATTTTTTTTCGTATATTCCAATACATATAAAATTTATAGCATCTTTCGTGAGTGTATGTTAATTATCACCTCCATGAAATGATGTGATTCATTTTTCACCATCAAATCATATGGATGATATATGTAAGTGTATTTAAATTATTAATTTGATAATATTATATTATTTTAATTCTGTATAGTTAAAATTAAATTAAAATTAATTCAATAATGATCATTGAAAAATGAGAACACTACTCTTGTGTAGTAACGTCCTACAATCTCCATGATCGTAACATTGGTCCATTTTTCATAACGATATTACATGATTTGTTTTAATAGAATAATTACGGTATAAATATAATTATATAATTAAAATTATTTTATTGATTATGTACTAATGAAAACATTCTCAATTCACATTATATAAAATTAATTTTAAACTCAATTATTGAATATCGTCAAAACATCTGACATGAACTAAAATAATTAAGTAATTGTTACGACATGATAATAAATAATATAAAAGGTATAATAATTTTTATAAAGGATCCATGTAAAGATAGGAAATTTTTTTTTATTAATTTTGCATATAAAGTATTTATGTGACTTGTCCGACTCAAGGTATGAGGCTTTCTTTGAAATCCTTACTTTTAATGTTTTGCTTCAAACAATTTTTACAAAATATATAAAGAATGTTTTGTAACTTATATTAACAAAATTTTCATATTTAATGGTGCCTTAATATATTTAATGTTTCTTTTCATGTTTAAAATTTTATTTTCCAGATATATGTGTTCATTTTTTAGTTTACAACATTGTAAAAATGAAGATCTATTTCAAAATAGAAAAGTTATTTTCCTCAAGAATGATCTTTTTTGCAAGATTTATCTGTCATGATTATTATATGGTTCTTGGAAGTTTTTTTTATAATGGATGGTTCTATGATAAAATGAGTATGGGTGAGACGATTTTATCCCTACAATGATTAGGGTAATTGGATGGAGTTAATCGATTCTGTTTCTATAATGTGATTAAAGGAATAATACTACAATTATTATTCCAATTATAACTATGATGGTTATTCACTATGTATATAAGAGAGCAACTATATTTTTTTATGTGATAATGAAAATGAGGTCCTATGTTACCAACATATATTTTATACAAATTTTTAAGAGTTTTCATGAAAATAATTTTATTTTCAAAAGTTATAATAATGATATTTTTTAAAAGATGATTCATTTTTTTGGGAAAACGTATGTCTTTATGAATTTTTTATGTTTCCATGTTTGAAAATAATAAATAAGCAAACAATGGATTTACCATGATTCCATTTCAATTTGTAGTTTTTGTATATGGTTTATACCATTAATCCCACATTTGGGTGTTTTAAAACACTAAAAAACTATTTATGTCCATCACATGGAAATCATAATTTGGAATGATGTTATGTTAGTTACTAAATTTTAATAATCAATCCATATTCATTTCCATCTCATTTCATAAAAATTTTATGTCCTTTTATTAGTTTTTAGGGCAACATGTTTTTAAAGGCCTTGGTACCATTAAAAATTGTTTACAAAGTCATTTCAACCACAAAATATGTTAAATTGATATTTTTTCTATGTGTTAATGTGTAAAATAAAAAAAATGGTGGTTTTCCCTTAATATCATGTCAACATGTGTCCATTTCATATGTTTTTTACTATTACCCAAACGTTTTAGTATTTTAAATCAATAAAACCCTATTTTGCCATTCGAGGAAAATATTAACTCCGAATGATATGTCATTTGTTCCTAAATTCCATAATTCACTGAAAAATATTTTTAATATAATTTCATGGAAGTAGATCATATTTTTCCATGTTTTAATTCCACTAAAACAATTTTTTTATGTCTTTGGAACAATTAAATGTTTTTACTAAGACATTCAGACTAAAATGCACATCAAAATGTAGTTTTTTATTTTAATAAATGTAAAAAAAATTCAGTCGTGATTTTCCAATGATTTAATTTAAATAATAATTCATTATCTGTGTTTTTATCATTATATGTAGTGTTTTGTATTTTAAAACACTATATATAAATTTATCACCATCTTAGAAAAACTACAGCTCGAAATGATGTAATATCGGTTCCCACAGTTCAAAAATTAATCTATTGTAATTATCCTATGATATTTGGGAAATAAAAAATTATTTTCATACTTTTGACCCCTAGAAAACTTATTTTCATGTATTTTTACCTTTATAAACTGGTTTAGAGTAAAAACCTAGAAAATGAGCTAAGATTGTTTTCAATCACAAGGAAAAAAAATCTATAATAAAATTTGGACACATACTAATAAACCACAAATCAATCTATTTCAATATGTAATCACTATGACTCTATCTTCATGTTTTCTTTATAAAATTTAAAATTATATATTTATAGATTTTTTTTGTGTTCATTGAAATTTTATGAACGATCTATAAGACATAGTACATTATTCCACTAGACGAGCTATAAAGATAAAAATTTAGCCAGGGATTGTGCTACTCATCCAATGAAATATAGACACTATAATATTTTCCATTACCATCCTCCACCGATCATGTCATTTTAGATAAGAGTATTGTTCTTACACTATTTCTTTTAATATTGTAATTTCTATTTTTTATTCATCATCAATAACACTACTCAACACCAATAAAGTGTTGCAGTAATGGATGATGATTCCCTACCAAAGAAAACTAATGGATTAGCCTAAGAACCTATCCCTCATACACATCAATGATGTTCCTTCTATAAAATGATTATAAACAAATCATTCAGGGAAGGCATAGATGATTATGAGGAATTAACATGCCAATATTACTAAATTGCAGTCCTCTAATAAAATATTTACACCGATTTTTTAAATTATTTAAAAATAATAATATAATCTAAATTATAAAATATTCATTATTATTTATTGTTATTTGGTTACTATGATAACATAACAATGAAAAATAAATTATAATAAAAAAAATTGTATTTTACACAATTAATCGGGACAAGATAGATATATCAACTGACAATAAATTGGAATAATATAATCCTTGTGGTTTACCCCACAAAATTGAGATTAAGGATTTTTTGTTGTTATAATATATTTTTATTATTATGTTTTTACAGTAATGAAATAACATGAAATTATACTGAAAATTACTTTCTCTAGTTTCACTGGTATAATCATTTACAAAATATCCATTGGGTTTCTTATGCACCTTAAACCACATCTCGATTTGGCAAACATAGTGAACTAATTCATTATCATTTATAGAAAAATTTATATGTGTTAAAGAAAAAATTGAATAATAATAAAATGATAATAATAATGAATATAATATAAATAAAAGGTATTAATTTCCTACAAAAAATATGAGATCCATATATGTGGGGAATGAATTTTTTCTCCAGATTCATAGTATTTTTTAAATAATTCATACATAAAGAAGAAAAGATAATAAAAATTATATTTAATAGTAATTTTTATTCAGATAAAATAGAATATATAATTATAACATGAGATACATCTCTTTTAATGTTAAAAAAACAGCGTCCATTGCTCATAATAAATGTTATTAGACAATTTCTCATACGACAATCATGATTCTTGATATGTGTCATTAAAATCACCCAATAATCATCATTTAAAATCCGAAAATCCCTTTCCTAATTTATTCAATGTCCATGGGCATGAAACTATTTAAGGGACATCAAAATGAAACCCCATCTACAAATAAAAATCATATCACTTGATAAGTATAATACAAAATTTTACTTATTTCTTTTAAATTAGTTATCAAAGAATATTAAATTAATATTACCATTAATTTAGTTCAAAGACCAAATTTTGTGAAGATTTATGAGTATTACAACAATCCTAACACAAATTGTTAAATATCACCATCTTACATGAAACCTCCCCATGAATCCGACTATGTATTCTAACAGTATTATAGATTGGCACCCTGAGCTCATCAAATATAATGATAATCTCGAAGTACTTTTTGCCGAAAAAATCTTCCTTGTTTATTTTTTTATCCCTTCTTTTCTTGTATTTATATGTTTTAAAAATTTCAAAAAAATATCAAAATATATAGTTTTTCTTATACAATGATATACATACCATCAATGGTAACTCACAAATACTCCCTAGATGGGGGGTGACCAACCACTCCGTCAATATAGGTGAATTAAACGGGATGATGCCTACATCATTGGTGGAAATGACTTGCTCACTTTTATTATCTAGTACAGATGAATCACTCAAATCCATAGAAGATTATGGTAGTGGCGACGTGCTCGAAGATGCTAATTGACTAGGATCTAGACATTTTTTTCTAAGGATTCATTAGATTCACGGGGTTCAAATATATTTAATTTAATAAAAATTAGAAACTATATTAAAAAAACTAGAACAATATATATATATATAAGTATGAAAAAATTGTTTTGAGAAATTATAATATATTTTCATTTTCAATTTATAACATCAATTATCTCCATATTTATTCTCTACATTGTTACCAATATCCTTTGTGATGAGGGCTTCATTTTCACCTTCTCTTGAATGTTATATAATTTCGATACTATGAAGAGAAAATAGTTCAATTTTTTATGTTTAATGAGTCTAAATATCAAAAAGTACCAATTATTCTTCATCACCCTTGTCATATAAGTCTTTCTACATTATTTGTGAAACAACAGTCAAACCATTATGTATTTCGTCATCCACATAATAAAACATTGTCTCTCTTAATGCTAAGATAAAGAGATGATGCTCTGCACACTCAACATTATAGATCAAGCGTGGGATGTTGACATAAGTAAAATGTAATGAATCATTCATAATACATCAATCAATGTTGACCCACATTGATTTGGATAAGGAAACTTAAAAATAACCATGTTATTTTAATTTAATTAAGATATTCTAATTTCCATAGTATCCCACCTATGAAAGTTCAAATAGACCACTATTTTTATTTTTCATGTTTTCTTCATGATAAATTGTATGAAAATGGAAGCCATGAATATTAAAGGATTAAAATCCACTATCCTTCCATTGATGACCATAATCCAAAAACATAAAATAAATAGATATTTTTCCCTGATTTTTAGTATACAATGTCTATACGGAAATATATACCCAATTCAATATTTTAAAATTTTCAAAGAATAACATTATGGCATGGTGACAGCCTCAAAAAACTCAAAACACCTAACACAACTTCTTGGAAGAGGGGAGACAGTCTATCTTGACGGATCTCACTGTTGCAATGCCCAACAAGGGGGGCCGATGAGACTTCTAATGAAAATTGGGGATTTTTTTCTTCTTGAACATGTGGTATTTTTGTACCTATTTTCATAAGGCTTCTTTCCCTTCTTCTAATGTGTTCCTATTTCCCATTCCTTAAAGAGGGTATAGTTTTCTTTTTGCTCAAAAAAATTATTTCTAGTATACACTTTAACGACATTAGAACAATTAAGAAATCTACTTATAAACATGTACTGTTAATTCATTCTCATTTAAAGCTTGAACCTTTAGTCAAATATTTCTTTGAAATCTATATTATTAATTAAATGGATCTAAATTAAGACTATAGAGTATCACATATATATGTTATTATAGAAACTGATATTATGTCTTTGTAAACTTTAACCCCACCATAATTGGTTATCCAATAGTTCAAAAAATAATTATGATTATTCTTTAGAACATGATTTAGTGGATATTTCATCAGTACATCATGCATGATTTAATATAGTGTCAATTACATCCAAATATATAGAAAATAAGGACAACTAATCTTCTACTATATAACCTTCAATAATAAACCCTTCCAATTGAGCATTATTCCTCACAGATGATCTGATATAAGCTATGTACCTGATGATAATAGTAATTGATATATTATATAAATCTAATCCATGATTTGATAAAAAAACTACCAATTTATATAAAATTAATATCAACATACATCTTAATATAAAAAACCCATTCATAGTGTACTAGTTCACAATATTATGATTCTTCAACCAAATTAATTATCAAATAAATCACTACTATGAAGAATGATGGTGGAAATAAAATATAAATATAGAGAAGTTTCAGAAAAATTTAGTCATGATATTTATTAAGATCAGCTGGAGTTAGATTATTTTCACAATGATTTCCAAAAATCTATAAACCTCAAATAGAATAGCTATTAATTTTTCATTTATTATATTACACGATGAAAATAGTAATAACATCTCTATTAAATATGTGATTCGAGAAAATTTGATCCATGTAACATTTAATGTTTTAAGTCAGCACACCTTGATCTATTACTTGATTATCCATCTAAAAATTTTACTTTTTTAATGATCAATATAATACATCTATATTAGGTTTTTCTTTCTAAAAATATCTGAAGGATTATTTCTATTTTCATTTTCATACGAGCCATGATTTATATTCACAGAATCAAAATCAATATGAGAATTATAGTAATCCTTAGATTTACCATGATTATAAGTAACCAGCCTTAAAACATTACATAATCATAAATTAAATGACTAATTCACATAGAGGATATTTTCAGGTTAAGAGTTTCAATGAATTAGGACGTAACTATTACATCTCAAAATATTACCAGGAAGACACTTCTACTAAGTTTCCATAAAATTGAAACTCTTAAAAAGAAACATGTCAATTTCCATGTTTTAGATAGAATGTATTTCTTTAATACCTCCTTGACCCTATTCATCTTTATGTCCTGTGGAAAACATTTCAAAAACTTGGGATTAGCATAAAAATCCCAGTAAAGGATACACAATGAAAGAAAATTGTTTGTTTTTCAAAACAACACGTAAACCATGAATACCTTATCAATGTAATACTTTTCACCTTTGTGAAGTAGTAAAAACTTTTCACTGAATAAAAGATCATTAATTACCCTTTTGTAACCAAAATATTACAATAACACCTATATAAAGAACACATAACATATAAAGGTTACTTGGGACATGAACATACTTAAATGGAATAACCATATGGTTGACTTCCACACATATTACGAAATGGTACAACTATATGGCCGACTTTCATACCCAATGAATTGGTGGTTATAATGTAACCACATGTCATAGTATTCATGGCACCACCCGTCATTTGGTTTATCACGTAACCACACGTCAAATGTCTAATTACCATTATAAAATCATAACACATAATACTATTATAAAGGAAAGAAAATATTTCCACATTTCAATCACAATATATCACTTAAATATGTTGACAAAAAAATCAATTATCAATACCATTTTCAATACCAAAATACATAAAAGATTATATGGTATTTATTTTCTTTTAAAAACATTATGTCTTATTCAGGAAACCAATGACCAAATAATAATCACGGTGGCAGAAAAAGTCATTTTCACCACGTACGTCAAAATAATGATTCTTTTTTTTCATTTAGTAAAACACTTCATAGAAAGAGATTCCCTTTGAAAGAAATTAAAAATAAAATGTGTTTTATAAAGTGTATAAAAGAATGTCTTGTATTAGAACAAAATATGTCTCAATGAATGGAGATTGAGACGAAGTCCCTTACAAAGATGGTATCCTTAGAATAAGGATAAATAAATTACATAATTTATGTACGACAAATATAAATACACCCAATTTAATTGTATATTAAGTGTAAAAAAATCAGATACATTCACACATATTCATAACATGACATATTTAAGGAGTACAAGTTTAATCAAAAGGATTGAAATTGAGTTAAGAAGTTCCCTTGCAAGAATTCGACAGCCTAACGATGTCACTTTAAAATTAATAAAATTAGTTGATGAGAGAGAAAATGGTATCCCATCACTTGGACATAAAATTTACATCAATAAGGAAATAGAAGAACATATCCCAACATATGAATATGTAATTTAAAAGACATAACATAAAGACGTCTTTTAAAAAGAGAAGGGTGAAAGGTTCCCTTACCGACTTGGGTAACTTTCGAAACGTACTCCCCGTGAAAGGACTATAAAACATTAATGTAAATACTAATAATCGAAATTATACTACACAAATATTATTATAATGGGCATTAAATACACCACTCAAAGGAAATGGGGGCAAATGTAGCATGAATCTCACGGGAATCAAAGTGTGAGAAAAAATCCCTTACGAAAACTCGGTAGCGTAACGACGCCACATAAATCATCCAAAAATGGATTTATGAGATCAAATAGGGTCACTCAAAATTTTAACATAAAATGTAAATAATGCGGAATATAAATGAACATCCCCAAACATAATAAATATGAGATTAAAAGAAATGATATAAAAGAGAGTACTTAAAATGAAGAGAGAGGTAATATCCCTTACATCAAGTCCGACTTCTCTTGTTCGTTTCTTTATATACCTAAATAATAATATTTGGTAAATTAAAAATTTCTTGAGGACCTCATTTAAGGATTTTGATTCAGTTCATATCAAATATTATAATTTTTAATAATGTGAGTTCATATCAGATGTTTTTGACGATGTTCGGTACATGAGTCAAAAATATTCTTGTTTTAAAAGAATTGGCAATGTAGTTGTAAGTACATCATATCCAGAATATTCTTAATAATTTAAATATCAAATATATCCAGTATATATTCATTTTATTCTATTCCATAACATTTTGATATAGAAATAAATGAAATTCACCATTCATGGAGATGGTAGGTCGTACTTACGCATGAACGCTACTTTCATTTCATTGGCACATTAATGGAATTAAAAATAGATGAGATATATATATATATATATTATAATTACAGTATAACACTAGTGCAGAAAACGTTTTTAACGTCACCATTTTTTACGTCGGTTATATAAAACCGACGTCATAATATGTAAAACGAGGTTTTTTACGTCGGTTATTTAATAACCGACGTCAAAACCTGTGTTCAGTACACCTTTAACGTCGGTTATTTTTATAACCGACGTTATTAATCGCGCGGCTTAGTTTTTTACGTCGGTTATACATTAACCGCCGTAAAAAACAGAGGCGGGGGGTGTTTGTTACGTCGGTTATTTAATAACCGACGTGAAAAACGCGGTTTTTGAAGGCCTTTTTACATCGGTTATTATATAACCGACGTAAAAAAAGAATCCGCAGATGTTTTTGAGGTCGGTTATGGAATAAACGACGTAAAAAATGCGGATTTTGAGCCCTGTATAACGTCGGTTATAAAATAACCGACGTAAAAAAAGAATCGGAGGAAGGTTTTTACGTCGGTTATTGAATAACCGACATTATAAATGTTTTTAAAACAATTATAACGTCGGTTATTGAATAACCGACGTGATAACTCATTTAAAAATTTACCCAGACCCGTGGATTGTCATTCGCGAGTTTACCTTCGACAGTCGCGACTCGTCTCTCTCGCGCGTAAACCTGAATCGGCTCATCCATTTCGTTGGTTTAGATTCGTTTTGCGATCATCGTTTCTCATATTTAATCTCCTCGGATCAATCATCTAAACTCGCAGCACTCAGGTAATCCTCCCACTCGTTCGTTTTTTTTCGCGGATAGTATATATATATGTGTTGTGATTTTTTTGTTGAAACTAGGTAAGATTCTTCGATTGCGAACCCTTTTTACTCGTTTTGGCACCATAATATTATTTATCATCCCTAGATCTATTAGTTCGAATTGCAATATTGACTAATTTTATGATTTCACTAATTTTTCTTCGTTTTCTATAAATCCCCGAGAGGGTTGGGGCGTGTCCATTTGGGGGGTGTCCAGGGGGTGTCCAAGGGGGTAGGGTGTGGGGGTGGTGTCCAGGAGGGGTGGGGGGCTGTCCAGAGGGGTCCGGGGGTGTCCAGGGGGGTTTACAAGGGGGTGGGTGGGTGTGGGGGGCTGTCCAAGGGTGTGGGTGGGTGTTGGGGGGTGTCCAGGGGGGTGTCCAAGGGGGTAGGGGGTGGGGGTGGTGTTTAGGAGGGGTGGGGGGGCTGTCCAGAGGGTTGGGGGGTGTCCAGGGGGGTGTCCAAGCAGGTCGGGGGTGGGGGGTTGTGTCCAGGAGGGGTGGGGGTGCTTTCTAGAGGGGTCGGGGGCTGTCCAGAGGGGTCGGGGGGTGTCCAGGGTGGTGTCCAAGGGGATGGGTGGGTGTGGGGGGCTGTCCAAGGGTGTGGCGGCCTGTCCAGAGCGGTCGGTGGGGTGTCCAGGGGGGTGTCCAAGGGGGTTGATGGGTGCGGGGGGCTGTCCAAGTGGGTGACGGCCTCTCCAGATGGTATTTGGGGTTGTCCAGGTGGGTGGGGGGGGGGCTGTCTAGAGGGTTGGGGGATGTCCAGGGGGTGTCCAAGGGGGTAGGGGGTGGGGGGTGGTGTCCAGGAGGGGCGGGGGGCTGTCCAGAGGAGTCGGGGGTGTCCAGGGGGGTTTACAAGGGGGTTGGTGGGTGTGGGGGGCTGTCCAAGGGTGTGGGTGGGTGTTGGGGGGTGTCCAGGGGGGTGCCCAAGGGGGTAGGGGGTGGGGGTGGTGTTTAGGAGGGGTGGGGGGCTGTCCAGAGGGTTGGGGGTGTCCAGGGGGTGTCCAAGCAGGTCGGGGGGTGGGGGTTGTGTCCAGGAGGGGTGGGGGTGCTTTCTAGAGGGGTTGGGGGCTGTCTAGAGGGGTCGGGGGGTGTCTAGGGTGGTGTCCAAGGGGATGGGTGGGTGTGGGGGGTTGTCCAAGGGGGTGGAGGCCTATCCAGAGGGGTCGGTGGGGTGTCCAGGGGGGGTGTCCAAGGGGGTGGATGGGTGCGGGGGGCTGTCCAAGTGGGTGGCGGCCTCTCCAGAGGGTATTTGGGGTTGTCCGGGTGGGTGGGGGGGGGGGGGGCTGTCCAGAGGGTTGGGGGATGTCCAGGGGGTGTCCAAGGGGGTAGGGGGTGGGGGTGGTGTCCAGGAGGGGCGGGGGGCTGTCCAGAGGGGTCGGGCGGTGTCTGGGGGGGTTTACAAGGGGGTGGGTGGGTGTGGGGGGCTGTCCAAGGGTGTGGGTGGGTGTTGGGGGGTGTCCAGGGGGTGTCCAAGGGGGTAGGGGGTGGGGGTGGTGTTTAGGAGGGGTGGGGGGGCTGTCCAGAGGGTTGGGGGGGTGTCCAAGCAGGTCGGGGGTGGGGGGTTGTGTCCAGGAGGGGTGGGGGTGCTTTCTAGAGGGGTCGGGGGCTGTCCAGAGGGGTCGGGGGTGTCCAGGGTGGTGTCCAAGGGGATGGGTGGGTGTGGGGGGCTATCCAAGGGGGTGGCGGCCTGTCCAGAGGGGTCGGTGGGGTGTCCAGGGGGGTGTCCAAGGGGGTGGATGGGTGCGGGGGGCTGTCCATGTGGGTGGCGGCCTCTCCAGAGGGTATTTGGCGTTGTCCGGGTGGGTGGGGGGGCTGTCCAGAGGGTTGGGGGATGTCCAGGGGGTGTCCAAGGGGGTAGGGGTGGGGGGTGGTGTCCAGGAGGGGCGGGGGGCTGTCCAGAGGGGTCGGGGGGTGTCCAGGGGGGTTTACAAGGGGGTGGGTGGGTGTGGGGGGCTGTCCAAGGGTGTGGGTGGGTGTTGGGGGGTGTCCAGGGGGGTGGGGGGTGGGGGTGGTGTTTAGGAGGGGTGGGGGGGGTGTCCAGAGGGTTGGGGGGTGTCCAGGGGGGTTTACACATCGATTTGTTTTATATTTCAAAATTGTTTACATTCAAATTATGATTTTTTTCATATAAACATATATTTGTCTTATCTAAAATATATATATATTTTTGCTATTTGTTATAGGTAATAATCAGTCGAAGTTGGATTACAGCACATCGAATGAGCAATGAATATGAGGAAGGTGTTGATGCCTTTTTGAAATTTGCTAAACGAAATGTTCCAAGTAGTGACATTTTTTTCTGTCCATGCCTGAAATGTCTGAATATGAAGAAGTTGAAAAGTAGAGAGATAAAATATCATCTGATTTGTCATGGTTTCAATCCGAGTTACAACCCTTGGAATTGGCATGGCGAAACTGGACAGAATGTCACTGATGATAATGAATCGCAAGATGGTAACTCCTATGGAATTGAAGAAATGATTCGCGATATTGTAGCAGAACAAATTGAGATAGAACCGACAGTTTCACGTCTATATGGTGATGCCGAAAAACCATTATATCCTAGTTGTACAGATTTTACGGTTTTGTCGGCGGTGTTAAGATTGATTAACCTGAAGGCGAAACATGGATGGAGTGACAGAAGTTTTACAGAGATTCTACAATTGATGAAAGACATTCTTCCAAAAGATAACGATCTTCCAGATTCACATTATAAGGCCAAAAAAATATTATGCCCGATGGGATTGGGATACAAGAAAATACATGCATGTCCGAATGACTGCATTATATATAGGAAGGAATATGAATTTCTGAAAGAGTGTCCTAAATGTGGGACATCACGGTATAAGGTGAAAGAAAAATCACAAGCTGATGTAGAGATTACAAAGATCCCTTCAAAGGTATTTTGGTATCTTTCTATAATTCCTCATTTCAAACGTTTATTTGCTAATTCACATGATGAAAAAAGGTTAAGATGGCATGCTGATGAGCGGGTATGTGATGGAAAAATATGTCATCCAGCTGATTGTCCACAATGGAAGAAAATTGATGCCCAGTACCCTATATTGGAAATGAAATTAGAAATCTGAGACTAGGCTTGTGCACAGATGGAATGAATCCATACCGAACCCTCAGTAGCACACATAGTTCATGGCCTGTTTTATTGGTAATTTACAACCTCTCTCCTAAAGTTTGTATGAAGCGCAAATATGTCATGTTGAGTATCATTATCTCTGGTCCAAAGCAACCCGACAATGATATTGATGTATACTTGTCACCGCTGATTGATGATTTGAAACTGTTATGGGCTGATGGTATTAGGGTGTATGATTCTTATAAAATGGAATATTTTCAACTGCATGCAGTGCTTCTATTCACTATAAATGACTTCCCAACATATGGAAATTTGTCTGGATACAGTGTTAAAGGGCATAAAGCATGTCCAATTTGCGAACAACAGACGTCATATTGTCAATTGCATCATGGGAGGAAAACAGTGTACATGGGTCATCAAAAGTTTTTGCCTATGGATCACCCTTATAGAAGACTAAAAAAGGCATTCAATGGCTCACAAGAATTTGATACTGCTCCAAAACCTTTATCCACAGATTTGTATTTTGAGAGGGTGAAAACCCTTGATGTGACATTGGGAAAGACACAGAAATCTGGTTATGATAGACATATTTGGAAGAAAAGGTCAATATTTTTTGAGCTACCATATTGGAGGTATCATGAAGTAAAACATAATATTGATGTCATGCATGTGGAGAAGAATATTTGTGATTCTTTGATCGGAACATTGCTAGATATTAATGGAAAGACAAAAGATGGGTTGAATGCAAGGTTAGACCTACTATCAATGGGAATACGTTTGGAGTTAGCTCCCACTCCTAATGGAAGATGATCATTTCTTCCCCCGGCTTGTCATACATTATCGAAGAGGGAGAATAGTAGTTTCTGTCAGTGTCTTCATGATATCAAAGTGCCTCAAGGTTATTCTTCAAATGTAAAAAATTTTGTCTCATTGAAAGACTTGAAGTTGATAGGTATGAAATCACATGATTGTCACGTCATGATGCAACAAATTCTACCAGTTGCACTGCGTGGAATATTGCCCATCCGTGTCAGAAAGACTATAATGAGGTTCTGTTATTTTTTTCAATTCAATTTGTAACAAGGTGATTGATGTGAATGCTTTGAACATTTTGGAAAAGGATGCAATTTTTATACTTTGTCATTTGGAAATGTATTTTCCTCCAACTTTTTTTGATATGATGGTGCATTTAATGATTCATCTGGTTCGAGAAATAAAGCTTTGTGGACCTGTATATCTTCGTTGGATGTATCCTTTTGAAAGGTATATGAAAATATTAAAGTGATATGTTAAAAATCCATATCGACCTGAAGCCTCCATTATTGAAAAGTATATTTCTGAGGAGGTAGCAGAGTTTTGTACGAGCTACTTGGCTACGGCGCAACACATAGGTTTGCCTCCATCTCGCCATGAACAGGTTAATAATGAGGGAAAGGGGATTCGTGGCTTGAAAGTCAAATCACTGTCAGCTGAACATATGAAGAAGTTAGAATCATACATCTTGAATAACATAGCTGATGTTCAACCGTATATCACATTGCATATTAATGAGTTGAAACAATGTCATCCAAAGAAGAAAGAAATGTGGATTTTGAATGAGCACAACTAAATTTTTTTGCCATGGTTTAAAAAGACCTTGCTTGGTAGATCAGATGTATCAGAGACATTAAAATGGATAGTGGGTGGTCCATCTTTAAATGTGATAACATGGTCCGCTTATGACATTAATGGCTATACATTTCATACGAATGCTCAGGACAACAGAAGTGCAGTTCAGAATAGTGGTGTATTGGTGTTTGCAGAAGCAATGCATTTTTCGAGTGCTAAGGACAGAAACCCAATTTCGGCATCAAGTGCATATTATGGAGTGATTGAAGACATATGGGAGGCTGATTACTTTAAAATTAAAGTTCATGTTTTTAACTGTAAATGGTTTATCGGTAACAACAGTGTCAGACACGATGAATTTGGAATGACACTTGTTAATCTGAATAGATTGGAAGACACAGCTGATTCTTTTATAATGGCAACACATGCCAAACAACTTTTCTATGTAGTAGATCAATCAGATATGCAGTGGGCTGTTGTTTTACAAGGGAAAAACAATATGTTGGTGAGGATGAATTTGATGAAGATGCTGATTTATGTGAGATCCCTACTTCCATGGAAAGATAAACAGAACATAATGATGAGTATGTTGAAGACATGGTTTGTGCCATAAGGAACGATCACGACGAAGGAATTTGGGAAAACAATCCAACTGTACATTCCTAAAATTACAGGTAACACATGTTTATTTCTTGTTTAAATTTAGTTTTTTCATATAATGTTAGATATTGTAAATTTTTTACTTATTAAAACATGTATCAAACCAAAACGATAAAACAATAAAAACCGTAAAGAGGAGAAGTCCTGGGCACACCGGCTGGCCGGTGGTGGATCACCGGTTGGCCGGTGGTCCAGAGCAAAGCTCTGTTTGGTCCACCGGCCGGCCGGTGATGAGCCAGCAGCCGGCCGGTGGTCCAGACAGAGAGGAAGGCTCTCTGTCTGGTCCACCGGCCGGCCGGTGATGAGCCAGCGGCCGGCCGGTGGTCCAGACAGAGGAAGGCTCTCTGTCTGGTCCACCAGCCGGCCGGTGGTGATCCAGCGGCCGGCCGGTGGTGAGCCAGCGGCCGGCCGGTGGAACCAGGCAGTGTGCAAGTCTACTGCCTGGGTCTTCCGGCTGGCCGGTGAGCACACACCGGCTGACCGGTGGACTCAGTGAGTCCACTTTTCAGCTTTCTTGGGCCAACTCCTTGGCAACCTTTTGCCTGTGTTTACCATGTTTATCATTGTTTAACATTCTTACCATAATACCAATGTTTACTATTATGTAATTTAGTACACATTTCTATTTTCTGATTAAGTAGTACTTCAATATTTGAATTTGTATATTTGTGAACTAATGTTTGTTTTTTTGATTTGAAGGAAAATGACAGATCAATCAGTTGATCAGCCACATGATTCTGGAGATGAGCATATTGGTCATACATCTGGGGAGGAACATTCACATGCTCCTATTACGAAAAAGAGTTCAAAGGTTGGTATGCGTGGGTGCACACGTTTACCAAAATTATCACTTGGCCGTACGAAGGAGGAGAGGATAGTCGTGGAGTTTGATGATGATGATCTTCCTAGAGGTCCAAATGCTAAATATTTTAAGGGTTTTGTAGCAACTCAGGCTAAGAGCAAAGTAAGAATTCTCTATGATGATTGGAGAAGTGTGGATAAGGCGATAATTTCTCAACTGTCGGAGACCATTTTGGTAAGATCTTTTTCTATTTTTTGACTGTTCTTTAAATGTTTCTAGTATATATAATATTTTTAACCTCTTTTTTATCAGATGACATTTGATATTCCTGACACTGGAGGAGTCAAGAAGAAATGCTTATCTTTGGCTGCTAGAAGATGGAGGGATTTCAAAACAACCCTCTCATCTGATTTCATTTATGGTCATAGGAGTCGTGAGAATCCATGTCGTATATATCCTTTTATAGATGAAGACACATGGAGACAATTTTTTGAAAGTAGAAGAAAAGAATCATTTTTGGTAAGGGCAATGTAAACTTTTATAAGCTTTCTTATATAAATGATCTTATTATTGTTTTGTTAATGATTACTTATTCTTAATTTACAGCAAACAAGGAAAGCTCATCAAGAGATCCAATCTAAAAATGTATACCCTCATAGTTTATCTCGGGGAGGGTATGCATTATTGGAAGAACAAATGATGGCAGAAAAATTTCAACAACTAAGAGCTGAGTCTTCATGCTCTGGAGAGGTGGCCCCTCCATCCCCTCCATCTAGACATGAGAAATAGAAAAGAGCTCGGAAGGGCAAAAAAGGACAATATCTTTCGGAAGAATCGAGACTCGTAGTTGAGAGGATTGTAAGATATCTATTTTATTTATTTAAGTTTACTATTTTCGTCATATAATTCCAATCATTATAGAAATGTTCAATTAATTATTACAGGACTCTCTTGAGGAGCAGAGTTCACAGGGGACATTTACACCATCTGGGAGGGAAGATATTTTATCTATGGCATTGGGAAAGCCCGAACATCCTGGCCGTGTAAGAGGATATCCGGCAGGTGTATCGGTAAGAAAAGTGTTGCCACGTTCCTCAACTTCTAACGTTGAGGGAGTTTATAAAAAAAATAGAATCCTTGGAGGCTGAAGTCCATAATATTAATGCGACAATGGAGGACAAGATTAGAGCATCGGTGCAGTTTATGTTTGCAGACTTGCAAAGACAATTTCAGGGTGCATCTCCCACTCCACCTCTCCCAGTAGCTCCCACTCCCCCACCTCAGCCTGCGGACCCCATTTTTGATCCTCCTCCTCCGCCGCAGCTACCTACTTATTGTGAGTTGTATGTTGATGATCCTCAACATCATATAGTTGCATATGGGATGGTATATTGTATAGGAGATACAGTTCATCATCAATAGTTAGAGGTAGAGAATCAGAGGGTCACTGTACAAGATATTATAGATAGATCAGCTCGGATACCATTACCTACAGATGAGGTGACGACAGTTGGACATAGTATCAGCCATTTTTTACTTTGGCCATCCAGACTTCTTTGACTCATTACCATAGAGGTATGGATGTTATATATTTTATTTTATATTTTTATTAATGTTTTATCATTTGAAAACTAATATATTTTTCAATTTATTTTTACAGAAATACTTAAAAGGTAATGAAATATTGTATAGACAACAACAAAGACATATAGCTATGACATCAGATGCAGATACTAGCAGTCTTGACAAATTGTCAAGATATTCAAATTTGTTGGCGGATCATTATGACTTTACAATGGAAGCTCATGTCTGTGGACGTGAACTAAGTGTGGGGATTATGAAAACTGATATCATGGAGTTTGTCACTGGAGATAAGTTGGGCATCAACGTGGTGCAAATTTTTATCATGTAAGTCTTAACACCTTTTCCTTGCATTATATTTATTAAAAATGTATACTTATGTCTTCTTTGTATTAGGTATCTATATAAAATTTGTGAGAGGAATGAGCTGACATATGTATATGGATTCGTGGACCCACAATTGATTTCCCCTAAAGCATGTGCATTGGATGAGGAACAAAGAATGCTTTATATTGCTGATAGATTTGAAAAGAATGTAATCACACAGTGTTGGATGATTCCTTTTTGTGAGAGGTATGAAACACATCCCTCTCAAAGAGTTAATTATCTTTTAACATAAAAAACCACTAACGTTAAATTTCCTTTTATCTGGGATCATTGGATGTTAGGGGTTTTTTGCCCTAGGGAGGAAACACTTTATTTGATATGCTCTCTCCATGATGATGTGCGAGAAAGTTTTAAGAATATATTGGAATCGTAAGTTTCAATTTCACAATAGTTTTATATATTATAATGAATTTTAAATTTACCCCATTCGAATTATTTTCTAACATGGCATGGGTCCACTTTCGAAAAAGCGCAAAGAAAAGGAATTTCAAGATCAAATATGTACATGAGAAGGTAAATATCCATTTATAATTTGTACATTTTGATTTATTACATAAAAATAATATATTGAATTTACACTCATTCAAACAGAAATGTCATGAGCAACAAGGCATCATCGAATGCAGATATTACATGTTAAGATTTATGTATGAAATAATAACAACTGGGACAGTTCTGAGTTTTGACCTGGTAAGATTTCCTCCTTCTCATAATATTTCAATTTTATTTATTCATTATACACGTTGACTACTATCCTTTTCCTTTGTAGCTTTTTGATGACCCTCAACCCTTTACTGCTGAAGATATCAAACACTTACAAGTGGAGTGGTCAAATTATTTTACAGGTTTGATTGACTTTTAGTTGTTTGTAATGTAAAATGTAATTTTGAATATTGTCAATGTAATTGTGTATTTCGTAGTCGTTTAGGTTGGATTTAGTTTTTTTTTGAAGTTGACAGTGTAAGTTTTGAATGTTATATAAGTGAATGTTTAATTTTTCTCTACTTCTTGTTTTGGTCTACATTTGATGGTTTTTCTGGTCTGGATTTTGGTATGGGGGGAGAGGTTCCAAGGGGGTGGGTGGGTGTTTGGGGGGTGTCCAAGGGATATGGGAGGGGTGTCCAAGGTGTGTTTGGGGCTGTCCTAGGGGTCGGGGGGTGTAAATGAGGGTGGGGGGTGTCCAAGGGGTGGGTGGTGTCCAAGGGATATGGTAGGGGTGTCCAAGGGGTGTTTGGGGCTGTCCAAGGGGATGGGGGGGGGGGTTTCCAAGGGGTAGGGGGGTTTCCAAGGGGTCGGGGGGGTGTCCAGGGGGTGGGGGCTGTCCAAGGGGTGGGGGTGTCCAAGGGGTGGGGGGTGTCCAAGGGATATGGGAGGGGTGTACAAGGGGTGTTTGGGGCTGTCCTAGTGTTCGGGGGGTGTAAATGAGGGTGGGGGGGCTGTCGAAGGGGTGGGGGGTGTCCAAGGGGTGGGGGTGTCCAAGGGATATGGGAGTGGTGTCCAAGGTGTCTGGGAGTTCTGTCCAAGGGGCCGGTTGGGTGTAAATGGGGGTGGGGGGCTGTCCAAGGGGTGGGGGGTGTCCAAGGGGTGGGGGGTGTCCAAGGGATATGGGGGGGTGTCCAAGGTGTGTTTGGGGCTGTCCTAGGGGTCAGGGGGTGTAAATGAGGATGGGGGGTGTCCAAGGGGTGTTTGGGGCTGTCCTAGTGTTCGGGGGGGGGGGGGGGTAAATGAGGGTGGGGGGCTGTCGAAGGGGAGGGGGGTGTCCAAGGGGTGGGGGGTGTCCAAGGGATATGGGAGTGGTGTCCAAGGTATCTGGGTGTTCTGTCCAAGGGGCCGGTTGGGTGTAAATGAGGGTGGGGGGGGGGGGGCTGTCCAAGGGGTGGGGGTGTCCAAGGGGTGGGGGGGGGTGTCCAAGGGCTATGGGAGGGGTGTCCAAGGGGTGTTTGGGGCTGTCCAAGTGCTCGGGGGGGGGGGGGGTGTCCAGGGGTCGGGGGGTGTCCAAGGGGTCTGGGAGGGCTGTCAAGGTGTGGGGGGGGGGGTGTCCAATGGGTGTTTTAGGTCGTACTAGGGGTCTTGGGGGTGTAAATGAGGGTGGGGGGGGGATGTCCAAGGGGTGGGGGTGTCCAAGGGCTGGGGGGTGTCCAAGGGATATGGGAGGGGTGTCCAATGGGTGTTTGAGGCTGTACTAGGGGTCGTGGGGGTGTAAATGAGGGTGGGGGAGCTGTCCAAGGGGTGGGGGTGTCCAAGGGTTGTGGTGGGGCTCCAATGTGGTGGGGGAGGGCTGGCCAAGTTGTTAGGTGGGTATAGATGAGGGTGGGGTTCAGTTGGGGCTTGGGGGAGGGCTGGCATGGTTATTTTTGTTTGGTTTCTGGTTGCTTTTTGGTGAGAGCAGTGCAATTATTTTTTAAAAAAAATATCGCTTTCACGTCGGTTATTTTATAAGCGACGTGGTAAATAAATCGGTAGGGGTTTATCACATCGGTTTTTTCGAGAACCGACGTGATAAACCGTTCACGGGCCTTTTATCACGTCGGTTCTTAATATAACCGACGTGCTAATAGGCCTGGGAATCGATTTACCACGTCGGTTATTGGATAACCGACGTGCTAAAACGTTTCCAAGGCCTTTTTATCACTTCGGTTATTTAAGAAACCGACGTGATAATAGGCACGGGGAAGGGTTAATCACGTCGGTTATGTCATAACCGACGTGATAAACGATATCCCAGGCGTTTTATCACGTCAGTTTAGAAAATAACCAACGTGATAAACCCCCCCCCCCCCATGCATATTTATCACGTCGGTTATTAATGAACCGACGTGATAAACACCGTGATGTTTGGGATGTTACGTCGGGTTTTAAATAACCGACGTAAAAAACGTTATTTATAACGTCGTCCGTATTAACGTCGCCTAAAAACCGACGTAAATAATGAAAAATAACCGACGTAAAAAATGTTTTCTGCACTAGTGTAATATATATGGTATATAGGTCACATAACTTCATTAATTTCATTCTTTATACATTCCATGTATTGCATGAACGAGTCACATCACTGGAGGGGGCGGTAGTCCACACTTCCTCAAATGAAATTATTGCATTTGAACAACATGAAAAGAATAATGTTATGTGTTAAAAATAAAATAAAGAAGAATATAGAGGAAATAAATTTAATATATATCACAAATAAATATATTTCCATCATAATTGAAACAATGAGAGGTGTTAGGAGAAGATAGAACAATCATTGTTTCATGACGCAGTAATTCGACATCCACAGAAATAGTATGTTCTTTAACCATTAGACGGAGGTGTGTGTAAGTGTAGCTCGAATCCATCGCATAAAAAAACATAGTATATTGATGATTCTGGTGTCGTTACAAAATAAAGTAATAAAAATAGTTTAGGGTGTTGGAGAAGAAAAATAAAACAAAAGAACATAAGAGAGAACATTACCTTTAAATCGGATAACTCCTCTTGGTTTGATCCAAAATGGTTTATTGTAGATATTATTGCCTTTGGAAATGATTATATGATGAACAGAGGGATGTGGATAGAGAAAATGAACAGGGTTTGGTCGATAAAAAGTCATGAGAGTTTGGGATAAGGTGGTAGAGGTGGGGGCCTTTTATAAGAGGGAGGATGGGCACTATTGGAATGTAATGAAAAGTTACTTTATTATAAAATTATTTTCTGATATAAAAGGCCCCACAATTTTATATTTCGAGGATAAGGTGATAAGGGTTCGAAATACACCAATACAATAGTTTTTTGACACATGTAAGACTTAGATTTTACCTTCTATTCTCATTTTATTCAAACTGTTCATTAATGACGTAATCACTGCATCATCCTGGTGTCATAAATAAATTATTTTATTTAATGACTAAAAATTATAAAAAACTAATATGATGTAGGAAGTCCTTTTTTCTTTCTAATTAATATTTATAGTAAAAATTATGACTTGTATAACCCCTTGTAAAAATTATTTTAGTAAAATAATACATGTTTGTGACATTTTTATTTTTACTTTAAATAAAAAGTTATTAATGTAATTTTCTAACCCAAGTGGCTCCATGGGGTCCCCATGACGACTCATGGATTTTCTTGGTAGGCCATGACACATAAAATAAGTTTACGACATGTTTCAAGGTCATTTCATATTATTATAACATTATCTTTACCTTAAATTACAATAATTAACTTTAATCGCGATTAATAAAACATAAAAGATATTATCCACCAAAAATTATTTTCATAACATTGAACCACATTTTAAATCCTATTTAAGACCATGTATGTCGGATTTTTAAAATTCAAATCACAGAGGTGGTAAAATTTCATTTAAATGAAAAATCAGTTTTTTAACTACCACTTAGAGGTTTCACTATTCATCAAAAATTGATGTTTTTTCAGAAAAATACTAAAAATTAACCCTAAGATATATTTGATATTCTGAATTCAAAAAATATTTCTATTTCATAAAATTCAAAACTTATAAGTTTCATTAATCATTTTAATATGTAATTCCCGTTGTCAAAATAAATAGCTTGTTTTTAAGAACCAATATATATCAAAAGATTGACACTAGTTTAAGTACAATTTCAAAGTGAAATTAATTTCAATGACCACAATTGGATTAAATAGTAAAAATATATTCTAAATACACTTTAATAACAATTAAAAATATAATCTATCCATATAAATAATTCATATTAAAATGAGGTTTTTAATTAAAATACAACATTTTCACTAAAAATTATCATTATCGGAAAAATAACAAAAATTTACACAAAGTAAATTTTGATGGCCCGATTATGAAGAAGGATTTTATATGGTTTAATATAACATATAAAGTTGTAAAAGTTGGATTTAAAAGGGTTCTCCATCAAAAGGCAGTTAATATACGTTTTAAAGAATATTTTAATATTTACGCTTAAAATTGGATTCATCCACATTTTAAGCCTCTAAAATTTATCGGATAGAAGTAGAATTATATGAAAAACATATATAATAAATATGTAGTTAGTTCTTTTCATTCCTACCATTACAATGGATATGTGTTAACTTCCATTTAAAATAATATTATTTTATTATTATAGTGCAACGTAAGATTTCCAAAAAACTCGTTGTTGGGTTTTGTGTACACCATAGATCCTAGCATTATGTTTTAATTAATAATAACATTTTATTCACAAATATGGATAAATATTAAAATTTCATACTATTTATTTACCTGGGGTGTTACATGCTTCCCCCTTTTGGGAATTGAATCCTCACAATTTTAAAATTGGGCTTGGAAACGTCATTGAAATCCCCACATTGGAAAATGAGTAAATTAAACTACCACTTTATAAGAATGAATGAAAAGTACCAAGGTCACCTGAGACTAAGGTATTAGGATTCCATGTAGAAAAAAATTGATATGGAAGAAAAAACAATGGGTCATGTTCTGATGGGGATTGATAGAAAACATGTTTACGAGAAAGTTAACCACCAAAAAATCACAAACTTGTGATGGGTTAAACGGTATTTGATTCCCCTGTAGGAAAAATTAATAGACAACATTTTTGTTTTAAGTTACTATTCATTGAGGAATTTATTTATGAGCTTAACTAAATCACATGGAATCATAATTTATTTTCGTTTATACTTTCACCTCTTACTATATTTATTACACAAACTCATTTTTCCTCCAAAAGATGAGTATTTAGGATGAATTGTTCACATTAAGAGCACTATAATCCACTTCTAGAGAATCACCTAATCCAAAAAAGTGAACTATATATTTCCCATGTCATTAGACCTTAACCAAAACCAACATTGTTAGAACAAGATCAGATAATCCAAAAAAGGAAAATCATTTATAAAAAAGAAAATATATTCTTAATCTCTAAAATTTGTCCAAAAGAACCCAAAGTTCAACGAAGACCATTAGATAAAAAATATGTCCATTAAATTATTCAAATTGAACCAAACTAAAATTGAAACCCAAATATTTTAAGGATTTAATCACATAGTCATCCAAGGTACAAATTAACATTCATCTCCGAATAATATCAGTTACTCATAACGTCTCATACTGAGAAGTAACTAACCTAATCACATATCCTCCATGATAGGCAAAAAATTACCATAGATAACCCAAAATCAACGTATTCTTGATTCATAAGATCATCTAACTAAAAATAATTTATCATACTAACCAGGGCTTCATGCAGTCCAGTGGTAGGAGATAAATACCAGTCACACTTTGGTTGTGAGTTTGACTCCCACAGCTTTGTCCGACGCGATAGGTTGTCACACTGTCTGTGTGTTTTCCTTTTTCCAAAAGTATATAATTCTCAAAACATTCCCCAAAAAGAGATAAAATTACAAAAAATAACCATAACTTAATTTAACCTCTAGTTTATCTCATTCCTTTCATTTTCCATCAAAACATATAGTAACACATAATTACCTAAAAATTAAGGATCATATAAACCCTAATGGTTACCTTTATAAATATTACCTGAACATCCTCATCGAGTTGGTCATCCCATAATTGATGCATTAGAGAACTAACCAAGGTTAAAGTGGTTAATCATGCCTTCCGATAGTTGGTTTAAAATAACCACGAGATTTATCATTGAATCCCCCATTTCATCCAATCTCTTAATTAGAGAACCACCATAGTTTCCATAAAACCCATTGTCACTTTGGTGCCCACTAGATCCATCCATTTACTAAAACCAAAAATTACAGTGTGTGTATGTCAACATAATCATCTTTTAATGATGAGGAATATAATCACTAAGATATACTTACTCATTCAATTTATCTAAAAAAATGACTCTTTCGAAATTCTAGCCATTATGGTAATGTCACTTCTGCTTAAAGAATACCCTAACATATAAAGCTATCTAAACCTTCCTCTGATACCAACTATAAGGAACTTGCCTTAAAACATTACATAATCATGAATTAAATGAATAATTCACATAGAGGATCTGTTCAGGTTAAGAGTTTTAGAGAATTAGGACATAACTATTACATCTCAAAAGATTACAAAGTAGACACTTCTACTATGTTTCCATAAAATAAGTACTCTTAGAAAGAAACATGTCTAGTTCCATGATTTAGATAACATGTCATTCCTTGATACCATCCTAGACCCTATTCATCTTTATTTCCTATGGAAAACATTTCAAAAATTTGGGATGAGCATAAAAATCCCAACAAAGGATACACAAAGAATGAAAACTATTAGTTTTTCAAAACAACAAGTAAACCACGAATACCTTATCAAAGTAATACTTTTCCCCTTTATGAAGTAGTAAAAACTCTTCACTGAATAATAGATAATTACTTACCATTTTGTATCCAAAATATTTCCATAACACCCATATAAAGAACACATAACATATAAAGGTAACTTGGGACATAAAAATACATAAATGTAATAACCATAAGTTAGACTTCCACATATATTACTAAATGGAATAGCCATACGTCTGACTTCCATACCCAATGAATTGGAGGTTATAACGTAACCACCCATCCTGTTATTCACAAAACAACCAATCATTTGGTTTATCACGTTTCTACCCGTCAAATTTCCAAGTACCATTATAAAATCATATCGCATAATAATACTATAAAGGAAAGAAAATATTTACACATTTCAATCACAATATATCACTTAAATATATTGATATACAAAATCCAAAATCAAAACCATTTTCAATAAAAAAATACATAAAAGAGTATATGGTATTTATTTACTTTTAAAAACATTACGGCTTGTTGATGAAGTCCAATACCTAATAAAACTCGCGTCGGTGGAAAAGGTCTTTGTCACCGCATACGTTAAAATAAACATTCCTTTTTGTCATTTAGTAAAACACTTCGTAGAAAAATATTCCCTTTTAATGAAATGGAAAGTCAAAGTTGTTTTATATAGAGTATAAAAGAATGTTTTGTATTAGAACAAAATATGTCTCAATGAAAAGGGATTGAGATGATGTCCCTTACAAAGATGGTATCCTTAGATTAAGGATAAATCAATTACATAATTTATGTGTGAAAAATATAAATTCACCAATTATAAGTGGATATTAATTTTAATACGATCAGATTAATTCACACATATTCATAACATGACATATTCAAGGAGTACAAGATTAACCCAAAGGATTGAAATTGTGTTAAGAAGTTCCCTTGCAAGATTTCGACAGCCTAATGACATCACATTAAAATTCATAAAATTATTTGATGAGAGAGAAATTGGTATCTCATGAATTGGACATTAAATTTACATCAATAAGGATATATAAGAACATATCTTAACATATTAAGATATAAATTAAAAGACATAACATAATGAAGTCTTTTTAAAAATGGGTGGGTTAAAGGTTCCCTTACCGACTTAGGTAAATTTTGAAACATTCACCAAATGAAGGAAGAACTATAAAACATTGATGTAAATAATCATAAACAAATTTATATTATAAAATGATTAGAATAATGGTTAGTACATACACCACTCAAAGGAAATGGTGTGAAATGTAATATAAATCTCAGGGGAATAAAAGTGAGATGAAAAATCCCTTAAGAAAACTCGGCAGCCTAATGACGCCACATAAAACATCCAAAAATGGATTTATGGGATGAAATAGGGTCTCTCATAATATTAACATAAAAATTACTTAATGATGAATATAAAAGAACATCCCCAAACATTTTAAAGATGAGCTTAAAATAAATGACATAAAAGAGAGTATATAAAAAGAAGAGAGAGGTAGGATCCCTTACCTCAAGTCCGACTTGACTTGTTCGTTTATTTATATTCTTGAATAATAACCTTTGGGAAATTTAAAATTGATTAAGGAACTAATTTAAATATAATTATTCAGTTCATATAACATATTATAATTTTATAATAAATGGTTAATAATCGGAGTTCATATCAGATGTTTTTGTCGATGTTCGGTACATGAGTCAAAAATGATGTTGTTTGAAAAGAATTGTCAATGTAGTTGTAAGTACATAATATCCAGAATATTATTAATGATTACAATATCATAAATATACTTTATATATTCATTTTATACTATTCCATAGCATTTGGAGATAAAAAGAAATTAAATACACCGTTCATGGATACGGTAGGTCGTACGTACGCATGAATGCTACTTTCATTTATTTGGCACATTAATGGAATTATAACTAGATGAGAGAGATGTATATATTATAATTACAGTATAATATATATTTTATATAGGTAACTTATGTTCGTCAATTTCCTTCTTTATACATTCCATGTATTGTAAGAACAAGTCACATCACTTGAGAGGCAGTAGTCCACACTTCCTCAAATAAAATAATCGAATTTTCACGACATGAAAAGAAAAAAGGTATATATAAAATATAAAATATAAAATAATATAGAGGAAATAAATATTATATATATCTTAAATAAATGTATTTCCATAATAATGTCCACCATGAGAGGTGGTAAGTGAAGATAGAACAATCATCATTTCGTGAGGCAGTAATTCGCCATCCCCAGAAACAGTATGTTCTTTAAACATTAGCCAGAGGTGTGTGTAAGTGTAGCTAGAATACTTATAATAACAACATCCTAGTATATTGAAGGTACTGGTGTCATTAAAAAATAATGGAATAAAAATAGTTTAGTGGGTTGGAGAAGAAAAATAAAACAATAGAACATAAGAGAGAACATTTCCATTAAATCGGGTAACTCCTCTTTGTTTGAACCAAAAGGGTTTCTTAAAGAGATTCCTATCTAAGGTAAGGCTTATAGAATGAATAAAGGTATGTAAAGTGGTAAAATGAGCATAGTTGTGTCGATCAAAAGACTTGAGAGGTGTGGGTAAGGTGGTAGAGGAGGGGGAATTTTATAAGAGGTAGGAGGGGCACTCTTGGAATGTCATGAAAAGTTACTTTATTATAAAATGATTTTGTAACATTAAACGTCCAAAAATTATATATTTCTAGGATAATGTGATAATGGTTAGAAATAAAACCATAAAAAAAGTTTTTGACAAGTTTATGTCTTATATTTTATGTTATCTTCTTATTTTATTTAAATCGTTCATTAATGTGGTAATGGCTGCATCATCATGGTGTCATAAATAAATTAATTTATTTAATGTCTAAAAATTATAAAAAAATACATTGATGTAGGAATTCGTTTTATATTTCAAATTATTATTTATAGTCAAATATATAACTTGAATAACCTAAAGTAATATTTTTGTAGTAAAACAATACATGTTGTGACATTTTAATTTTAACTTTAAATAAAAAGTTATTAATGTCATTTTCATAACCATGTGGCTCCATGGGGTCCCCAAGTTTACCCATGGATTGTTTTGATAGTCCATGACACATATAATAATGGTAGGAGATGTTTCAAGCCCATTTTATATTATTATAACCTTATCTTTAACATAAATTACACTAATTACCTTTAATCGCGATTAATAAAACTAAAAAATACTATTCACCAAAAAATTATTTTCACCCCATTGAACAAAATTTTACATCCTAATGACAACCATGTATGTCAGATTTTTGAAATTCAAATCATAGAGGTGGTAAAATTTCATTCAAATGAAAAATTAGTTTTTTAACAACTTAGTAGTTTCACTATTCATCAAAAATTAATGTTTTTTCAGAAAAGTACCAAAAATTCACACTAAGATATATTTGATATTCCGAATTCAAAAAAGATATGTATTTCAAAAAATTAAAAAAATATAAGTTGCATTAATAAATTTAATAATTAATTCCCATTGTCAAAACAAATATTGTATTTTTAAGAAATAATATATATCAAAAGATTGAAACTAGTTTATGTCCTATTTCAAAGTGAAATTAATTCCAATGACCTCCATTGGATTAAATGGTAAAAATATTTTAAAAATACAGTTTAATACCTATTAAAAAGATAATCTATCCATATAAATAAATCAGATTAAAAGGATGATTGTAATTAAAATACAACATTTTCACAAAAAATGATCTTTATCGGAAAAATAACAAAAATTTACACAATGTAAATATTTATGTCCTAATTCTAAAGAATGATTTTATTTGGTTAAATATTACATATAAAATTTTCAAAAAGTGTATTAAAAAAGGGTTCAACCTCAAATGGATGTTAATTGTCCTTTTAAAGAATTTTAGAATATTTACACTTAAAATTGGATTCATCCGAATTTTAAGCCTCTAACATTTTTTGGATAAAAGTAAAAATATTTGACAAACATATATAATCATTTTGTAGTAAGTTCTATTCATTGTCTCCATTACAATGGCTAGGTGTTAATTATGATTTAAAATAATATTATTTTATTATTAGAGTGCAACGTATGATTTCCAAGAAACTAGTTGTTGTATATTTGGTACACCATCGAGCATAGAGTTCCCTTTAAATTAATATTACAATTTTATTAAAAAATCTGGATAAATAGGAAAATGTCATACTCTATATTTACCGGGGGTTTTACAATGATCATTATGAAATGAAAAAAATAACATTATCTAGTATGTTCAACTCAATATGAATTATGCAACGATAATGATGTATCTAAATAAACTCACTATAATGAAATATGAAAAATATTCTATTTTTATTTCAATGTTGTGTTCTAGCTACTTCTAATACAGTACTTGTAAAACTATTCACCCTTCGTCAAAATTATTTCATTTTCGAAATTCATATATGAAATTCATTAAATTTCACCTGATTTATGAATAAGATACATTCATATATAAAGATAAAAATGGTTAATCAAACAAGTTTATTCAATATTTAACTTCCCCTAACATCATCTATCTTGATCACTAACTCTATCTTATTATTATTTCTCTACATCTATATATATATATATATAATCATTGTTAAACTACAAGTATAAATTTTTTGGATTAGACATAACATATCATACACCATCCACTTAATATTGAATAATTAAAAAATATCTTCTTTTAAAAATAAAAATAATAAATAATAATATATCATTTAAAATTCATATCAATACGTATAAAATGAAAAAAAATATAAATAATAAACAAGATTATATATGAGTTGTATAAAATACAATTAAATATAATATAAAAAAATAAAATCATGATACATTTCATTATAAGGGTAAAAATATTACCAGATCACACAAAACATATGTTTATTGTTAAATCCACACAACATATGTGTTGAATTTTGATATTGAGAAGGCACGAAATTTAATTAATATTCATAAATATAAATTAGATAAAGAAAATTTAAAAATGTACCTTCCAATTGAGGATTAATATAATAGAGAAAACGGGAAAAAGGGCCATAATTGAGGATCAACACCATGGATCGGGGGATCTCGGTCATGATAGTAGATATTAGGGGGATCTGGGTCCCTATAGTTGTAGAATGAGGGGTCAGGGTTACAATAATCACTAGATGGGATGGTCGGGAACACAACTATCACTGTTAGGGGGCGGATCTCGTGTCGGTCAATGAAATGGGTTTTTGGGGTCACAACAATTATTTCTAAGGCATAAGGGCCATTGTGGTTAATAGAAGGGGGTTAGTTAAATTGGTAAGGTGGTCAGGGGTCATTGAGGGAAGCAGGAGGGGTCATGAGTTACAAGAAGGGGGTCCAGGATGGGGTTTCCATTAGGGTGTCCTGGTTAGTGGTCACCAAGGTGAATAGTATGAGTCATGTGTTGGGCTCGGGTGTGACCATGTGGAGAAAGAGGGAAGATTTAGTGGTTGGGAGTTTCCATCAGGGTAGGATTTTTGATCATTGGTCACCAAGGGTAGGGGAGGGGTTGGGGTCGCAGGTAGTCGTGGTGATTGTCGGGGGTCTCTGAGGGTTGGAGGAGGGGTTAGGGGTCACCGAAAGGGGTTCACAGTTGGGGGTCTCCAAGGGGAACAAGATATTGGGGTAGGGTCGGTGCTAAGAGATAGGGGAGGGGGTCGAAATTGGAGTATATTTAAAAATAATTGATGGTGTTCACATAAAAATTAACTTAAATGTAAAAAATAAAAATAAAAAGGAGGTGCATTATTTAAACCACCACAATATTATAATTTTTTTGAAATATTTTTTATTTATATGTGCTTTTAATAACTAAAATTTATAATATAATTCTAATCCAATTTTTTAGTGAAGGTTTCCTATATCCCATAGATCTCATCAGGTCATTATCAGATTTTTCCTCACTCAAAAGATATAAGATAGAACCCTTGAACCAAGAAATGATTTAAATTTAATTTTTTTTCTCCACAATGATAACTATCTAGGTGCTGTGAAAACCACATAGTCATAATATTATAGGAATGTCAGTGAGATGATTGGTTTTATTACTTCTCATTTATAGAAGTGTATCTATAAAAATTATGGGAACATAGTTTTAAGGATAAAATTCTTTGAGTCTGATATGAAACACTATTCTACATATATGGTTTTACCAATCATCATGGAGAAATCCTCTATGATAATGAAATTAATGTATTTGGGTCAGGTAGGAAATGTAAACTATTTTCATATAAATTCAACGTAGTATTTTTTCTGGAAGGGTGATTAGAGAAATATATTTTTCATGGGAAAAAGAAAATTTATATCTAAATTCAAAATAAGGAAAATGGGGTCTTCACTATTGAAAAAAGTGGGATATTTATTCATAATTGTGAATTTTTATGAATCATTAAGGGCATGACGGTGCAGATATTTTTTATATTAATCTATATTTTATTGAGATAATGTTTTGAGCTAATATTATCCTGATTCTTTAATGTGAAATAACATCAGGTGAAATTATCTTAGAGATAATTTGTATTCACTTAATAAAGGAATTTGGAACTGATGGATTTCTTACATTATAAATTAAATGTTCATTAATATTTTTGGGGATGACATTGTTAAATTAGGTAATGATTTATTATGTGGTAAATTAGTTTTGAAAAGACCAATAAAACACAAGATATTATTATTCTTAATGAACTTTAATCCAATAATATAACAGAGTTTTGAACTATTTACATGTTTAATGTGATTTAAAAAATATTTCCAATGATTCTATTACACCTATTAAGAGAAATCATTCAATATGTTATATCTAAACATAAATGTTCTATTGTTCCATGTAGTCTTATCACATGAATTATATTATCCAACAGACTGACTTTCATTCTATGAAAACCCATTCAACCTCTAAATTGGGGAATTATTCTTTTAAACTATACATGATGATGAAATATGATGTCTTTGAATGGAAATTCAATGAATTTTTTAGGTTAAAATATTAATTTTGTATTAATTTGGTAAAGGTGATTATGAAATGTGTTGTTTTTTCCTTCTAAAATCAAGGTTTATTGAGATATCACTATGTTGTTTTTTATGACACGAGGCTTCTGATAAAGAGATATTGTTTATACATATTTATTCATTGTTCTATAATATGTTTCTCTCATTCTTTATACCATTTATTTTTAATTTAATACAGTCATCTATTTTCAATAATAATAATAATGAAATTTCAAGGAATACTAAATGTTATTAATACATATAGTTGTAAATTTGGTCCACAAAACTAGTTTTAAAAAATCTATATGTCATTTAACTGAAGAGTTCCATATGCTGAGAAATAAATAGTTTATTTTTTATATGAAACTATTATTTATGAAAGGCATTAGAATTTTTTTGGCCTCATGGATATTCATGGAATCTCTAAAAATTATGATTTAGATTTTAACATAGATAAGGTAAATTAAAAAATTCAAGGATAAATTGGGAAGAATGATTTTATGGATGGAAATATGGTCTTTCATAAAGCAATGTGTCATTTCCTTCATTACCATATGATATGTGTATTCAACCTACCATATTTTTTATTTTATCTTTATTCATCTATTTATAATTTATGGTGCAGTTAGGTAAATGTTAAAATTAGAATGCACTAGACCACTTGTGTGTGTATAATCATTATAGAGGATTGATGGGGTATGTGATTCGAGGTTATACCTTTTTCCAAAACTCTATTATGGTGATATATGGATAGAGGCTTCTTCTTTCTCCAAATAGTATATGTGTAAACATTACCAATAATTAATATTTTAAACACTCTATTTTTTTGGTCTTCCTTCATGGGGAAAATAAAAATATAATTCATCATTTTTGTTTGGGGTTCTATTTAAATTTTGAATCATTGTTTATAATAGAGGTTTTCTCATGCTAAAAAGGAGTATATTTTGAAGGAAACATGATCAGATAATATTTCCATTTTAATCCCACCTAAATACTAGTTCATGGTCCTGGGTTTGTTTCGATAAGAGAACATCTAAACAATTAATTGAGTTTATTCGGTCAAATAAATATTAACCATTATCTTAATATTTATAATTGGAAGGTTATCATATAAATACATTTAAATATTGAAAATGTTACCGATAAATTATTTTGTATTTTGTGAGATATGGGTCATATTTAGTGCGAATGTGTTATATATGTCCTTTGGAGAATGTATCTAGTATATTTTATAGATTAATATTTGGAATCTAATGGTTCTCTAAAAAACTAAATTGTTTTGTTTGGTAGGTATATTGGGGTATAAATCTATCATGTGATCTTATTATTGAATGTGATATTTGAATTTATCCCCCAAGTCCCCTTTATATGGTTTAAATGTAGAGAAGCTTAAATTCTTATTTTTCATGGTTTGTGATTATAGTTTATTGCCATTAGCTGTAGAGCATGTTATTTATTAATGGTAGAATCATAGTGATGAAAACCTAAAATTCATGTAGTCAATTGAATCCCTCCCATCCCATGAGGTAGAAGACCCTTATACAAGTTATTGAATTATATGATTTTGATATAATGTGATTTTAATTGATCACATATTAAAAGATGATGCACTGTAGATAGAGAAATACAAAAAATGGATAAATATTTTAGGGTTAGGATCTGGTGGCTCTTTTAACATTCCCATACATTAATGGTCGGTAAAATGGATACCTCTTCTTTTATATTCTCTCAAGGTGAATATAGATTCTATTATACATGGTGTGTTTTTTATAGGTCTACTGGTCATCATTCTGGATCACTCGATGTCTCTTATTGTGGCATTACATACTACAATCAAGAAAGGCTGGAACCCAACCACTATGAAAGTTATGAATACCCATTATTTCTTGAAATACATTATTTCAAAAGGATTGAAAGATATTGTTTCTGAATTAAATTTCAAATTAATTATTGAAGACCATGTGGATTTAGAGGTGGTATGATAGTATCATGAATTGATTGTTGATAATATATTGTTGTTTGAATGTAATGATAATTCATTTGTGTTACTTTCTTCGAAAGAGATATTAATTACGCTGAACACATTATTTTCCAATTGAGAGGCCCTCATGATTCAATTTTCCAGTTTTCCTCCTTCTCCATGGGACTTTTTGACATTCAGTCTACCCATTTATAATATTCTCACATTGAATATTAAAAAATCAATTATATTCCCAATATAAATTCAAATACATCAATGAAAATGATGAAGAAACCACTTATAGCCAAATAAATCAAATTTAAATGTATGATAATCTCAATGATGATTCAAGGTTCTGTGAAAAAAAATACCTATCCTTTTCATAGAACTAAAAAAAATTAATAAAAAAGATATGGACTGAAAACTTTATGCAAAAGTTTCCCAATAAATGTCATTTAAATTTAAGGATTGAATATATTAACAATTCAAAAGAATTATAATTCAAAAATGAAATTATGTAAAGGATTATTAATAATTTTAAACATTTTAACATGAATGTAAAATAATAATATCTTGTAAAATTAATATTTAATTTAATAAAACAACTCATTTTAAATGATGAGATAATAAAATGATACCCTAGAATTTGTTCAAAAGTACATCAACTTGAATAAAAAGTTCTAGGTTTAAAACAAGATGGATTTTTTCTGGCATTGTAGATATAATCTAGTATGTACTATTCTAATATTTTAGAAATGGTACTATAATTGTTTTACTATTCATCTGATTCTGGGTTTCATCTCATGTTATTAAGAAATTTGGTAACTAAGATATTAGAATGGAATAATTAATTAGCTTGGAGATATAATGTGTTTATATTGAAGGAGAAACATGACTAGGTGTGTGGAATTCCATGAATATACATATGCTTAGTTGGGTGGGTGGATCAATGGAGTGTTGAGTGTGTTAACACTTATCATTCGTCCCTCTTCCCACTTGGATATCATATGTGGGATTGATGGGTTTTTTACCACATCATGATGGTGGGAAGAAGAATTTAATTTTTACCAGTTGGGGAAACAGGGTGTGTTGATTACTAACGCAACTACACATGCGGCTAGGAAAATAACATAACACAACTAAAAGGAGACACAAAACATGATCACATATTAAAATAGACATCATTGGTTGATATAATATAAATATATATATATATATATATATATTCACATATTAAAAATGAATTATTATTTTCTTTTTGTATGATCATCACTGAAAATACAAAAAACAAAGTTATACATAGAATAAAACATTATTATATTCTAAATAAATACATTTTCATGGAATTAGAAACATTATTTAGGTCACCCATTCCGATTTCTTCAATACCTCATTTGAAAATGAAAATTTAAGGTGTTGAATTTTCTTATAATATTATAAAGATAATAAGTTCATCAATAATCGAATTTAATATTTCATAAGCACATAGCTTCACATTTAATAATCACTATAATAAATTTCATTGTGAGAATTTTGATCATATGAAATTTCTTTTGATCATAATCCAACAGAATTTAGCAAGAAATTTAAATATTTTATATGAAATTAAATTAAAAATATATATATTTTTATTTTGGTTAATATTTCCATTGAATGATATTCTAAATCATAAAATAATTTTCTAGTTTTCATGAATTAGTATTTTTTAAATATGTTTTTCTAAACATCATATGATAAATGAAACATTTGAAATCAAAGTACATATGACTTTTTTTTCTCATAGGATAATGTATATTACTACATATCCCATTCTTAGGTCTTATTTTCTTCATCAAATAATTACCATATGAAGTTCTTATTTCCTATATTATTTCTCAATCTATTGTATCATGATTCACATAATGATAATCTCTCATGATATTAGACATTACCATATTTCTATATTCTAGAGTTATCTCATAATATATGTTTTACATGTAGGATAATTTTCATGGTAAAAAGATATATTATTAGTGAATAAAATCATCTATATTCACATATCATATGATATTTACAAGGCTTTGAGGTATTTATATTTAAAAATTTCTTCAAACCACGAATGATTAAAGATTAAACTATAACATTAAAGATAAATAATATTAAGGAAATATACATTATTTCTTGAAATCCATTAATAAAAATTCAATAGAAAAACAAATGGGGATTTTTCAGCACCAAAACATGTAAAATGTTTTTGTGCAATTGAAATATATATATATATAAATATACATACAGATATATATATATATATATCTATATATCTATTCCATATCCCATTTTTAATATTAAAAAACATATGATATAATAAACAGAAATTGATATAGACATTTTCCCACATGGGATAAAATGTTTTTTAACTCATATATTCTCCCACTTTTGGGGATATAAAAAAGAATGACTAAAGGATTGGGATAATACATATTAAATATAGAAAACAATATAAATAATATGAGAATCGAAAATACTTAATTTAATAATTATCTATAATTAATATAAAATTTAAATTAAATTAGAATCTAAAGAAGAAACCGATAATCTATGGTAAATAAGAAAAACATATTTAAGGAAGTGGGAATAGAGGATTGAAAGGACAGTATCAAAAATCAACTGATATTTGAAAAAATAATATTAAAAAATTGATTTTATTATTTTTCTTCAATATTATGGATGGTGGAAGGTTGAGATTAAAAATGATTAAGTCTTGGATGTGACGTATTGAATGATATATCCATATAATGTTCTGATATAAGAGTATCCACTATAGAAGGCTCAATAGTCTGAAGCTTACCAATTGAGATATCTGAGCTATAATATCCTCCATTAAAAACACTATCTCTCCAAGTGGTTTTTTAAATATAATATTCCTATTCACATTCTTATATAATTGTTATAATCATACTAAAATAGGTAGTAAAACTGATTTTTCCTAATGGGACATGTATATTAAATAATCTATATTTTAAAATAGACATTTGATTTATGTTCTTATAAAAGTAGGAATAATCAAATATATATTGGAAATTATACATATAGGAAGAATATTTTTTAATAAGCGAGGGACTAATAGATCTTATAGATCTCATCTGAAATAGATAATATGTGCGCATATTCACTAGTTTAATGAATTTTGTTCCATATGATTTTCTAATAACTAAATTTTCATACCAACACATGTGACATAAACCAACAAGGGAATCATGATATTTTTTCATTAGATCAAATATATTTTAGTGATTCAGGATAAATTAAGTTTTATATTTGTAAAATATCAATGAGATTACAAATTTAACACTCATATTACATAAGGAAATATGAAAATCAATCTCTTTTCCTTTAGAAGTATATATATATATATACGAACATATTAATCACCATCCTTCCCACAATATTCCTCATAATTATAAGACATATATTCCTTAAGAATATATTATAGTCTATTAAACATAGAGTAAATGATATTAAATTTCTTATTCACTATTATGATACATCTTCCTTATTCCATATAAAAAAATGGGACAACTAGTTCATTTTCTAAAGTCTCATTTAATGTGAAAAAATTTACAATTAAAAACAATTTGATAAGAGATAGGTTTCCTAATGTAATGAACTACTTGACTAACATAAACATTAACATCCATAATTTCATAGGTTAAATGAAATTTTAATTCATTAAATTTTTCTGAAGATAAAAATTAACATTTTATAGAGGCTAAAATATTGGATAAATATTAAATAGTTTAGGAAATATCTAATTTATTATCGTCTATTTATCTTGTTATTGGTAAATGGAGTAGTGTACCATTATAATTAGTTTTCACATGAGTAGGTCATGGAAATTTAAATTTATTGTTTTACTCAATCCGATAATTAATAATTTCTTATGAATTATACATCATCCTCACATGCTATATTAGCCTTAATGGATTTAACCTCATCTTGAGACACATAAAGATCATATTTTACACTATAAGTTTATCCATCTATATAATAAACTAGTAAAATATCCATGTAATGATGAACTAAACCTAATAGTTTGATTAAATGATTATTCAACTGTGATTTGTTTGATATCCTACATTCATTTATTATTTCTATTATTATTCATCATCAGATGATTTAGTGGTAACCATTATCTTGAATTGTGATATTTTTTCAATGTCTTTCTATTTAATAACAACAGTCTCTATACCGAAAAACACGAATTCTTATCCTTAAAAATCATTCATTTGGATGGACCTAAAAAATATATCCACAACTATCCTATATAGATTTAAAAAAAATATTCAATGTAACCATTGATAATGGTCACAATTTTTTTCTCACCAATATACATAAAAAATCGTCTTCTAATTTCATGATATTAGTCTATTTGAGAATTAGATATTAGAGGTATAGTAGAAGATACATTCTTAAAGATCCTACCTCAATAACATTATCAATAGGAAAAATAAATTATAATTCATAATATAATATAGAACCACTAGTAGGTATATGGATTTGAGATTCATTAATAACATTAATAACTACAAAATTGACAGTGTTTTCTAAAGGAAAAGATGCTTTATCCTCTTTGACCATACCATATACAAGAGGTTCATCTTGAACCATTGTTTCTCTCCCATCAGGTGATGGTATCCAATTATATATATTTTTTCCTTCATCTCATTATTATATAAAGAATCTAATTACCCATTTGATCTTATATAAAAACATCATATGAAACCCTAGATGTTCCATCATTAATATGTTTTACAACAAATCTCTAGGTGCATTACCCCTAGACATCAATAGGGTTCACTCTAGCTTCTTATTCTGCACCACTTGGCATAATATTCATCCTAAAAATGGATTTTCCAATTATTATATCACCAAACTATTACCATCTCTAATGGTATTGTAGACATAAGATGTGGATTATGAAACATCACTTAACTCCATAGACACTTCCAAAAAATAATTGTTTTTTAGAAAAGGATAAATTTTCATTTACTTTTTATTCAAATGGAATACATACCTCATATTATACCAGGGAAGGTTAATATTATACCTTATTAGTAGGATAGAGAGGAGATAAATTTTAGGAATCATGACATTCATAAACATATTATTTCTTCTGGAATTCCTAATCTCAATAATGTTTACTAAAACATTTTAATTAGACTCACTATCTTCAATGATGGAATTCAAAACTAATAGACTTCTAAAAAGGGATTAAATAATCGTTTTTGGGAGTAAATCATTGATACTAAAAAATATGTGATGAAATAATAATATCCCATAAAGAGGAAATTAAAAACAACAACTATATCATTTTATGTGAGTAAGATGTTCTTTCTATTCACTTTCTAAAACAAAATGTCATCAAAGTCATAAAAAAACATATAATTTTATTAAAATTATTGAATACAATATTTTTTGAAAAAAGTAATATTTTTCAAATAAAAAAAACATTTATCCTTTTATTATTCAGAAAAATTTACCGTGTTCTAGAAATTTGAAATCAACATCTTTTATAATCATCTCCATATAAAATACCATAACCTTCTTCGATCATTATAATGTAGTGTCATGTGAAATTTTACATTTCACCATTATTAGTGAGATTAATTTGGTTTTATCTTGAATGTGATGGGTAAGGAAAACAAGGGTTCATTTTTGTAATGGGGGAAACTCTAAGGCTTGCATGAGTTTGAGGATTGTCAGGAAAAAAAGAGGTATTTAATTATATTGAATTCAAAGAGTAACATAGAGTGACAAGTTAAATTAATTAATATTCTAAAAATTATTTGACCATATCCTACATTACGAAATAAAAATTAATTGAATTTAATACATAAAAATTTTAATTAGTGGAAATAGTGAAATAATCATTTCATGATACAATTATCTAAAAATGATTTGACCATATCATATTAGTAAATTGAGTAATATTCTAAAAATGATTTGACCATATCATATTAGAAAATATTATAACTCAAAACAATAGAAATCAATACATGATACAATTATCTAATATAATATAATAATTTGAAATCCAAAAATCAAAAAAAATATCAATTATATCAAATATTTTAATAGGTATGGTCTATTTAAATATATATTTTATTAAGAATTTGTAAGGTGATATCATATATTTGTTTTTGATCCCTTAATAAATGATTCGTTAGATTTATATGATCATTCTATTATAGATTATCGAATTTCTAGAAATATTGATAATAAAAGTGTAATTCCATTTAATAATAACATGATCAAAACTAAATCGAAAATACATAAAGGTATTTTACATCAATAAAATAGTATGAATGAAATTAGCAATTGCAATTTACTCATCCTTATTAGTTGATCATGCAACTATGTGTTTCTTTTTAGTCAACTATGAAAAAAGATTGTTTCCTAAAATGTGGATGGTTCCCGAGGTACCATTCTAATAAAAAAATCGACCATATTTGGATTTATAATAAAAAATTAAATTAAAATAATTGTATTAAAGGTTATGATTTACTAATTGTCCCATTGAAATTTCATAAAAATATTTTTACATCACAGAAATGTGATTACATTAGATATTTCTAGAATATATCACATAACCATATATAATAAATACCATGAGACCTATTAGATGATAAATATTAATGCATCAAATAATTACTCAAAATGAAATTAGGACAACTGGCTTATGAAATTCATCCAAATCATGTTCAACATTCTATATCATGGTTGTTTCATATACATTACTATTTTAACGTAAAAATATTTTTACTATATAATATTTTAATTTTACTTTATTTATAAAATTTCCAAAATATATTTTTAATATCTTCTTCCCAATAAATAAATACAATTATTCCATCATACAAATTTCAAATTATTTTTTATAATAATTGAATTCTTATTACACAAAATTTTATTTATAGAAGAAAACTACTTTATCATCATAAAATTTAACATCCAAATATATATTTATGAGGTTTATATATATATACATTAGGTTGTTAATATTATGTATTAAAACCAAATAATAAATGAAATTAAAATGACATTTTGTATATAGATCTAGGTGGTTGTTTAAGACTAGAAAATTTTTGGGTAAGTGTGAAAATATAATTTTAGAAATTGGGGATTTGAACACTAAAAGGATAGTCTATACATGCATCCTCCAATAAATATTATATTATAAAATTATTTTATAGATTCATGAGTAATAATTTTAAATTCATATAATATGTATATTCTTACATGATTCTAATAACATATATATTCTTGGTACAATAGAAAAGGTTTCTTTATAATCTATTCTTTACTATTAGTAGTCATAACCTTTATAAACATTTCAATATTTATTTAGGGTTCTCACACCTTGATAATCCTATTTATAATTAAATGTCTACTTAGTTTTAATTACATGATTTCCTAGGGACAATTAATTATTTCCAATTCGGTTTTCTTGTTGACCAATTTCAATTCGTATTACATTTCTATCATCCAAATCTCATAAGTAAGGGACCATGTAATGGTTTTAGGTTTATGTTTTGATATGAATAAAAAAAAATAGTACGTTTTCCTATATTGATTCCCATCCCAACTTCTCAACCTGGGAGCCAAATTATAGTCTCTAATGGATGTTTTTTCATGTTTCAATGTTTTATTGGTAGTACACTTTCATTTTAATCATATTTAATTATTTTAAGACTGGGTATTACTAGATATTATTAAATTTTTTAATCCTTTATATAATTAAAATGTCTTTAATGTTCAATTTTTCCAATAAATTAGTTAAATAATAATATGGAATAGTTTTATGATAAAATGGATCATTTTTTTTCAACATTTGTATTAGTAGATTCTTGAAGAATCATTAAATTTTTAGTTTAAACTGTAGTGGTTGTAGAATAAATATTACAGCCAACAAATATTCATTCATGAGCTTCTAGATAAAAAATACTAGACTCTAATGGTGTTCAATATGTATACATTACAAAAATCTATTAATTTGTATAAACATGATTTTTTATTGTTCAAAAACTAAATGGTTTTTTTCTTTAATAATATTTTTTAGAATCAATTGTTTATGACATATCATTTTTTATTAAAATCTTCTTCCCAAAAAATGAGTGATAATACTATATTCACATAAAAATATTTCATTAAATTTAATATAATTTCATATTATAACACTGAAAAACATTATCTGTTGATGTGTCTTAGGGGTAATGTAGGTAACATTAATGCAATTTTTTTTTGAGAAAACCAATTTTAATTCACTATTCTTAAACTATCCCCATTTGTCACTTCTCAATTTGTTAATTTTAAAATAATTTTCCATTTTTACTTGACTAGTGAAATTTATTAAAATAATAAGATGTTCACACTTAAATATTTTAAAATAAAACCACGTTAATCCATAAAAATAATCAATGAAAAAAATGAAATTTAACCTTTGATATCATTTTTAAGTTTATCGAACATATCCATATGAATAATTTATTGGGCAATAGAAGTCAAAAAATCATTAATTAATTATTTATATGTCATACATTGATTTATCTTTTGGAATTGTTCATATTGCGTCTTTTTGAGCATTTTATATATTGAATAACTTGAAAATTATTTTTTATACAATTTATTTGAAGAATAAATATAGTAATTCCCAATAAATCTACAAAAAAACAAGTCTCATTAATTTCTGTACTAAAATATTTTATATTTTTTTCATATGGATCTAATATTTTAATTTTAAAAATTATTAATTGAATTTTATCTAAATTTTTAGTGTTTATATTTTAAAAATGAACATGAATAAATAGAAATATCAATAGATAATCCATCATCATAGAGTTGAGATTTACATAACATGTTTTTATTTATGACTTCAATATAATGTAATTTATTTATGATGAAAGAATATGGATTAACAAAATATTTAACTCCTTTGATCGTTTGTATGTCATTATAACCAATAAATTACATACCCTCCATTAATCCTATAGTGTGTATGTATGTAAAAAAATACCTTTTTATATACCTCAAGATAACACTATATAAAAAACATTTTTATTATTGTTACTATGGATTATTCAATACAAAATAAATTTAAATAATTATTTTATATGGTATATTGATGATTTTGGTTCGAGTAGTATTTGGTTTGAATTATTTGGGCAACCAAATATTTTATGAATTTTATAATATCAATACAATTAATATTTAGTCATTAAAAAAATATAAAAATAAATTCCTTCTTAAAACCAAAAATAAAATGGATTCCTTAAATAAAAATCATTTGAATAATGGGAATTTATAGCATTGAGGAAACATGTGATATTTGATACGTTTTTTGATTTGGAATAAGGAACAACTAAAATAAAATACAATAGTTTTTTTTCTAAATTACATCCTTTAAAATGTATAGATTTATCTCCATTATTTTTATCGAGGACTATATTAATATAAGTCACCCAAATCGAAAATAAACTTGGGAAATTTTTGAAACATTTTTTGTTAGCTGTTAAATATTTTTTCCCATATTCATGGAAAAAATAAAAAGAAGAATATTTATCAAGTGTAGACATTAGTTTAAAAATCATATTTTAAAATAATTATATTACATTTACTACCAAATATAATTATTTATTTAGTATTTTTAATTTTTATGAATTCATTTTGATCTTATAACATATAATATTACCAATTTATTTTTCATAAGTGTAGTTTTTAAATTCATATTAAGATTCATCAAAAAATTTAAAAAATAATATATATATATATATATCCTATAAAATCTTTAAAGACCATATCTTTATTTTGATTCAATATATCAAATTAAAATATAGAAACTAAAAATCCAATATAGTATCTTAACAAACTGCATGTTTCCCTATGAGATTTCTTCACTTTCCTATTATAGTTAAATTTTTGGTATAACCATATCAATGTTTTCTTATACTCATTCCGATGAGTTCAATTAGGAATGACATTTCAAACATACTTTATTTCATAATATTATGATTATTTTGAGTATTCATAAAACCTGATATATTTTTTAAATGATTACTCTAATTCTATTCTCATATTGTATTTTTTATAATTTCAATCAGAATAGTGTAATTTCATCATTTTATTCTAACACACCTGATTCTCATTCATCAGATGATTATCAAAATGAATCCCTTTGGATGTTTGTCATATGTATAAATCTATAAATTAAATGATTTCTTCCCCCTTTTTTCTATATTTATATCATTATCATCTTTATGATTCTCTGACACATATACCCCAAGAGTGAATATCTGTTTTATCATAATATACCTGTTAAGTATCGATTTTATTATAGAATAAGTGCTTCCACACCTCGTAAATGAGAATAGTAATAGAAAAATTATTTCTTGACCTATGTTATGAATAAGAGTTCCTAATGAAATACAACTTTTAATATCCCAGTAAGCATTATATACATTTCATTGATATTTTATACATTATAATCCGAATGTACTGAATTTTTGAATACCTATGTTGTAAATCTATTTTCTGACATTTTTAGTACCTTTATAAGCTCTATATTTAGTAGACCATATCTCATGTGTTCTGTATCATTCAAACAATTGGCTGAAATAATTATGAACTGACCAAAAAACGTGGCACTCATTTATTTAAAAATGAGGTCATATTAAAAAAAATTGGAATCAATAGAATATGGTCCACCCTTAGTGATACTATATGGATTTATGAAATTTAAGTATAATTTCAATCCCTGTTATTTAGGAAGATTATCATGAATGATTTTCGAAAACAATAGTTTTTCCTATTGATAAATGATGCTCTAATAATTTAATTAGCTTTTTTTGTGTCATTTGTTGTATTCACATTGATATAAATCATTATTCTTCAATTGGAAAGGTTTTATAACTCAAAATTCACCTTTTTTGCCGTTTATGGTTTTATTTGGGTTTCACAACAAATCATGTTGGGGGTGGGGAGGTTGGATTGAGTTCTTGTATATTTATCTTTAAATAGGATTCATCTTTGAAAACATATTCAAATACATCCCAAACTTCTAAAAAAATATTATACACCAATAAAAAATTTAATGAAGTATGAAATATGAGATTTATAGTGGTTTGAGGCATATTGTTCACACAGTCAACTCTCCTAATGTTCTCTCTACAATAATGTTGACTTTTATAATAAAAATACCATTTTATTGAATATTATTATGGATATCAAGAAACTAAATCCTTTTACAAATATTTTTAATGCATTCACCAAGATTTCTATTCAAAATACCTTTCCATGGTTATTTCACACATCGAATAAAAAGATAAAACATTATAAATAAGTAGATTAAAAATGTATTATTGGATCATTATACCATTGAGAATAAAAACTAATAGATAATGATGAATGTATGATGAGATATAATTTATCTTCTATGTGAATCTATAGAGTTTCTTTAGTTTTTGAAGATAATATTTAGTGTGTAGTAGTAAAAGATGTTCATTTTCTGTCATGAAATAATAATATCATTAAAAACATATTTAATTGTTTCTATGAGAGAGTTCATAAAAAATAACAATATCTCTTCTTATATTTGAACTGAAAATCTACTCCTTTCAAAAGGCTGGTAGAAAAAAATAACAATATTTTTGAAAGCATAGAGACATGCTTTTCTTATAACCTCATCCAAAGAATGAAAACAGTGAGGTAGATGTTGAAATCAACTCTAACCATCCTTATAACTATTTATTTCCTTAAAAATATAATTAGTATTCAATTATACTTTTCTACATACATTAATATTGCTTTTGATACTGTATAAGGGTGGTTTGGTATTTTCAAAAATTAATTTAATGGTAATATATTTCATGATAATTTAATTAAATATTATAAAAATAAGTACCTTTATTTGTATTTATCATCATAAGACTTTTCTTCGTAATATATTTGACCATATGTCTATTAATATTATTATATGACATGAGAATTTTTAAAATATTCCTTAAAAATTTATATGATATTTGTCTTAGAGAAAAATTATTCTTTTCCATGTGTTAATTTTTCCTTTGAATGATACATTACCACTCATATGAATTTAAATGTTTAAAATAATTCTTCAAATAAGCATGATTTGTTATCTTCTATGATAATATATATTTCTAAAATAGATTGTAATTATAGTTCTAAGAATTTTTTTATCTAGATATAGAATAATTAGAGGACATGTTTGATACTTTATCTTTGCAAGATAAATGAATTTTTTGAAAACCTAGATCATATGACAAAATTTTCTCATAGGGTAAAATAAGATAACTCAATATAAATAAATATGACTTTTTGGATTTGTTTAATAATTCCCGTTAGAAAAATATTCCATTATAAAAATTTATTCATATGTTTAATAAATCACTTAAGAGACACACTTTTATGAATTTTTTTATTAACATATTTTTTAATTCTATATTATTCTTATAGGATAATTTGTTTACATATGATAATTTTATTCTTGATATGATATTTTATATGAATGAAAAATAGTATTTCTTTACACTTCATATGATATTTATATTCTCATATAAAATTATCCCCTAAATAATTATCCAATTCACGAAATATCAAATATTGTAGTAGATTATTCAAATGGAATGATACTTAGGGAAATATATATAAATCACATTAAATTATAAATAGAAAATATATGAGTAAAAAAGTGTATTTATTGAGAATCAAAAGAAATGAAATATTATTATATAGTATTACAACATAAGTGTGTCAAATATCAGGATGGGAGGTTCAAAAGATTTATAATTTAATTGGAAACCATCAATAACACCATTAATCAAATTGGACTCCAATATTAGATAGAGAGGTGGCCATAAACATTACAATATAACTATACTGGGTGATAATGATTATAGGTGTGGTGACATGACATAAATTTTTAGTGACTCAGAGTATCATATGACTACACATCTCGATATTATTCCATCTCCATCAGAGGAATTTGTTCCATATTCTTCTTGGAATTCTAGTCAATAATATTTTATAATAAAGGTCAAGTTGTTCCCTTCCATCCCATATATGGAGGGATGAGGATTAACCAATTGAGGTTCTTTTTTGTGTTCTAATTTTGATTGATAATCCAATTCTACCAATAAAATGAACATAATCTTTTTAAACACTTTTCAATATATATTTAAAAATTTACTAAGAAAATTACAATTCAATGAATATCTTAATCCCACTATTAAGTTAATTTTTGGTTTTTATGTTTCTTTCAATAATAAATGATATTTCTTTATGTTATTATAAGATATGTTAAATTTATTTTGACTATGAGTTCAAATTAAAATTATTATATAAGTTATAAATGAAATGAAAAAATTTATATTTAATTTATTTTACTTTTATTGGACATTTTTAATGTTGGCATGTGGGTTAGTCATATATATCCAATGAATTAGGTAATTTTGATGTTGTTTACTATTTAATATAGTATAATTTTTTGAATGATGGATAATATTAATAAATTACTTATGGGGAGTGGATGAATGAGAGTGTTAATAATTTAATATTTGGAATAATTTGAAATTAACGAGGCATGTTATTCAATTGTTTGTGTGATTGTAAGCATGATGTGTAGATATTGTCTCAATGTACCTATATGGTTATCCTACTCATAATAATTTTTTTTATTTAAATTTTTTTATTTTATAAATGAGTAAAATGGAGTATAAAAATATTCTGACCATCATAGATAAAAAAATATTAAAAGAAAAAGTTTCAATGTTTTTCTAGAGACCCTCATGATCATGATTTTTATTTTATTCTTGATAAAAAAATCTTTTGTGAATAAAATAGGCCATTGATTTTTTTTATAGATAAGTACATAAATATTTTGATCCTAATGATTATTAGTATAAAAAAATCATTTATATGGGTTTTCAGGTTTTTCAAATTGACAAAAGGGAATCCTTTGTTTTTTATATCCATTATTGTGATTTTTTTTCGCATCCCGTATTTTTTAAAATAAAACATTTGGAATAAGGGTGTGTATAAAATAATAATAAGGCCAATGGGAACATGATTTGAATAAAGATAAATAATAATGAACAAAATTGGAGGGTAAACATAAGTACATCATTTTTATAGAATTTTCACCATGAGAAAATGTCAACATTTTTATTTAACTGTTTTCTAAGTAATTTTATATTATCAACATAAAATATAATTTGAGTGTAATATGTTCAAAAATATTTTATATTAACATTATAATTATGATTTGGTTATATACAATATTTTATAATTATTTTCCAAAACATTTATATAAATTATTAATTATAATTTTAAGAAAATTATTATTTATTATATTATTAATTATAAATTTATTTTGGTTACTTTTTTAAATAAAAAATAAGAATGAAATTGTGAAGTCTTTCTTGGAAAATGATTCATTTTTTCAACTAAATTTTTTCTGGGATTTTTTCTCTCAAATTTAAATAATGAATTCATGTGTTATCGATATATAATAACTATTGAGTATAGTAACACTGATTGGTATTCATTTAAAAAGTCATTAACTTTCACATTAGGTAATTACATAATATGAGGTTGACATAGTCACTTAAATTCACTAAATATTTTATAGTAAATACAATTTTTTTTAAAGTATGGGAAACCATATTTTGAACAAAAAGAATGAATGTACAAGAGTCTAAAAGAGGGGTTCTTATTAAAACCATTTTCAAAAAGTGGGAGAAGATCAATAGGAAATTCATCAATACAAGTGATGTCATGGTTGATTCCCTTATTGGAATGACTATTAACGACCATGTTCACCTCACGAAAGGAATCTATGACAATATATCTGGTATCCTGGAGCGAGGGAAGGCATCTCATCCAACAAGTGTTAAGATCCTAGGCTAGGTGCACCACGAAATTCCAGATATCCTGGAAAATGGTGGTTGAGTCACTTTCAATCCATATATTGTTCGAGACTTTTTTTTAAAACTCAAATGCATAAATCACAGCCGATAACTCTGCTTCCAAAGAGGAGACCGAAACATATCTGCCTAAGAAGAATCCATGAAAATATCCATGAATGTAATTAAAAATATCACTGCATCATGTAGGGCCCATATTTCCTTTAGAGGCTCCATCAATATTTACTTTAATCCAAAATTGGATTGGATATTTCAAGAATAACTCAAAAGTGAACGTTGTCTGCATGTAGAGACCTTCGACCCTAAGAAGGTGGAGGATCATAATGTCTCCAACAATACTATCCCAAGAATCTTTCTGAATAGAGATTGTATCCCTAATGGAAGTGAGGATCCCTGTCTGACATGCATTAAGATTAAAAGAATAATTGTTTTGAATAATAGCATTTTTGTCATACAATACCACATGGATGATATGAGAAATAGCGGTTACGAAAAGATTATTAATTTGCTACGAGAAGTCCAAATCAACACAATGTTTTATTTGTGATCCAATGGATTCAAAGGATTACCATATGCATTCAAACATGTAAATAATATAATTCCAAAGGGTCATAGCTATAGAAAAAGAAAAAAAATATGATTGGTATCCTCGATATGTTGATAAAAAAAGTGTCATTTAGAGAAAAGTTGGACACCAAATGACTAGAGATAAACCTCAGTATGAATGTGGCTGTGAGAAATACACCAAATGAGATTGAGTCTTGAGGGTTTAATCAATGGTTTCTCAAATTTTTACAAACAAAAAAAGCTAGGGTCAAAATTTGTGAAATTGTGATTATAATAACTTTTGGAATAAAAAATACCATTATGGCTGGGCTCCCAGATGTGGAAATCAATAGAGATACAAAATAGGTAATTATCAACAACATTCATAATATTATCTGGAAGTTTGAAATTAAAATATTTCATGACATAATTTATAGTGAATGTTGTATTGTCAAGAGGTGCATTTGGAGATAATATGGATTTAAGGGGGTTCTAGTCCAATTATCAAGCCAAAAAATCATGGAAGAATAAACTCTAACCATCTATCAATCATTGTTCATGATGTTAGAGAAGGAATGTCTAAAGGATTGTTATATCGAAGGGTAGATATATCTCAAATTTCCCTTTTTAATTTCATAAGGAACATATTTATGAGAAATTCATTGGAGTTAGGGTTATTGTTGATTAATTTCCAAGAGATTTCTGCCAGAAGGGTCTCCTAAAAATGATTGAGATGTTTGATGCTAATGCCACCCTTCTCCAGAGGATTGTAGTAGGTGGACCTGGGGATGGTAACATGTTTCCTTTGAAGAATGCTTACTGTCCTCACAAATTTTTTGATGTGAACAATAATTTTTTTAAGGAGACAAGCATGCCATTTATAGACCATTAGTGAGTAGAAAATTTAATAGACAAAAGTAGATTTCATAAGATAGATCATTCCATCCATGGAGAGGGATTTACCTTTCCAGGAGGATAGTTGGTTGAGAACCTGGTTAAAAACTGTGGTGAATTACACGGATTTAGGACATCCCCAAAAATGTGAAATCACAGGTAAGTGAAAGGGAAGGATCCTTCTTAGTTGGGTGTTCTATAACACTACAATAAATTTATACTACATTTAATACATTTTATTTTTCTTTTAAATGAGATAATAATTTTATATTACTTTCATTAAGATCATGACAAACATTTAGAATTAGGGTTAAATCAATGGATAAATTTTAATGTATCAATTCTATTACAATTAAACCCAATTTTTTTAGTATATTTTTTTATCAACATCATATATCAACATATAACCAAGCAATGATAAAAAAAGTAAACTTAGAGACACATGATTTAAATGTATAGTTCATGATGTGAGAACCAATATCCTCACAAATGTATATTTCTTATGTATATATATTTTCTCTATTATAAGAAGTTAATATTATTATGGAAAACTCTTCTTAGTTACCTTCTATATGATGATATTAATAATTAATAAAAATCCCATTAATTAATTTTTTTATTAAATTGTTCAATAACATGAAAATGAAACCATGTTAAATAGTTCCCCCCAAAAAATCTAGAAATCATCTACCTAATTTTCCCTAGCTGGTAATAGTCCTTTCAGCACACCATTCCCTTGTCCAGTGTTCTACATCTAGTGCACCACACATACTGTTCCTTTTATTTGGGTTTTATCCATTGAAAAAAACTGTGGTTCCTTACAACATTCTCAGAATATCTATCTAATACTATCTATGACCTATATACATTGATTGATGCCTATGTTTAATATCTCTAATCGTTTACTCTCATAGGTAATAATTATCACTACACCTTTCTTTGGTATTCATTAACATCAACAAAATATTATAAATGTTTGTTAATATACTTTTTCAAACATATTCAAAAAAAATCTCTTATATCCAGTATCCTTATATGATACATTTTCTACATCACTTCATATTTTAGACAGCCATAAATAGTATAAATATTGACCTCACCTGTTATGATAATCTCAATTATGTTTTACTATAATTTGATAATCTCGATTTATGTTTATCATGATGATAATAATATTAAAATAGTATCTAAAATATGTTAAACAATCATTGTCTATGTTTATATAAATTCTCAAGTAATTCTAACCCAATAGGATGTGTTTTGCATAAAACAGATAAGTTTTAAGTCACTGACTTGCGTATAGCTACTGATAAAAAGCTATCATTACACAGTCTATCGATAGACATAGTCTACCGATAGATAGAGTCACTAATACACTAAGGTCACTGATATGAACAGAGCTACCGATAAGAATATACCAAGTCTACCGAGAGAACAAAATTGAGCTACTGATATACAGAGTAAGAGCTACCGATACCAAGGAGCTAATACTAGACCAAGAGCGACAAATACAGACAGTTATTGAAAGAATTGAACTACCGATTGAAGTCTACTGAGATACTGATAGAGTATGTCTACCAATAGGAGTTACTGATTCCTAGAGCTACTGATGCAAAGAGATACCGATGCAAGTTCAAAGAGCTACCGATGCATGTTCAAAGAGATACCGATGAATGTTCAAAGAGCTACCGATGGAAGGATCGCTACACAAAAACCAATGTACACGTCAACCAACATAGGCTACTAATGATTGACCAACCAGTGAAACACTATTCCATCGATGCTATTTATTTATTTATCTAACAGTTACATTTGATGGTTTTAATGCAGTTAATGTTATTTAATGAATTCTGTTTCCATATAAGGGAACCGTTCCTAGTACCCATGCAAAAGATAATCATTCCCATTTTCATGGGTTGAAAGCTATAAAAGGGAAGATAATGACCTAGAAAAATGTGATGGGGAGATAACAAGGATCGTGTAACGAGATAACAGCAAGTAACAAGAAGTAAACACGAAGAGTACATACAAGCTTCGTACTGAAAAATGATTTACATAGTGAAGGACCACTCCATAATCCAAGAAGACTGGAAATACATGAAGAAACTCATTCTAGAAGAGAAAACAAGCTACATCTTGAGTGAGGAACTAAAACAAACACTTCATGCACTACGTCTGCTAAGTTGAACCAGGAACAACCGAAGAAAACAAAACTCTGTTTTTAGAACAAAAATCTATAGAAGGTCTCAGAAGCTTTTTTGACGAATCAAACTACTCCAGAGCTGCACTGCAAATCACTAAATCTTTTATAAACTCATTATCATTTACTTTAGTGATTCTTTCATTTACATTTCGATCATTGTGTGTACCCTGTTTATTTTTCACAGACACTGTCTCCTGAGCTAAGCTGGAGGATTCTCAAATCCTCATTCAAAATCTAAAATTCTTTTATTTCCCACTGTGGATAGAGGTTTAGGTCGATTAAGACCACGACAGCCTATGTGCTATTTTCTTTGTTTTCTCACGAAGAACTGTGGTAGAGCACTTTGGACCTAGACATTATTATATAGTTGTTTACACCAAATACATGGAGTGGATCAATTTATATAAATTGTTTGAGAGTACTATGTCTCGGCTTGAGACTGAACCTCTTGGTCACATATGTTGTGCACTTTAGTTTATGTAATAATTATACTATATATATTTTATATTCTGCTTCTAACTACATTGAAATACATAACTATTTTAAATATACTTTGATAGTTATATTAGCAAGTGTTTATACCTATTTTAAACCAGTATGTTAGTTTAAATAGTTAATTTAATTTTCAGATTATGTTAAATGAGACCTAATCAATCATTGAGAAACTGATTGAACATTTACACTATGTATAGATTCACTATAGTTTAACATTGTTTTTAAATTGGGAGTTTTTAAGAGAAATATTTTTAACAGAAATTTTTATTGGAACTCAATTCACACCCCCCTTGAGTATACACTATGACCAACAGTTGGTATCAAATGTTAGTTTATTGATAAAAATTTTCAAAATACTCTGTTTCTACAACTACGATTTTAGTTGCATCTTTAAAGATCTTAAATATCTTTTAGTTCTAAATTTTAACACATTAAATATCATTTCTTAAATATAGTTATGTATAATAGACTAGAGGGTGTAGATACTAACCGGCCACCATTCTTCAATGGCACCAACTATGCCCAGTGGAAACATAAAATGAAAATTCATTTAGAAAGTATGGGTTTTGATATTTGGACTGCTATAGTGTCTCAATATAAAATTCCAGAAACTGAAAGAACTACTTGGGATGAACCTACAGATACTGCTTACAATAATAATTGTAAAGCCATGATTTCCTTGTATAGTTCATTAGGAAATGAACAGTTTAATAGAATTTATTTTTACAAAACTGCTTATGAAATTTTGGATACTTTGGCTATTTCTCATGAAGGAACAACCAATGTTAAAGAAATGAAATTGAATAATTATACTATTAAATATAATAATTTTAAAAAGAATACATAAGAACCTCTATCTGACCTATATCGTAGGTTCAATGATATATTCAATACAATGACTTCACTTGGTAAGGCTGTTCCTGCAAAGGAAAAAATCATGAGAATCTTATGATGTCTACCAGAAAGATGTGGGTGCACTTCTGTTTCAATCAGAGAATCATGTGACATTGATGCTCTTCCTGTAAAAGAGATTACTGGTAAATAAATTATGTATTAGTAAGAACATAAGGTAAACAAGTAGGATGATGATAAACCTAAGAGAAAATCTGTGGGATTCAAGTCTACTTCTTCAACGATAAAAGACAAGGATAAAATTCATGCACCTAGTGAAAGTTCAACTAGTGAGGATTCGGATTCAAACAGTGATGATGAGATAGCTCAAATAGCCAGGAGATTCAAGAAGTTCTATAGGAAGAAGAAATTCTTCAGAAAATCTAACTACAAAAGAATATATGACAATAAAGGTCACTAGAAGAAGGATTGGAAGAAATATGATAAGGAAGATGATATTGTTTTCTATTAATGCAAGAGGAAAGAACACATCAAGGTAGACTGTCCAAAATTAAAATTCAAAAAGAAACATGATAATAAGGAAAAGAAGTAAAAGAATGCTATGAATGCTACTTGGAGTGCTTCAGAAGACAACACAAGTGAATCTAAAATTTCTAATTCAGAAAATAATCAGGCCAATATGTGTTTCATGACCAACACATCTGAGGTAACCATAGATACTCCTATTTTAAATCCCTATTTTTCTGGAGATGATGTAGAATCTAGTTGTGATTTTGAAGATATGTCAAAGGATGAATTATCTGAATATTGTAATATGATAGAAGAAACATGTAATGAACTTAAGGACAAATATAAGTCATTAAAGAAACAACATTCTCTTTCTTCCAATGTTAAATTTTCTCTTCATGTAGAAAAAGAAAAGAATGCTCAACTGTTAATGGAATATACAGAACTGAAAATTTCTAATGAGAAACTAAGAAAGGACTTATAAATGTTCACAAATGGAAAAGATACACTTACTCAAATTTTAGGTAAGCATGTTTCACCTAAATACACTACTGGTTTGGGATACCAACTTGGACAGAGACAATTTACTAAAACATGATTTATCTCTAAATCTAGAAAAAATTCTACTGATTCCAGTTCTGGAAATTCGTATGCTTCAACTAGATATTCATATGGATATAGATAAAACAAATTTTGTCTTTCAAAATATATTTATTCTGTAAATTATATGAGATCCATAAGACAAATATGGGTACCTAATGCTTTGATTGCTAACCTTTCTGGACCCAAGAAGATCAGGGTACCAAAGTCATCTTCCATCTAAATCTGTATTGTAGTAAACATATTTGAAGATTTCTCACAAGATGGTTTTATACTGTGACAGTGGATGTTTCAGACATATGTATGGAGATTATTCATTCATTTAAAGCTTAATAAAGGTTGATAAAGGCCATGTCACCTTTGGTGATAATCTTAAAGAAACATTCATCGGCCTAGGCCAAATTGCTAACAATGATTTAGTTTTGATTTCTAATGTTTTATTTGTTGATGGATATAAATACAATTTTTATGTAATTCTCAATTATGTGATGATGACTTTACTGTTATGTTTGAAATTTATTTTTTTAATGTTTTTACTTCTAAAAATGATTCACTATTTTCTACTTTAAGAAATGAAAATGTTTATATTGTGGATCTAAATTCTTGATCTAAGCAAAATGTTACATGTTTAAATGCTTTTCATAAAGAATATTGGGTTTGGAATAGAAGATTAAGACACTGCAACATCTATTCACATAGAAAATGTCCTAGTATGAACTTAGTTAGAGACCTACCAAAACTAGAATTCAAAAATGACAATGTTTGTAATCCCTGTCAAAAGGTAAAGCAACATAAAGTATCTTTAAAATGAAAGAAAGAAGTCTCAACATCTAACCTCTCAAGTTGGTTCACATGGACTTGTTTGGACCTTCTATATTTTCTAGTCTAAATTTGAAGCACTATGTCTATGTCCTAGTGAATTAATTTTCTAGATATACATGGGTATACTTTTTAGCTCACAAAAGTGAAGCTTGTTCTGACTTTATCAAATAATCCATGTCTGTAGAAAACCTTAGTGGACTTAAGATTAAAACTCTGAGAAGTGATCGTGGCTATGAGTTTGAAAATCATGAGTTTGAATCTTATTTCTCACATAATGGCTATAGTAACAACTTTTCTACTCCTATTACTTCTCAGCAAAATGGTGTAGTAGAAATAAGGAATAGAACCCCTCGAGAAATTGCAAGAACAATGCTTAATGATTATGACCTGCCTATTTATTTTTTGGATGAAGCTGTAAATACAGCCTGTTATATTATTAATAGAGTCTTGATAAGTCCTTTTCTAATGAAGACACCATATGAGTTATTGTACAATAGAAAACCCAAAGTTAGTTACTTTAGAGACATTGGCTGAAAAGTTTGTATTCGTAATACAAAGGATAATCTTGACAATTTTTCTTCTAAAAGTGATGAAGGAATTGTTCTTGGTTATTATTTAACTAGTAAAGCCTATAGAGTCTTTAATAAAAGAACCAAATGTGTGGACGAATATGTTCACATAAAATTTAATAAAACTGACCACATGAGCCTAAAGCCTCTCTTGAATATCTTGAAAAAGATTTGACTGTTCTAGAACTTAATGATAAAAATAAGGAGCCTACTGTAAAAACATGCAGTTCTAGACATATTCCAGAATCCTCTTCTATAGAACCCAAACATAGAGATGCAACTGAAATTTCTAGCCTTACCTTTTCTAGATCAACTAGGATTCTAAAAAATCATACTTTAGAAACTGTTGTTGGTAATCTTGATAGAGGGAAATAGAATATAGCTTCTCTAAGAAACTAGGTTGGACATCAAGCTTTTATTTCACAAATAGAACTAAAAAATATCAATGATGCTATTAGTGATGAATTTTGGGTAATGGCCATGCAAGATGAGTTAAATCAATTTGAAAGAAACAAAGTCTGGGAATTATTTGACATAACCAAGGAAATTTTGACAATAGGCACTAAATGGTTTATTAGAAACAAATTTGATGAGTGAGGAAACATAGTTAGAAACAAATATAGGCTAGTTTCACAAGGATATAGTCCAAGGGAAGGTATAGACTATGATGAATCCTTTTCACCTGTAGCTATATTAGAAGCTATTATAATTCTACTTGCCTATGCTGCTCATCTGAATTTCCTGTTATATCAAATGGATGTCAAAAGTGCTTTTCTAAATGGATTTATTTTCGAAGATATTATTGTTCAAAAACCACATGGATTTACTAATACTCATTTTCCAAATCGAGTTTTTATAATTTCTAATGCATTATATGGTTTAAAAGAAGCTCCATGAGCTTGGTGTGATAGACTTAGTAATTATATTATTTCAAAATGTTTTACTAAAGGGATTATTGATCCTACACTTTTTATTAAAATAATTTCTAAATATGTTTAAATAGTTCAAATCAATGTTGATGATATTATTTTTGGATCTTCTTAACATTCTTTATGTACTGATTTTTCAATGAGTATGCAAAATGAATTTGAAATGAGTTTAATGGGAGAAGATAAATATTTTATTGGATTTCAAGTTTTCCAAAATCAAAATGGTATTATTTTGAATCAAAGTAAATATACAAAGGATCTTTTAAAGAGTTTTGGTATAGATAGTATTAAGGAACGTGATACTCCAATGAGTACTGTTTGTAAATTGGATGTAGAAAAAACTGGGAAACTAGTGGATCAAACCAATTACAGAGGTATGATTGGAAGCTTACATTACCATACGGCTAGTCGACCAGATATTATGTTTAGTGTGTGTATTGGTGCATGATTTCAAGATAATCCAAAAGAATCTCATTTAAATACTGTTAAAAAAAATTTTATGTATCATAATCATACTGTAAACTTAAGTTTGTTTTACCGAAAAGGAATATATTTTGAGTTAATGAGTTATTCAGATGCTGACTTTGCTGGTTTCAAGTTAGATAGAAAATGCACATTAGGAAAATGTCATTTATTGGGAAAATCCTTAGTATCTTGGTGTAGTAAAAAGAAGAATTATGTAGCATTGTCCACTATCGAAGTAGATTATATATCTACTAGTAGTTGTTGTGCACAAATTATGTGGATGAAACAAACTCTTTTGGACTATGGATATGATTTTAAGCATTTCTTTGTCAATGGTGACAACAGTAGTGTAATAAACATTTCGAAGAACCCTGTGTCTCACTCTAAGACCAAACACATTGATGTAAGGAACCAATTCTTGAGATATAATTACCAAAAGGGTGATATTATTCATGATTGTATACGTACTGAACTTCAATTATCTAACGTTTTCACCAAACCTTTGAGTTCAGATAGGTTATGTTATAATAGACATTAGTTGGGAATGATTAACCTTGATCAGTAGTTACCTCATGGATGTAATTTCTTACCGATGTAAATCCTCACCGATGATACCTCACCGATGACACCTCATTTATGTAACCTCACCAATGATACCTCACTAATGTAACCTCACCAATGTAACCTCACCGATGATACCTCACCGATGTAACCTCCCGGATTGGAATTTCACCGATAAACCCTACCGATGCGTGCACTATTTTAAACTTCTGTCTGTCACCATAATGTGAATCGTTTTTACTTTATCATATTTTATTAATTAATGTTCTAATTCCAAACTGATAGAAACAATGTCCGAGCTTCTTTCATTCCATAGAGCCTCAAACCCATTACCCTCAAACCTTAACTCCCGAATCTTTTGAGAACCCTAAATCCCTCGAATCCGAGATGGAAAAAATCAAACTCACTTCAGTTAGAGATGTTCCTGATGTGGCTAAGGCAAAGAAGCAGAAGTCCGAGCCAGAAGAAAGTGGCAGTGGTAGCAGAACAAGATCAGGACCAGCAGATCCTCATTTACAGAATAGAGTTATTGTGATTGAAAAAGAATTGTTCGTGGAATAGCTGCTGGCAAGTAAATCGTTAGTGATCGAAGTGCTGAAAGATCAAAAGTGGGTAGATTGTTTTTCGAACAACAAAGGTCCCTACTATCCCATGCTAGTGAAAAAGTTTTATGACTATGTATTTCTTGAGAAATCTGAAGATGAGAACTGCGTTACTTTGTTTGACAATGGAAATGAGTTTTCCTTTTCATCGACTGAGTGGGTTGAATGTCTGAAGTTTCCACACGATGATGTATCTGGATATGTCTCAAGAGCTATACCACCTACTGGTGATATCATTGATTATGAGACTGCCTTGGAGTAACTCACCTATAATGTAAATAGAAGACAAGTATAATCTGCTGAAATGGTTGGAGAGAACATATTGTTGTTCAAGTTTTTTCATCATGTCTTAATAGAGAGGAGATGAGACTTTGAAAATATAATATATCAGGATATCTATCTCTTGCATCTTTTGGGACATGGAGTCAAGGTGACTCAATGCAGATTGATGATGACTCAAATATAGGATATGATTAGAACCAAGTCAAAAACTAATTCCTTGTTCTTTTCTAAATTGATCTCATTAATGATCAAAGTGAAAGGAATAGCTGAGTCTCAAGATGAGATAGTGGTAGTGAGGAACAATTTCTGTGTTACCAGTATAGTTTTCAAGTACATGAAAATAAATTAGAACCCATGGGGAGTAGAATGGGTCACGTATGACATGACGTTTTATGATATGTTCAATCATGTGGATCATCCTTGAAGACCAAAGGATGTGAGGTATCCAGGTCTGGGACCTGATGAAGAGGAGCCAGAATACAGTGATGATTCAGAAAAGGAAGTGTTCTCTGATAATGAAGGAGGAGACCTTCACCTACCTCCAATCCCAAATCCTGAAAATATAGATCAACATAAATCAGACAAATAAGAAGCTACTTTAGTCGATGTAGAAGTAGCTGTTGTAGAGAATGAAAAAGATGTTCATGAAAGTGGAGAATCTCTGTCTGCTAATTTGAGCCTTAGTCCAGTGATTGGAAAATATTTAGTGCCTAATAAGGATTCAAATGAAGTTGACATACCCTTGACTATTTTGGAATACACTATAGTTATTGCAGAGAAAGAATTGATAGTAAAAGATTATACATAAAAAAGAAGGCCTTTTGAGAATGGTGCTGAGAATACTATTGTTTTACTTGTGGATGCACCAGTTGAGGGGGAGCATCAAACCATGTTTGGAAGTGATATAGTGGATGTTGATATTGAGGACTAGGCAGAAAACCCAGGTTTTGTGGCCTGTGGTTTAGACTATCTTGATTCATATAATTAAGAATCTATAAATTTAACAAAAAAACATTTATGAGGTTGAGTCTAAGTTGCCACCTGAATATGTGGTCTGAATTCATGACATGTATACTTTGAAGAATAATATTAAGGATAGTTTTGTGGATGAGGTAAGGAAGATGGATGTTTCTCTTGTATCTTCAATTCAATCGATCATGAATCACTCAGTGGTTAGTTTAGCATCAGAAAGAGAATTTATTGTAGTTTCACCTGCTGATTTGATCACAAAGGCTGACCATGAATCCTTAAAGGATGAGATGAAAGAATCGTGTAGTGCCCCAGTTGCTGAAATGAAACATTGTTTTGTTGAAGCGATGAGTATGTTGGAATGATCTTTTGAACTATCTCTAGGTTGTAATTTTTCAACCTTTATATCTGAAATAGTGGAAGAAGTTAATGATTTCCAGACTCATGTATCTAGATTGAAATAAGATCTTGAAACACTAATGAAATCAGTTATCTCTCTAGACACTTTCATGAGCTCAAAATCCCAAGCATACAAGGACTTAGCCTATGTCAAATGTGTTGTAAGTCAGATGGTTTCATTGTTCAAAGGTTTTAAAACTTCTATGAAAGATCGTGTTAAAACCCATGATTCCCATGTTCAAAATATTATTAGTGGGTTGACCAAAAACATCAAGGAAATAGTAAAATTATTTATTGGTTCTGTTTCATCTGATCCCTTCGTAGATTTGAATCAAATTTGAGCTGTGATGAAGGAGGAGGTGGGTTCACCTTCAACCAGTGGCTCTGTGGGCTCATCCAAACTGACCAAAGCCCAACTTGCTTCTAATGATTATGCTAGAGAAATAATGAATATAGACTAAGACTATATTAGAGAAGCTTATGTATCTCATAAATAATTCAATGATATGGTGGACTCCAATTTCTATAAGATATTCACCAAGCATCAACTCAATAATCATTTCAATCTTCTATTGGAAGACATGAAGTTAACTCTTGTCAATCAAGACTTCAGAGAGAATGTCAACATACATAGCGAATTGAAACCATCCCAAGTCAAATTTATGGAGAACAAGGATGACTTCATATCTGCTATGGTGAGAGGAGGATGCATAATTATGGATTTCAGAAATATGTTTCTTCCATTCCTGCATGTTGATGCTATACGAGTGTTTGTACCTCCTGGTTAACCATCCTCTACCTCAACAGGATCTCTGGTTCAGATGACTCCAGCCCAAGTCATTCAAAGACTCACACCTATGATCACTCAAAGGACTCCCTAGTACAGACCAGGAACCGTGTCTGTGGCTCAGCCTCCTATGATCATTTCCAGAATTCCTAAGCCTTCACCAGCATCCACAATGACTGAATCCTCTTCTGAACCAAAAGGAAAATCTCACATTGAGGATATAGATTGATCCAGTGGCTAATATGTTTAATAGGAATCTTGTGTGATATTTTTTATGGATATGTTCCTCTTTTGTAACTTTTAATAAATGTGGCATTATTATATTTTCTCATTTTGTTCCTCTTCTTTTTCTTGTTTCCCACTTTTTGATTATCACAAAGGGGGAGAAATATTCTACAACGATTCTATAAAGGGGGAGATATATTTACCAAGTGGGAGAGATATTTACACAGGGGGAGAATAAATAATGGGGATAAAGTCTCAAAGAGTGAGAAATTTTATCTACGGAAGATCTATCATGCATTGACCCTCTGATACTGTTACATTTCATTTTCTGATACCATTTCTGTTAATTATATCGCTGATACTATCACATTTAATTCTACCTCTGATTAATTATGTTCAATAACATACTATTTTCTCTATGAAAACTGAATTTAATGATATATCCTCTGATAAAATTACTCACTTTTTTAAAATGAGAATATCATAAGTTGTGATTATAAAAAAGGGGGAGATTGTTGACCTCACCTATTTTGATAATCCCAATTATGCTTTCTTATACTTTGATAATCCCAATTTATGTTTATCAAGATGATAACAATATTAGAATAGTCTCTGAAATATGTTAATCAATGATTGCCTATGTTTATATAAATTCTTAAGTAATTGTACCCCAATCAGATGTGTTTTTCATAAACCAGATAAGCATTAAGTCACTGATCTGCATATATCTACTAATAAAGAGCTACCGGTATTCAGTCTACCGATAGACTTAGTCTACCGATAGACAGAGTCACCAATACACTAAGTTCATTGATATGAACAGAGCTACCGATAAGCATATACCATGTCTACCGATAGAACAGAACTGAGATACCGATATATAGAGTAAGAGCTATCGATACCAAGGAGCTACTGACAGACCAAGAGAAAATGATACAAACAGTTACCGATAGAATTCAGCTACCGATAGAAGTCTACTGAGCTACAGATAGATTAATTCAACTGATATGAGTTACTGATACCTAGATCTACCGATGCAAAGAGCTACTGATGCAAGTTCAAAGAGCTACCGATGCAAGTTCGAAGAGCTACCGATGCAAGTTCAAAGAGCTACCGATGGAAGGACTGCTACACAAAATACATTGTACACGTCTACCTACAAAGGCTACTAATGATTGACCAACTATTAAAACTCTATACTCTCGATACTATTTATTTATTTATCTAATGCATACATTTGATTGTTTTAATAAAATTAATGTTATTTTATGAATTTTGTTGCCATGTCAGGAAACCGTACCTAGTACCCATGAAAAAGGTAATCAGTCCCATTTTCCAGAACTGAATGCTATAAAAGGGAAGATAAATACCTATCTAAAAGTGATGGGGAGATAACAAGGAGCATGTAACGAGTTTATAAGAAGCAGAATGAAGCAAACACGATGAGTACATAAAATATTCATAATGAAAAACGAGGTGCATACCAAAGGAAAACTCCATACTCCAAGAACATTGGACATACACGAAGAAACTCAATCTATAGGTGTAAACAAACTGCATCTTGAGTGATTTACTATAACAAACAATTCATGCACTAAGGCTGCTAAGTTGAACCTGGAACAACTGAAGAAAACAACACTCTATTTTTAGAACAAAAAACCAAAGAAGGACTCTGATGATTATTTGACAAATTAAACGAGTCCAAAGCTGCACTGCCAATCACTAAATCTTTTCTAAACTCTTTCTCACTTACATTAGTGATTCTTTCATTTACATTTCGAGCAGTGTGTGTACCCTATTTATTTAACACACACACTGTTTCCTTAGCTAAGCTGGAGGATTCTCAAATCCTCATTCAAACTCTATAATTCTTTTGTTTCCCACTATGGAGAGTGGTAGAGGTCAATTAAGACCTGTACAGTCTGTGTTCTATTGTCTTTGTTTTCCCACTATGAAATGTGGTAGAGGTCCTTAGACCTGGACATTATTGTACTGTTTCTTACCCCCAATCTAGGGTGTGGATCAAATTATTTAAATAGTTATAGAGGACTAAGTCTCGACTTGAGACAGAATCTCTTGGTTATATTTATTGTGCACTTTAGTTTAAGTCATAAGTATACTATATATATTTTATATTTCGCTGCTAACTAATTTTAAATACAAATCTATTTTAAAGCTATATAAATAGTTAAATTATAAAGTGTTTATAATTATTGTAAACCAGTAAGTTAGTTTCCAAAGTTAATTTAATTTTCAGATTAAGTTAACTGAGACCAACTCAATCTTTTAGAAATTGATTGAACATTTTCACTCTATATAGATTCACTATAGTTTAACTTTGTTTTTAAATTGGGGGATTTTAAGAGAAATATTTTTAACATAAATTTTTATACGATCTCAATTCACCCCCCTCTTGAATATCCACTCCGACGAACAATAAATTTTCATAATCTAGATGTTCTCCCTTTTATAGTTGTTCGTATTGAAGAATAAGAGGGAATAAAAAAAATTTTCGATCTTAGTGAAATTGATTAGGCACTCCTCAATCATTCTATAGTATTCTTGAATGTACTTGATGTTTCATGAAATTATCTTATAATAGAAATATTCCTCGAACATTCTTAATGATATTATTAAAGAATCTTATTCAATCATAAATATCTAAAATAAATAACAAATTATATTAGATAAACTAAAATCTAAAATTGAAAGGGAATATATATTGTTAGATGTGTTTCTATAGCATTGAATCTAAATCTGGTTAAAATATACTATTTATCAAATAGGTGATCCACCCTATTTGACTTATTTTTATCATTTATTAATAGAATAATGATTTATAAGTCTTATTCCTTTGATTCCTTCTATATATTAATCACTTTTTATAAGGCCCCTGCCTTAAACCATACTTAATCTTGAATTATTACAAGATTACACATTGAGGATCTTTTCAAGTTTAGAGTTTTAGAGAATTAGATCATGAAACTTGCATTACATTCCACATTTAAACAAAGTGGTTACATAAAAGACAGTATTCATTCTTTCCATCAACAGGAACATATTTAAAATATAACACGGATTCTTTCTTTACACATCCTTGACACTATCATCACATCATGTACCTTTCCCTTAACCTGTGAAAAACATTTCAAAAACTTGGGATGAGTATAAAAAGCTCAGTAAGAGTTATAAAAATATGTAAAGGAAACATGAGTTCATATATACATTAGAATGAAATCACACTTTACCCAGAAAACATAGGCATATCAATTCATGAATAAATCATAGAAAACATAAGACATAAAGATAACTTGAGGCATTCATAACATTCTTACGTAGGGAGTAACCCTCTTGGTTACATTTGGAATACCCATCACAGTATATTCCCTAAATCTCTTCGGAGAAACCTTAACGTTTCACTCCTTTGCATTACCCAATGCATTGGAGAGCTATATCGGGCTCACCCGCCCTTAGTTTATCACGGAACCACCCATTTTCATAATAATTCCCAAGAACCTCAACATAATCATATCACATAATACATGCATAAAGGAAACATAACATTCCCACCTTTCAATCACAAGATATCAATACAACACATTGATATAAAAACATTATGAAAACCATTTTTGATACCAAAATAAAAGAAAAGTAAAACATGGTATTTATTTTTCTTTTAAAATAAGTTATGGCTTGTAGAGGAAGCCGAAACTCAAATAACGGTCACGACGGCGGAGAAGTCGTTGTCTCCGCATACGTACGACAAAAACATTCCCTTTTGTCACTTACTAAACCCTTCATATAAAAAAGATTCCTTTTGAATAAACGTAAAAGTCAAAGGGTTTTATACACCGTATAAAAGAAGGTTGTGTATAAAACAAAATATGCCTCAATGAAAGGAGATTGAGACGAAGTCCCATACAAAGATCATTTTTAAAATAATATGGATCTATTATGTGTATTCACTATAAGTACACATAAATAAAGTACAAATACAAGATAGGACATAATAATATCATGACATAATTTGAAAGTATGAGATTAACCCAAAGAATGGTAATTGGGTTAAGAAGTTCCCTTACCGACTTGGGTATCTTTCAAAACATACACCCCATGAAATAAGGACAATAGATCATTGATGTAAATAATCATAAACGAAAGTATATTACACAAAGAGTAAAATAATGTGCAGTACATACACCACTCAATGAAATTTGTGGCAATTGTAGAATAAATTTCATGGGAATAAAAGTGAGATGAAAAATCCCTTACGAAAACTCGGCAGCCTAACGGTGCCACATAAATCTTCCGAATATGGATTGATGAAATCAAATAGGGTTTCTCATCACATTACAATAAAATGTACCGCAATAGGAATATAAAAGAACATCCCCCAAAATTAAAAAGAGGAGCTTAAAAGAAGTGACATAAAGGAGAGTACTTAAAATGAAAGTGAGAGGTTAGATCTCTTACGAAGGTTCGGCAGCCTAACGGCGCCACTCAAAACTTCCAAAATGGATTTATGAGAGAGAATAGGGTCTCTCATCACCTGAACATAAAAATTACAGTATGTGTAATATAAAATATCATCCCAATAACAAGAAAGATGAGCTTTAAAAGGAATGACATAAAAGTGTGTACTTAAAAAGAAAGAGAGGAGTAGGGTCCCTTACCTCGGGTCCGACTTGACTCGATCATTCTTTAATATCCTGAATAATAAAATTGAGTTAATTTCTACTTGATTAATAACTTTTTTAAAGCTTATTATTCCTTTTTTTTACTTATTTCCATGTTATAGAAATTATGTAATCATTAAGTTAATAATGATTGTTTTGTCGATATTTGGTTCTTAAGTCGAAAGTGGACTTCTTACAATTACATGTTGTTCGTGTGGTCAAAGGTTCTTTATATCCAAAATGACATTCCTGATTTGTATATCATATATATCATATATATCCTGAATATACATGTATTTATAATATCACATAATCATTTAGAGGAAAGAAATGAAATGCACCGTTCATGGAGACGGTAAGCCGTACGTACGCATGAACGCTACTTTCATTTTTAGGTCGTATTAATGGGATTAAAACTATATGAGAGGTATGTATATTTTAATTCTAGAATTATATTAATCATTTAGATGTATCATTCATTATATATATCCATTATATAAATGTACTTTTAAAAGTACATTACATTTGGGGATAAGAAATGAAATCCACCGTTCATGGAGACGGTAAGCCGTACGTACGCATGAACGCTACATTCATTTCGATCTCATACTTTAATTGAAATAAATAATAATTATATAGATGTATATTATAATTCCAGTATAACATCATATATAATAACATTAAATCCATCCTTTATACATCCCCTATATGGTATTAACGAATCACATCACTTTGAGGGGGCGGTAGTCCGCACTTCCTTAAATGAAGATATCACGTTTACCCATATCGGAAACCATAAAGGTATGCCCAAAATGAAAAATACAGAAGCTTAAGGAAAGAATAAAAATATCATATATCATATATAAAAATAGTGACATCATAATGGCCACCTTTTATGGTGTTAAATGAGTATTGAACAATCATCGCTTCGGGAGGCAGAATTTCGCCATCCACGGAAACTGTATGTTCTTTAACGATTTGATATAGTTGTGTGAGATTGTAGCTCAAATAAATCTTATAACAAAATCCTAGTATATTTAAGATACTGGTGTCATTACAAAAGATGTAAATAAAATATGTTTAGGGGGTTGGAGAAGCAAAATAAAACAAATGAACATGAGAGAATGAATTACCTTTAAAAGTGTAACTCCTTTTGATTTGATCCTAAAGGCTTCCTTTGAAAGGGTTATTCCCAAAGGGGATCCACTAGGATGAGGAGAGGGATGTGGAGAGAGTAAATGGGAAGGGTATGGCCGAGCCAAAGGCTTGAGGAGTGTGTGAAATGAGGTAGAGGTGGGGGCCATTTATAAGAGGAGAGGAGGGGCACTTTTGGAAATCATGAAACTATTATTTTATTTTCAAAAGTGTTTCGAAATTCAAAGGTCCCACATTGATATATCTCGAATATAAGATGATAAGGCTTCGAAATATTCCCATCCAATAGATTTTGGACATGTGTAGGTTTTATATATTACATTATCGTTCTATTTTATTTAAATCGTTAAATAATGAGGTCATCGGTGCATCATCATGATGTCATAAATAATTACATTTATATAAAGTTTAAAAATTATAAAAAAAATACTATGATGTAGGAAATTGTTTTAGCTTTCCAATGACTATTTATAATCAAAAATCCGATCTTTATAACCACTGAAATTTTTTTTTTCGCAAAACATATGATGTTTGTGTCATTTTTACTTTTACATTAAATAAAAAGTTATTTATGTCATTTCCCAACCAATGTGGCTCCATGTGGTCCCCAAGATGACCCATGGCTTGTATTGGTCGGCCATGACACAGCCAATGAGGGTAGGACATGTTTCAAGCTCATCTCATTTTATTAAAGCATTATTTATACCTTAAACTACACTAATTACCACTAATCGCGATTAAAAACTTAATAAGTTACTATTCACCAAAAAATTATTTTAAAATCATTGAACCAAATTTTACTTCTTAATGACAACCATGTATGTCGGATTTTTTAAAATCAAAACACAATGATGGAAAAATTTCATTTAAATGGAAAATCAGTTTTTATAAGTACTACTTAGTGGTTTCACTATTCATCAAAATTTGAAGTTTTTCAGAAAATTAGAAAAAATTCACCGTAAGCTATATTTGATATTATGAATTCAAAAATGAAGCCTATTTTACAAAATTCAAAACATATAAGTCACATGAATTAATTTAATAATTAATACCCGCTTTCAGAGCAAATAGCGTGTTTTTATGAAACAAAAAGTATCAAAAGATTGACACTAGTTTAAGTCTGATTTCAAAGTGAAATTAATTCCAAAGACCACTATTGGATTTAATGGTAAAAATATTTTCTAATTTCACTTTAAAACCAATTAAAAAGATAATATAATCATATAAATAAATTAGATTAAAAAGAGGTTTTGAATTTAAAAACAACATTTTACACTATTCATTAAAAAATGAACTTTATCGGAAAGATACCAAAAATTTACACAATGTAAATTTTGATGTCCTGATTCTTAATAAGAGTTTTATTTGGTCCAAAAGAATGTTTAAGAGTGAAGAAAACTATATTTAATGATGGTTCAACATCAAAAGGTGATAAGAGAACCTTTAGTGAAAACTAGGGCATATACACCTAAAATTGAATTCTTTCCGTATTTTAAGCCTCTATCCTTTATTGGATAAATGTAAAAACATTTAAAAACATGTTTAATCATATTTTAGTTATTTATATCCACTATCGCCAATACAAATGCAACATGTTAACTACCATTTAAAATAATATTATTTTATTATTAGAGTGCAACGTAAGATTCCCAAGAAACACGGTGTTGCGTGTTGGGTACGCCATCGAGCATAGCATCCCCTTTAAAGTCATATTAATACTTTATTCACAAATATGGATAAATATGAAAATTTCATATTCTTTATTTACCTGGGGTGTTACATCCTTCCCCCTTTTTGTGAATTGTGTCCTTGCAATTTTAAAATTGCGCTTGGAAACATCGGAACAAGAGTCGGTAAAACAATCACATTAAAATAATGAAGGATAAGTACAAAGGTCACCCGAGTTAACCCATACTAGGATTCCAAGTATGAAAATATGGACATGGAGGAAAAAAGGGTCATGTTCTGATAGAGAGTGATAGAAAACATGTTTAGGAGAAAGTTAACCACAAGCAAATCACAAACTTGTGATGGGATAAACGGTATTCGATTCCCCAGTAGGAAAAGTTAATAGACAACATTTTTGTTTTAAGTTACTTTTTATTGAGGAATTTATTCATAAGGAAACATAATCACTTATCATGTTGACATTCAACTTTTACTAGATTCCTTAATCAAACTCATATTTTTTTCCAAAAGATGAGTATTTAGAGAGACTTATTCGTATTAAGAGTACTATAATCAACTTCAAGAGAATCACCTAATCCACAAAAGAGAACTATATACATCCCATGTCTTTAGTCTTTAACCAAAACCAAAACTAGAAAGGTTAGTACAAGGTCAGATAATCCAAAAAAAGTTAACCCCTTATAAAAATAAAATCTATTCTTAATCTCCAAAATTTGTCCATCAAAACCCAATGTTCAAAGAGGACCATTCGGTAATCAATTTTTCCATAAAATTCTTCAAAGTAAACCAATATAAGATTGAAACCCAAATATTTGAAGGATTTAGTCACATAGTCTTCCAAGTTAAATCGTAACATTTATCTCCAAACAACATCAGTTGCTCCTAAAGTCTAGTATTGAAAAGTAATTAACCTAATCACATATCCTCTATGATAGGTTAATCAATTTCATAAATAACCCAAAATCAACTTACTCTTAAAAAAAGAATCAGTCAAACTAACCAGGGACTTCACGTAGTCCAGTAGTAGGCGATAAATACCAGTCGCACTTTGGTTGTGGGTTCGATTCCCGCAGCTTTGTCTGACGCAACGGGTTGTCACACGGTCTGCGTGTTTTCCTTTTTCCAAAACTATATAATTATTAAAACATTCCCCAAAATGAGATAAAATCTTCAAAAATAATCATAACATATTTTATCCTCAAGTTTATCTCAGGCCCTTCATTTTCCATCATATCATATAATAACCCATAATTACCTAAAAAGTAAGGATCATATAAACCCTAATGGTTACCTTAATAATTATTACCTAAATTTTCACATTGAGTTGACAATCTCGTACATGATGCATTATAGAACTCACCAAGGTTGATGTGGTTGATCATGACTCCTTGATAGTTGGTTTAGAACAACTATGAGATTCCTCATTGAATCCCCCATCTCATCCAGTATCTTAATCAGAGAACCACCACAGTTTCCATCAAACCCATTGTCACTTTGGTGCCTAAAAGATCCAGCCATTTACTAAAACCAAAAAGGTCAGTGTGAGTATATCAACAAAACAATCATGTACTAATAAGGAAGGTAAACACTAAGATATAATTACTCATTCACATTATCTAAAACTATGACTCTTTCTGAAATCATAACCATTATGGTAATGTCACTTATGCTTAAAGAATACCCTAACCTCTAAAGTTATCTAAACCGACCTTTGATACCAACTATAAGGCCCCAGCCTTAAACCTTACTTAATCTTGAGTTATTACAAGATTACACATTGAGGATCCTTTCAGGTTTAGAGTTTTAGAGAATTAGATCATGAAACATGCATTACATTCAACATTTAAACAAAGTGGTTACATAAAAGACAATATTCATTCTTCCCATCAACGGGAACATATTTAAAATATAACACGGATTATTTCTTGACACATCCTTGACACTATCATCACATCATGTACCTTTCCCTTGACCTGTGAAAAACATTTCAAAAACTTGGGATGAGCATAAAAAGCTCAGTAAGAGTTATAAAAATATGGAAAGGAAACATGAGTTCATATATACATTAGAATTAAATCACACTTTACCCATAAAACATAGGCATATCAATTCATGAATAAATCATAGAAAACATAAGACATAAAGGTAACTTGAGGCATTCATAACATTCTTACGTAGGGAGTAACCCTCTTAGTTACATTTGGAATACCCTTCATAGTATATTCCCTAAATCTCTTCGGAGAAACCTTAAAGTTTCACAACTTCGCATTACCCAATGCATTGGAGAGCAATATCGGGCTCACCTGCCCTTAGTTTATCATAGAACCACCCGTTTTCATAATAATGCCCAAGAACCTCAACATAATCATATCACATAAAACATGCATAAAGGAAATAAAAAATTCCCACCATTCAGTCACAAGATATCAATACAAAACATTGATATAAAAACATTATGAAAACCATTTTCGATACCAAAATAAAAGAAAAGTAAAACATGTTATTTATTTTTCTTTTAAAAAGAAGGTATGGCTTGTAGAGAAAGCTGAAACTCAAATAACGGTCACGAAGGCGGAGAAGTTGTTGTCGCCGCATATGTACGAAAAAAACATTCCCTTTTGTCATTTAGTACACGCTTCGTATAAAAAATATTCCTTTTGAATAAACGTAAAAGTCAAAGGGTTTTATACACCTTATAAAAGAAGGTTTTGTATAAATCAAAATATGCCTCAATGAAAGGAGATTGAGATGAAGTCCCATACGAAGATCATTTTTAAAATAAAATAAATCTATTATGTGTATTCACTATAAGTACACATAAAGAAAGTAAAAATACAAGATAGGACCTAATAATATCATGACATAATTTGAAAGTAGGAGATTAACCCAAAGAATGGTAATTGGGTTAAGAAGGTCCCCTACCGACTTGGGTATCTTCCAAAACATACACCCCATGAAAGAAGGACAATAGATCATTGATGTAAATACTCATAAAAGAAATTATATTACACAAAGAGTAGAATAATGGGCAGTACATACACCACTCAATGGAATTTGTGGCAAATGTAGCATAAATCTCACGGGAATAAAAGTGAGATGAAAAATCCCTTACGAAAACTCGGCAGCCTAACGACACCACATAAATCATCCGAATATGGATTGATGAGATCAAATAGGGTATATCATCACATTACAATAAAATATACAGAAAGAGGAATATAAAAGAACATCCCCCGACATTACAAAGAGGAGCTTAAAAGAAGTGACATAAAGGAGAGTACTTAAAAAGAAAGAGAGATGTTAGATCTCTTACGAAAGTTCGGCAGCCTAACGGCGCCACTCAAAACTTTCAAAATGGATTTATGAGAGAGAATAGGGTCTCTCATCACATGAACATAAAAATTACAGTAAGTGTAATATAAAATATCATCCCAATAACAAGAAATATGACCTTAAAAAGGAATGACATAAAATTGTGTACTTAAAAAGAAAGAGAGGAGTAGGATCCCTTACCTCGGGTCCGACTTGAATCGATCGTTCTTTAATCTCCTGAATAATAAAATTGAGTTAATTTCTACTTGAATAAGAACCATTTTCAAGATTATTATTCCTTTTATATCACTTATTTCCATGTTATAAACATTATTTAATCATTAAGTTAATAATGATTGTTTTGTCGATATTTGGTTCTTAAGTCGAAAGTGGACTTCTTACAATTACATGTTGTTCGTGTGGTCAAAGGTTCTTTATATCCAAAATGAAATTCCTGATTTGGATATCATATATATAATATATATCCTGCATATACATGTATTTATAATATCACATAATCATTTAGAGGAAAGAAATGAAATGCACCGTTCATGGAGACGGTAAGCCGTACGTACGCATGAACGCTACATTCATTTTTATGTCATATTAGTGGAATTAAAACTATATGATAGGTATGTATATATTAATTCCAGAATTATATTAATCATTTAGATGTATCATTAATTATATATATCCATTATATACATGTAATTTTAATAGTACATTACATTTGGGGATAATAAATGAAATGCACCGTTCATGGAGACGGTAAGTCGTACGTACGCATGAACGCTACATTCATTTCTATCTCATACTTTAATAGAAATAAATAATAATGATATAGAGGTATATAATAATTCCAGTGTAACATCATATATAATAACATTAAATCCATCCTTTATATGTCCCACGTATGGCATTAACAAATCACATCTCCTTGAGGGGGAGGTAGTCCGCACTTCCTTAAATGAAGATATCGCGTTTACCCATAATGGAAACGATAAAGTTATTCACAAAATTAAAAATACAGAAGCTTAAGGAAATAATAAACATATTATATATCATATATAAAAATAGTGACATCATAATGGCCGCCTTCGAAGGTGTTAAATGAGTATTGAACAATCATCGCTTCGGGAGGCAGAATTTCGCCAACCACGGACACCGTATGTTCTTTAACCATTTGATATAGTTGTGTGAGAGTGTAGCTCAAATAAATCTTATAAAAACATCCTAGTATATTTAAGATACTGGTGTTGTTACAAAAGAAGAAAATAAAAAGAGTTTAGGGTGTTGGAGAAGCAAAATAAAACAAATGAACATGAGAGAATGAATTACCTTTAAAAGTGTAACTCATTTTGATTTGAGACTAAAGGCTTCCTTTGAAAGGGTTATTCCCAAAGGGGATCCTCTAGGATGAGGAGAGGGATGTGGAGAGTGTAAATGGGCATGGTATGGCCAAGACAAAGGCTTGAGGAGTGTGTGAAATGAGGTAGAGGTGGGGGCCTTTTATAAGAGGAGAGGAGGGGCACTTTTGGAAATCATGAAACTATTATTTTATTTTGAAAAGTGTTTCGAATTTCTAAGGTACCACATTGATATATTTCGATTATAAGATGGTAAGTCTTCGAAATATTCCCATACAATCGGTTTTGGACATGTTTAGGTTTTAGATATTACATTATCTTTCCATTTTATTTAAATCGTTAAATAATGAGGTCATCGATGCATCATCATGATGTCATAAATAATTAAATTTATATAAAGTCTAAAAATTATAAACAAAATACTATGATGTAGGAAATCGTTTTAGCTTTCCAATGACTATTTATAATAAAAAATATGATCTTTATAACCACATGTAAAAATTGTTTTTGTAAAACATATGATGTTTGTGTCATTTTTACTTTTACATTAAATAAAAAGTTATTTATGTCATTTCCCAACCAATGTGGCTCCATGTGGTCCCCAAGTTTACCAATGGCTTGTCTTGGTCGGCCATGACACATCAAATGAGGTTAGGACATGTGTCAAGATCATCTCATTTTATTAAAACATTATTATTACCTTAAACTACACTAATTACCACTAATCGCGATTAAAAACATAATAAGTTACTATTCACCAAAAAACTATTTTAATCTCATTGAACCAAATTTGACATCTTAATGACAACCATGTATGTCGGATTTTTGAAAATCAAAACACAATGATGGAAAAATTTCATTTAAATGGAAAATCAGTTTTTATAAGTACCACTTAGTGGATTCACTATTCATCAAAATTTGATGTTTTTCAGAAAATTACCAAAAATTCACCCTAAGCTATATTTGATATTAAGAATTAAAAAATGAAGTCTATTTTACAAAATTCAAAACATATAAGTCACATTAATTAATTTAATAATTAATACCCGCTGTTAGAGCAAATAGTGTGTTTTTATGAAACAATAAGTATCAAAAGATTGACACTAGTTTAAGTCTAATTTCAAAGTGAAATTAATTCCAACAACCACTATTGGATTTAATGGTAAAAATATTTTCTAATTTTACTTTAAAACCAATTAAAAAGATAATATAATAATATAAATAATTTAGATTAAAAAGAGGTTTTGAATTAAAAAACAACATTTTACACTATTCATTAAAAAATGTACTTTATCGGAAAGATACCAAAAATTTACACAAAGTAAATTTTGATGTCCCGATTCTTAATAAGAGTTTTATTTGGTCCAAAAGAATGTTTAAGTGTGAAAAAAACTATATTTAATGATGGTTCAACATTAAAATGTGATAAGTGAACCTTTAGTGAAAACTATTGCATATACGCGTAAAATTGAATTCTTTCCGTATTTTAAGCCTCTATCCTTTATTGGATAAATGTAAAAACATTTAAAAACATGTATAATAATATTTTAGTTATTTCATTCCATTCCCGCCAATACAATGGATACATGTTAACTACAATTTAAAATAATATTATTTTATTATTAGAGTGCAACGTAAGATTCCCAAGAAACTCGTTGTTGCGTGTTGGGTACGCCATCGAGCATAGCGTCCCCTTTAAAGTCATATCAATACATTATTCACAGATATGGATAAATATGAAAATTTCATATTCTTTATTTACCTGGGGTGTTACACTTTTACTTTACAAAACATAGTCTAATATAACATGATGGATCCATCCATCTATTGATATTTTTAATATTTGTCTGATGTTCATCCATTTAGTGGAAAATGAATATTTCTCACAACATTTCATTAAAACTATATCATCATTAATTTTATAATTATACATTTTCTTGGTTCAACTACATTATTTTATTTCAGATAAAATTGTTCAAACATGAAAATGATCCTTTTAGAAAAACATATTTCTTTGATTATAGCTTCTATAATATGTTCGATAAAATTTTTCAACATATCATTTCAATCAGAACTCTCACTAAAAATTTCTATATCCAATAAATTTTAGTATTTTTACAACATTTTTCGTCATCTCCCATTATAATTAATATATTTTATACATATCTAAAAAAACTCATCCACATTATCACCATACAACACTTCATCTTGTGAAACCATTCTTGTTTTATCTAATATCTTCAGCTATTGGACAAAAATTACCCTTTTCATTGGAAATACTACCCTTTCCCAAGTATTTATCATATTTACCATTATGAGAGATTCCATACTCTACCTTTAAATTTTAAAATATTTCGAAGCTATTTATATTCCCCAAATTAGATTATGGACAACCATTAAGAAACTGTTGATTCTTCATTAGTGATTTGGCTATACAAATGTATATTTTATGATAACATCAGCTTTGCTCCATCTTTTGTAATTTCAGTGCCTCTATCATTCCAAAAACCATTAAACTTAATCATGGATCATAAAAATAAATATGATTATATGAACATTTTGAACAATATAACATAATATGACCTACGTAATGCTTTTCCTAATATAGTAATGGGGACACATTCATCTCACCTTACAATGCTTCATAATAAAAATATTCTAAAAACATCAACAGATCATAATTATTTTTTAACTATACATTTAATAATATAATATGATGGGAAAATTTTAAAAAAATTATAAATACATCACAAAAAATAATTAATCTACTTCATTGGATTTGCAGAAAACATTTGATACAAAGTTTTTACTTTTTTCATCCATTTTCCTAAATTTTCTCAATTTTTATGAAATCAAAATCACTCTCAATGAGAATGTCTTGACTCTAAAATAATGGATAAATAATTATTTTTTAATTAATGACATATAATGTTGAAAAGTAATTCTCTTAACATGATAGGATAAGAAACTCTCAAATTTTATTTATTTTTACAATTTTAAGATGACCAAAAATTTATATTCATAATAGAAAGAGTTGTACAGCATCATAAAATGATTTATTTTCATTCCCATTTTGATTAAATACTACAAGTCATGATGGGGGATATTCCTTATGAACATTATATAGTAATTTTTGGAGGATGGACATGTATATATATCTCAAATTCATCGAATCATTACCTTTTTGTAGATTTGGTGAAAATATTAATGATTTGTTACATTGTTAAAATATACCCTTCTATAAAATCTCTACAAATAACATTATTTTTATGAAAATAACACTTAAAATTAAATATATATTGACCTTAATATTGTATTGGTCATTTAGAAATATTATCAAATATTTATTTATTACAAAAATAATCAATGGTTCTAAAGAAATCATTCTCTATTCTTCCTACTGAACATTAATCCATATCATTTGAGTATAATATTTGGTGGTGGAAACATAATATGATTTTTAATATACTCAATGTGGTATAAAATTGTTACTTAATATGCATACTCACAGATAATTCTACAAAAACGTTATTTCTAACATTGAATTTTTACTATTACAATCTATAACACAATCACTAACAATAAACTAATGAATGTTCAAATAAACACTTATTTAATAAAACAGGATATAAGATAATGTTCCTTTAACAACTTGGGTATTGATTTTTTCAGTACATAATGTGCAATTAAATTAGACCACTTTGAAATATTTCACATAATTTAACTATACATACAATGTGTTTCCTTGATATTGTATGATAGAGTATGATTCCTATCAAATTATGATATTCTTTTTGATAAAAAACATTTTCTACGTCATAATTACTCAGCATCATGGAAGGTGTAAAAACATAATAGGAATTAATAATTATATATTCCTATAAAATCCAATGTATATATTTATTTTCATAGAAAGATATAATTTTCCTTCTATAGGAAATTTCATACCTTAAAGAATGGAAATTACTAAAGAATTGGCATTTACATGAATTTAATCATAAAATCAGTTAAATATTTTCAATGTTTATCTATATAACTTGTAAAAATTATGTCATAAACAAAATAAATAAACAAAAAGGGTCCTGAGATTATCTACTTCATATATCTCTTCATTTCAAATTTTCAATTATAATATTTCATGTAATTCACAAACACTCTCAGTTTTTGAGTACTATGAATGAGGTTCTTCATTCAAATCATACTAATATTTCCAAAATATAAACAAAAATGTTTAATCTATATCAAATATAAAAATACACATGGTTTCATAATTTAAAAATCATATTCAATTTTAAAAAATAATTTGTTTTAATTAACATCAATTTGATAAACGTTTTCTGAAATATGTGAAACAATTGCCCGCAAAAAAAATTTTGTTTGAAGTCTTACTATAGTGAAAAATATTCTTCAAAATAAAATTCTTCCATTAATGAGTAACCTTTAAAAACACGTATGATTTGTTTGTTTATATTTTTCCATGTTTATAATTTTTTTTAAAACCATATTTCCCCATATAACATTCATTCTTGCATGTTATTGAACATGATCTATGGTATAATTAATCTTAACTTGATGTTACTCTTTATTGATTTCGTAATCCTACTATTTTATTCTAAATACCATTTGAAATGATAGTCATGTGACAAGTCTTATAATAAATTTTAGATTCATAAATCTATATATTCTTCTAGTATGAATTGGGTTATTATGATTTCAAATTTTTTTTCATATTAAAACTAATTCTATAATTCATATAATTGAATATATATTCATTTTATCCTACATTCCTCATAATATTATTGTTATAAATCATTTTTTGAATGTTTTTATCACATTTAACTTATCTCTTTTTATATTTTATAGAATTTTTTAAATTTTATCTGGAAACATTTTAAATAACTTTTTTTATAGAAGATGGATTTTGAATAACTGTCACATAATAAAAAACCAAAAACAATATAATGTTTTTCCTAGTATTTAAAACATATAACATTTTATGAATATACCATGGAAATTCCATCAATATATTTTTCATCAAAGATTCAACGAAATGTATTTTTTATCTTTATTACGAAATGACACCAAGAAACCATGAATTATTTTTCTAAACTATTTTTATTATTCTGAATTTCATATTAATATTATTTGTATTCTATCCAAAATATACATATATTATTTACTGTAATATTATTTCTAATACTTCTCTCAAGAATATTTTATAAATTTAATATCCAACCAGTATAGAACTTCACATTTCCACTAAAAATATATTTTTCCCTTTATTACACTCTATATTATTAGGTAGTTTAAGGGAAATTTATTGGTGGTTGTCTCCATGTTTCTTAATATAATATTCAATTAAATTAAATATTTTTTTTTTTAAATTTTTAGATCACAGTTTAAGAGTAAAAACACTCATCTATATTTCAACTTTTGTTCTGATGAATATAAATATCCCTACTACCTATAATTTTTGTTTCATGAAAATTATGTTGTTTGTATGTTTGAAGTAAAAAATATAATATAAAAAGTAAAACATACATTTTTTATTGATGATTCTTCATCTAACAATGATAATAGGGAATTTTCTCAAGAGGATGAGTAGATTGGATTTTAAATTTGTTTATACCTATTATAAACCATCTTCCCCTTCTGATCGATCGTATATAAAAAATATTATATTCTAAAACGTTTTGGTATGTTACTTATATAATATTACATATAAAGTGTTCTCATAATTTTCTATCCATGATTCCCATGTCTTATACCTATTAAAAACCATATTCCCTTTCTGATAAGTTATATATAAAAAATTATATTCCATCATTATTTTTGGTTTTTTCTTATAGAATATTCCTTCTAATATGTTGTAATAATTTTCTATCCATTATTACTTGGACATTGATTGAACATAATATTTGATACTCATCATTAATATAACATGAATAACAATGACCTAAATTTTGGAAAAGATTTCAATTTATTCCATCTCACTTTTAAATAGGTTTTCATTTTTCATGATTCAGAAAATCATGAACCATTAATGAATATCATTTCCCTTTAAAAATTAAAATGTTTTTTAACACTTAGTATATTGTGTTTTATCCACAAATCATTCAAAAATCCATTCCTTTTTTTTGTGCATCAATCCATATACCTCGTATTAAAATTATTTTTAAGAAACTAATATTTAAAAATGTAAGTGATCCTCCTTCACATTACACAATTTTCATTCAATATCATTATATCATATTTCATTTGTTTAGAACAATGAATATCCTGAATCCCTATGTTTTCCCATTCAGTAGAATTTTTGGATTTTTCATGAACAAAATATTATTCATCACCTTTTTTATTTCAAAGATATTTTTCATTTCTAGAATAATATATTTTTCATTAAAGTGGTACAATAAATTTTTATTCAATGTTACTCAATTGTTATCATTTGACACAAAATCAATAAGATATAAAATAGATTATACCATGTATTGTTTCTTGTGTATAATACTTCTTTAAATTTTTATTATTAAAACATAATAAAGTTAATTTTATTACTTCAAAAATTCTCATTGTTCATATCTATACCATAAGATAGATATATTATGCCAAATATTATATACTATGTACCAACATTTAACACATAACTAATAATATACAGTAAATCTTGATCTTCAATAGATTTAATATTTTCCTCTATATATGTTTTTCTAAGGATCATAACATTTTTCTTTATTTTTTCCCCATTCCGTAGGGAAACATTATCAGAGTGGTAACTATGATATTCAGATAATCTTATTTTTTACATATCCATTCAAAATATAATATTTCCAAGAAACAATTATAACGAATTCATGTTTATAAAGATCAAATTAACATTTTAATTTAGTGGTTATATATAGAACATGTATCATGGGACGAAATTTCTCAATGGCACATCATATTTCATCTTTTACCTCTACTAATTTTTCTTTATTTTCAATCATCTTATTTATGTTATATTCATCTATAAGGAATCTGGATTGACTTTTAAAAACATTTTCTTCTTCATAAACATGTTTCATACTATGATCTTCCTCTATATCCATTTGCTCTATATAATTCTATTTGATTTTAAAAATATTCTAAATTTAGAAAAAAATTTAAGAAGATATTTATTAATTACATTCTTTTTTACACCTTATTTATTCATCATTATAATTTTTTTCTTTTGTTTTTTGTTTTTATCAAAAAATTACTAATGTTTTTATCTTAGCTGATAGAGTCTATATTATTATTCCCCTTTTTCTACTTCACTATTTTTTCAATAATCATTTATGTCATCATTTTCAATGAATATTTTTGATTTATCTAGGTTTTTATCATCCAAAGGAAAATTTTCAGTTGAAGTATCCTTAACATTTTTACTCAACAAAGTAATTTTATTTCAAGTGGGGGTTTTTTATTTATATTGTATTTCATATCTTTTATTGAATTTCTAAGCTAATTATTCAATAGAGGTTTTTCATTAAAATAAACATCATAATCTAAAAATTTCTTCATAGGAAAATTAATAGTTTAATGAATAATCCCTCCACACTCAAAATATGTTTGTAGGAGTCTTTCTAATTATTCTACGATACCAATCTAATTATTTTTTTGATATAATAGATGTCATTGTATAATTTATTAAATCATATTAATTATCATATGAATCACTATGGTCAAGAATATAATGATCTGTATCTTGTATTCTCATTTTATCATTACTTCATAATCAATTTTACCATTGATATATTTTTTTCGAATACATGATATCTCCTCCTATTATATGAAACACCAAGATTATGTAATTCATAAAAAGTTAAATAATGACTTAATTATACTAAATAAATTTTGGTGTTAAACATAACATGAAGGATTCTCATGAGTTTAAAAATAATGGTGTAACAATACAATATATATTTAAATCCTCTTTTTTTTTAAAAAAATGAATTATACCTAATTAATTACTCGTCAAAAATTTATTTTACATCCATTTTGATATCTGCAAACTCATTATGCTTGATTTATTGATTTTATAATTTTCATTGAGGCTTTCCACAATGAAACTTGAAATTTTGACCAAATATTATTTAGTTACTTTGAGACCCATATCCTTCATAAAAAAATTTTCTCAAAAAAATATATTTAACATTTATTACTATCCCAACTACATCAATATTTTATAGTGAATTTTATAGTATAATCCTTCTTATTATGCATAAAACCCACTGCATTTGGACCAATTAACTCCATGATAACTGACAAAAGATAAGGTATGATTTAGTTTTTCCCACCATGATAATGTTTTATATCTAATCTAAGAATCACTTTTTTTAACTATGTAGATATTATCCATTAAAATGATAACATATGAAGACATGTGCATTGATACAAACTGAACTTCCATTAGATCATGGGAGATGTTGAGAAGGGTGGGGGTGATCATTGTTGATATTTTTCAATTTCAATTCCCATTAAATTTTTTCCTAAAACATTTTAGAGACAACTTAATTATCAACATTATATAACATCCCCACATGTATTAAATAATATTAAATTAATATGAGTTAGAAAATATTTACGATGTTGGGCATGACTGTGAGATCCTAAATATTTTTCGTGGAGACTCCTATCAATAAAAAAAATTACTACTAAAATAAGTTACTATAACATGATAAAATACCCTCTAGATTCATTATATATTAAAATGGGAAATATTATACAAAATTCTATCAGATTTTACATTTTTTCTAATCAAAATTTCTGGTAAATATATTTTGAATCTTTATAAACTAGAACTCAACTATAATATATGGAAATCATTTGTCTAATTTTATTCATCCAATTATTGTTATTTTGGTGAAAACTATATTAATTTAGTGTTATCTATCTAGTAATCCTCACTATCTCCACCTATTATTTGGATATTTCCATTAAAAAATAGATGTGCATCACCACCTTATTAAAATATTGGTCTGATATTTACTATATCCAGTATACTCTAACTAGCTATTATATCCAATATATCTTATCAACTAGTATATCTTGTAGTAATTCTAACCAAAGATATATATGGGGTTATTTAACATCATTTAAATATACTCCTAGTTTAAAACACTTCATACAGAAATATTGGCTTTTATATTTTCATATTGTATCTCTATCTAATATATTTTATTCCAGACTTCAACATTCTAACATATATGAATATTTCACAATGGCATACTATACATGAACCAAATATTATATGTGTTGTCATTGGATAATGGGTGGAAATATAAATTCATTTTTACAATATGTGAATTTTTATGGACAATACTCATACATTATAGAATATCCTCTAACATATGTGACGTTTCTTGAAAAAATACATTACCCACTGTATCTTTTAAACACAATTCACATTAGTGTTGAAGAAATAGTCAATAATCCATATCTTAGCTATGTAAAGTCATTGATAAATCATCTCATCATCATCATTTTAATTGGGTTGAAAATGTAATGTAATTCCTATGTTGAAATAATTTTGGTAGATGTGTTTATGGTGAACAACATCTTTATATGGCGAACAACTATTAATTTTCTAATAGGTGATACAACCTATTTGAAATACCTCTATCAAATTTCATTTGATTAGTTTGTTAGAAATGTTTTTCATGTTGTATCCATGAATATAGAAAACAATATATTCATACATAAAACTGTGTGGTGAAATGTCATGAAATCATCATTCAGATGAAAACATTATTGTTTTTCTATTGATTATTCATCTGATGGAACATGAATACACATTATGACTTACCAAACTGATTTTGTTGGATTGAAATATTATTTTACTTCTAACATTTTTGGTCCATATTATTTTTTAGATTACTAATAACATATTTGTAGCATATGAATACATCACGAAAAACCATCCATGTCAGATTAAAACATCCTAACTTTATTCGTTAACATGGTTAATTTTTCTTGTCTAATTATAATTCTCACTACAGCATTGCACTATTATGTGAATTTCAATATTTTAACACCATTTTAAATCTTCCCCAATTGTTCTTCATCTAATTTGTATATGTGTAAATCAACTCAACAATTTCATCTTCTCATAACTTTTCTTATGGTAATAATGTTCAGGTTCATTTCTGTATACTGATCCATTGGACATCAGAAGAATTTTCACATTGGTCATACTACCAATAAATATTTTATGATCATATTGAAATTACACACAACTCTATAATTTTTCTATACCTTTACTAATCCTTTAAAGAAATTCATGTACCCTTGCATAGTTGATGGAAAGACACCTAAAAAGCCATTAGAGTACTTTTTAATCTTGCAACTCATTCAAATCAATTCTCTGATAACATTAGCTCTAGTTCGCATGATTAAATTATTACACATATATCATTGTATGAAAGTTTATGACATAAAATTAGATCATGAAAATATTCATGATGTTTGGAACATTAATAATTAAATAGAATTGTTTGAAATGAAGTATGTTTTTTCGGACATAGTTATAGAAATACATCCTTTACCTCCTCTAAAACATCAAAATGAAAACACTTTTAAGAACATTAAAAACTCATTCCTACCTGGTTAAAATATTTTAATGATCAATGTGGGGTTTTGTTTATCAAATATGATTATCATATGGTTGAATATACACTTCACATGATGATATATTTTATTGTAAGCACTTATATATGGATTTGTTATCAATTTAAAAAAATAGGCAAGATAAGTTAATGGTATTATGAATTATTTTTTCTTTATATGGTGTATATTTTTATTTTTGGAAAGGCATAAAATAAAACATTCATATTGGTAAATGATTATTTGATTTATATTATCAAATTATTTGTTACACATATTTTGGTATTTCATATATACCTTGGTTATGAAAAATTCCATGGGTTACCCTGATATATAGCTCAGAACCGAAGAGACATACCCATTAATGGTTTTGAGTTCACTCTCTTTAGTATATTGTTAGCCCATTATGGTCTCATATTATTGCGTAGTAAAATTATAGAAAGTTGAAGTCAATTTTTTTATCCATTCACGAGAACATGCTATTGCATGGGTAAATATAGAAAAATTTTGATTCCATTTTCTCTATCCTCATTATGGGTCTCACATTAGATCATGGTGTGCCTCTACCTAGTTAATTTCAACCATTATTATTTATATAGAGTATTTTTTATGAGGAATCAATATATTCCCTTCCTTAATCTAAAAGGTATATCCTAGGGTGTTTAGATGGGAACCTTGTAATAAATTCATATTTTAGATTTATATCTATAGAGATCTACTTTCATATTTTTAAATAATTTGGTAGAGAATTATTGGATTTAAATTAAGAAGTTATTGTAATACATAATTTTTTTTCATAAAAAATATAAAATTCTATTTTCATACATTTTTGAATAACAAACATGATAGGTATATCATTTTATATAATCTCTTTAGAATACTTTTGGGAAATTTTTAACAGGTATATCCATTTTCACCCCTTACATATGCACTTGGATGAATGAAATACATATTTAGGGTTTCGTTTCAACGCAATACATCAATAATGATTGACGTATTGGGTTTATGGTGAATGAAATCCCACATTGATCACATTGATGGTTTGATGGCGTTATAAATAAGAGGCTTGATATTTGTGCCATGAGATTTATCTTATCCATTATTATGATAGATTTATTAATAATTAATGTAATTATAATATTGATGATAATGAAATTTTTATCTATGCATATTTTTAGATGAATTATTTTACTCAATTATGAAAAAACAATGAATAGTGTTTTTTACATGAGTTAAATAGTTCCACCATGGTATATGTTCACCTATAATTGCCTAGGAAACCATCGAAAAGCCAGAAGAATGCACTTGATGTGAGATTAGAACTATCTTCCCTTCAAGGTAAACATGTTGAGGATATTTACGAAAAAAATAATATTATGAATTATCTATAGTTTGATAAATATATTTGGGTAAATTAAAAATTTCAAATGATTAAATGTAAATTTTTTACAGACATATGATAATTAAACAAATGATGAAAATATGTCTAAAAAAATTCAATGATGTTAGATATAGTTTATGTGGTTTCATATTTTTTTAATGATACTAATTTCTATTATCTATTATAAAATTGTGTTTAATTTGTTTTAAAAATAATTATACCATCAAAATAAAAAATAATTATTTTTTAATGAAAACATTTTTATAGATTTTTTTTATAAAAAGTCGAAAAAAAACTTTTGAATGAAAAAATAAATTTTTTATCATTTGTATAATAATAAGAATTTTTTTATTTCAAAATATAATAAAATATTTTTACATTTACAATTAATTTACTTTTAAATAAATAAATTATTTTTTATATGAAATAATATTTTTAGTTTTTATGAAAAATTATTTCATGATTTTTTCAAAAATTGAATTTTATAATATATAATTTATAATTATGTGACAAATGATAATTAAAATTCACCATTTTAAAAATAAAATATTTTTTTATAAAAATAAATATAATCAATAAATTTATTATATAAAATTATATAATTTAATGAAGCCAAAAATTTTATTCTTATAAAAGAAACACATTATACATTTTAATGAAATTATTTCTATTTTATTAAATTACAATTTTAGCCTTTTGAAAAGAATAAAAAAAGACATCCTGTTATATATTTAATGTATCATAATTCATTTGAAACATATAAAAATTTATTTTGAAGAAAAAATAATATCATTTTATAAATTTTTATCATATTTATAATTTTTTATATATAATAAATTTTTTATGAATTAATGATTTGAAAATTATTCATTTTTGAAATAAATTTTTTAGTCCTTTTATAAAAATTAAAAAAAATTTATTAAATTTATATATTGATAAAATATAGTTGAAATAATAATAGAAACTTTCAAAAAACTATTTTTCTATTGAATTTTTCATTATGAATTATTTGTGAATTCTTCAATGTAGCTTTTAATAGATTCATTCACATATATTTTACTGTTGAATTTTTTAATTATATTTTTTGTTAACTTTTTTAATTAAATTTTCTACTTACATTTTCCACTTGTATTTTGCAAAAAAAAAAATTCAATATACTTTGAATTGAAATTTCAACTATAATTTTAATATTTTATTTTTAACTAATTTTTTTTTGAGAACATACTTCCGAATTTAAAAAAAATTATTTATAATATTTTAATGATATATTCTATATAATTATAATGGAAGGAGTTTCCACTAAAATATTGTTGTTGAAATTTTTCAATGTAACTATAAAATGATATTTTCCAAAAGAGTTTTTAGAAATATTTTTTTTTTAATTTTACTATGTTAATTTAAATAATTATTATCCTATGAGTTTTTTACATTAATTTTGGATGAATCATTAAGTAAAATTATTATTAAAAATTTTTGGGGGAACCTTTCTCTAAACATTTTTAATTAAATTTTAAACTATTATATTACAGTGTGATTCAAAAAGTAAATATTATATTGTAATTTTTCATAAAACGTTTATAGAGATGTTTTATAATGTAATTCAAAATGAATTTTGCAGTGGAATTATAAATTATATATTTCAATTTTATTTATTTATAAAAACATTTTCATAAAAAATTATTTTTATGCTTGTTTTTGTAGTTTTTTTAATTAAAATTTTTGAGTGTAAATTTTCATTATAAATTTTTAGTGGGATTTTAACTAGTATTTTATTAATTATTTTTTATAGGAATTTTTTACAAATATTTTTTAGAATATTTTTCCAGAGTATTTTTTTGCCAATTTATCTAGAATTTTATTATTTTTTGATAGAATTTTATAATAAAATTTATTGTAGATTATTAAACTTTATAATTAAAATGACATGTTATATATTTATTGTTAAATATATTTTTTGAAATCAAATTTCAGGAAAATATTATTGTTTTATTTTCAATTTTAAATCACCTATTATGAAATACATAATTTTTGTTTTCAAATGTTTGTACAATGGATTTTTAGAAATATCTTGTCATGTATATATTTTCAGTGGGATTTTGAGATGTATACATTCAAAGTCAATTACCACTAGTCCATTATCATTAGTAAATAACATGTCATTCAATCCATGTGGCTCTACTAGATCATCTTTCCTTAATTATCCTCCTCTCTTCCTCTCACATAACCCTTACATCACTCTCTTCGTTTACCTCCTAAAGTACTTGATCATTATCCACATTGATTATATAATCTATTCCCATCATACTACATTAGTAATTTATTCCCATTATATTTCCACCACTCCACCATACCAAAACCCTTGACCAATCCTATTAATCTTAATCGCTAAATACTTATTCTATCTCTTGGTAAAAAATTCAACATATTCTTATCTTCCACTATAATTATTATAATATCATTCCTTATTCCTTCTAAAAATTATGAATATATCTAAAATGAATAACATTTCCTCGTCCTTTATCATAAAAAAATACTTCATATTTTTCAATAGAACCACGTAAAATGTCGTTGAGATTCCAAAAAATACTCCATTTATCATTATAAGGCCATATTATATCAATTAACTTCTTTAACGTAACTTTGGATGATTGGTCGATGTATGAGGTATCATCAACATAGATTTCCAAACCCTATATAAAACCTAATTTGAGTTTTCAATATTGGGGAGTGATTGGTGGAAAATAAATTCATAGAGACTCACTGTAGGTTAATACCTTCTATACATATAATCATTTTGTGATAAATCCTTCATAATTAGTTTATATAAATACTTCCTCTATCATCATAAGGCCATCTTCTTGAGAAGGTCCCCCAAGTAATTTTCCAAAGGCCACTTAATATCTATGGTATGATTAACACACATTTCAGAAACCCTAATGGATACAACATTTATTTTTCAGAATGCTCTATGTAGATTGTGATATATACTTCCTTGGTGACTCACCGTATTTAAATTCCTTATATATATTTTATTTCAATGTGATATATCCATTATATGTAATTCATTTCCTAAACTTTTATAAATACATTTATTGTTGTGTATATTATGTTTAGTAGAATAAGTTTTTTTATTTATGAATGGATAATAATTTCTTTCTAGGGTACATCGAAGATGAGATTAATCCATATATAAATACATAATGTTTCCATTTATATTATATGTGTGAACTATATAATTGAGAATATTTCTATAATATATATATTCTATGTGAGAAACATTGTAAGGTATTTGTAATGTAGAGTACATTTATAATTTGGAATATTTATAATCAATAAAAAATGTTCATTTACTATATGTGTTAGCTATATTTTTTGTCCATGAACCATGTCCGATTAATTTACACAAGGATAATGTTGTCTTAATCCTCCAATTTTAATACAGTGAAACCGCTAAATTTGTGAAAAAGTAATTAGAACAATTAAGAAAACTATCTTGTCAATTATATAGTTATGAAATTAATATAAACAATTATATTGTAATGATATGTGTATAATGAAACAATAAATATCTACATTGGATAAAATATATTTTTCAATGACAAATATATGTATTCTAAAATGGTAACACATATTATAAGAGAATACAGACAATAGATTACACAAATTATTTTTGTATATTATGATAAAACATATGTTTATTATGAAATTATATATATATATATATATGAATAGATCAATGATACATATCATTTTACTTTTATCAATTTAGTGGTGTTTTGGATTCTGGTCAGTGTATCTTATACTCACATATGTTTATGGTAAATTATATTTTTTAAAATTCAAATTGATGAAATGTGAACGGTGTATACAACATGGGAACTCTGGGATAAGAATAAGTGGGAATCAACACACACCATTTGGATTTGTTAATACACCATCTTGATAGTTTGTATGTTATAAACATTTATAGTGTTATATTGTTTTACCATAATTGTTATTGATAGATATAAAATAAATGGTTTGTTGATAGTTCTCTATTTTGTCGATTATCAATAGGATTATAGGTTTGATTTACATCTTCCTTAATATTTCATGTTTTTCATCCATATTCCATAATTACATTTTTTACATTATAGGAATTTTCATTTCAAGTTTCCCTATATCCAAATGCTTTTCCTAAAAATATGTACATTATTTCTAATAAAAAATTGGATATTAATTTTAAAATTTATTTTTAAGAGATTTGATATTGTATTTTAGATATATGTATGTAATATATGAAATTATATCCACTATTTGTTTCACATGGATTACATGTTTTAAAGAAATGATGTATAATTATTTAATTATTTTTTTATATCATTAGATACTACTTTATTCTAAAAATAAATCCTTAATTCATTAAAAAATTGACTATTTATTTTGTCTTCTAATGATTTTTTATATTATGTTTTTATCAAGGGATCTATATGATATGTAATGGTTCATTTTTTTATTCTGGTCTTAATGTTCTATGTGTTGAATGATTTTTAACATTATTTTATGAAAAGACTAATTATAATAGTTATATATATATATGATTGCTGATCATATATATGTTGTATCTTTTTCTGGACTCAAGACTTATGTCAATTAATTTTTCATAAGTTTATTACAATGGTCATCAAGAAAATATTTTCCAACTTATAAGTTATTTTCTATGGGATATAAATAGAAATATATATTTATAAAATGAAATAATGAAAAAAACAATTCAAATTTTTACGGTTATGTTGGCATAACGTGAGGAAATAAATTTTTTAATCATTATAGATTTTTTAGTGTGTTTTATATTAATGAAAAAATATTTAGTGGTATATGATACATTTTTTAGGATTCATTAACATCAAAAATCATATTTATTCATGTTTTTATTCTACGTAGAATAGTAAATTCATGTAAAATAAGACAAATGAATGATTTCAAGTATATTTCACATGTGATTTAAAAATATGAGCACTCTATCCAAGATTTTTTTATTTCTATTTAAAATAATAATAAATTGAAAAATTCTCAATTATTTTATACATATTATTTACTTTATCATAGCCACTCTAATTAAATGATATTCTTAATTCCCACACATTATTAATATTATATATGTCAATCCATTTGTCTCAACCGTATAAGTTTTATTATAATCCAATTAAAAATTATGACATTTTGTACTATTGTATTTTTTAGTGGCGGATGGGGTATACATTCCTTTTATTATCCCATAAGACATTTATTATTTTAACTAGATTAAAAGTATTTAATTTTTTTATTGATGCATCTATTTAATATAAAGATTGCCTAAAATGATTTCTATTTTTATTTAAAATATATTTTTACTTGGTTTTAATTAATCATTATTTTGAATGGGTACTTACATGGTTTTATTATTTTATTTGAAAACACATTTCACCCATGCATTATCATGGTATTATTTTAGGTTCATCTGGATATTTTTTTCTTAATATCATAATCTCACTAATAATGTTATATATTAATGATGTTATCATAAATCACCAATTTTATTTTTTCATTCTCACAGATTATGTTTTTATTTATTTGATGTGTAGCTTTAATTATTGATGCTTTTTAGGATATTTTTATTTATTTTTTAATATAACACACTCTAATAAATCCTACATGAAATTTGGTTCATTTATGATAATTTCTTGGTTAGATTGAATGATTAATTATGATATGAATTGACAATGAGTCAAAAATTTCAATTTGTTTCGAAACATGGTATTATTTCCTTTCTGTTCATTATTAATGTTGTCTAAAAAAATTTATCCATTTACATTGGATTTAATTTTGATTTTGACTTAAATTCCATTTTATATAAATAGCTAATTTTCTACGTTTTTAATGTTCTTTCAGATGTTTAGTTCTCAATTATTTTTTTATTCAATTCAATTATACTATGAAATACCAATCATTATATTGCATGCTTAATTCTATAATTAATGTCATTATTTCCTATTCATTTTCAATGACTATAATATTATTCCTCAATAATAATTCATGTTTTCAATATATTTTATGTTTATTCCCATATTGTGTTCTTCCCTCAAATTCTGCATTCACTGTGAACCTCCTCCTAATCCCAAAAAATCCATAATAATCACATGTATTATTACCCAAAATTCATATATAGTTTCCAAATTCTATTTTCCTCATTAATTCTAGTGATATATAATATGTCACCTCTTCATAGTTCATTACCACTTTTATAATCTCATTTTCTACTCTCTTGTGTACTTGTTCGATCGAAATCCATAATATTATCCCAAATTTTAAAATAATGTTATATTTTATCCTTTATGGTGACCTAAATATCAATTTAATGAAATATTTAGATAAATATTTCTTACATTCATTATTTCACTATACAGAAATTCATTGAAGAACTCATTTTTTCACAATTTTTTTGTTTTGAAATTATAGTATATATACTCGGATCTCATGTGAGGCACATTTATTGTTAGTATAAACTATTTTCAACCTCATAACATATATTATTTAAAATAAAATGATTTTTTAAATCATTTATATATTTTAAAGTTATCGAGGACGCTATTATATAGTACCAATAGTTTTAAATAAAAAAATGAACAATTTTTTTTAATGTTGTGTAGTGACACAATTGTTTTTCCAGAAATGATTACTAGATGGATGCACTCCTCATTTGCAATAAAATTTTACTAGTATAGTTCCATAGAAATAAATTTAAATTGGTTTAAAGGTACTAATTTAGATGAAATTCTATTGTGAAAATACACACAACTATTTATTTAGTGTACTCTACTAATACTTTTTGAATCCAACTGGTACCTACATGTAATCTTCTTTATGACAAATAAATGATTACTCTACTAGTGTATTTATTTTTTAATACAACTAAATATTTTTTTTTCATTAATAAAAATACATTTTTGTGGAAAATTAATATTGATTAATCCTATATATGAATCCAAATTTTTTATAATATGAAAAAATAATTTTTTTTATATATTTCAAATATTACCTCTAAATAGCACTTGTATATTTTCACTATGAATTTTTCTAAATTTTCATAATTTGATATAAAATTTCCATTGTAGTATATTCGGTTAAAAAATTATTTATATCACTACATTATCACAGTTAAAAAAATTCTTATTTATCTAAAATTCTCTATTTACTAACTACAATCAGAGTATAGATGGTTTACTAAAAAGTGTAAGAATTAATATTAATTATATTTATTTAAATTAGTTAAAATTGTTTTCTAAACCATATTTTTTTTATGAAAGGTGTGGGGGAAGGCCCCAAAATATTTTATTAAATTCAATGTTCGGAGAGACATCAAGAACAACAAGATACAAAATCAAACAAAATAGAATAATGTTTTCATGAGTCCCTTTCTAGGGGACATAACTTCTTTCTAATTTTATCCACAATGATCTTCTCGTTGCTCTACATCTCATTTCATAGATCAATATTGATGTGCCTACACCCACGCCCTCACCCTCTCCCTCCATTTTATTTGGATTTTTCTTTCTAAACCAATGATACATTTTATTTACCATTATTTAAGTTGTTTAAAACTTTTTTAACCGACTATTAAATTTTAAACCAGAGGATTCTATTGAGAAATAACATGTATTTTTCTATTATAAATAAATCAAATGCATATATTTACTAAATATTATTTAACATGAAATAAAGAACTATTGGAATCACGTTGTAGGGGAATGTGTGCTATGATCATTCAATATGTTGTTTATTTATTATTGATCAGTTATTATTATTTATTAATATATATATATATATATATTTTTTAAAATCTATATTCTATTTTTACATTATTGATTTATATAATTACATGCATATAACCTGTACTGATACCATTTCTAAATAACATGTTATGTATAATAAATTTTTAATGTGTACTTATATTATTTTGAAATTCAATAAATTCAAATGAGACATGAAAAATAACGTATACAAATGATTTATAGACATGAATTACAGTTTTCAAAATATTCAAAATATATTTCATTTATGTTTCTGAACATAGTAAGATATTTTTATAAACAATTTATTTACATAGAAATTTAGAAAAAATTTTTGATCGAGATAGAATTAATAACATAAAATAACACAATATTGAATTTATTAATTATAGTTTAATAATATTAGATGTTAAAAATTAATTCAATGAGAATCAATTCATGAGAAAAGTAAAAATGAATCGATAGAGGTAAATTCAATTATTTTATTTAATATTTTATTTTAATTTCGTTTTGTAATGTTTATCTACTTTTACATACTCTTATATTTCATAATTTTCCTATATTTCATTTTTCCAAAGGTTTTAATATCTCAAAATTATGGAAATTCAAATATATTTTTTATAATTATTGGGTCATTAAAATGACAGGGTTGGGTAGTAGTATTTATGTTTTTTGTTTCAAATATTTTAGTGGAATTTTCAACTAAATATTTAACAAGGAATTTCGTGGTATTATTTCCCATTTTATTTTTTCCACATAAAAAAATTATATTTATTTTAAGATATTGCAATAGGTAAATAAATTATAAAAATAATTTTAAAATTTTTTGTCTCTTATATAAATAGTGAATCATTAATTAAAAAATTAATGTCAAACAAAAAACAGTTTTATGTAATAATCACAATCAAAAGGTCAATTTTTGTGAATTGATTTTCATTTTTTGTAAATATAATTAAAAAATTGTATTTTATTCTTCCAACAATTACTACTAAGATATAAATATATAAAATAATTCTTATATGGAAAATCAAGATATAAATTTTATAAAATTTTAATGTTTCTATTTATTTTGAATGTAAAATTACATTCTCATTTTTGGTTATAAAATTTAGTGTAAATTATTTTGAATTTTTTGCATGATTTTTTAATATTTTTTTTCTTAAATTATCCAATGTAAATTATAAGTATATTTTAATATAGTTCTTTTGGAAATAATTTTCAACTGAAATTTTAGTCATTAAGTTTAAATTTCAAAATTCTTATGAGTATTATACATGTATATTAAGGTTAATGATTCAGATGAATTTTCCTTGGTTATTTAATATTGAAATTTTAATTATTAAATATTAAATGAAATTTTCATCTAAATCCAGTGAATTTTAAAATAAAAATTTTTAGTGGAGTTTTTCTTTATAAGTACTCTATGTGATATCCCGTGAATTTTTCATTGTATTTTTTCATTTTTATTTTTCAACAAAAAATTTATTAGGTGATTTTTAACAATAATAAATTTGGTGCAATTTTCTATTACTTTAATGTTAATTTTATTTGTTAATTTTACAACAAAATTTAAATTGGTTTATTATTTTTTAAGGAATAACATATCATTACTCTAATAAATCCACACGAAACATAATTTTATGTAATAATCAAAATAATATATCGATTTTTAAAAATTAATTTAGATTTATTTTGAAATGTACAATTATTTTTTCTTCTTTATCATGAATTACTATAGAGTTATAAATATGAAAATATTTTTTTATGGAAATTATTAAAATTTATTTAAAAAAATATTAATTTTAAATTTATATTAAATAACTGTTTTCTCAGATTTTAATAAATTTAATTATATTTATTTTTTGAAATATAAACTCATAGAAATATTTTAATAATATATAATATTTTTCTAATAATTATATATATACACTATCGATAAAAATTTAATCGGTAAATCCACTATTTTCCAAATGTTCAAAATATAAACTCTCCAATGTTGTTGTGGTGGTTCTGAAGAAAACATATTGTAAAAGTTGTGGGGATGTTCAAATTCCCATTACAGAATGTGCCATTCTCTCTCTACAGATTGAATACAATGAACAAGAAATAGTGTCTTATAAGAGACTTTATTGTTGGATTGTTTAATCTTTTATCTGTGAAGATTATTTATTTATAATGATCATCTTTTATGATATTTTTTAAATGGGTTAAAAATAATAAATAATGTATTTTATTTTATGATATAAATAATTAATAAATCGATATATTAAAATAATTAAAAATAAGTTATTTTTTATGAGAAATTCTATTAATTATTTCATTTGAATTGATAACTATATAAGAAAATAATATATACACATACAAACGTATAAACAATCTATCAAAGAAACACCAACATGATGTTTTTAAAAGTAATATTGTCTTTATTTATTTAAATTTAATATTTATGATATTTTAATGAATTTTTTTTCATATATTAATTAAAATTTTAAAAATATTTTAAATAATGAAAATATTTTGTAACTATATATAATTAAATTATATGTGTATTTCTGTTTAATTAATAAAATGAGAGATTTACACTTTGTTCTAAACTATACTAGTAAACTATTATACAATTAATTATAATAAATAATTATTGTGATACTTTTATTTATTATTAACATTAATTTAATTATTATTGTAATTAAATTTGAATAACAACATATATTAATTGGAGAAAATAATTATATATAATTTAAATAATAACAACCATTAAGAAGGTGAAAACTTATTATAAATAATGACTGCAACATATAGATAAAATATTAATCTTGTTAATAAAATTTATATTAATCAAATTATTATTAAAATCTATTAATAAATTATATAATTTATCAATATTTTGAATATTTTTAATGAAATACATAGTAGCTTATATCATAATCTGCACTTGATGTCTTACATGAGTGGTAAAGTCTCTCATAACCCTTTAAATATTGTTCGAGATGAATTTTCATGGAAATTTAGCATCATTTGGTAGTTATAGTAGGTCCATAAATGTAGAGGTATGATTGTATAACATTATAAGGGATGATTTAGTGTAGTTTTCTCACATGTTGGCACCCAGTGTGTAGGGGCCATAGATAGAAAGCATTAGCGGGGTAATGATTTTAGAGTTATAGGGTAACCTCATATAATTCAACCTCCCCCACCCACTCATATTTTTGAATGTCTGAAGGTGTTTTTATTTGATAAAAATAAGAACCAGGTTGATATTACGATCATTGTGTTGATATCTGCAATGATATCCATGATATAAAGGGGGAGAACCATAAGATGATCCATGTGCAGATGCTATCATAGGAATGAGGAATAGATCATCACTGAGGGTTTCATAAGGAGCCACATGTCTGTTAAAATGTTACCACAAAGGTGATCACAACATTTCATTTGGAATTGTGTACCCCCATTGGAAGAATAATTACTATGATATCTACTGGTAAGGCCATGTGTCTGTGCAACATAACAAGTTATGGTGCTGAGCATTGATATTTTAGTAGGGTATACCTTTCACTGGATTAGTGGTGTCCTTGGAACATATTAAGTCATATTAGAGAAATTTTTTCAACCATCCAAACCAAATGTGGTCGAGTTGTGTTGGGTTGGGTAATAGAATTTTTATTCAAATACCATAAACTAACAGAAACTATGTTGGGATGGGTTGGGTTAGGATAGATATGTTGAGTTGGACAAAGAAAACGCAATGATATTTTTTTATGAAAATATAAAACATTTGACTAAATTAAAACCAGAAAAATTAGAACATCTAAAATTTTCCAAATACAGATAGGCCAAAAATTCACATTAACTTATAATCAAAATTAAAATTCATTTCTCTTAAAATATAAATAAATAAATCATCACATGGAACACACGATAAATTTTTATCATCCAAATAACAGTACCTGTAACGTCCAAATAATTTATACCTAACCTATAAAATTTTCTATAAAAATTTTCAACCAACAATCAAAATAAAAAATAATATAAACATGCATCAAATAAAAATAAATAAATATTTCTATCAGCTAAAAAATTGTAACAGTACTTATATGCCTTTATTGAATTTTATTATATCCAATAGGTGTTAATAAGGATGTAGAGTGACCTTCCCATATAGAAATTATAATAGTGATTGATTATGTCGGTTGGGTTGGGTTGAGTTAGTTCATTATTTCTACAACCAATGACGGAACCCAACATGATTCCGACCTCACCCAAACTAACTCAACCCATCTGAATCTTAGCTGTAAACTAACCCATCTTGGTTGGGTGGGTAACAAACACAACTAACAAAGAGAATAGTCTCACAGAAACTATCCACAATGTAATTTGGATAATGTTGTTACATGAGAGTGTAACAAGAGTAGGTATCTTTATAACAAAATATTATAGGGACCTTAGGTATTCAACATATTACACCTTCAATGTCCATTATTATGATATAAAATAGGTCATTTGGTGGTCTTCAAATCTACCTGAGGTGGGATGAGGCTTATTCAACTATGTTTCTATTGTTTTCGAGTGATTTTTTTGTTATAATCCATAATAAAAACAAAATAATTATAGTAATAATAATACTTATTTTAATTTTTATTATCATTAAAATTTTAATTTACTAAAATATATTTTCCTCTATGATGGTCTATATATCCTGAAAATGAACAAAATATACCATGTTTAATGGTTGATCTAGGGACAAACAACTTGATCCCAAACCACCAAAACCAATCATAGAAACTCAAGATGTATAAATATAAGAAATGTGACTTACTATAATTGATAATATCCAAAATGATTTAAGAAATTGATTAGTAACCATCTCATTAAGATTAAAAACATTATTAATGAAAAATTAATCTATAATTCAAACATGAGTTTTAATGAGTGTAAATAGTTTTGGGATTAAACGAGATTATAATTGTAGAAGGAAAAAATATACATACAAGAGTATGAAAAAATTGAATTACTATGTTAACTCCACATTTTACAAACATCACCAAAAATCTGTTGATAATCAATTATATTACCATAATGAAAATTGGTTTCTTAATATATGAACCATAATTGGTAGGAAGCATCATTTTTTCCTGGTTAATCTCCATAGAAATTGGCTACATCAACATATTATGTTGTAGAAACTCCATGGAGCATTACACTAAGAATTTTTCTTCTCAATTGTTATTAAAATAGGAAGTAATTTTCATATAAGATTCAAAATTAAATTACTATTGATATTATTTGTATATAATGAGAACAATCCCATCCATTATAGTCATATATAATACTTTTAATATCCTACTAGGAGAATTATTTATAAGATGATTTTTTTCTGTGACATTTTTTGAGACCTAAAAAAACAATCCTAAATTAATAGATAAATAAGCATAATAGAATTAGTGATCATCAAAGTCATTCATTATCTTCTCTCAAATTTATTAGTAATCCCTATATCCATATGTTCAATAAGAAATAATTTTTCACTACCATGAAAATCATTATAAGAAACATTATTGTTGGATATAAAATCATTCATAATGTTCATTATCATCAAAATAATCTTATACACTACACCTTAAATATAATCTGAAGAACCAAAAAGTGTTAATGAATATGATCTAGGTAAAAAAAAGTGTAAAATAAATTTCCACCACATTGAAATCATTAGAATGGGTTAAAGTGAAATTGAACTATAAAGTTATTCTATTTAAATCTATTTCATGAAACCACTTCCCAAATGAAAAGATTATAAAAAAGAGAATTATTTTGGGAAAAAAATTTAGTGAAAACATAATCTAGAGAAGAAAACTATTCATAATGTACTTTTAGGTAATGAAAACATGGATTTAAATTAAGCTCAAATTAATCATTTTCTAACTTTTTATCTCTGATAATTATAAAATAATTGACTATTATATCCTTATTATCATATCATTCAAAATACTGGTTTTCTTGTTCATCAATACAAGGATATAATCCTATTAATATCCCTCATTAATAACACGAGTGAGGTTTTTATTCTTAATTATTTCATATTGATCCTCATTCTACGATGTGGATGAATCCTCTTTATAAGAGGATGTATAGGTATATTCATTAAAATCAAACTATTGGGTAATGATTTTTTTTCAAAGAATACCCATATATTTGTTTATAATTTTTCTCTTCATATAATTATATTTTTCTAGATATGTAGGGATGTTTCTTTTCTCCATGTTCATCCAAAAATATCTAGTGATAATGAATCTCTCCATCATATAGTAGTCTATTTTTTTTGTCTTCCTATTATGGGGTGTGGTAAGACAATATGAATCAACTTTATAATTCAATAAATATTTGGTTCATGAATCAATAAATTCTTCTATAATTTGATATACATGTTCATGAACATCTTGGTTAGATACAACAAAAATAATCTAAGTCTCTTATGCCACAACTCAATTGATTATAAGAACTCGAGAGGGTCCCATAATGAATTTTTTATTGTTTAATGCATTAAAACCTGTGAGAAATTATCGAAATGATAATGATGTGGTTAAGAATAATTAGGAACTAGATTCCATAAATAAATCTCATGTTTTTTAGCATTAATGTATTTGGGTTTCTTATTATGAAACTGGATAACTTTCTAAACCCATATTATTTTACCTTATTTAGAAGGGGTTTAAATTTTCCAATGTTATGGTTTCTAATGATCTATTTTCTATAGAAATAATATCAATTTAATAAATGAAGGTTCATGAAATTATAGTAGTAACTAGGTATTTTTTAATATACCACTTATTGAAAAAACAAAGTTCAACCATTTTTATTCGAGATTACATAATAAATAAATTGAGTGAAGCTAATCTCATCAAATATATGAACAAACAATGGGATTGTTAGTTTTTAATTATACGAATTAAACTTTATTGTGTTCCCAATTTGGATTGAAATATCCAAGAGGGGAACTTTATCGATGAAGTGAAACTACAATCCAATGAATCCTAATAAGACAGGAGAATTATAGGGTGTTAAATTAATATTAATGATGGGAGGCTATTTTAAAAAATTAATTACAAATCCATGAGAGAATGGATAACCACTTTAAAAAATCATTGAATTTGTGGGAAAATAGATTATTATGTGATTCCTTTCCCTAGTTTGGTAGTTTCCCTCCATAATTACATTGTATTTATGAAAACATTATATGTTTATCTCCAGCCTTTCGAATCATGTAATTATTGTATTATTTAGGATATATGGTTTTAATGTCCTAACCTCATTTAATTTTAATTACAAATTAATCAATAATGTATGTGATAATAAATTATAATCATGTAATTAAAAAAAAATAAATTATAGTAAGGAATTTACAAATTTAACAAATAATATTAGTAGTAATATAATTAATATTAATTGAATTTGTAAACAATAAATTCATTAATAATAATTCTTAATGAAATACAATTAATTATATAATATGAATAATTAATAATTAATTCATTATTAATTTCATATATAATTACATTATTTTTATTATTGATGATTATCAATTAAATTACTATGATTTAATAATATTATTTTTTATTTTTATTATTAAGGGGCCCCTATGGGGTGGTTCAACCATTGGAGAATGGTGTGGCCTGTTCTAACTAGTTTATAGTTCTATTTTATATTTTATGTATAATCTATGACCATAATTAATTAATTTTTAATTTATAATTGTAAAAAATAAATTGAAAGATTAAATCATTCCATATTGTGAATAAACATACCAGGAGTGTGAAATATTGTCACACATTTTACACAAAAAAACACCCTAAATTTATGAAATAAATAAATTTTTTTTAAACCAGTATAGAGAAATAATTTAAACATACATAAATAGATATTTTTTTTTTGAAAAACCCAAAAAATCAATTGATATTTTAATGGTTAAACAATAGAAATTAATATATGATTTAATCACATAGAAATAAAATTTTAAAAGAAGAAATAAAATAACAAAAAAATATATAAACCATATTGAAATATTTTTTATCAATAATAATAAATAAATTAATAACATAAAATTTAATCAAAACTAAAAACAATTAATTCAATTCTATATTGCTATTTTATTCCCATTTGTAAAGTAATTAAGATAAATATTATTTTATTAAAAAAATTAATTTATTTCATTGGAAAATAAGTTTACATTAACAATGGAAATTGAAAGTTATGTAATGTTTCAAAATTTTAAAATTTATATTCTATTTTGGAACAAAAAATTAAAAAATAACAAAAAAATAAAATGTTTTTTTAGTGTAATATATATATTTATAAAAGAAAATCAAAAAATTCATGATAGAAAAAAAGCATTTTAAAATTTAGAATATATAAAAATTTGTATATATTTGATTAAATTAGAGTAATTTTTTTATTAATTCATATGATCAATCCAATTACTAATTCTTTGGTATAGCAAGGTTCCGTGTTTGAAAATAAAAATGAAAAACTAAGTTGAGAGTTGAGTTCTATTATGATATATTTAACTTCTCATTGGAATATATTTTCATCAAAATGATAAAATTATATTACTTATATGAAATATAAAATTAGTATAATTATTTATCAATGAAAACTATCCAATAAATAGTATTATAAAAAATAAAAAACTTATTATTAATAATAAATTTAATTTATTCTATTATTAGAGTGGAGAAATACATTGAAAAATTATCAGTGCACCAAAAATTATGTAAATATTTCCATGTCTAAAAGTTGAGTTTTAAATTAGTTATTATTTAAAAAACTACATTTAATTGGAAATTTAATAAATAATAATATTATATGAAATTATTTTAATTATAATAATTATAATTAAAATTTTATTCTAAATAATAATGTCATTTATTTAATTTAAAATATTATATTAATATTATAATTTAAATTTCTGATTTAAATGATTATATATTTCATATTTTACTAATATCATTGGCCTCTAAATACTTTTTAATTTAAAATTTCAACATATAAATATAAATATAATAAAAAAAATTAAAAATTAAAATGAAAATAAAATTAAAAATAAATAAAAATTAAATTTAAAATTAAAATATAAATATAAAGATAAATATAAATACTCACACACACATACACACATATATGTCATATTATTATAAATTTGATATCGGAAATGTCTATTGTGAAAAGAGATTATCCCATTTATATTAAAAAAGAAATATTGCAACAGAGAATATGATTTTTTTCAGACATAAAATACTACCTTCATATTTATAAAACCGATAGCCCATATATAGTAAAACTAAAATGAAATAGAAATTCCATTAACCAAATATTTCATTAAAGACCATAAAATAACTAGAAACCTTCTACACCAATTTCAATTTGTATTCCAATATAGGATAACATTTGATATTGAATTTAAATATCATAAAATTCATTTGAAGAGTAATATAACTTGTTGAGAATTATCCCCTTGGATTAATACATTAACTCTATGAGAAAAAATTATAATTATTATAATTATTAAAATCTAGAAACATCGTTGATAAGTTTAACTTTCTAAATTTAAATTCCTCATGCTTGTAGGATTTCAACAATGATATAATAATTGTTATTTAAAACCATAACTTCTTCATCATCAGAAGTGGAATTCATAATTTTTCCTATAATTATTGTTTGATGAGCCACATGGGAAGACATATCTAATAATATTCCAAGATAAGAATCTCAGTCAATGCCTTGAACAATAAAATATTAAAAAATTGATTCGAATTTTGGTTCATTTATTGAATAAATTTCATGAGTAGAACCCATATCAACCACAAAATGTCTTATTGGGACATAACACCACCTCTTATATAGAGAAACTTTTCCCGAATATAAATTCACATCATCAACTGATAAATGATTTCATAATCCTTAATGTTTTTAATGCCACGTTCCCCCACGTGACCATATCCAGATTTCAAAAAACATAAGACCTCTAGTGGATTTGAAGTTATAGTGAAACTAATAACCCCACACACCATAGTGTTTTTATCTTCATAAATATAATATGTCTCATACAATCTTTTAGGAGTCACATAATTATTTCTAAAAATAGGATACATGATATATTTGACTCCAGTATCTTGAACATAGGACCTATGATATACATACTCACACATCCCATATTAGATCCCCACTTTGGGTTTGGTTTCAATGAATTTTCAACTTTAATATTATTTTTCCAATTAAAATCTTGTTAATCTAATATAATTTTATCTTACAATTATTAAAAATAAAGGTAAGATTATGCATCCAACTCATATCCATCCTCCTTATGATCAGTTCACTAAATATTAATCAATATATTCTTGATAAGAAAATCCTAAAGGGACTTCCCCTATCGTAAATGTTATCCCAGGTCCCATGAATTATTTTACTCACCATTTACAAATTGACTTTATCATGAATTGTTTGTGTAATTTGGATGCAAATACATTTCTAATACTCCTTACCCATTGTCCATAACATCTACTAATGTATTCCAATATTCCAAAAAAAATCATTGTCAGTTGGAGAATCCCCTTTATATTATCCAAACACAACATACTCTCTAATTACATCCAAAAAAGAATTAAAATAGTCAGATCTCATTATGAAGCACCAGAAGATAATACATCATTCCCCTAATCATGTTGATAAACAATAACCACCATGTCCTGAAACCCATAGATTGGTAGACCACGGTCACCCCTAGATGATCCACCAATAGTCTACAATGAAACTCCTAATGGAAATGTATTCCTATTTAAATCATGATCCATATCCCCTTTCATATACCAAGATCCTCAAATATAATTTATTTGGTAATGATCCATCTACAGATCAATATCAATATAAGACCCAAAATAATATTAATGTTTCTCAAACACTATGTTCAAACTAATATAATAATTTTCATTACATATAATTACATTGTCAGTCATATTAATAATAATGTAAATCTCAACTAGAATCCTTGAGATGTATCCAAAACATATAATCTAATTATCATTATCCAATTAGAACTTATCCCAAATAGTAGTAGATAAATCATGATCAATTTTATTATGCCCGAGAATATAATTCAAACTATTAATCCAATTCCATACCTATATATGATTAGTTTTCGAATAGGCAACACTAAATTTTTTTCATCCATTGATGAATGGAATGTTAGTCTATATTAAAATACAAATATTCAATTATTAATTTATATTTAATTGTATATATTGAAGAGAAAATCAAATTTAATAACCCATGACCGATAGATATTAATCTCCCATTAATAAATACAGATATCATAAAAATGTACCCACTATATATCTTTTCAAAAATGGATTTAACCTATTTATAATGATAAATCTATAAAGAAAATATAGATTAAATTATTATAGAATATATATAATCATTTTACCATAGACTAGAACATGAGTTGTGGAACCATTCTAGGGTTCTAGTTCATTTCTTCTTTGGTGAGGTTATCTCTCCAAGACTCATGATCCCTCCTTCCATAGATCTTCTCTTGGGGTATCCACTTAATAATATTTCATTTTCTAGGGTTCTTTCTGCTACTTTATAGGATTACAATGCATATCATGTCTTTTCTACCAACCAATGATTCCTTTACAGACACTATTTTTTGTCATATTTGACAATCTTTTGGTTGTATGTAATATTCAAGTGGAAGTGGTCGATCAACTGATATTCAGGGATCCATAACCCTTATTAATTATTTAATTTCTTTAGGGATTTCATTATCCATTATTATTAAGGTATATTTTGGTAGTTTTTGTTTTCATCCACATCTTGAGTGAAGATGATTAATTAAATATTTATTTTTTTCCCATTTCTTATAGAATTTTTATTTTAGTGGTTCTATTTAAGATGAATATAATTGTTATCGTTTATGGGGGGTATTTTACCAAAGTACATAAATTTAGATTCTTGGTCAGGGATCAGATTCATTTGATGTTGATAATGTGGTATCTATTTTTTATGTTGATCCATGGAATGGAAGAGGTTCCCATATTGGTGTGTCTTATTGTTGAGTTATTAATCTGCTAAAACACCTCTCTAACTTCATGTTATATCATCCACTTCCTTGATGGTTCAGTGAAATGGATATAAATTAGTTTTTTGGATGTTTATTTATAGTAGATGAAGGCTTTAAATGAGGTAAAATAGATATGGCCATCTTTTCATCTAAATCTATTTTTTCTGGTTGGTGGTTAGATGCTACATCTAATGTTGGTTTGTTATAGGTGGTATTTTTCCTGTGATGGTTCATTCTGGTTTAATGGATTAGATGTAGAATGTTATTACTTCCCTATACTAGGGTGGTTGGTTTCAACCACCAACAATCTGAGGATAATGATGAGAATATGATTCCAATGAATTTATTATTTGGACGATAGCATGGTAGACACTATAGACTTCATGTGAATTACCACGATGAATGACGAGTCTTGAGGATTATAATATCATGATCCAAGGTAGGTGGTTGGTCTGGGATAGAGATATAATTTCAAATTTGGAATTTATAGATTTGGTCAATTCCTGATTAATTTTTGAATTAGGCTTCTTACTGTATGTTTTTGAATTTCCAAAGATGCGATATTACTATATTTGATATTTGGAGTGTGTAGTTCCCATTAAAATCAATGTTGACTTTAGAAAATACAAAAAATATATTGTAAGAAAACATTTTCATTGTTAAATCCAAATCATGGAAAATGAAATTAAAAATACATAAGACGAGATATATACTTTTCAATTATCATCGCCCAAAAAATCATTGAAGATCCACCCCATGAACCCCATCCTTTATATAATAAAATACTAATATAATTATAAATACTACTATTACAAATTATGTATATGTAATGTTTTATCAAAATTTATATGATTATAAATATATTACTATTTAATTTGAATTAATGTTTTAGTTAAATAATATTATTAAGTATTTAATTATTTATAATGTTTATAGTTTTCTAAAAAAATAAATAAAATTGATTGTAATAATTTCATTCATATATATAATTATTTAAATTATAATTAAAATTAGTTATTTTGTTTTTTAATATATCAAAATGGCTAGATTTACATATCATTATTTTGATCCACTACTATGAAATTACTAATATAATTTATAATATTTCATTATATAAAAAAAATTAGTTGTTAGTATAATTATTTATAACTAATATATTGTTATTATTATTAATTAAATTATTATTATGATTTTTATTTTTATTCATTATTTTTGCATTGTGAGATTTTATTATTTATTACATTAAGTAAATATGTTGGTGAATAGTATATAATATATGAAAATAGAAATTAAATAAATTAATACTTTGTTAAAATTGAAAGGTAAAAAAATAAGAAATTCATGTAAAATTTTTGGGCAAATAATTTATAACCCATTGAGATATCAGTTTATATAATACAAAAATAATTTTATCTTTAAATGCTCAATTTTCTATAAAAATGGGGTTTCATTATATTTGATAACTTCTTTTAAAAAAAATAAATTTTACATTTTTATAATCATAATTTTCTAAAATGAAATGATCATTTAATTTATCATAACAAAATTAGAATACAATTACTTATTTATAATTATTAGAAAAGGTAGATTTGTTTGAATAGTAAAATATATTGATTTTAGAAATACTACCACTTATATGATATTATAAGGATATTAAATGAATTGAATAATTATTAAGTATTTTCTCCCAAAAAATTAAATATTTATGATGAAATTTAACATTTCTAAATATAAAATGATGATCTTATCTATGTCGTATATTTTCATTATCAAATTATATTTTAATTCGAAGATAACTATATTTATTTATTTTATTTTAATAAATTATTCACAAAGTTTTTTTAGTTTGGTTTTTTATTAAAAATAAAATAAAATTATTTTGATTAAAAATAATCCAAATAATTCATTCAAAATCATCATTACATTATATATTTTTTAGTAAAATTTTATTTATAATTAAAAGTTTTATTTTTATTAAAAGTGTTTCCTATTGAATTTTGAGAACGTATATTAAAAATGAGTTTCATTTGTTATAGGGATTTAATCATACATAAATATTTCCATATTTTATATAATAATATAGAAATTATATAATAATTATCATTTCATTTTCTATAAAAATGAATTTATAGTTTGTTAAATATTTTTTAAACAGTATAGGTCAAAAGGGTTAAAGGGGGGTGAGACTAAATGTTATGGCATTAAATATCCATAAAAAATTGAAATTTGATTAGATGTTTTTCCAAAAATTAATTATCATATATATGAAATTGGAAAAAATTGGTTCCATATTCCCTGATAAATTCATTTAATATATTTTAATCTTCACAATATTAACAAGGGTGTTAAGAATGTCACATATAAAATGGAATCTCCTATTATCAGACCACCACACACATTGAGCACCCCTGATCAACCAATACCTACAATAAAAACATATTAAATTAACACCCCCATGCTACTGGTCTTTTTATTTCCAAAATACTTTTCCTAGAATGATTAATCTGCAATTTAAGGGAAAAAACCACAAGGGAGGTTGATTCCTTAACCAAAATATTTCAAGATTATTTAAAATTATATATACATAAAATATATTCTAACAATCCCAAAATAATTAAATCTGTTTATAATAGAATACAATTTAATATGTTAAATGAACTACTATTTTTAACCACCGTATGAATTATTTTATAATGAAAATGACTCTAATTTTTAGTTGCCAAAAATTGCCTCCATGAAGCAATACATCTATTTTTTGATCAATTCATAAAATTTAATGTTATGAAGATTTATTTAATGTAAATATTTGATAACTAGGACAAACATTTTTATTCTAGGATGATAATATATTATATTCTTTTTTACACTCCCATCTATTGGAAAATATAATCGACTCTCATGTGTATGTATCAATTACCACCTAAATGAATGACATGTTTCATTTTTCATAACAATATCACATTGATGGATGTAACAATTGATTTAAGGACTAAATATTGTATCTATTATTTTATTATGAATGTATAATGTTTACATAATATATAATTTATTTACTTTTCATCAATTAGAATAATTAAAATGGTAGTAAAACGTATGTAAAGAGAACATCCTATATGAATGATGTATCTCATTTTTCATCACCTCTTTAAATATATGGTTTTAAATTTATATCGGATGAATATAAATGATTACTATAAATTTTTTAATATTATATAGGTGAACGAACCATGACCCATTTTCCATATTTTGTAAATCAATGATATTAAAGACAAAAAGATAAAAAATGTATGACATGAAGAAAACATATTTAAATACTTAATTGAACAAGATAATTATTAAAATAAAAATGACAAATGAAAAATAAATCTATAGATTTTTTTTATTAAAAATGTAAATAAATAATATAACATTATTATTTCCAAAACTAAAATATGTATGTGGAGATTCACGAATCAATGTAGTTTATTTTATCCTCACTTTCAGTTTATTGAGACTAATACCATTTTTATTAAATTTATTTTTATTGTATGAACTATCTTATGGTTTTATTTTATATAAAAATTTCTGAAAATAATTTTTTTAAAAAACTATTTCATGTTATCTCTATTAATGAATATTTTATTCCAAACATATTAACGTCATAATATAATTTTTATTGAAACCATATTTTTCTTATTATAAAACCTTTATCACCCAAAATATTATTCTTTTAAATATTTAATTAATATTATTATTTATATATAAAAATATTGTTAATGTTCATTATTAAGTACTTTTATTTTTCTAATATGTTTTTAAAAGGAACATATTCACTGTTTTCGGTACTAATTATATTTTAAATTATTTGGAAAGATGAGAAACAATTGTTTTGTAACATTTTATCACATGATTAATTTACTTTCACAAATAGAAATTATTCATTATTAGGATTACTCTCCATTCCATAATGTATTTTCAATTAGTATCATATTCTACTTGATCTCAATTTTTTTTCATATATGTTTTTAATTTGAAAAGTATATTTATTCTCATTTTTATGCAAATAATATTATTATTTACTTATTAGGAAAATATTCAAATTAGTTTGAGTTGTTATGATGAAAATGTAATGTTTTATTTTTAATTAATTTTATGTTTCTTAAAAAACTTTTATTATTACAAGTGAGTACATTATATCCCTCCAATGATTTGGGTTATGTGGATATAGTTAGCTATTTATATGTAATTCCAATAATGTGGACCATGTTAATTATTTGTAATTTAATCGAATAAAGTGGAAAAATATATCTCATTATATGTTACTCCTACAATGATTTTGGAAGTAAACGATTATATTATTACATTATAAGATTACATGTATGAGCGAAAGAATGGTAATATTCTTAGGTACCTATATATTTATTATTTGGTCTAAAATAAATATTTATGTAAATATTTTGATTTTATAATGAATGGAAATGAATAAATGAATGTCTGTAACCATTTTGGATAAGATTTTTATTTTAATAAGAAATATATATAGTTAATCTTTAAACCCTTATGATTTTTATTTTACTATTTTGGTTCCATATGAGATTTTTTATGAAAATATTGGGAAATATATTTATTAATGTGAGATAGTATTTGAATATATTGATTTCATTGTTTCATAGGTGATAATGGGAAAAATGAATTTATGGTTTATTGTTATTAAAATTATTAATTAGTTTCTATTCATTGTACTTAAATGATACAAAAAATAAATTTATATGTCGATCCCATCCCCAATATTATTTTCTCATTATATTCTATATATTTTACCTCAGAACTAGATTTAAATGAATTATTAGAATCTATAAATGTAATATGTCACATGTAATTTAAAATTAATTAATATAGATGAATAATTTGGTTATCTTGTATTTATTTATTCTGTTTCAAATTTGATTTACAAATGTCATCAAATATTTACCATGAAGGAGGAATGATGAGAATATTCCTTCTACTAGTGAGCCACAGATGAAATTAAAATCTTTACATGTTTAAGTAGGGTTCACAAGATCCTAGTGAAAATGTTACTATGCTTTGCAGTGTCAGTTGTTGATGATTCCATAGAATCCCAAAAAGTACTATTAAATTATATTCATTCTCTCAAATACAGATAAGATGGAGGATTATTTACAATTCTTGTGTAACATGTAGAGTTCTTGAATATATATATAGTCTATGATATTTCTAGAAATACCCAAATGTTGTAAACAAGTTTTTTTTTGAAAATACCATCACTTCTTTAGAAAATCTATAGTATGGTAGTTAAAGAGCTTGGTCTAGAATATTATTTTAAGCAATATACTTTATTATTATCATATCTCTTATCATACCACAGGTCTAAATAATAATTATAATATTATTATTTAAATTTCATTGTCATAACATGTATACTGATTAAGTATTATTTCTCTTAACTAAAAATCTAATATTAATTAAAATAGTATTTCATTATAAATCGACTATATCTCAATCCCATCATCATAATTATTTAATAAACCATGTATAAAATCATTTTATTTAATTAGATAAATATAATTTCATTATACACTAATAGAAAATATTTGTAATCAACTAATAAACCCTGTTAATTTTTTTACATATATATTAGAATAATATTATAATATAATTATTAAACTTATAGAGAATTTAATTGAGGATCTTAGATAAACTTATTATGAGAACCATTGTACCATTTTCTCAGTAGATTTCTGGGAAACATCATAAAGTCCTATGTTAGAATTTAGCATCACCATAACGAACACAAAGAGAAATGAATTAATGTCATAATGAAATTCAATCTCCCATGATCCCATATAATGTAAAATATTACCTTTATCAAAATATATATTGTATAATAGGGTTTATATATTATGCCATCAATATAAATATTTTAATATAATTCTGGGAAATTCGTTAACTAAACAAAAAAAACATCATGATCGTTGACTTAATCAAAATATTCTATTCCAATAAAGGGACTCAGATATTCACTTCTAATGGAAATGAAAAATCCTCTATCACATTACAATTAAATTTTATTCCACTTTTGATACACCCAATGAATCCTTGATCCAAATGAACTATTATCTTCATAGATTGGGAAATAATTATTGGAATGAACGTCATGAAAAAAATTAATAATTACCATTGAGTCAAAGTATCGTTACATTGGTCTATAGATAGAAATATCATATAACACATGTAAAATATGGAATTCATTTTAGAAATTTCATTATTATTACCTACATTATGTGATATTACTATGGGATAAAACCATGAGCATTTTTATCAATGTCTTATTGGCCTCATACCATTAATATCTTTTATCATCTTTCTCTCAAAAGATAATATCATCCATCCATAAAACTTCGGTTTAAGGAATACTCTTATTGAATAAAAAAATCATCATAAAGGGGAACATATATATATTTACATCTTTCATAATATATTTAGTAAATTATCTAATTAATAATAAAAAATAATTAATATAATATAATGATAATATATTTTATTATTTCAAATACCATAAATATAAACTATAACTGAAATTGTAGGGAATGAGGCTTTTAGGGAACCTCTAGATCTAGTAGTCCCACTCATATAAAAAAACCAAAATGAAATAATTTATGCATGTTTTCTCTAAATTAATAATCATCCTTCTACTAAGATATTTATTTAGTTTTATGGTCATTTTCATTCTACTCCATGGATACACTAGTCCTTATGAGTTCATTTGGATGAGAAAAATACCCCAAGAGATAAAACATCCAGATTATGTACATCTTCACTTGGTAAGAACATTGTTCCTTTAATTAAGCCACACCTACCATTTTATCACAATAAACAATAATATGGACTATAATTTTAAGAACCACACTATCCTCTTTTCAAATTTTTTGAATCAAATGGGATTACATTGATTCATAAGAAGAAGTAATATACTCATACTCCGCTAAATAATCCTTCAAACATAGCTGATCTGATCTCTTCATACTCTCATACCCTCTATAGCGTGTCAATTTATATCTCAATTATGATCTAATTTCATATTTTTATTCTATAAATAAGGGTGTATGTATCCCTTTTGAACTAGCTCCCCATATCTTCCATATACCTAGAATATAACCCTAGTATGCCACAAAAAAATATTGATAGTATTAATATAAGCCCAATGTTGTTATCATAGGTCATCTTGAATTATTATTTATATTATTGTATAATAATAAACATTACTTATAGTACATAACATGGAATATATAATTGAAACTATAATAGATACATATGAGATACTAGTCACCCCTATCTTTATCATTTAATATAATGAATCATTTTCTTAAAGAGAATAATACAACGAGGTATTGGAAATAATAACCCCATTGATATTACCAACCTAAATCACATTACTATCGGGTTAGTGTATTTTAGTTATCATTTTACAAGTAGTATTTTATAATTAATTCTAAGAATATTGATCTCAAGGATGAAGGTTACTTCACCATTGTCATTTATGGAGAAACAACTGTGTTATTTGTCCTTAAATAATTGTAATGTTGTTACCATGATTAAAAAAGGGATTATTCTATCGATATAAAATACATGGAAAGTAACTGTAGTCCCACTAATGAAAATAAAATAATAGATCATTTTAATTATTTGTTAAATCAAAATCATTTATGAATTCATGATAATGTATATTCTAATATAGGGAAAAATTATTTAATATATAAATAAAATTGTGTAAATTAATTTTTTTTTTTGAAATATTTGAATTTAAAAAAACCTCTTGATATGTTATATAGACCTCATTCTGATGGTTCCCATATGTATTTTATTTGAAATTCAAGTACTAAATACCATAGTTATGGAATGTTTTAAATGAAAATAGAAATATCGGGGAGTTAAAAATAGAAAACTAGGTAAAATCATTCATCATAGTAATTGTTTGGAAGCTTTTATAACCTTAAGACACTATGCATGATGTATATGGACTTATATTAATTTCCGCATCTAGTTTTCTCTATTATGAACATTTTCACCATTGATATTGACATCAAATAGTAGGTAAACTAAAAAAAATGGTTCTCACATAAGGAATCCATCATAAAATTCCGGCATTCTTTCCATCATATTTAATTTGAGTTTTCTAATACCTAATTTTAAGATATATGATTATCATTTTCAAACAATAATGATTCACAATATTAGGTGGATAATAAACCCAAAGTTAGTATATATCTAAACTCCCATGTACTCGTATAGAATAGTTTTTCCTCATGAACAACTTATTGCTTTGGGATTTCATGAAAATATTCCTCTATCAACTCAGTTATATCATCAATATTAATATCATTAATGTTTATCTTTCTCCCACATAATTCATGAGGGAATCCTCTATATATATTAATATACAATTTCATCCAACTATAAAAATCTTGACTATGGTATTATAGAGGTGATAATATTTCTTTTGTTATGGTAACCTATAATGATACACATTATTCCCCATTGTCCCATTTGGATTTCTAGAGTTTCCATAACAAGTTACTCTTAAGAAAAAAATATTTTATTTTTTGAAAAACCTTTTCCCATTAAATATATCATATGGTACACCACTTTCCACATTAATTAGAACATGGTTTATTGTTTATAATAAAGACTATAATAAATACTGGTAAGTGAATAAAGGAAAATTATTTTGAATCATCAAACACCACAAAATATTCATAAAGGTGTGGAAAATACATTAAATCACATAATCCTATTATTGTGTATAAGAAGAGAGTTGGAATATATTCTCATACTCTAATACAAGGGTGATAATGTATTGTATTTGATATTTTATAACATCATTTGGTTATTTGATATTTATCTTCTTTTAAAAATGATTCACTTAATTGTTCTTGAATTCACTTAATTTCTCATGGAATTCAAATTTGTAAGTAATTTTTTTTGGATAATTCATTCCTATTTAAGTCATTATAAAAAGAAATTAAGTGTGAAAACCCACCTATAACTTCTAATTGATTTAATATTCACAAAAAAATGTGTAAAAATTCTATATTCTCTATATACCACTCACTTATACCAATAAATTGTTTTCATACAAACTTATAAGAAAGGAGATATTTTTCAAATGGTTTTATATTAAAATAATACAAATACCCTTCATGATATATTTTTTCATGAAAATTATGTTTAGATGAACTAGATAGATATTCCATAATTAGGTGTTATCTGAGTCATGATAAATTAGTTCATTATCATCTTAAAAAATTTGGAATTCATAACGTAATAAATAATGATAATTATCAAAACGTTCCACATGAAAAGGTGTTATCATTTTAAAAATAAAATTCATTATTTCCAAACATGAAAAATCCCATTTAAATATAAAAAAAAAGTCAAGATGTTCTGGGTAACACTAGGACCAAAATTAATATTATTTAAAAAAATTAAAATTATAATCTGTATTGTGTGGTTGTAGTATCCAACTACAATTGTAGTTGGTTATGCTCCATTGGCACCTAAAAGATCAACATTCCTTTTTTGATGATCTAGAATCTATATTTTTACTATATTTGGATACTGATGTGGGAACCCCATGTATTATCTAATACCCAACTTGTAGATAGGGATATGATACAATTCATAATTAGTGAACCTAATGCTTCCCCTCATTTATTATTTGTACAATTCTTCTTCCAATAAATAATCCTAAAATATGAAAAACATAATTTATTTAGTTTTTTCCTTTCTTTGAATCATCCTCTTCATGGAAGGTCACTGCACAGAATCCTTAAACATGGAGTGCAGAATTATATTATTTTCATGGGTTTCTATTTATTCACCATAAAAACTATTGGTTTGACATACCCTATGAATTTATTATCATGTAGAATATGAATGAGGTGTTTTGTATGATAATTATCTTCACAGGTCATATTATAATTAATAATTTAACTAGATAGAAAATGCATTTTTGTGGAAAAATGAAATATTTTCCATCATCATCAAGTAAATTAAATCCAATTTTGTCTTAGAACTCTATATAGTAAATCATATTGAAAATATATTTTTCGGTTGGGGCCAACTATCTAAGATTTCCATGAATGTTTACCTTATAATTATTATATATATATTTTATCCCATTCACCTAAAATTACAAAAGAGATGATATAACTTTTTATGCACATCCTAGATTTCATAAAGCTCATTACTATCCTTAGACATAGACAATAGAATATGACACTTCACATTAGCCACATCGTATATTTTTTTCCATAGAGTTAATTTCTTGTCCCTAGCATCATTTCTAGGATCTTGAGGAATTGGGTATTATAGAACTTATACTCTCTATTCAGGGGTCATTGAAATTTTTTAATTTTAATACCATTAAAATAAATTTTTTTACTCGTGATAAGGTTGTCCTTATCAACGAAAGATCACAATGATAACATAATAGATGAGTGATTTTCACTTTTTACAATAAATAATTTTGTTTTTTTTTTGTAATTTCCAAGACTACATATAATGTGACATGATAAATTATCATTAATAGTCTCCAACTGTTTAATCATTTCCAAATATCCCTCACTATTGGACATTGATTATACTGTCACAAGGTCATTCTAGTAGAAATGAAACTTATTTCCCTTCATAAAACAATGCTGAAAGTTGGTCATGCTATATTAAGGTATGATGGAAGGAAGGACATTTCCAACTCTTAAAATGAAACTCCTTGATCTATTGAGAGGCTTTCACATTCACTAAATCTTGGACATAGGATTCTTTAAAACATGATACAATATTTATAAGAATCATAGAAAGAGATAGTACTACATCATATAAATGTGTTTATGTTAACCTAAAATAATATTCAAAAATCACCATTAGATTAAATCACCCCAATAATGGTTTTTCAAGCACATTGAAATCATCAGTTCAATTCCAGTTGTGTGTTTAAAGGCTATATTGTCATAATATATTATTTGATATATTTTATTATCTATCTTATGAATAAAATAATATAATTTACTCAAACCACATGGTTTATAATGTTTATAAGATTTCACATAAGTAATTACCAATGTTTTATTAAAATTTAAGCACAATTTAGTTTATTTAATTCTATTCCTCATTATTATTCATTTATTTATTTATTTATATCACCATAGATTAAAAAAGTAATTAAATATGAAAATAACATAAATAAATAAATAGAATGATATGGTCATGAGAATTTTATAATATTTGGTTTATCTAGAGGATGATGAACCAGAGAAAGACCCTAAGGAAAAAATTAACATTGTGCCAGTTCTTGGATCGTAATATAGCATTCAACCTATTTACTTATGTATGTTACTAGTTTTTTTCACCTTTACCTTGAACATAAAATCCTCCAAACATTTATTATAATAGTCCATTTCATGTTTTTTATTCACACATAGTTGAGGGGATCTCAATGATTATTAAAATTGGGATAATGAAAATAAATCATGGACATGTTGTTCAATATATAATAATAAGGATGGGAAACCACACATGATCTCATTGTAATTTTATAATTATAATTGAAAAACCATGTTATAAAATAAATATTATGAAACCAATCACACATAAAATTGTTTAGGATTATGATTGTCCCCAACAAGAAATGAATATAATTTTGAATGCTGTCTAGAATTCATTTTAATTAATTATTTAATTATGATAAAGTGTTATTAGAGTAATTCAAATAACCTAATCAATAATTATTATTTATCATTAATGACCATTTGAATATTACATTAAATGAATTCATTAATTTATTATAAATATAATACAATTATATATGTACATTACATGTACTTATACTCCACATTACTCACAGAAAACTACTCATCGTACTGTAATCTATTTACTCACGTACTATTCTTACATGACATTTATTTGAGGTGGCATGTCAGCCTCCTACATAGTATTTAAACAAGTGTATAACTGATAGAGTTCTTCACATATATTTAATGTTAATTAAACATAAATGGAATCCTAACGAAATACAATGCATCTCATTAATTAATGTAAAATTAATTAGAATTTATTACTCTATAACACCACATGTATGATAATTAAAACTCTATATACATTGTTATTAAATGAAAATTTATTTTCCATTAATATAATTAATTTCACTTGGTTACACCCTATCATTGTGTTTAATCTATGTTATATTTACCAAGATACATGGAATTTATACAAGTTACACCCAATGTTCTCTATTAACATTATTTCTATGTCAGAAAATTAGGTATATAACACATTTCACATACATTGATATTTATAGTGTACATGAAATGTTCTATGGATACAGAACATATTTTCATCCAAATATTCAATCACCACACATCAAAATAAATTCTATTCATTAATGATCACATTTTTTTCACGATTTACACTGCAATACATGTATAATTAATGATGTTTACATGTAGTTATACAACATGTAAATTAAAAATTTATGTGCAGGATAACTAGTCAATGTGTGGTTAGATAATTACACTAAATATTCTTGTAATCATGTGCATCCAATGGGGTATCTAAATTAGGAAAAACATGGTACCTAGTGTGAACCAACTAATATATGTCATATATCTATGTATCCTAGTTTGATGCTCTGATACTTCACAACTACATCCTTGAATTTTTCTCCAAAAATAATTATACTATTTATAGTCACATGTATGTGAACTATCATAAAAAAGATAATTATATAATGAAAGAAGACAAATAAATTAATCTAAAAACGTATTTGTGCATTGATCAATAATATAAAATTATTATAAATACTTATGTGACCACTCTTATAAAACATGATTTATTCAAAGGCACATATTAAGCAGTTGGGCCAAAGTCCAAATTTTTTTATTCAAATTAATTATATTTATCTTCATGACTAGAAATATACACATTCCTTTAATAAAAAAGATATGATCTCTAATTCAATTTAAAATTAATTTAGATATATGATGAATTACCTCATGTTATAATTCATTCAGGATTATTGGATGTGGGTGACACTTCTATTCCAACTATCATTGAAAAATAGTATTAATGGGAAAGAAGAGGATCACCAAAAACTCAAGGAAAATAAACAATTATTTTTAATATAAATATTTTAATATAATTGTATATAGAGATAAATGTTTTGCATGAATGTTATTTGGAAAATTCCATTTCGTTTTTGAGAAATATATTGTTTTTACAATCACATTTAATATTTTCAATACCCACAAAATACCCCATAGATAAATAATAATAATAATAATAATAATAATATTTATATAATAATTACTTAAACTATAAAATAATTAACTATTATTCAAAATAAATAAATATAATTATATTTTTTCAAATAATATTCGATTATCACCAAATATAACATCGACCAACATGCCTTCCTCATTAGTTAGATGACCAAGAATTTTTTTATTCAGTTAATTAAATAGAAATATTACTTATAGAAAAATATAAATTTGAATTATATTCCAACAAACCAGTTGAAATTTTATTATTTAGACACAAGAAAAATATTCCAATATAATTGTTAAAACCCTATAGAATTTAACAAAGTTTCTTTTATACACATTGTGTGTAACCTTATCCGGTCTTTCTTCAGTGTAATTCGTATAACATGCCTAATGACCAAGGATATTATCTAGAAATAAAAAATGTAACCCTTGTGGAAAATAGACAAAATCTAAAAAATATGAAACCTCATATGAACTAATACAACATAATATAAATACTTCATCTAGATATATCTTGTAAAATATTTTACATATCTTGTTTCATCAACCGTTATATTGAACATTATTTATCTTAAATTATATAACTAAATACTAATATAAACCACCATGGCCAGGGAAAACATCCAGTAATTTTATTCCATTAAAAGGGAATATGATATTCTAATAAAATTTCAGTGATAAAAACCCTTTTGCATTATTCAACAATGCTATGTTAGTCATGAAAAACCCAATATATATAACATCATCATTATCTATTATATTTTAAATTATTATCATATAACTAATAACATGATTCATGACACACATTAATAATAAACATAGAATCTAAGGATTATTACATAGGTCCAATGATTGGAATATCAATGGAAACATGAAAAATTTGAAATTACTATTAAAAAGATTATTTTCATATCATTTATTAGGATTTTAATAATGGATAAAACCATTATAATGTGTTTCAATGTAATATTATCCCCTATCCCAGAGATACATAACCATCAATATTTAAAATACCATATTATCCTACAATATAAAATGGGTTTAAGGAATATGTTCATAGAATCTAATGTATCTCTACATAACATAGGACTACAATGAAAATTTCAGGAGGCATGTAACCCAATGAGTTTATATGTTTTGCTGTAATATAGATAAATTATGATGTTTTAATAAATAATATTATATTTAATCACCAAAAATATTTCAATTTATACAAATCTTTTGGGAAGTTATATTTTTTGTAACCACCAACTCCGACATTTTTATCCATTATTGAGATTTGTTTTGATAATCGCACATTTTATTTTTTTAAAATATATGATGGATGTGTAGGAAATTTTTACAAGATAAATGTTGACATATATTTATTGATGTAATTGTTTCATGAATAAAACCTGAGTGTAAAAAAGAGAACATTTTTTTGGAGAAAATGTACAGTTTTTCGAATGCCATAAATTATTTTCTAATGGTTTATTAAATTAACTAAAATTATAATCCTAAATGGTCATGAGAATTTATGATGGGTAACAATATATTATATTAATAAAATAATATTTGGTTTCTTAATTATGGGATTCTAGATTTTTTTTTGCGATGTAAGATTTCATATTACATTAGTCGTAATGATATTGTTTTATGAGAGTAATTTAAATGATTTTGAAAAAAGTAGATGTTAATATTTTTTGGGTATAATGAGTTATAAATATTATTTATTATTTATTATTCTATTATGGAGAATGATGGATAATATTTTTTAAATTGAATGAATTAAAAAAAGGTTAAATAGTTATGCAATTTTTATTTTTTATAAAATGACTTATTATAAATTTATTTATATACTAACACAAACTATTTTATTAAAACATGAATATATACAGGTTGAACCTTTTTATTAATGATTTTTAATGGAAATATAGTGGGTTTTGATTGATGAATATGATATGATAGATAATGTAGTTGAAATTATTAGTGTTATATCAATGAATTTATCTCATGATACAACTAAATACAAAAACTTATCATAATTTCATAACACACAAAATAAGTTGAAAATATATTTTCATTGATGTTTTATAAAAATGGTCATGATAATAATGTGATTCAATATCTTACACGTTAATAATTTTGGAGGAATCCACTTGGAAAATTTCTCATTTTCATACGATAATATTTTATAAATGGAAAAGGAGGACATAGGGAAATAAATTTAGGGAAAAACATTTGGTGTATATTTTTAAAAAATTGGGGGGAATAATATACTGGATAAGCTATTAATGGAATATATAAATTTTTTGGAGTATTAATATTATGAAAATATATACCCAATGATAATAGATCATAATAGGGATCATCAAGATCATATAAATGGTGATCTAGCATAGTCTTATACTAATGATGAATATTATATGAATAACATATAAAATGTGTAAATTATTTTAGTATTATTTATTTTGTTTAAAATTAAAAACATGATTATATTGAGAATTAATGAATCATAGGTCTGAAATTATGTTTCTAATTATTGGAATAATGTATTAAGGAATAATATTAAAAATCATGATTAAATTTTTATAAAGATAAATTATATGATTGAAGTGTGTACATATATGATTTCAATAGTTATAATGTAGGGGTATTTTATTTAAAGGTTGATAAATGTATAGAGGACTATACATTCCTAAGATAATATACCATTTTTTTTCTTATTTCATTATATTTTATGTTTATTAATAATATTTTTTGGTACACTTTGTCATGAATTTTGAAAAAATCATGTTTAACGGAAAGAAATAGATTAGGGATATTATGTAAATATTTGTTATAATTAAGATTATTATGTAAAAATGTTTTTTGAAACATATACTGATGAGATAAGGATAACCTTGAGGAATTAATTGAGATTTTGTTACCTAAGATGTCAATATTATTTTTGACCAAAATCAATATATTTTGAACATTATATTACTATGAAAATCTTAATTTTTTTCTATGTATGGTATATCATATCATAATAGTCGATATAATATCAGGAATAAAGGTATTTTTTTACTTTTGGGAATATATATGTAATTATTATGGTTTTCTTTCATCATTATAAATGATATTTTTTAAAAAATATTTCTTTATTTTAGATAATATATTATTTTTTATATAATTTTATGATTTTTGACTTTATAAATGAATAATTTTTTTTATAAAAAAACGTTTTATATCGATTTCTAAAGAATATTTTATCTAATATTTTTATTAATTTAGTTTGAAACATTTTTACATATATTTGAATTTTTTATTAGGTTTAATTTTTATTGTGTTAATTATATTTACCATTGGGGTGTCATTATTTAGGTTTCAAGGGACACATTCTTATTTCATTACATAAAAATTTATTTATAAACACGTTTTAAAAGTTTTATTTAGTATTGAGATAAAAATAGGTGTAATTTCATGAAATATATCTATATATATATGTATCTAGTAGATATTTATTTCTTTAATTAGGAATCAAAAAATAGACCATATAATTCATCTTTTGAATGAAAAAGTCGTGGATGTGAAAACTGATCAAACACATAACATATTAATAAAATTATTCTAATATAATTGAAATAAATCATGTATTTGTATTTTAATATATTTTTTATCATAATGGTAAATTAATTACTAAAATCTTGTAAGAGGATTATAAACATCTAAATTAATTTATAGAAAATTTCTATCAACTACAATGGTATGTTTTTTGAAACACATTCACAATTATGAGCCTCATAATGGTAGAAAAATTGTTTAAGGAAAATTATAAAACTATAAGTTTCGTATTATTTATATAAAAATTAATTTACTTTTAAAAATTAAATTAAATTAATGTATATTAAAATTATTTCCTTTCAACATATGTATCATTATCTTAAAATCTAGACTTATTATCTATTACACTGTGTTACTGTTCCATTATTAGAAATAATTTTAAATTAATGGGGTTTAATGGACTCTAGAACTCAATGTAATTGATTATAACAATATTTAAATCAATTTTTAATTATACTATAGATAAATTTCAACAGGATAAAATTTAATTAATGGGTAGAATGTAATCACCATGAGTTGTTAGTGTTTGTAACATTATGTAAATATCTTTTTTTAATGTAATAATGCCTTGGTGAAAATACCAAATCCCGAAAATATATAAATGTGAAAAAAAAGATTAAAATGTCTAAAAGGGGAAAATTTATTAATATATTTTTCATGAATCGGGATTAGATCTATTGGGAGGTCATCCATCCATGAAATAACACTTTTAATTTTTTTTGGAAAGACCATCCAACACACTATTCGTCGAGCGATAAGCATGACTGAGAATATGATTATGTTCCGTAAATTGTTGGAGGCATTATATGCATCTTCATGTGAGGGGCCATTCTAGGTAAACAATCCCATGTCAAAGATATTGATCGTTGTTAGTGGAGTCACATTCAATATATATTTTATTCCATCCATTTTTCTTTATGAGACTTTCAATGATAATGACATTGTACACCTTTGCTTCAAAGGGGGAGGCCACACCACACATACGATAACTAAAACACAAAAAATTCCCATTATGATATCTACACACTAATCCAAATACCACAATGCCTGGGTGGCCTTTTGAGTCACCATCCATATTTATTTTTATCGAGAAATGTAAAGGGAGTTTCAAAAATACATCCTACATACCTTTCATCTGCATGCATCTTATTTTTATTTTTATCATACTAAGAACAATAAGATCCATGATAGAGTTGTGGGGGGTACCTATATTCTTCATTCTATCTTGATTTATGGAAATTAATATCATCCCTTAAGCATCAGAAATATTGAAAGTATTATTGTTTTAAATGATATAACTTATCTCATTCCAGATGACAAGAATTAGTTCAACAACAACAACAACCAAATGATGTTCATCTCTAAGAGAGGCATCCATAGTAGTGCATCTTTGAAGAGAAAGATGAATGGACTCAAAACCTATCCATATGAGATAAAAAATGTTAAAAATGTATTTCCATAACTCTTAAGAAGTAGAGAATTAGAAGAAATGGTGGTCAGTATCTTCTCTGTTCTGATTACACATAAGACATTTAGAACAAAGTAGAATATAAAATAATTAATGAATGAAATCTGTGGGAAATATATTTTGGGATGTTCAATAGCACAAGTTAAATATATAGGATATAACCCATGAATTGTTTATCTGTTTTTACCATGGAAAATATTAGTTTTTATTTCCAATATTATTATTGTATAAAATATTAGAGTTTAGTAGACTATTATGAGCTAGTTCCTAAACCATGAAATCCCCACTATTTAATGAAGGGTAAACAGTCATTATAGTGATGATCTCATTGGCTAAATCAATTTCTGAAGAGTTTGGTTAGTCTTATTTTGATATATTAATATTAATAGATATTTTCATGGGATTAATCATTGATGAAAGAGGGTAACCATTTATGTTATCCAACCAAAATTTCAAATAATATCCTTTATTAATAATCATTCTATAATTAGACATGATTTTAGAAAATGAGTTCATAATGGAAGGATATATAAAAGAGTCTCTATGAAAAGAAATACCTTTTCATAGACTATTAGAAAACCCCCCTTTAAGGAAATTCAATGCCAATGAATTATTGTTTGTAAGATTAAACATGAGTTTTTTATGAAGGGCTTCATTAAAGAGGAAATGTTTCTTAATATTAAGGACACTGTAAGAACATGGTTCTTATTAGTGAGGTATGTGTTTCTTCTTTTCCTTTCCCATATGTTTTTTTGACAAAACTAGGAAAATGTGGGGAAAAATACCAAATTTATGTGTACACTCTGCGTACTTTTGAACAAATGTCATCTACTTTTCCCATGTGAGATGAGAACATAGGATGTGTTGTATTTATGGCGTTTAAGGGATAAAAAATAACTACATGTCGTGTACTTAGTAATACATGCCATGTAATCAGTCGGGTACTTAAACAGTGAAGCGGTGGAATATAACCGCCATAGGAACAGATAAAATGAATGTACACGCCATGTACATGGATGTATATGCTGTGTAGTCATGTTTTTTTCATTAAAATAGGTAGTAGCCTCCTCATTCGATAGATGAGGCAGAGAGTTCACGAGGATCCATGTGAGAGGAGGACAAGAATAGGAGGAGCATCCGATCGCTCACCGGGACTCCAGTTATTCCAACATAGATCCTGTTTGAACCGCACAGGTAAGGTTATCCCACTTATTATATATTTCCATCCAATTATATCCCTTAGTGAAGTTATTTATGTTTGAATGGGTAATCATTTCTCTCATATCTGTGTTGTTCTTGGTAGTTTCGAGAGGCACCATTCATGTATATCGATCATAGGAGATCATGGTAGGTGGTCTAGTGTTTATTTACAACTATCGAGTTGATTTTGTGTACCATTGTTCTACACACCCATGTTTGGGGCGATATATTGGCTGAGGCTTTGACTGTTGAGATACCTAGAATTGCATCGGTAATCTAATAAATAAGCATAACCTGCTATTTGAAATCATTTCTCTGATCTAGGGCCAACCCATGGGTGTGTTCCCCTTGTTTATCCGTTTGTCCAGGATAGCCATGGGTATGTTGTGATTATAGAATGTTTTGAGTTTTCTTCAGAGGAAACATATATGCATTGTTTTCTTGTGTGTTGGGCTTGGCCCGGTTACATGCTTTTCCTATAGAACACCTAAGGGAACTATTTTGTTTTTCCTGAGTGCAAGGTTCTTATTAGCCTAAGGGAAATGTTTTTTTATCCTGCGGGCAGGAACATGAATGTCTATGGACAAGATTAAATTGAATTCAATTATATTGAATTATTGAATAATTATTAAAATATATATGTAACTGGTAGGAATAGTTACTTTTTAGTACATACAAGTTTACTGCATTTCATTATTGCACACTGTTGTTGCACATTTTCACTGACAGTTGGGCATGGGCCTTTGGTGTTTATATACAGGGATTTGTTTTTCACACCCTATTTGGGTAATGTATTGGGCCCCAATAGATTATATGGCTATAGGTGTTGATTAGGGAAAGAGTCCCTTCATAGGTACAAGATTATTGCAGAGGAGTAGGAGAGCATAGGCTTGCAATTCTACTGTGTTCCTGTTAGACTATATTGTTTTTGATTTTATATTCTTTGTGCCTTGTGCTATATTGTATTAGATTGTAGAACATCATGTTTGGATGAATTCTGAGAATTAGTGAAATATTGCATCATCATCTATATGAATTTTTGTTATCTTTTACTTCAGTTCTGTTGTACATATCATGATTATTGTTTACTGCTTCCTCTTTTTTATGTTTATATTTTATTATGTTGTGATACACATTGAAAAACGAGGGAATAGTTTCTCCAATATGTGTCATAGTCCCCCGCTGCTATTTGGCATCCTCTTTGATTTTTGAGAAATGCACTTGAGGTCATGTGACCAACCAAGTTCGGGGCACCCATTGTGTGGCACCCAGATCTGGGACATTACAAAGTGGTATCAAAGGATTTATTTTCTCTATGTTATTTTATTTTTTGGAGACAATTTAATTAGAAAGATTTTTTAGGGATTTTTAAATAAACTGTGTTCGGGAGTAGCTACACTGTGTAGAGGTAAAGTCCAGATTACCTCGAAATAAATTGTGATTTTCTGTTATGATTATTACAGTTGATTTTATTTCACCATTGCGTGATGCACTTGTGGAGTAATTTTTATATTTTAAACATGGGTTCTATTTAGTTGAAACCCGATGAGATAGGGGTATTACATCTAATTAATCATTTAGGAACATGGTTATATCACATGTCTTGCATAGCATTCCATGCCAGGTAGGAGAATTAAAAATTTCTTGTTGTTGTGATAGATGATGTGCTAGTAAATTAATTCTGTTGTGATAGGTACATTGATAGATACAACTACTATTGATATGGTATTGGAACATGTTATAGTTAAGATTATGGGTGCTAAACATTGGTTCTTGAGATGTATGGGCTCTCTTGGACAGGAATTTGGTGGATCATGATCGAGCCTTTTGTTGCGTTTTTTTATAATGTAAAACTTCGGGTGCTAAACTTTAGTTCTCAGGGAGTATGGGCCTTCACAAATAGGAAATTGGCATACAAACACATGAAATTAAAGAAAAAGTGGCTCCAGAGTATTTTTTGAGGTTTACTATTCAGAAACCCAGACAACACGGCGTGTGGTTCAATAAACACACGCCATGTAATATTCTGTTAGGGGGAAAACTATTTTTCTTAAGTACACATCGGGTACCGTATGTACACACCGTGTAGTCTCTAACTAGATCATAGGCTAAGTGGGCAGAGACAAGGGATTTTGGAATCCATGGGTGAACATGTCATGTATCATTCATACATGCCATGTTTTACTGACATTTTGTCCGCCCATGTAACTAATTACCAAGGTCAGTGTTATCCTTTCACATAAACATCGTGTCCACCTTGAACACACTGTGTAGTGTCTTTTTAAGCAGAACTGTGTGGTTTGGACGTGTAGAAAGACTCAAGAAGGGGAAGAGGATTCAAGTACACACCATATTTGGGGACAACATGTCGTGTGGGTGGGGTATCACATGACCTAGGGTGGCTGAAGTACATGCCTATGTGGATGGATTATATCACACGCCGTGTAGTAATTGTACACACCATGTAGTCATGTTTTTCAAATCTTATGTTTTCTTCTTCTCATGTTCCCTTCACGGTCTTTTAGTTTTCAGTCCTTGATAATCTTGATATATGGTGTGCATCTAACCTTGTAGAGTCATGCCGCCTTGAAGACCATGAGTTGCTCACCATGAGAGTGGTGATGATTATACTCTCGAGACGGTAGGCCATGGGATACCGATGGATCCAACTACAATGCCAGATGCAGCGCCTACTATTATGTAGGACACATGCATGGATACAAACTTCCATGAAGGCTTCATGATGTCATGCCAACCTTCCATGGAGCACCACAGGGTGCCACATCAATAGTATATCTGACACGTATATTCCAATAGTAGCATCCGCCTACATTTTCAGGGGATTGTGAACCACATGCTACAGAGTCATGGATGGATTCTATGAAGACTATCTTCAAGCACCTAGAGACGCCTCCTAGGAGGAGGGTCAATCTCGCTATATACATGCACTGTGATTCGACCAAGAGGTGGTGGGATGTTATCACCAAGACTGAGCCTCACCGAGACATGGAATGGGAAGATATTCATGCAGTCTTCGATGAGTTTTTCTTTCCATAGACGCTAAGGGAAGATCAAGCTCGAGAGTTCATGAATCTACAGTTGGGCGCCAGGTCAGTTATGGAATATTCTACCTGTTTAACTGAGATACATCATTTTGCAACTTTTCTGGTGGTTGATGAGACGTTGAGGGCTAGGCGATTGGACGATGGTCTTATATATGACATCCGAGTGCTGGTGAATGTTTTCTGGTTGCCTATAGTTAATGCTATTGTGAACCAGTAATTGATTACTGAGCAAAACCTATAGAAAGATAGTGGTGCAGACTAGGATGGCTCAGCACCAATATCTGGCAGTATTTCTACCTATAAGAGAAAGAGGCATATAGATTCCCCAATGGTGGCATTGTTAGCCAGAAAATTCTTCAGGTGGCCAAATAAGGTTCTACCAATGTGGTAAAATGGGGCACAAGAGACCTCAGCATCCACATGACCTAGTGGAGTGTTGAGATTGTGGCAGGATTGGTCATCTTCAGTGTTTTTGTAGGGTATTTTCACCAGTTACTAGTAAGAGGGGTTCCATGTAGACTCGGTGTGTAGGAGCACGGCCAACAGCTTCATACCAATCAGGATTTTGGAATACGTCATGACGTTCAGGCTAAGGTGGTGGTCGTGGTAGCCAGGCACCAAGACCTCAGAGACTACAGGGTGGGTTAGCTTAGGTTATCTAGGCTGTGTCGCAGGACTGCAACACTAGGTAGACATATGCAGTGCCACAGACCCAACAAGAGAAGGATCCCAGACCTTGCACTATCATGGGTACAATTCTTGTTGCTTTTGTTTCATTTTCTGTACATTTCGATACTGGGATACTCATATATTTATATCTGTTCCCATTGTGGAGAGCCTTGGGATCTATTTTTCTTCTTCTTCGGATATTATGACACTAGACACTCTGTTGGGAATGTGAATGACAAGTGTGAATCAGTGCATGGATTTTCCCCTAGAGGTTGGTGGGTGTCACTTTCTCTGGGAACACTATTTCATAGAGATGACAACCTATTATGTCATTCTTGGGATGGACTAGTTGATACCCTTTCGAGCCATTATATATTGCTATTGTTTCATGGTGAGTTTCACATCACCCGAGGGTGGAGAGTTTCTATAAAGGGGTGAATGAGATGTCCAGGCTAGCCGATCTGGACTAAAGCATCATGGGCGAGTGGAGTGACATCCCAGATTGCAAGTTTATATCTGGATGACCAAGTAACTTCTCAATAGGATTTCCCTCCAATTATTAACCATTTCAGTGATGTCTTCCTGGATGAATTTTTAAGTCTAACTCCATAGAGAGAGGTAGAATTTTCTATTGAGCTTTTGTCAGGAGTGGCACCAATGTCTATTCCTCCTTAGAGGATGGCTATGCAATAATTTCAGGAGCTCATGAGGCAGTTAGAGGAGTTACTAGGAAAGAGTTTTATCCGACCCAGTACTTCTCCATGCAGTTCACTGTCATTTTCAATATGAAGGTAGTTGGTACCCTCATACTCTACATGTATTGTCGTAAATTGATCGAGTTAAAAGTTAGAACTGATATCCCTTACAATTTATTGATGATCTTTTTGATCAACTTCAAGGATCATTAGTGTTCTCAAAGATTTACTTAATATCCGTATATAATTAGTTAGAATTTAGACAATTGGACATACTTCTTACATCCTTTTAATGTAGATATGTTCTATTCGAGTACTTGTTAATGCCATTTGGACTCACAAATGATCCAGCATTTTTCATGGCTCTAATGAATCATGTGTTCCACCCATATCTAGATTCTTTTGTGGTAGTTTTCGTTGACAATAGCTTGGTGTACTCTCACACATGACACAACCATGCCACCCAACTTCAGATCATACTGATTACACTGAGAGAGCATCAGTTATATGCTAAGAACTCAAAGCACCACATTTGGATGGGCCCGATTCCCTTCCTGGGTCATATTATCTTTGAGGTAGGAGTTCTTGTAGACCTAGGGAATGTGAGAGCATTATATTCCTGAGAGAATCCTAATAATTTGTTTGAATTACATAGTTTTGTGGTGTAGACTGGTTACTATAGGCACATTATACATGACTTCGCCCACTTAGCAGTGCCATTGATAGGTTTTACTGAGATGGGTATGAAGTTTTTTTGGTTAGAATCTTGTGATATAGCCTTTCCGACGCTGATGGGAATGATGACAGAAACACCAGTCCTGATACTTACAAAACAAGGGAAGAGCTATATAGTTTTCTATGATGCATCTAGTATTGGGCTAGGAGTAGTGTTGATTTAGGGTGATCGAGTCATTGCATATGGGTCTCTACAATTGACGCCACATGAGAAAAATTACCCAATGCATGATATCGAATTGGATGCAGTACTTTATGCGTTATGCTATTGGAGACATTATCTCTTGGGGGAACACTATTTGGTGTTTCCGGACCACAAAAGTCTTGAATACATATTTACCCAGTAGTAAATGAATTTGAGATAGCGAAGGTGGGTCGAATACCTTCAGTCCTTTGACATTGAGATTGCCTATACACCTAGTAAGGGTAACAAAGTAGTCGATGCACTAAGTAGGAAGACATAGATACATGCAGTGTAGGAGGCCAGTAGTGAATGACAGCTTATGGCTTTGTTCTATGAGATGCATTTGGAGGTGCATGATTTTTAGGGGTGAACCTATCATTCATCCTTAGTTGATAATTTTACCATCCTGGATAGAGTGACGATGAGACATCTATCATATTCATAAGGCCTAGTTTTATGGGAGTTGGTGGCAACTAAGGACCCTCCCTCGAGTTGGACGATATGAGATGATGAGGTACTGCTTATCCATGGACAAGAGTGGGTTCCTGGGGATATATGCGAGTGTTTGATGTGATAATTTCATGCTTCATTTTAGGCAGTTCATCCTGGAGTTACCTTAATGTACTATTACATGTGACGTCAGTATTGGTGGCTAGGTACGAAAAGTGAGGTAGTTGGTTTTGTTACGAGATTTTCCACCTGTTAGTAAGTGAAGGCAGAGCATTAGAGAATAGTCATACTATTACAAAATTTATCCATTATGAAGTGGAAATGTGGTTGATGTCGTAATGAACTTCATGACTAGGTTGATGAGGTCACCTAGAGGCAGCAATTATATATGGGTTGTTGTGGACACACTAAAAATGGCAACTCACTTTTTTCTGATCAAGGAGACCTTTGGTGTTGAATATCATGGGAAGTTGTATATTTGAGAGGTCATATGTCTTCATGGGGTTCCTAGTTATATTTTTTCAGATATGGACATCGATTTTACATCTTGTTTCTGGAAAAGTTTCTATAGGGAACTAGGTACACAGGTTCTTCTGAACACAGCTTACCACCCTCAGATCGATGGCTAGTCAGAGCGTACAATACAGGTACTAGGGGACATGTTGCGTGCATGATTCTTGGACATTGAGGTCTTTTGGTAGAAGCCAATATCCCAGGTTGAGTTTTCATATAATAATAGTTTTCAGGGAACAATTGAGATTGCACCTTACGAGGTTTTATTTGGTAGGCCATGAAAATTAACCTTGTTTTGGTTAGAGGCAGGTGGGGTGGCTTTAATAGGACCATGTCTCATATAGGAGACTTTAGAGAAGGTCCAGTTGATTCAAAAGCAGATGGCTACGACACAGTCTCATTGTAAATATTATTTTGATCGACGCAGATGATCCTTGGAGTTCATGGTCAGGGATCATATTTTCTTGCATGTTTCATTGAAGTTGGTAAACAAGTGGATCTGGAGACAGGGTAAGCTTTCACCACAGAATTTTGGGCCCTTTGAGATTATCGAGAGAGGTGGGCAGGTTTCCTATCTGTTGCAGTTCCCACAGAGGTACTGGGCCATGCACGACGCCTTCCATGTATCACAGCTGTGCCATTATCACTCAGACCCATCTCATATTTTTCATCCCGAGGAGGTTGAACTTCTAGTTGATGCATTCTTTGGGTTGAATATGATACATATTGGTGATATGAGCCAAAATGTTCTTTGAGGCTGATCTGTTACACTCGTACGGGTGCTATGGCAGCATGGATGAGGGCAGGAAGAAACAGGGGACATGGATGCTGACAAACATGCTCAGTTGGAAGAATTGTTCTAATCCTTATCATCACCACCCTTTTAAGGGAAATTCAAGGATGAATTTCTGTAAGAGGGGATCTTTGTAAGAACCTGGTTCATATTCTTGAGGTACATGTTTCTTCTTTTCCTTCTCCTTATGTGTTTTGAGAAAAAAAGGGAAATGTTGGGAAAAAATACCAAATTTATGGGTACACGCTGTGTAATTTTGTACACACACCATGTACATTGGCCTTATGAGATGAGAACATATCGAGGGTAAGCTTTTCAGTGGTTAAGGGTTAAAAAACTAACTACACAATGTGTACTTAGTAATACACTCCCTGTAATGAATCTGTAGGTAAACAATGAATTGGCAGAATGTAGCTGGTAGGGGAACAATTAAAAAGGAAAGTACACGCCGTGTACATGTAATTAAATGCTGTGAATTCATGTTTTTTTCATTAAAATATGTAGTAGCCACTTAATTCGACAATGGAGGAAGTGAGTTCACTAGGAGCAGTAGGAGAGGAGGCTGGGACTTAGAGGAGCTCTCGATTGCTAACGGGGACACCATTTCTTCTGCTGTTGATCTCATTCGAACTGTGCGGGTAAGGTCTTCCCTCTTCATGAACCATTAAATCCCATTATTTCCTTATGGGATGTTATTTAGGTTTGAATGGGTAATCATTTATCTCTAATCTATGTTGTTTTTTGTTTTTAAGAGAGGTGAGTTTCACTTTATCAATCTGAGGAGATCGAGGTAGGTGGTTGTGTTTTTTTACAACTTTCGAGTTGATTTTGTGTACGGTTGTGCAATGTTACAATGTTCAAGAAGAAATATTTTAATATACATGTAATATTGAGATACCTATAATTTTATAGGTAATCTAATAGATATATTTAAACTGCTATTTGAGATCATATTTTTGATCAAGGGCCACCCCGTGGGTGCATTCCCTGAGTTTAGCCATTTATCCAGGATACCTCTGGGTATGGCATGATTATAGAATATTTTGAGTTTTTGTGAGAGGAAACATATATGAATTTCTGGCTTTTTCATTGGGTTCATCCTAGTTACTTTATTTTCTATGGAACAGCTGAGGGCACTGTTTTGTTTATTCAGGATGGAAAGGTTCTTATTAGCTGGAGGGAAATATTCTAATTAGACTGAGTGCAAGGTTCTTATTAGAATGATGGAAAGTTTATTTTTAGTCTAGGGGAAAGGATTTGTTTATCCTGAGTGTAGGAACATGCATATTGAGGGAAAAAATGCTTTAAATTCAATTATATTGAATTGTTGTATAATTATTAATATGGCGATGTAACTGGAAGGAATAGTTACTTTTGAGTACTTCCTAGATTACTGTATTTCATTATTGCACACTATTTTTTCACATTTTCACTGACATTTGGACAGAATACATTGATGGTTGCCTACTAGAACTCATTTCCCACTCCCGATTTGGGTCATGTCTTGGTCCCAAACATATTATATGGCTATAGGTGTCGATAAGGGAAAAATTCCCTTCAATGGTATATGATTGTTGTAGAGGAGTAGGGGAGCATGGGACCGAGCATAGCCTTGTGGTGCTGCAGTGTTCCTGTTGCACTACGTAGGTTTTGTTTGGATGTAATTTGTTCTAATACTATATTATATTAGATTTTGGTGTATCCTATTTTGCTGCATTCTGAGAATTAGAGACATATTGAATCATTATATATTTTATTATTGTTTATATTTTACATTAGTTCCATTGTCCATATTAGGCCTATATTGGTTTCTACTTCATCTTTTGTAGGTTTATTTTTTCTTCCGTTGTGCTAAACTTTGATAAATGATGACATAGTTTCCCCAATATCAGTCCTAGGCCCTCACTACTAGTCAGCAACCTCTGGCATTTGGGGGAATTCTCTTGAGGTCATGTGACCCACAAGGATTGGGGCACCTATTGTGTGGCACCTACATCCTGGACGTTACAACCACCATTTTCAAAGAGTTTTTATGGGACAATGAAATGTTTCCCCTCAAGAGTGTTTCCACTACTGAACAAGTTTTTATTCAACTTTAAATCTTATTTTTTAATTCAATATTCCATTTATAAGCCATCATGTACTATACCATTTAATAAAAAATGGTGTATTTGACAAGATAAAATGGGGTTCCATCGATAAGGATTTTAATTTCCCAGTGTAGAGTTTATAATTAATATGGTAAACTATATCGGATAATTATGTTCATTTTAGATTTCACCATAATATAGGAACTCCATGGAGCATGATTGGTAGAGATCCTTTTTTTATACTACGGTCATTTAAGATATTTGTCTATCTAACTGTAGAAATATTTTTCCAATGAAAATGGATGTTTTTTTTCAATTTATGGATTTCTATGTCAGTTCTTCAAAGATAGAGAGGGGATATTTGAGATTTTGGATGTTAGCATTGACCCTCAATGGAATAAAATAATTTAATCTTCATGCAAGAGATGACAGGGAACAATAATGTTTCTATAGGAAATAATGTGGTTAATTTTAAATTGCTTAAATTTCTCGGTGATAACATTTCTAAGGATTCATTCAGTAATTACAAAAAAGATGGTAGAGATAGGACCCCCACCCCCCCCCCCATTCTGACACCATTTTTGAAATTGAAATAGCCATTTGGAGTTCCATTAATCAAAACAAAAATGTGTGAAGAACCCAAAAGATTTATCATTTTATTTAAAAAAATGTAAACAAAGTCAAACTGGTTAGGGACCCTGAAAATAATACACTATTACATTGTGTCCAATGCTTTTCTGATGTCTCTTTCACTAACAAAGCTTCCGCTTCTATTATAATTTTTTATCATGTTAGTTCTTTTAGAGGTATGAATGATGCATTCTTGGATGTTTCTACCCATAAGGAATCCAAAATAATTCTGTGAAACAATTTTTTAGCAATATGGTAAAACCTATTAGTTAATAGTTTAGTGATCATTTAATAAATATTGTTAATGGGATAAATGGGGTTGTAGTGATGAATTTCAAAATAATTCTCTAATTTAGGAATAAGAGAGATGAATTTCACATTATTCTCACAAGGAAGGCATCCATTATAAAAAATGGAAAAAATATGTTAACAAACATCATATCTGACAATATCCCAATAATGTTGGAAAAAAGCATTAGTGAAACCATCCGGACCATGGGCACTATCATTTTTTAATCTAAATACTACTAATTTATTTTCAGTGTCTATAAGAACACTAGTCAAGAGATTTTTTTCATTGTCTCGAACTATGATACGAATTATATCATGTTATATGTATTTATTAAGGTCATGGACATTAATGATGCTAATAAAGTATGAGGCAACATGAATAAACAAACCATCCTCATTATCAATATTTTTATCCCCATATTTATGTATGGTAAGGGGTATAAAAGATTTCCTAGATCTCTGTAGAGTGTTATAGAAAATTTTGTATTCTATAACCATCTTTTGGAGCATTAATTTTAAATGTTTCTTTTCATAGATTATCTTTTAATATTTGAAGAGATTTTATCATAGTGAAAATATCAATTTCTTATTTTGGATAATTTGAAAATTCATTGTTTTTCGAGTCATCATGACATTTATTGAGGGTGTTTTTGAGGGGATAAATTTAATCATCAAATTGGTTGACTATTTCATTACACTCTGAATTTAGAATTTTCATCAAATTTATTAATTTCATAATACAAGAAAAAGCATCATTGTTATAATTCATAGGATTATAATTCATTTTAATAATAATGTAACAATCAATCACACATGTCGAGTAATTGATATATCAAAAGGGATGGTTAGGTTTTGAAACCCTTATACTTATACTAACTAGAATAGGGTGATTGTATGATTTTATGTGAGGCTATGTGATACTGGAAATGGTATCAGAGTTATCTTGGTCTTGGTTTTTTTTTGAAACCTCTATCATGTATACATTCCATAAACCTATTATGATTTCTTCTAAAAAATTATATTTGAATCCTACAAGATTTATCTCCAGAATATTATTTCACTCAATTCATGACATAATTTTTTAGTAGAAATTTTAGAGTGAAAATGACCCTTTTCTTCAAGGTATAAGAATATCATTGAAGTCTCAATAGCTAATCCACTGATCTTGGATCTTGATATTTGAAAAATATGGGATTTTCAATAAAGATCACATATCCTACTACCTATTATTAGTATTAATAAATGTGAATAAGACATGAATGTTTTTAAAATTTTGTTCATAGGAAAAATATTGAGAAGAAATATTAAAAAATTACACCTTTCTTATTGAAGCGTGAGAAAAGATCCAATGTGAAACCAATGAACTATTATTAGAAGTAGCACCAATGAATATTTAACAAGATTTATCAAATCTTGAAAAACTAGATGAAAAATTAATTTTCGGATTAGTGGTTGAATTTTTCTTTGGTTTATGCATGAATAAAATGGTTTTTGAAGTTGTGATGGTGTCATCGATATAAATAAACTAACATTAACAATATATAATATTCATTTGGAAATACTTTCAGGGTTGACCACATTTTTTTACATCCAATGTTTAGGTTCCTTGTGGATTCATTGGGAGGTTAGATGGATTTCTCATTTCTCCTTGGTGAATCCCTATACCATTTCATTGGAAGGTTAGCGGAATTAATATAATCAGGTTTACTTAACTTTTCGTATGTCTGATTTTTTTATTCTTCACTAGTAAATTTTTGATTGGATACAAATCCTATGATCTTTCTATCATCATAATTTTTTAAATATGTATTTGTATCCTTGTTTTCATTCAAGGTGTTGTTTTCATTATCAATATCTGTATAGTCAGGTGGTAGTGGACTCTGATTGTCTTTATGGGGGAATTTTTTTGCTAGAGTTTTCTATTCAGATGTTACAACCACAACAACATCACATGGTATATAGATGTTCTACCTAGATGCAATGTTTGAGGCATTAGAAGAGTTTCCAGTGTTTCTATACCCATAGATCCCAAATGTAGTTGTTGTTCCTGGTTGAGTAGAACAAAAACCTAAGGATGTGTTATTGTGTCCCTATAATGATGCTCCTTCCAAAATATTTGATTCCACTACATCAGTTAAAGGGCCTTTAGTAGGCCCCAAAATGATCTGTCCATATGCAGTGCTCGATGTCTTGAAATTATTTCTGTAAGACAATTTTCTATGACCTTGGATCTATACTATAGTTTTTGATTTTCTAGTTAGAGAAGAAAATAAACATCTGGTAATGGGTTTTGATCAACCCCAACAATGGACTGGGTGAGAGTGACTTCATCAGAAACTCTATAGGGGGAGTATTTGGCTGGTTGAATTGACGAGTTATTGGAATCCTCCATGTTTCCTTCAATGGTAGGTAGGGAAATGAAATCACCAGTCACAAAGGACCTGGTCTTTGTTAGTTGGAAGTAACATTAATCTCAGAGGATTGAGAAGTGCATCCTATTTTCTTTCCTTGATGATCATTATTTCAATTTTATTGGATATATTTTTTTTTGGGTATTTGTCTTCAATTTATGATACTTATTGTTTTTTATTTAAATTATCCATGATGAGGATAAATGTTTTTTCATCAATACCATCTTCATCAATTTCAATCTCCTCCCCTTCAACCATTTAATCAAATTATTCTCAAGGCGTATCCTTTTATGTGGATGGCATTCCAATTGTATTCAACTATGTTTTATTTAATTTTATGGAGGCGACTGTCTTCTCTAGAAAATTCCATTTTTATTTCTTATTTATCATTATTTTAATCAATTATATATAAGTGGGGTGATTACATTTCTTTTTCACCACTCTAAAATTGATGATAGCGTGTCCAATAATATTTAAATATTCACAAAAGGGTGGATTAATCTTTTTTCCTATCCTGACCTCTGCATAGTAATTTTTAGCATTATAGGTGAAGATAGGATGAGGATTTGATTCCATGATTTCTACTACCATAACTCTTGTATATAGACCCAGATATCCATTCCATGTTATATGATCTATATTTAAGTGGAACCCAGTTCAAGTGGAAATGTAATTCAATATCTAATTATCCCAAAAACTTTAGAAAATTACATGTAGTCTTACCGAAATTTGGACCTTGAGTTCCAATGTGTGAATGGTTTAAAAGAAAAATCCTATTATGATAGTCAGTGTAAACTAGATTTTAGTTGAATACTGCATATTATAAATACTCAATCAATGACTTCCTGGGTGTTTATAATAATATAAATATTTTCTTTACCATTGAAAATAATTTCCAATAAGATTAACCCCAATAGTGGGATATTCTAGGTTTGAACTATAGTACCAGCCATTTCTTGTCCCCTTTTAGATAAGAAATTCAATCAAGGATAGAGAACATACACATTTGAGATCTTTTTAAAAGAGCTTCAACATTAGCATAGACCGAATATTCTCCACCATCTATCTTTTTGAATATAGGATTCATTGATGAATTATATTTTTGAATGCCTAAACACTTATTCACTTCAATGATGGCAGTTCGAGAGACATCATTGGGAAGATCATGATCTTGTTGTTTGTTAGGTGTGGTATGTTCTATGGTTCTCACACAATCAAGATCAAAAGAGGCCATTAATATCTAGCTCTATAAAACTATAATTCATTCATCATAGAGATTATGAAAGGTCAGGTTTATAAGTTGGTCATTTTCAAGATATATCAGGGAGCCGCAAACCCTCTATATTCAATTATTGACGTCTTGTTTTGGAAATCCATATTATGTAAATATCTTATTGAATAGTATGTGATAATAAAATCTACGAACTATTGTCAGTAATACATAATTATAATATAAGGTAATCATCATTACAGTTTCATTATACAATTCAAAAATAAAAAAATTATAAATCATTAGTAAATGTTTCGATAAATAATCCCGAAAAACGTATGTTTTAAATGGTCCATTTTATACAATAGATTTAATTTTATTATATTTCATATTTAAATATAAAATGGAAATAATGAAATTTATAATATTTATTAAATTAAATGAAATTAATTTTTTAGTTGATAGTGTAAAATTTATTTTAGAGTGAATATTGTCAATTTTCATAAAATGATTTTTTTCAGAGAATATTGATAATACAAATTTTCTAATTATAAACAATTTTTTGATATGATATTGATATATAAATGACATGAAATTTTATAAAAACAATTTTAAAAGAATAAATTATTATTTTATATCTAATATAATTCATTTATAAAATTAATTTTGATCTTACAAACATATATTTTACACTTTTACAATATAAGTAACGTTTTTATACAAATTTATGTTATTTATGGTTTTATTCTTTTAATCAAGCCTTCAGTTTTTATGTATGGTTTTTATTTGTTTTTATTGTAAAATATGTCTCATATTATAAAAAACTAAAAAATTAATTCATTGTGGAATAACATTATAATTTTTTCTTGTGGAAATAATTTTAATACATAAAAATATATTTATTAAAAAACAATTTTTCATTATTTAATTGAATTTACATTAAAATTTTTTTGAAAAACTTGGAAATTTAATCCTAAAAAATATATTCAACATATGTAATTTTCATTCTAAAATTATATAAAATATTCATTTATATTTATATTAAAAATTAATAATTTCCAAGGAAAAATCTTGTCACCGAGGTAATGATTAAAAGGGTTAAAGAGGACGTTAAAATAAATAAGCATCGAAACTGGACATAACACATATATAAATTTGATTTCATGGGAGAATATTGGAATTTTACTTCCATATCTCTCATATTTGAATAACAGGAGACACATTATATGGGAATTTATTTTGTTATATTTTAATGTTTTTAATATTAACCAGGCTATCACTCCCCTCACATATAAAAGGTAACCCTATCACATGGATGATCCACACCATTTTACCATCAAATACTGACCAATATCTTGAAATATATATTCTAATATATTCTTGTAACATCCATAATGTGGTGTTCTTCACAAAATATCACTTCTAAAAGACTTGAGGTGTAATATAAAAGAAGATATTCAAGGAGGAGGTATAAGTCATTTACAAATTCATTCAGGTTAATTTCATATTATACACCATAACATGTATTCTATCCATAATAATATAGTTAAATAATTATCATCCCTATATTGAAATGTTATTATGTTTATTGAAAAAATATATAACTTTTTCCCATCTAATTGATAATGAAAATGGCGCTCATTCTTACGTGTGGACTATCACATCCATGAAGCACTACATTTCATTTTTCATTAGCACCTCACCTGGTTAGTTAAAAATATGGATTTCAAGTATATATGTTATATTTATTACATAATTATTATTTTATAAATATAATATAATATCTACTTTCTTACCCTTCAATTATTTTTGAAAATGAAAATGTTTCTCGTGTATACTATAGTCTGAATGAACGATATTTTTTTGATTATCATCCCACAAGGAATAAAACAAGGGTAGATTTATTGAATTAATATTATATATATCATTGGAATAAATTATATATAGGTAAAAATTTATATAATTAATTTCATTATCATCCTATATAATATTTTAAATGTCACCCATTCAAAAACACTGACTACCACCCCTATTTGTGATATATATATATATATATATATATATTCATCCCCAACTTATATGGATTCCTTAAAAAATATATAGAATATAAAAAATGATAATTATATATTACATAAGGTTCTATAGGTGATGATACAATGACCCCATTGACCATGTTCAACAAAATAAATCCTTTCTGGATAGAATGGCTCTAAAATATCTAACATCAACATAATAAATTTCATAACTAAATTGAACATGATAATAAATTAAATAATAGAGAAACTAATGATTGAAAAAAAGTAAAGTGTTATTAATATATTCAATATGTAATATAATGTTATTATTCATGAATAAAAAATATGCATTTGGCGTGTTGAGTTATACGGTAAGACATTTCTCAACATAATTTATATTCGTTGAGACTTATTCAATTTTCATGACTGGATTTATTTTATGTGCGGAATAATCAGTTATATGTATTTCATTAATAATTCATTTACTGAAATTAATATTTTTTTATATCAATTTCAATTCCCTTAGTAAAGTTTCTTTTAATACAAATTTCACTAATGAAGAAATATATTTTTTTGTTAATACCTTGTATTAAATGTTTTAAACACTTTATCTTCAACCTCCATGTTCATTTAAATAATTTGAGAATTTTCATTTCTATACATAAATATATTTGAATTTTATATTTTAAATTACTTATTTATTTATTTATAAATGTTTAAAAATTAATATTTTCAATGATACCAATATGGGAAAATTTTTACATTTTTATAGATATTAAAATTGAATGTTTTTAAGAGATTAAAAAAAGAACACAATTTCCTACCATTATAATTTTTTTATCAATATGACTCTGAAAGTATATATGTTTATATATATAATACAAATTCTGATTATTTTTGAAATTTTTAAAAATTAAAATTATTTCAATAGAAAAAACATCTCATCTCATTTTTATGGGTTAACAGAACATGCATATTCTAACAGGATAAAATTAAAATTTTTACATGTGTTATGAATGAATTAAAATTTTTATATATTTAATTCTGTTTATTTTTCATGTAATTTAATAGTGATAATGGGTGGGTCCATTATATGTCTCCAATGCATTTGGTAATTATGAAATTGGTAAATTATTATGTCACTTCTATGATATGGAACTGGATATTCATTTATATTTTACTCATATAAAATGGATAAATTAATCAACATATAAGATACTCTTATATTGAATTAGGAATTAACTAGGATGTTTATTAAAATATATATTTTATGTTTAGTGTGATTTGTAAATAATATCCCAGGGTACCTACATGTTTAACCTTTTATTATAAATGATATTTTAAAAAAATATTTATATTTAGTAACATAAGAATATATTAATAGGTTTTTTATAAATTAAAAAACCCATGATTTTGTGAATTTTATTTCATGTTAAATTAATCTTTTTGAAATATTTAAATTCATGTAATACAAAAGATAGATTTCGTTATGTCAAAGCACTATGTATTATATGTGATTAACACAACACCTAATTATGATTTCACTACATAAAACAATTACAGTAGCATTTAGTACACTCAAAACTGTGTTTGGAATTTTTTACACCCAATTTCTAGTTCCTTCAATAGACTTCATTACATGCAATACATTGTTTTATAACATATAATGTACTATAATAATAATTATGAATATATTGTTATAGTTTTCTCCTAGCCGTTGGAATGGAGGCTATGAATAATATTACCTAAAAAAAGAAATTAATTTTTACACATTTTTATAATAAGAATTTTTTGATGATAAATTAACTAGAAATAAAAATAAAACCATTTTCAAAATATATGAAATATATTTCTAGATAAAAAATATTTCTTAAATAAAACACATATTACCTCTAAAAATTAATTATAACACTAATGATAAATAAATTTAATGATATATATATTATATTATATTAATGATCTATAAATTCAAGTTATGCGTTTTAAATAAATTAAATAAGAATAAATACTATTTTATGCATAATGAAATTTTTTTCCTAAAAGGTAATTTTTTCTCCTAATAAGGGAACACCTATTTAAAAAAAAATTTAAACATTTATAAAATATATTTTATAAAATATATTTCATATTTGAAATATGAATACCAATATTTAATTTGGATGATTTTTTGGTATTTTTTTGAGACGCATCAATTTTGAATGAATAGGGAAAACATTGAATTTTAATGTATAACTACATTTTTAATATTATAATTATATTGTTAAATTAAATATCTAATTTTTTTAAAGTATATTAAGATTAATTACACCTATATTAATTCAATTAAGTCCATTTTAATAAATAAGATATTGAAATTGGGTATAATAACATTTAAAACTTTTGCACATTTTTATTTTAAAAACCCACCTTTTCGTCCCGTATGTGATATCAAAATTAAATTTATTTATTCCACTTATGCATTTTGAATTTGAAAAAATGGATTGAATTTTTTAATAATAATTATTTTTCATTTATAACAAGTTCATTTTATTTTGTTGACTAAAATAATTAATGAATGTAATTAAAATCAATTTATGTGATTAAGGTAATAAATAGTTTACTTAGTGGTTTAAAAATTCAAGAAAAGCTAAAATAACATAGAAACATGTCAATGAAGAATTTTTGGGAAATATTTATACCAATTCCCATATTTTCTCTAAAATTCACCACTATTGGATTCCCATGGTTTAAGGGATATGTCTCAATAGTGTATACCTTATGTATTCACAGCAATGCCACTCAACCACTATAAAAAAGATCTAACCCAAATCCCTTATTCAAACCACTAAAAAATTGGATTAACCAAACACTACACAAATAATCTTGCAACATCCCTATACTCATCGTAGATGCCTCACTTTGGTAATAATTCAATCCTAGGTATTCCTCTTCTAAAAACCAAATGGGCTTACCTAAAGAAGAGGGAATGTTCTTCAACATTAACATTGGTTTTATTTTATTATACAGACACTTCAATTATTAGTTTTCTATGATTATATAATACTATATTTATCTTTATTATAGTAATACTTTTTATGTCAAGGTTAAAACCAATATAGAAACCTCATATACATGTAACTCTTCTTTTATTCTTTCTATGTATATAATTTGTTTGGGTGTATTTTTCAAGGGGTAGGTAGAAGATTAAATATTTTTTTGGGGATTTTATAAGGGTTGATGACTACTGAACTATTTCTGAAAATTTTGAATAACCTAAAAAAACCATTCACAATGGGACAATGGCTAAGGAGAAAGTGCAATATTTTTGTAAACCCTCTGGTAGCCTTGTAGAAACTTTGAAAAATGGGTAAGCGGGATTCAACAAAGATATTGAATGGTTTTATAACCATCTGATCCAACCATAATAGGTTTCTAATTGAGTTAGTATCTGAAATAATGTTACCAAATTTTTTTCCTAAATGATCAACTAACGATGCACAGTTTAAAAGTAAGATCCTTAAATTGGGAATGTAAATTTATTTACACTAAATCCATTATTTTTACCCAAACACCCTCAATTTTACCCAAAACTAATCATATATCTATATATTCTTTTCCAATAGGAATTAGAGGCTTATCACATCAATTTGGAGGTAATCCAAAGGCTTATCGGGGTACGTTGAATCCATATTCTTGTAGAATGTCAATGTTCCTGGTGGGTTTACTTGGTTTTCCTTACATATTATTCTGTTTCATTCTCTATCAAATTTCTTAGATCTATGTTTGTTGTAGATATATTTAAGGTATATGATTTCAAAGATTATTATATATGTAGTTTTTTATGATAGGGGAGGTGATCTTTGGAGGGGTTTGTGAGTTTCAACTCGGTTTTGTGGGTGTTTTCATTTTGTTTCCCATTTTCTCCATTTTTTTCATGGTTGGTGGCTTCACTCTTGTTGAATATACTTAGAATATGTTGTTATATTTTCGAAAAAAATTGAAATTTGTGGATTAATTGATATTAATTGATTGTTTAAATTTCTCTTGAGTGATAGTTTAAAAAATTGGGATATATGGGTCTTTTGGTTTGAAACTAAATTTGTCAACATGCTTTTTAAATGATGATTTTATAACGTTTGGTTGTATTATGATATTTAAAAAAGGCCATTAATAAAAAACATTCATTATTGAAATATTTTTTCAATACATCTACTTTTCTTGATTTTGGCATGGTTATTGTGTGTTCATGTGCATTAGGATACATAAGGGTGTAAAGTAACCCCATTAAAAGGAAGGGAAAAAATATTCATGATGTTCCCAGATCAAAATATTCCCCACGTGACTGATTAGTGAATGGATGAATCACCACTCATGAAAATATTGACTTTTCTACAATCATGCATGGTAGGATGTGTTGTTATGAGGAAAGGAATGGGTTAAGACAAAATGGAATATGTGGAAAGGTTTTAGAGCATTGTTTGGTTGCTTCCATTGGATTTTCATAACGTTTTGTGAAAACTGCATGGTTTGGCAGTTGTTTATATTCTAATATATGATATTTTAGAATTAAATTACAAAAATTGTAATATAAAAATGTGTTAACAAAATCTATCATACTTGAGTGATTAGGGAAGTCATTTAGGTAAAATATTCTGAGTTTCAATACTCACCCCTTCTTGGAAAAAATGGTGGTTTTTTAGATATTGTCTTTTAGGACATGGTAAAAGGTAATTTATCACACTTCTATGGTGGTTCTTAGTTATATTTTGTTGTTCTATAGTCTTTCATTGTGGTACTAAATGGATTTTTATTATATAAATGATTTTATTAAGTTTAATAGATTCCATCGGGGTCTTGGGGATTTATCATAAGGCTGTGTAATGACATTACACCTTTTAAATCCCATGAGAAGGGGTGGGATGCTTCATGTGGTTTCAGTCTTGGTCCTTCAAAATAAATTTTTGGAACAAGTAGTCATCATTATAGTCAGTCTTGGAGTTGAAATTCATTATAGTCTATTCCTTGTGATAGGATGGTATAAAGGAGTAAGATTTTTCGAACATGAAATTATGACCATAAAAAAATTTTGTTAACCCTTTTATGGTAAACTTCAAGTTACCATGGATTTGGGAACATGAGTACTTTGGATACACTTATAGGAATTAGAATATCATTTCCAAGGGTTTAATTAATGAGATAAGCTTTCCATTAATTTTAGAGGAATGACCTCCTACTAGGAGTGCATATATCATTTTATATAGTAATATATGATTTAGTGATATATGTTTATTTTTAAAAAAGTAAATATTTTATCAAATGAAATTTTTTACAAAGATCATGGTTGTGATATTTGGAAAATGGTTGGTTTTTCAACAGCACGTTGATTTTTTAAAAAAAAATAATGAACACATGAAATGATGATTTTAAAAAGCATTGTTGTGATGGTATGACATGGTTGAATTTGTAATGAAATCCTATGGTAAATGTTGACTGATTCTTATGGGGTTTTTTGTTTTTTATAGAATATGGAACCTAGTAGCCATCATATAATCCATCTAAAAGAAGATGATGATAATATGGTTGCACCAGATCCTCAAGAGAACAAATTTATGGTTCAAAGTATTTTCCAAGAAATTAACGATGTGAAAAACATAAATTGGAATGATGATACTCAGAAAGTAGATCATTCCGTCCTACTCTAAAAATATAGTACATCCATATTATTGGAATACTTCGAACCAGAAACCGATGAGCTATCGCTAAATTGGTTGAACTGTATCTTCAATTTCATCAGCACACCAATAGAGATAAAAATCAAGCTAAAAACATATACGTTGGATTATATTGAATTCCAATGGTGATATTTTGGTGTGTAGGATAATGTATATCAATAAATTGGTTTGGTTTATTTTTAATAATTTTTGAACAATCAATTCAATCCTCACATGTTATGAACTCAATGAACAAAAAACTACTTCATCTTGATGCAGGTGAATATTTTAATAATAGTGTATGTGGCTAATTCATGAATTTTAAATTATTTTCACCAAAATTTCTATAATTCAATCATTAAAGGAGTCTTTCTTTGAATTTGGGATGAGGTATGATATTATATCAAAAATTATTATACATTGATTAACTAATTATTAAAAATTATTCAATAGAGAGATGGTGTATGAAAGGTAAATCTCACATATTATGGAAGGAGGAAGGTTTTTGAAACCCATAAGAAATATTGGGAACTCTATTTCTTGGAGAAAGGAAAAGAGGGACACATATTTCCAAAATGGGAGTACAAATCAAAATCAGATAGGTGGATCAGTAAACCATCCTCTGTGAACCATGTTCAAAGTAGGATATTTTCAATTTGGTTTTCCGAAACAAATAAAGAGATAGTGTATAAAACATCATAGAGAGTTCCACAACCACAATAATATAGGACATATATGATCGATTATCTGAGTTCTCCACGGTCAAGTTTTTGGGACACTTCTCAGGTGTCATGAGCATCGTATTCATCGAATAGCCAAGACTATCCAATCAATTCTCATCAAAAAAATTTCAATCCATGGTGATTCTAGGAATTCCATTAATCCAAAATAAGGGCTATACCAACAGTGATACATGGAAAAAATTGTGGTGAGTAATAAATTATAAATATACGAACATTATATTTTGGATGACCAGTTTAGACCATAAATAGTGAATGGTATGATTATTTGGAATTATATCCTTATAAAAGATTTTTTTAATATAGATGAATCCCATTCCTTTATTTCATTGTGTGTTTTCAAATTTTAGTGTTTAAATGTTGAGATAATTCCATATGTGATGAAAATTCAAACTCCTCAAGGTGAACGAGAGTGTCGAGCCTTTACGCGTAGACAATGTTCTATAACCATTCATGGAGTTTAGATGAAAAGGAATTGATTAATTCATAAGAAGAATTTTATCTTCATGATATTAGATATGAAATGGTTTCCAAAATAACAGTCCCACAATGACTATTATAGGTGAATGTCCAGTTTTATGAAAGATGATGGCATCAAGCATCTCTTTCAAGGAGACAATAATGTAAAGGTGAATTTAGCAGAATTGTTGGAACTTCCCGAGGGAACAATATCATACAGGTTGAAATCTTTTTCTTTATCATCTATCAATGATATTGAGAATAGATATTTCTCTGATGAGGTGGATCAATTTCCAGACGTTTTCCCCAAAAATATCATATGGTTTCCACCTATGAGTAAAATGGAGTTTTCGATTGATCCCCTACTAATGACTAGTACTATTTCAATTCTATATTTCCATATAAAACCAACACAATTAAGGAAATTTAATGTTCAGTTTTTAGAGTTAGAATGAAAATGGATCATAAGTCCATTCACATCATTATGGGAAGCACCTATTTTGTTCATCAATAAGGAAGATTGAAATATTTGAATCAATGAGGATTATCCTAAAAATTACATAGATACAATAAAGAATCAGTATCCACTTCCATACTTTTAAAATCTATTTGATCAATTAAAATGAGATCAAGGTTTCTCAAGTATTTACTTATGACCAGGATATCACCAATTGTGTGTTTGGAAGGATATTCCAAAGATAATTTTCGAGAGTTGATATGGCTATTACAAGTATGTGGTAATGCCTTTTAGTCTTAAGAATTCTCCATTGGTATTTATTGATTTTATAAATCATATATTTCTATGGTATCTAGATTATTTGGTGGTGGTGTTTGTGGAATACATATTAGTGTATTTAATGACAAGGGATGATCTTGAGAAACACGTGGCGATAGTGTTGAGAGTCTTCAGGGCTCATCATCATTATTCTAAAAACATAATTTTGTTATTTTTGGATACAATATGTATGTTTCCATGCCCATGTTATCTCTAAAAAAGGTGTCTTAGTGGATCTAGAGATGATATGAGCTATTATCTCTTGGAAACTACCAAATAATGTCATGAAAATATGAAGTATTATTGGCCGATTTGATTGTTGTCAGAACATTTTTAGTGATTTTTCATGACATGACTCACCTATGATATCTTTTAAAAATAAAATTATTCCATTCCATTGGAGTGAGGAATGTTATAAGACTATTAAAGAGCTTATTTTTATCCTTACATCATCATTAATATTGATTTTTGCAGAATCAAGAAAATTTATGTAGTGTATTTTAATTCTTCGGATCTAATTTGGGATGGGTTATCATGAATGGAGACCACAATGTTTTTTGTGGATCAATTTTGTTGTAGTTTGTAAGGAATAATTACGGAATACATGATTTTTAGTCACCTAACATAGTCCATACTTTAAAAACGTGGTTTCATTTCCTATTAGGTGAAAAATTTAATGTGTTTACGGATCAAAAGATCTTGAATAATATTTTCTCATAAATATATTTGAATATAAGGAAATGGCTTTTTAATAAGTCCCATCTAATTTTTGAATTTGAAATGATGTATACCTCAGGGAAATGAAATTTTGTGAAGATAAATTAAGAAGAATTTCATTTTCTGAGATGTAAGAAGAAGAATCATATTTGTTGTAGTTGATGTCGATCCTAGCCAACATGCACATAAAATGTGGAGATCAAGGTAATTTTATTTCGTTCATTATAGTTTTGTTTATTATATATTTTCTAGAGATGGTAGATATGGTGTAGATATAAGATGCAGTTTGTGTGGCTATGAGGTCAATACTCAATGGTGGGGAGACCCTTATGGGCTAGAAGCAGGATGTGAGTTTAGTGTTATGGATTAATAATTGGGTGAACATCTGTATATATTTTCAAGAACAACTTCTTCATGATTACAACAATTCCAGATGTGTTTTTCATATTGAAATACAAAATAAGAATAATTGACTAAAATCATAGTTATAGTGGGACATTTTGAATAGGAATATAGATATGTTTGTTTTCAGATTCTTACCATGTCAGTTGGTTAAGGAAGAGAATCCACGACTGGTATGTATGTAGTTGACTTTACCAATTCATATTTTGAAATGGTATCATATAAATATGGATTTTATGGTAGGTCTCCCATGGGTGGGTCAGAAACTTGATTCCATATGGGTTATTGTTGTTCACCTCAAAAATTTAGCTCCTTTATTACCTATACTTGAATATCATATGACAGAGGAATTGTCAAAAATAGATTTCTAAAAATATTTATATAGGTGCGGAGTTTGATTTTTGATAGTTTCATACAGAGAACTGATGTTTCTGTATTGTTTCTAGGTAACCATATCGAAATACCTTTGGACTCAATTCATAATTTTCACGGTTTATCATCCTTATATGGATGGATAATCCAAAAAGATGATAAAAAGAATGAAAGTTATATTGTGGGATTACGTAATGGATTTTAGTGGATCATGGTAAAATAACATACCATTAGTAGAATTATCTTTTAACATCAATTACCAATCACCAATACATATGGGTCTTTTTAAAGCATTGAATTGGAGTCATTATCATTCTTAACATTCTTGAGTGGAAAGAGGAGATACTTCACTAGTTGGGATAAGACTTGTTCAATATAAAATGACTAATATTTATTTAATTAGTAAATGGATGGATATGGCTCAGAGAATTTATAGATCATTTGTGGATCGTCGAAGAAAACCATTGTTGTTTGCGGTGAGTGAACATATGTTTATGAGGACCTCTCTAAGTCCAATAAATAATACTTTTATGATGTATGGAATGTTATCTACTTGATACATGTGCCATATGATATACTTGAATATGTTTGTGTAGAAGAATATCGTTTGGAATTACCACCACATTTCAATGGGGTGTATAATGTTTTTTATGTATCATAGCTGAAAACAAATCAGCATAATACTAACTAATTTAATTGATTCAACCATGTTGAAATAGATCTAAATGCTTGGTTGTTTCACTTGCCATTGTAGATTTTGCATAGTAAATAGGAATGAATTCATTTTAAAATCAACGATCACATGTTTATTTTGTGTAAGCATGGTTAGATTTAGGAACAAACTTGTGAGTCAGATAAATAAGTGATCGAGCAAGGGTCTGAACATTTTTAGTACATTTGTGATTTTATAATTTCAAATGATGGAAACTCTAATGCTAGGTATAATTTAGAACCTTCAGTTTCATGTATGTAAGCCTTATTTTATAATATTTGAGTATATAAAGTGTTTGAGTGATATTTGATAGGAGTTCAAAGAAGATCATAATATTTTGGTCCTTTTATAGGCTACACAATTGGTTCACACATTGAGGAAACCATGCAACAACTATATGAAAACATGCACAATGAGAGAGGGTAAATTGAGAAGTCACATGGTCAAGGGCACAATTTTTCCAAACCATGTGGATACCATGGATAAACCGTGTGAAATGGGATTGTGGGATTTGGTAGGTATGGTTCATTGGTTTATATCTGTGTTATCACATTGTCTATAGTTTATCTATGAGGGTGTAGAAGGAAAATGTTTAGTGCACAATTTTCTTAACCTAGAAATGAACCATGTACTGTTTAAAATTAAGACACTAGAATTGTGGATCTTACATGTTTTCACATATAAATACCTCATTTTTTCCTCAAACCAAAGATATCTCAAGTTTTTATCCTTAGAAGGGAACTATAGACTTTCCCTATTGATCTAGAGGAAATCCAAAGGATTCTCATGTGGTGTCAAAGTTCGATTCTCCTATTAAATCATTAGTCCTGGTGGGTTTCCTTGTCTTTTATTAGATCTTATTCTTCTTATCTCACTCTCTCTCTCTCTTAGTCTTATTAATCTATATCTTCTATAGATATAAATATGATAGTGGGTTCCCAATATGATTAAAATGGACCTTGTTGATTATAGTGTAACAGATCTATGGTATGTTATTAGAGTTGTATCCTTGTTTAATGGATTTTTTCAGGTTTTTTTAAATATTCACTATGATTTCCAAGATATGTAGATTCACTCTTGACAGTTATATTTATATTTTTATTGTTTAGTGTCAAATTGATATTTACATGAAATTAGATTTTTAATTTATATTAATATCATGTTTAAAAACTTATTGAGTGACATTATGAAAAATAATGAAATTTGTGTGATTTTGTTGGAATGAGAATTTTGAAACAGATTTTAAATTGACAATTTTAGAATTTTTGGATTATCTTCTTGGAAAAACGGTTTTCAATAAAAAATGTTTCATTACTAAAATGGGGGTTTGACACTTTTGTTTTGCATTGGTTTTTCATGATTGGCATGTGTTCATGTGAATTGGGGTGGATAAGGTCTTAATGTACCCCCATCAAAAGGTTGACACAGATATGGGTGTGATGTGAACCCATCAAAATTTCCCACTAAGTGAAATAATCAATAAATGATGATTCACCACACACTAGTATCAGATGGTCCATGGTTTCATGCATGGTTGGATATGTGGTTATATGGAATGGAATGGGCCATGTAAAATGGAACTAGTGAGATGGTTTTAGATCATTATTTAGTTTCTTCCTTTTGAACATTTTATTGTTATTTTAAAAATGATTCTATGGATCTTGTTTATATTCTAATATAAACTATATTTGAAATTTTCTTATGTAAAATGTTTTATATAAATTCTCTATAATGTTTTACCCTAGTGGTGTGAGTGCAGAAGTCATTTATAGAAAGCCTACTAAGTATGATTAGTCACCCATGCTTTGGAACATTTGTTCTTTTAGAGATATTTTTTATTAGGAAAATTGAAAAGATAATTTATCACACAAATCTAGTGGGTCTTATTGAATATTTTTATGTCTTGTGGATTAGAGAATGGATCAAGTGGGAGCCTTGGTATTGTGACCTTCATTGAGTTTTCATGGTTTTGTAGTATTCCTTTAAGTACTTTTTTGTTCTCTATTCTTCCACGGTATTGCGATTTAGTGTTTTTTATATAAATTATGTTCTTGATATCCATTTCATGATTATCTGGCATCATGTTGTGTTTTATTTGGATATTATATCTTTGGTTTTGTGTTTTATTTTCATTTAGAATAATATCACCCAATTTCTATTGATGACCTTAGAATTTTTTACCAACCCATGAAATGTTTAGGATGTATCTTAAGGTCATATAATGCCCTTAAAAAATTTTAATTAAATGAGGAGTTGTGGGATGTAATGACATATAAATTAATACAATTCCATCAACTGAGATATACAACCATGGTTCTAGTGTACGGAAGACGACCACCATATAAACTGATGAAGTTCATTATTCCATCACCACATCTCAAGGTAAGTAATAATGATGTAATTACAAGTTTGATATGATATATAAGATATTTATAATGTATTTATTTTTCTAGAATTATTATATAACACATAACTTCATTCTTTACATTTTGTGGGAGCATGATAACTTTTTTTGTGAACGTGATGACTACCGCATCTTCAATGCAATGTGATTCATTCACATATTATTGAGTATTTATTAAGGATGGATTAATAAATATATGTGATATATATGACATAAAAATTCTTATATAAAGATAATATATATATATATATATAATTTAATATTATTTCTTTAAAAATAACACAATTAAATTGAAACAACATTTACGAGTACGTAAAACCTACCATCCCCATGAATGATGTATTTTATTTCACAGTTCTATATTTTATATATTAATTTAAATATTATAACAATGAATATATATTATATTTATATGATGTGTTAAATTATTTAAATAATTAATTATTGATCAAATTAATAGGATCATAAATAATAAGTCAAAACATATATGAAATATAAATTGGGTATTAACTAAAAAAATAAAGTATATGAAATTCTTTATAAACTGTTAATATAAATTCAATGTAAAATAATATATGTTATGATAGATAAGAATATAGTTATGTGGTACATTATAATGAAATTATATTTATTATACATGGTTTTTGAACATTTACAAAGCATGTTAACATAGAAATTATGGGAATTTCATCCCACTTTTTATATCCGTGAGATACATGAAATAATTTCAAATAATTTCATTAATGTGGTGTGTATAATTTATAATTACATGGTATATAATTAGTTTAATTCATTTCATGATATTAATGCTTTCAACTCATTTTATTCATTTTTGGGGATCATGATTACAATGTTACTCAAGTTGTAAGGGGATTTCCAGTCATACTTTTATTTCTTCAAGACTTATGTCTTATTCAAAATTATTATTTTTTCTATTCTGTATATACCACCCATGAATGTATCATAATAATAATATTATTAAATTTATCATTATTAACAATCGATTTTATTTTAGATTTTTCATGGGATTCATGGTTCAAATGTTACCAAATCAATAATGTATTTTTCCCATCAATTTTCCTTCTTGGATATATATATATATATATGTTCTGTTATTAACCTATATTATTTTACTAGGTATCTATACAACCCTGTGAAATGTTTCAGAATAAATCATATTCTATTATTGATATTTTATGCTTAATTTTTTGTCACTCTTTCATTGGTATTATAATTCCATTTTACAAAAGTTGTAAGAGTTTACTACTATAATCTCTTCATTAATGAATATTGATTATGATCATTTTCCATTCCTAAAATCTTATAATCCCTATCTCATGATTTACAATGTGGTTTCTTCAACTATTTTTATTCTAAATTTATTCACGCAATGGAACCATTTTTACACTCATTGCAACATAAGAAAATTTAGAAAATGTTTTTGACAAAATATCTCTATATTTTACTATTCTGTTGGAAATACAAGTTCTCTCAATATATTTATTCATAAATTTTTTGATAAAGATTTTAAATTATATTTTAACATATTATTCAATTAAATGGTTTTTAAAAGCGTTTTATATTTTGAACAATTTATAATTTTTTACATAATATTCTTTTATAATGATACAATTTTATTTTCATTGAAAAATGTTCTCAAAATTATTTCATGCTTCCATTATAGGTATTCAAGGTTATTAATAATGAATAGGTTTTCTAGATAGTTTTTCATTTTAAAAATCATTTTTGAAATCTGAAAATAAAATTTCTAAAAGAAATCATTAAATTAAATTCCAATGCATTATTAATAAGAAAATATTTTTTTTAAAATTTTGTATCAATGCTATTTTCAATGAATGTATATTTTCCTTAAGAAATGTTCTATATGATATTTTAAAATATTTAACTATAAATTATGAAATCCTTTATTATATTTTATTATTTACTAGGGATGTTATCCAATTAAACAATTAACACCCTTTATTTAAATGGTTTATTTTTTAGATGACTGGTTATTTATGAAACCTGTTTTGCTTACACAGTTTATACTATGAAAATATCCTTATGAAATCCATTTCTTACTCCTGGTTATTTTATTATTTTATCATTATGGACCGATTTCTGTTACAATTTTTATGGTATGAATAATTTTTTATGATACCCATTTCATTTTGATTACTATGGAAATATGTTTATGAAATCCAACTCTTTTTATGTGACGTGATATGTTGAGTGTTTTATTATTTGATGGAACATGTATATCTGATTTCATTATTTATTATTGGATCTTATATCTCCCTCTAATTCATTATGTAATGATTTATATATCATTATATATAAATTGATGGAATTGGTAGTGAAATCAATTCAATAAATGAATTTATCTACTATGATGTTCTTGGGTGTGAACCTTGGCCACAAAAATTGTTTTCGTACTGAACCATGATAAATAAGATGGTCCTGGGAGTGAACCATTACAACTTACATAGTTTTGGGAGTAAAACCATTCCAATATAAGTAATGGGTTGTAACTAGGGATGTTGGTCTGTCTTTACAATAATTTGTATCCCCCATGATGTTCTATGATAACTTATGGAAAACATCATTGACTTGTAGGGGATGATTTTAAATTCTTATGTTTCATGAAAAATTATTTTATGTATTATAATGTTATGATTTCATTGAATGTGATAATTATTCCCTTATGATTCATGTACCTTAAACTAACAACCATTAATCAATGACTAATTTATATGATCTTAGATATATCATGTATGCTATTATAATTTTATTATCATGTTCACCAAATATTATACTCATTTTATGATTATGTATCCCCATTATTTACTCTTACAGATCATATGAGCTCACCCTTTCTTATTATGCATTTGCACGGGTTAGGATGAAATTCTTTATGGAGGATTACTAAAGGGCAAGTTCATTAAGATAAATTTTCGAGATATTTTTCTAGTATAAGGGTTTATGATTCCATGTTTTCAAGGACAATTAACTATTATGGTCCTCAGGAAATTATTTTTGTAATATTCAAATATTTCTCTAAAATGATGTAATATCCATGTATGATAAGGGTGTGACTCTATATATGTTATCAATGAAAATGCATAGTCATACTTTGGAAACTTGGATGATAAAATAGTAGTGATATTGCTATTGATATTTCTATGGATATGTTTAGGTATGTATCTAAGGATATGCCTTGGGTGTCATAGATTTAAAAGGAGTTTTCATTAATTTGGCATTCAATATTTAATTTTTATTTAAAATGTTGTTTTCTTCTATGATAAGTGTTTCCCACACTATGCATTCACATCATAATCAATAAAAGTAAATAGAATGAATTGGTTTAACATTTAATGTTTTATAGGTGGAATATATGCGTATTCTTCCAATTGATGTCCTATGTGGAAATCTCATGAAGTGAATCAAGAAGTTGGCAGGATTATTAGTTATATTGCTAATGATAAAGATTCCATGGATGGAATGTGAAAGGTATGAGTTATTATAAAATAATTGTTGACATGATTAAATTGAGGTTTATGAACCTTAATAAATGATTAATAATCTTTATTATAGGAATGGTTTATTATGGAATTTGATGATGAATCATAGTCAAATGTTTGAGAAGGAAGTGTTTTGAATAAAGTATTTATGTTTTGGAATTTAAAGATAATGTTACCAGAATTAGTAAATATATAATTAATGTATGTATTTTTTTATTATCATCAATTTAAAAGGATATTTTGAAATGTGATGATGACATAGAAAATTTATTTAATGCGAATGTCATATTTCTATTAAGGTTAGGTAACCCTTAATCTGTTCCTAATGTTAATAAAAATGTGTTTAGCTGTGATAAGTATTTTATTAGCTGGAATAAATTATATTCAACAATATCAATTGATATATAACTTATAATTAATTTTATGAAAAAGTTGTTTATGCTACCATTGATTGTGTTTTAGTCATTTTTCAATCAAGTAATATATCAAATAATTTTTGGAATATGAAATAATTCATAATTTGAATAACAATTAATTGTAAATGGAGTTATTATCATGTCTCAATAGAATACTTTACAAGTGTTTTTAGAAGTTTTTTATTTGAAAATCATTATCTACTTTATAATATATGGGGGATCAATTATATGGTTATTATGATAAACGTAGAGAAATTATTTTTACATTTTGAACATTCTTTTTTCTGAAGAGTTATATGGACAACCATTTATTTAATTATTTGAGTAAAATAATGTATATTGTTATGGAGATTTACATATTACTTCTCCTTATGAATATTTATGAATATTTAATAACCATTCCTAGACAATTTTTGTTCCGATGATAACTGATGATAGATGTAATTTCATATTTTTATATCTATGGGTCGAAAGTTCCATTTGTGCTTGAGGGATAACAAATTCACCTTTATTTAAATGTATAAGAGAGGAAGTGGAAATTGATCAAGGAACAATGAAAGGATGAGACTAATCTTATGAAAAGGAATAAAATAAAGTATGTAAATATTCTTATGAAAATTATTCATCATTTGAAAATGGGTCTTGAAATAAAATGTCATCCCATTATCTTCATTTTTGATTATATCAATAAACCTTTTCAAGACACTTTAGGTTATGGTTTTGTGATTGTAAATATTATCCAAACCATTATATCTATCACACTCTATAAGAACATGATGGTTAGATTTTTCTCATTGTCTATGTTTTCACTTTCCACTCATGTTCACATATGTGGAAACCAAGTTATGAGTTACTTTTTTTTATAAAATTTATGTTCTCAATTTTTTTTAAATGAAGTTTTAATATTTTTTTATGAATTGATTTTCAATAATAATAAATTTAATATATAAAAAATTTGATATAACATATTATTTTTCAGGTAAAATCTTGTTTAAGGGGGTAGAATATAACTCCCTATGATTTTCTGATTTTTTACAAAGGAATTTAATCTTTTTAGATTTTTTAATTTCACGCAAACCTGAATATAACTATTGATATATGAAATAACTTTGTTTGGTTTCCATTTAAAAAACTCAAATTTAATCATTCACTACTCAGAACACTTAGATTAGCTATCAGTACATGAAACACTATGTATGAATAGTGTTACACACAATGATGAGTTCGTTCAGCTGCTTACATTATACGCATGATGTAGTTTTGCCTAACTACATTGTACAATTAATATTTTTATTAAAATATTATTATTTTTATCCCAAGACATTGAAATGGAGGTTATGAATAAAATTAATAAAATTATGAAAATTTTGTTTTAATATGTGTATAATAATAATTATTTTGTGACACATTAACAAAAAATGAAAAAACAACCACTTTTTAAAATATATGAAATATCTGGATGGAAAAAATTATTTATGAAATCAAACACATTATCCCAAAATAAATTAATTTAAAAATGTTGATAAATTATTTTAAATATATATATAGACCTGTGTGTTAAATTTATTCAATCATATAAAATTCATTTTTTTATAAAATATTTTAGAATAAATCTAATTTTATGCATTAAGATATATATATATTTTAAAAGATAATTTACTTCCTTTAATAGAAGAAGATATCATTAATATATATATATATATTGGAAAATTTATATATATTTTTAACAAAATAAAATTTATTTCTTAAATAATATTATAAAAATTTACATTGGATTTGTTTTTGTTATTTTTCTGAGATGTTTAATAATGGTTGAATAATGAAAAAACCTTAATTTTAATTAAGATCGTCATTTTATTATTATATATTTACATCGATAAATTATATTTTAAATTGGTTTTAGAATTTATTTGTTTCAATTATACATATATTTGTTAAATTAAATTCATGGTAATAAAGTTCCAATCGAAATCGATGATATAAATATTTTAATCTTTTCAACATTTTTACATTAAAAACTAGATTTCTCATCCTTTTTATGAGATAATTTTAAAATTAACAACTTCCACTAATGTAATAGGAATATAAAAAACGGATTCCACACAAGGAATATTCATATTTTATAATTTATATTATGTTAAAATTCTTTTCGGATAGAAAATATTATAGAAAGTAGTTAATATTAATTACAATGATTAAGGTGATAATTAGTTGTCATTATTGTAAAAAATTATCTTAAGAAGAAAAATAACCTAGAAACATTTACAAAAGACATTATTTTTCCATATTTATACCATTTACCATAATTTATCGAAAATGGACTATTTTTTGAAGATGAATAAGTATGTGAGACCTCTCAAAAGTTATTACCTCTTGGTATTAAAAAAATACCACTCCTCCTCAACAATAAATGGGTACTCACCCCTCATATATTCACACCTCTTAAAACCATTAGATCATCCAAAAAATGACCATATAATATCCCAACATTCCTCACCTCATATTATATGCCTCACATTAGGAATTAATTAATCCAATTATGTCCTTTGGTGCTAACTAAAATGTAGTTACCTAAACAAGAAGTAATGCTCTTCCAGATGCACATAGGAGTTTTATTTTTTCTCTATCCAATTAAATTATACAATTTAAATTATTATGTAGTAAACGAAGTATTCTAAATATATTTTTTATTTTTTATTTTATTATTAAAACCTAAATCTTCAAAAACATCCATAATAAGGTATACACAATCATTGTTTGTTTGTATAATGAACAACTACCTCACGAACCAATGTTGTCTTTTATTCTATTCCACATCTAAAGGTAAGAAATAATGATCTAATTACAATTTTTATATAGCATATTTTTTTTAATTTTTTTTTCAATTCTATATTTTTTTTATAAAACATACCATCATTATTTTAATTTCGTGGGAGTATGATAACATCATTTGTGGGCGTGTGGTCTAACACCTCCTCAAAGTGAAGCTATTTGTTAAAAATTTACATAGAATGTATTAAGGATAGTTTTAATAAAAATTTGATACATATATTATATATTAATTTTACTAGGATTATAATATATATATATATTTATGATTTACTTAACATTCATTACAAATATGATATGAAATCAGAAACATTGTTCATGCATTCGTATAACCTACCGTCTGTATGAATGGTGTATTTCATTTCATAATTCTATATTTTATAGATTTTTAAAAATAATAATACATTAAATATATATTATTTTTATATAATATTTTTCATTATTAAAAAATTTAAATCTTGATTGAATTAAGGGTTTTATGAATAACAAGTCAGAACATATATGAAAAACAATGGATTCGTTACAAGGAAGATAACATTAACAATAATTGGTTAATAAAAAGATAATATAATGACCTAGTAAAATAATATATAGATTTATATATTTATATATGGTATTATGGTATATTTATCATATTATAATATTTTGTATACATTATTTTTCAATGTGTACAAGGAATGTCATGATTTAAGTTGAGGGAATTTAATCTCAGTTTTTATATCTGTGAGATATATTCCATATTTTCAACTCATTTATTTTATTTGGTGTATATAATACCCCGTGAAATTTTATATAACAAATTTACATTATTTCAGGTTATTAAATTTTTATACTAATTATATTATTTCATGGGTCTCAATATTAATTATTTACTTATGTCATAAGAGGATTTATATTATCAATTTTATTTCTAGGAAGCTTATCCATTATTTTAACACTTATTTAATTTGTGTTGTGTATATAATTCTCATGAATTTAATGTATTTTTATTATCCTTAAATTAATGGGTATTAACATAACAATTTTATGACCTGTCATTTCTGGGATTGACAGTTGAAAGGTTACCAAATTGGTAACGTAATTTTTTCTCCATTTTCATTCATTGAGACTTATGTAAACTTATGAACCAATATTATTTTACATGGTTTATATAATTTTAGTTGAACTTTTTTTCCAAGGAATATCATTATTTAAATGATTTTGAAATCCTAATTTAATATCACCCACTAATGGGTATTATGATTCAACATTTCCAAATCTGTAAGAGTAAGTGATAATAATAATAAAATATATCAGGATTGATTACGATCATGTTTTCAATAAATAAAAATTATGATCTTTCTATTAAGAATTATCATGATTCATTTTCTTATCCAGTTATTAATTATATATTCATATAATGGTACCATTTTTTTAATCTTTGGTACTTAGGACATATGATATTTTTTCACAAAAAATAAAATTTATTTACAATCTTGGCTCGAAATTTAGATACATTAAAATAATGTTTTATTAAAATAATTCAATTTTTTAAAATTTTATTCAAATATTATTATCACGGAAAGTAATTTAAATATTTTTAGGCTTTATTAAAATTTAAAATTGGTTTTTAATGTTTATTTATATGTTTTAAATATTATTTATAATGAAAACCCTTTTTGAAAATGTTTCTATACATCATAAATATGTTTTCATTTTTTTAATGAAAATGTATTTCATAAGTATTTATCTTTTAACAATAATTTTTAAGTTTGAAATTAAATTTTCCCCATGAATTATTTCAATTAATTTTCATATCATTTTTTAAATGAATAGTATTTTTTAAAATGTTTTATTAAAGGTATTTTCAAAGAAAGTATATTTTCCTTATGAAATGTTCGATGTGATATTTTAAAATCACTCTCCATATAATATTGCATAATATTTTATAGTTTATGATTTAATAGTTATATTACCCACATACATCATTCTTAAACATACATTGAATGGGTTGTCTTTAAGATGACATGTTGTTTATAAAACTTGTTTCTCTTCTATTGGTTATACCATGATAAAACTCTTATGAAACCCATTTCATTAATGGGTTATTATATTTTGGGATGATTATGAATACTATATATTTTCCATAGGTACTGGTATAATTTTTTTATACACAATTCATTTTATGGGTTATGATATGATATTTACGGAACCCTTCACTTTTTATGGGCCCAGATATTGTGAATGTTTAGTTTTCGTCTGGAACATGTACACATGACTTTATTATTTTATAGGTCGGACCTATATATGATTCCATTGAATTAGGTGATGATTAATATCTATTGAGATAGAAATTTGGGCAAAGGGGAGTAAACATGGTTTCGTAATAGAATTTTTCCACCAATTGGGTTTGTAGAGTGATCCATGACTAATAAGGCAACTTTAGGAGCGATCCCAAACTAATAATATTGTTTAGAAAGTGAAAAAGGTATACTATAACAAATTGGAAAAGATTGGGAACTGTGATTTTTTCCACCCAGTTGTTGTATCCCCTGTGAAGTGCCTTGATATGTTTTTTAAATGAGCCATGACTTATAAGGAATTATTTTTTATGCGTATGTGTTTACCGAAAATTTAGTTATGATTTTAATGATATGATTTCATGGATTTTTCACAAGTTTTCCTTATAAATCATGTATGATGAACTTCCAATCATTTATGTGTGTCACATGTATATGGTCATTGATATGTATGGAATGCACTTCAAATTCTATTATCATGTTCCCATACCATTATACTAATAATATTAATATATATCTCATTTATTTACCCTTATTAAGAATCTAATCTCAGTATTTAATATGATTAATTTCCAAATATTATTAGTAATGTATTTGAGAATGATTAATAAATAGGAGGATCATTAAGGGATATGTTTAATGTATTTTAAAGTAATAGAACATTATGTTTCCAAGTATCCAATGAAAGTATACTATTATGGTCATTAGTGATGTATTAATGTAATGTACTTAATATCCTTATAGAAAGATATAATATAAATGTATACAAATCATCGGTCTCTACAATAACATTTTTATAGAAATTTTTTGCATTAAAATATTATTTTTCATGTATTTAAAGAAGACCATTTTTAGCATAATAATGATAATGTCGCTAGAGGGGGGGGGTGGGGTTGATTTGTGTCCTTTTAAAACAAAATTAATATTTTATAACTTTTACCCATTTGTAACATGGAAAGAGATGTTTTCCAATTTAATAAAATGGAAAACATAGTTGAAATTAAAATGTTAAACACAACATATTTATAGTGGTTCGAGGTACAATCCTCCCCTAGTATGCACCATCAACACTAGCTCTGTGATCTTGGTCCTCTTCACTATAAGATAATTTTACATTGGATCTGAATTTTTTATTTCATGTGAATATAACTTATTAAAAAAAAATTATGTGGCATTAAAAATAAGAGTTCAAATTTCTGTTAAACAGTCCACACATATGTGTTCATAAAAAGGCATTATCTTGCGATAGATAAATTATATTTGAACACATTTAGATGTAAATGATTCGATAAAAAGATGAGAATATTTTAATATGAATTGATAAATAACATCAATGAACATTGCTTAGGAATAATATTTGAACATGCTATAGATATGTTTTAGAGATAATACAAACACAGTAAGAAAATATTTTATTGTAGTAGGTTGAAAAAACATATGTAGCTATAACATATCTACATACATTGTGAAGTCCTAAAAATAATTAAATGATTGCAATATATGAGTAAATGATATAATGAAATAATTAATGTTGCTATAAAAATCTCATTTTCAATTTAAAAAACATGATATAAAATTAATAGAATGATATTTAGATCTTAGATATTTTGAGAAAATACTATCATTAGAATGGAAAATGAAATTTATTATATTTAGACACATTTATTAGTTAAATAAGAATCATGTTTTAATTTTAGTAAAAATGATATGAAAAAATAATAAATACACAGAAAAACTCAAAATGGTTTTCATATTTTAAATTTAAATTTTATCAACCATAAAAATCTAGAGTTCTTTTTGGAGTACGAATGAATTAGTATTTTTTTTGATGACTTTTTGAAACAAAATTTACATTTATTTAATGAGATATTTATACTTCTGATATCATAGAATAAATCTCAAAAGAAAATAAAATCAAAACTCCCAGAATACTAGTTCAATGTGGGGTTGATTCATGATACGATTAATTCAAAAGTATAGTTGACAACATATAGTTGATATTGAATATATATTTCCATAATTTGTAGTATCATACAACCACGAGTTTTCTAAAATTATTTGAATACATAAAAAGAAATAATCAAATTAGATGTTCTCAAAAATAGTAAGACTTCCTAAAATAACATTCAACATAAACAAGAATTTTGAAACATTATATTAGTTTCTAAAATGTAACTTTACAAATAAAATGTTAGTTTCCAAAAAATTGTGGAAACAAAAAATTCGAAGGAAATCATAGGGTTTGATACAAATTTTTGGGTACAACATAATTATTATGTAGTGATTCAAATATTATTAATATTTTTTGGCATATTTTACAAAATTATATTTCAACAAAAATAAAAGAGAGTTTCAAATTCCTAGGAAATAAATGGGGAAAAAGAAATATTTAATGAAATATATACTTAAAAACACTAATAGTAACATTATAAATGAATCAAATATGGGTTTTTATGAGCATATAAATCATTAAATGTCATTTTTTAAAAACATATGTCTGACCAGTAATCTCCCTCTTATAGTTGATCAAAAATTATATAGAGAAAATAATGAGTGGTAAACATAATAAGAATGTAATTAATATTAATCAAGGAAATTTAAAGTCTCAATTGGAAATGATTCATTTATATAGACTTCTCCACCTTTTTTGAGAATAGAATAACCATATAACGGTTTAATAAATCATAGGACCTAGCTATATGTGAATATTATGTAATCCAAAAATAACGGTACCCTGAATGAGGATAAATGGATTAGAACATAAAATAATAAGAAAAATAAAACATAAATATAATATAAAATAAAAAAATATAACAATTTTTTTAAATTATTTTTAATTAGTTAGAAATTTATCTCATGACTATCAATAAATAAGAGGAAGGATGTGAATATTAACTGGAAACCAGTAATAATTCATCTGAAAAATAAATCAAAAAATATATAATCTATAATATTTTAGTCCAAATCAATGAAATCATCCATCAATTATTTGAAATTATGATTGAATGGTCTAATCCACTCATAAAAAAATTTCCCTGAATCCTATATAAATTTATAAAATCTATCCAAATTAATAATTTAAAATTGTAATATCTCAAAATACTGAAAATGCATCTCTATAATTATTCCCAATCATTTCCAAAAAACATAGACTCCAAGATTTTTAGAATTTATTCTTTTAAATAGCAATTTCTATCTATCTAGAACAGTGTCTAGTAGTATAATATAGAAATTTTTTCTTCAATTATAGGATGGTAGTGAGATTCTCAATACTTCTCAACACATCACTAGATCCCACTCCACTAGATGTATAAACTTTAGACTAACTAGATCTAGATACTCTTACAAACAATAAATGAATAAAAAAACATTTGGTGAACCTTGATATATGAATATTAAATAATATCACATTTTAGTATTCCAAAATTGGTAGAGATATCTCTATTTAATGAATCATAATATAAAATATTTATTAAGCTTTATTTTAAATACTGATATTGAGTCCAAAGCGACTCATATTTTGTTTTCGATTCTAATTTATTTTTTAATAAATCTACAACAAACCTATAACTCTCATGTTTAATTTGAAGAATATTGGCATATTATTTTAATAGATCAAATCATTATAAAACAAATTATGTAAAATTTTTATCATGTGATTCAATATTAGAATCATCAATAGAGTCCATGGTTACCGTCTCACCCCTTGATGAAGGTTTTCAAACACCAACTAAATAAATTAAATATACTAAGAAACCATCATTAGATGTTGATAAAAATTATACATTCATTACTATAACTTTATTATCTTGTTCATTAATAATTTTTATTTTATTTTGAACCATACAAAAGGATTTCCCCTTAATTAATTTAGTTTTACCAATAATAATAGAAATAAATTTCTAAATAGAATTACCATACATTGTTATTTCCAATATATTAGATAGATAATATTATTCAACTAGCTATTTTTTCCCATAAAAAACTTTCTCAAATTACTCTTTAAAAGGAAACTAATTATAGAGAACAATAATTTTATCTGAAACTAGAAATGGTTTATCAAATTAACCAAAATATTAATAAGTGATGGTACCTTTATTATTTTATGTCTCATAACATGAATAACACCATTATATTCCTCACCATGTCATTCTTTAAATGAAATGTGAAAAAATAGAACTAATCCAAAAAAATATTATTATTTTCATATATAATATTCTAACTTTTGTATCTTACATGAAAATTTTCACAACCAACATAATAATATCATAAACCATTATCATATTATGGAATGGTAATAGATCATTCAAATAGATATTCTAAAATTTATTCTCTACAAATCCTCACACAATTGATTACATGAAACTTTGATCCCCCTTAACATGAGTACCATTGGTATTCTCTAATTACACACACAAAAAAATATTCTTGCAATTGGTTACCTTCCCAAATGACCCAAATTTTATTCGGTTACCAGAAAAAATCATGTTTTTTAGAATAGATTATAAAAAAGTCATCATGTCACTAATCATACATCTCTTACCAAGTAGAAGAGACCCCAAAAAACCATCATGATAGAATGTCATCTTGGAATCATTATTGTAGTAATGGTTCATGTATATTATCATGAACCAAATAATATTGACTATTATTTCACTCATCAATGATCCATGAAAATATTATATAGAAAAAATATACATTCCAAAATAATAAGAATGAATACTATTTCACTTATTCAAACCATCACATTTTGGTCATCATCTAAATACATTTACATCCACACCATAACAGGAGATATTTATAAATTAAAGGGTGTTATATCCGAAAAATTCTATACATCACATATAATTATTTTATTTAAAATTAAATTTTCCTTCACTAGGACACTTAATAATCTAATCATTATAAAATTTTGAAATTTAAAACTCCTTTTCATCAATATTGATAAATCAATGCCTTCAAAATCACCAATATAGATATATTATTTAGAATAATATTCTATAACTTATATTTAAAAGTAATTTATGAAATTTCCTACATCTAAAATGTAATTAAACATAGGAAATAAAAATACATTATTGAAAGACAAATTAGTCACAAAAAACAATTTGATATAGACATAATTTCTATGTGGATCCTAATGGTCCATATTGGAAAAAAATTTCTTCTTCATACCTATGGTTCTTGACTACCCAGTCCTATTGTTCGTCTCTATCAAATGAAGAAATAAATGGTTTATGTTTTTTAAAATATATGTTTTGGTCTATCAAGAGATCAAAAGGTAGAGTGTTCAAAGGTTTGATAATGATAATGAAACAAACTGTGATGGTTATTGGTTATAGGCTGGTTTTTGAAACCAATTATCATGTTTAATTAATATGTATTTTTATATTACAGAATATAATTATAGAAAATGTAATACATAATATAAATTAAATAATTTTAAAAATAATAAACCAAAAAATATATAATAGAATAATCTAATAAAAAATCAAAAATTATTTAACATCTAAATTATCCAAATAGATAATCTAATTTTTTTAAACCAAAATATTAAAGTCTTATACAAAATTTAAATTGACATTATACCCCTTAATATATTAAAAACTATCAACAAAGAATGGTTTATTAAAAATATTTCCCAAATGATATTTAGTATTTTTTAATTCTAAAAAAATATCCCAAAAATAAATGCGTTCCCCAAAAAATTAATTTCATATATCAATATGATTACTTCCAAAATTATGTAAATGTTTTTTAAATAAATATTGCACTAATTTTATCAAATAAAATAGGAAAATGATCAAAACATTGTTCGATTTCATGAAATGTGTGTTTTTTCTGCAACTCTTATGCCCAAAACATCCATCATGTTTGTATTATACTTCAACTGTTGGTAACATATCTACATTTCTATTCCTAGTAGACCACAAACACACGTATTTCATTAAAAAGTGACAATATATGGAGATAATTTTCTAATCTAATAAACATAATCCAAAATTGATATTTGAATATGAAATTAAATCAAAACAATAAGTTTTGAGATACAATAAAGAAAAAATAGAACCTTTTAAATATCTCAAAATCAATTTAATATATATTAATTTAGAAAAATATTGGATTTTATTAAAATGTTACACAACATAAAATATAAGTCTTTTTATCTTATATAGTACCAGAGAGATACATGGGACCACAAATCATACGTCTATAAAACATTCTATCAATTAGATTTCCATATTTATCGAAATAATGTTTTATAATCGTACACATCATATTTTTATATAGATTATTGTTTTCAATATCAAAATTTTTCAATAAATTAAAAATGTATTTACATTCATTTAAAAATTAAAAAATTTATTTTGATAGGTTTCTAATCCATGAAATAAGTTTAATTCACCCTTAATAATCATATTAAAAACATTTTTCACAAGTATTGAAAAATCATTACAATGGTTTTGATTATTAAAACCAAAAATAAAATAAAAAAATTTATTTGATCTGTTAAAATATAATAAGAATATGTTTTATTTAAAATAACAGGATAATCGAGCCATTTTGAATTATAATTTTCTAAAACAAAAGATTGTGACCTCTCATATCAAGCCCTTGGTTCTTCAATATGTCTATACATAGGTTTTTATGAATAAAAATAATATTATAGATGGTTATTTTAAAAAAAATGGGAGTACTTCAACATAAACATTATCCATTAAATAAAAATTATTAAAAATAATATTTTACTTACCCTTGTTTATTTTAAAATTCCATTGAGATGAATATTCTAAGACTATTGTAATGGATATATTACATAAAAACACCTTTATCCATGGTTTTTAATAATTCATCATATGCTGTAAAGATAATTCAATATAGTCTTAATTGGAAACCCTTTTAAAAGGCCAAATTTATTAGTATTTATCATTACTTTTAGAAAAAACCTTGATGTAAATCCCTATAGATAGGCTCGTCCTATTGGTTATTAGTAAATATGGGGTATAATGTTTAACTATAGGGATATTTACATTAGGTTTTGATAAAAATAACATTGATTGTTGTTTTTAAAAAAATATTATAATGCCACACCATAGAAATAGGAATGTACTATTGAAAGAAGAAAAAAAGAAAGAAATAAAATAAAAATTACACAACTCATTAAGAGAATTTATATAAAAAATTTCAAAATATTTAGCTAAATGAAAGTAAATAATTAAAATATTCAAACTTATAAAATATTGGATAAATAATTTTTGAAGGTTTTTAATTCAACGACATATATGTAGAAACATCATAAAAACATATAGAATATATAGTAACAAATTCAATAATAACATATTTTTAAGTATTATAATTGTTATAATAAAACATGAATTTTAAAATTTTTTAGTTTTTATGATCATGACTTACTCATAATATTATTTTTTGGAATAAAATCTACAATTAACATTCTATTTTTTATGATGAAAATAAGTTTTAAAAAAATATTTTTTTTTTATTTTTTTATTTTTATTACAAAAGTATTCATTGCTATAAAATATTTCTACCTAGACATTAAAATATTAAATTTTTTCTAGTTATAGAGTATAATAATGATCATAGATAAACTCAATCCATGACTGATTGTAATTTCTTATACTAATTATATAAAACAATGTAAAATGGAAAAATTATAATTAATGAACTAATTGAGTAAAATAAAACCTGCTTCTTTAACATCCTATAATATCTTATTCAAACACCACCCAATAAAGGGAAAACATATTTCTTTACATTAGTTTGGTTAAAATAAAAAAATAAAAACATTATACTAAAATATAATAAAATCAACATTAATAATTGTTTAATATATAGTAGTTTATAATTATATATTTTCTCTTATTTTGAATATGCTTGAAAGTATTTTTTTTCAATTATAAATTCTCTCATGAATGTTTGAAATTATTAAGGGCGTTATTTTTTAAATAATGGTTTTATTTATATTTAAATTTTATTTTTTCCTTGATTAATTTTATAAAATTAAATATTAGTTTGTTACGTTGTTAATTAATACTATTGTTTGAATACAATTTCTCGAATGATATGATTTAATTAGTTATGTTTTTATAATTTTGTAATCATATCTGTTAATCATAGTGTGATATAAATTTCTTGATATGTATATATATATATATATATTTATAAAAATTAATTTTATTATATCACATTTTAAAAATATATATTTATATGTTTAATTTTTTTTCATATATCAATATACATATTTTATTATAATTATTTCATACCTGTATATATATATATGTACGGACATCCTTCCTCTAAACTATTTTAGCTCAGTAGCAGCACCTCATACATGTTCTCTGCAACATCATATCGATCAACTTCAAGTGGCCCATTATTCCCTTCGTCCTATCAACAATTCTAGACTTCACTGTAATCACTTTTAGATGTTCGATTAGCTCTTCCTCCTCTATTTAACTCAAACCATTAGATGAACATCCATCAGAATCTAAATTTGTATAATATAATGGAATCAGAGTTCATCATCATAGATTTTTATATCGCTATGGTAGTTGTATACCTTTACTATTCTAATCTTTTATGGATGACAGTGGTATCACCTATGTATAGGATCACCTGTTCCTATTAGTGAACACTTTTTACTATCCAATTGAACCAATAATTCTTTTATAATCATCCTACAATGATAGATATTTATTTTTCCAAGATATTATCATCAATTATTGTTCATCGTAAGACAATGTCTCCAGAGTAGTGGAAATGCAAAATCTCATTTGTAGAATTCTACCATGCCACTTGTTGCCTATTCCATCACATCATGCATCCGAAACAGTATCACCAACATGTTTGAATTCTTCAATGGTATAATATTCCTAGATATTTTCATTATGGTAACAATTATTTAACATATGGTAGCACACCTCAACATTTATGTTAGCTCTCTGATGATTTCATGAACAATAAAAGGTAGTCTCATAGGGGTTTTTGTAGGAATTGAACATGTGGTACCTAAAAATAGATGATATAAACTTTATGTACATTATAACATTATGTTTCATAGAAAATGATCAGATATAATTTCTCCTAGTATTATCATAGGTATTCTTGGTTTGGTTCCCAGAATCATCTGGTACATTAAATACAAATCTATTTGGACTAAACTCTTTATAAAAATGTTAGAAAAATTTAAAAAACAAACTACAGATTAAACGATAAATTTAAAAGAGATAAAATTGTTTCTAAAAAATTTTATGATATTCAAACGAAATTAAATATCATGTTTGAATATTTTTAAGAGTGTCATATAAATTTATTCATTAAAATTTTCTTCATACAACTCAATCAAGTAATTACATAAAAATAACAAGAAAATTGAGTGTAAATAAAATATCACAATATCATTATGTATAAATGTATAAATTTTTAATCAAATTTAATATTAATTCATTTCATTAAAAATTACTTTGAAAACATTTAGTAATATTAAAGAAAATTTATGAAAACTTAAAATCAATAATATAAACAATAATAAATATATTCAACATTTGTGAGGTTTTTTCTAGAAGAAATGAAGAATAACATACAATATTTTTTAAATGTGTTTTAATGATCATCAAAAATGTTTTCATATAAACAATTAATCATTCAAATTATTATAATAATGAAAATAGTTTAAATAATTATTATAAACATGCAGTGTTTAGAATATTGAGAAATAAATAAATAAATAATGTAAAATATTGAAATAAAATTATGTAGTGGTGCATGAAAATAGTAAACTGGGGAAATATAATATTTTAATTTATATATATATATTTTTTATGTGGAGGTAGCTAGAGTCAATTAATACTACTATTTTGAAGTGAAATACAGTTATTAGTTGAAGCTTCTACCATTATGTTAAAAATATACCATCTACTACAATATGATACCATTTCAGTCGAGGTGAGAGATACCATCATGATGTTTCCAATGAGGTGGATGGTAGCTGTTTTTTCCCTTAATAATCATATAGGGTTAAACTATCAGGCTAGAGTGGTGCTACCATTGTGTATATGATTTCTACTATTTTTAATATATATTGGCCTCCAAAACCAATGATGAAGATAAATATGCTGAGGAGAAGTCTTCCATTTCATGAACAAATGGTATTGGTTTACAGAGGCATGTAGAACTGAAACCATTGAGAATTTGAACTATAAACATCATGGATCAACCATTGTGTGAGTAACTATAGTTGATACTGCAACTGTTGGTGGGGAAGATACTATTTTTTGAGGATGAGTATGTTAGTCCTACTAGTGACGTTAGATGAAACATCCATTACATGAAGGTGAATAGGTGCAACTGACACTAGATTCAACCACGAGCCATGATATAGGTAAATGGTGATGAAGGTATACTACTACAATCACTAGTGAAGAACCATTGATATTGAATTATTGAACCATAGATGGGTTCTAAATGATGTAGTGATAGACATGCGATTGAAGGATTCTATGTAACAGACGAGGAAGTGTGGATTATTATATTGATGGACATGCTCTTAATGGAGTTCATGGAAGATAAGATGAAGAGTAGGTAATGGAAAATAATGGTGATCTATTAAATTATTTACATGTTGGTAGAAAGGCTATATTGTTATGAATTCATACTATTTTTTATATTTGTGGGAAATCATCACAAGAATGATTAGATATTTTTAAAGGGAAGAAATATTAATGTTCAAGCATTCATCCTTTTTAAAGGTGGAATCATTTGGTATATTTTCCATACATTGGTCATCAAAACACTAGGAAAAGAGGTGAGCATCATGAAAGATATTATTTTGAAATTTAAATTTTATAAGTATGGAAATTTCATTCATTTTGTGATGTCTCCGATTATGTTCATGAAGATGAGGAGCATCTTGAATGGTGATAGTGGTCTCCACAATTAAGATAATTCAAGAATCACGAAAGGTAGTCTTATAGAATAATATCTACATAAATATGGTAAATGAATGATTTTTTTGAATATTAGGGTTAGGATTGCAATTCATTAGAGCATATCAAATGGAGACAGTGTTACTACATGATTACGAGAAGTGGAGCATCGCGACTATGAATTTTAGTGATAGAGAGATCTATGATTAAATTAAATAACATTTGAGAATCAAGTAGAGAGGATCATCATGAATAAAATTTTGATAGATCAATAAAACGATCAAATAGGTGATCGGTCTTTTGGAATAGGCGGGCCTATAAATATGAGTCTAACCCTAATTCATTTCTATGGATGTGTTTTGATAAAATCCAAAAATCTCTTTGATTTCATGAGGATAGAGGATCCCCACGAACTATTTTTATATGTGTTCTTGAGAATCAAGAAAATAATACCCATGTATTGTATGATAACAATGCTTCAATTTAGTGGGTGCTTTCTGATGATAGGTTATTCTATGTTGACTCAATGAGCTTCGAGATGACAAGTTGGTTTGCGAAGGTAGGGTTCTTCGTGATGAGGCATGTTTGGAGAAGGTTCTTCGAGAAAGGATGTTTTGAATGTCATTTTTTAAGTGGAAAGGGATTTTAGAGTTCATAAAATCATGTATATGGTTACAGTAGAATCTCATGCAGAGTGAATAAAAAAAAATTTCTGGTTAATTCATTGAAGAGACATTCATGTCGACAAACTATGTAAGACTTTATCCAAAGTAGTGAGCTTGGGGGAGTCGATTTAAGTGTTCCATGGAATGCAGCGTGATATCCCTAATATTTTGTAAGGGAAGTGTACCTAGAATAGAGTGACTATGAATACTTTCTTGAAATCCAAAAACTATTGAAAATTAGTTTATATTGATATGACTAAAACACTATCAGAATATACTCCATGGATGAATTCCTTAGTGGAAAACCATGTAAAACTGTTGCGCCTTCAGTTTTCATGTGATTTCTGGATAGGTTTATTAGGTTTATACATATATGGTAACAAAATCCATCAATTTATTAAAAACATATGACACCATGATTCACCCATTCCCTCTTAGGGCACTTCAGGTTCCTACAAGTGCTATCAGAGAGAAGGTTACAAGTGTCAAATAATTCCTTCATTGATGTCATTGAGAACTCATTAAATGTAAGTGGATTCCCTAATTAGATGGAAGAATATTTCAGATATGGATGTATAGTATGTGATCTCATCTTGAAAATCATGGAATAAAATTCTTTTTTTCAAATGCTCAGGGAATTCAGGTAATTGATCCAACATGGCTATCTATAACTGACAGAGATAAAAAAATGATTGGTGCAGATGAAAAAGTGAATAATTACCTCACTACAACTCTTCTTAATAAGATCTATCTAAAGGGGAGGAGGTCCACCTCATAAAAATCTATGTTGGGAAAACATGAAAATATTTAAGATGGAGATAGTAGATGAATGGATGAGAAACTCCAACTTTTTTCAAAAAATGATTAATGATATAATGATGAATAATCATGAAAAGGGATATTTCTTCATAAATCAAATTCTTTATGTTGTAGTATAAATTTGATGATGTGGAGATGAACTAAAAGACATTATAGTGTGTTGAAAATTTTGATATGTCTTCCACCTCTCTATAATCCAAAAGATTCATCCCATGAGGAATGGTATCATTCTATGATCTATGTGTATGATCTAAAGATTTGTCTTGTGACCTATGAAATGAGAGTTAATCCTGTAGAATAAAAGACTCTTATAATCATGGAAATATCATTTGACACTTTGGATTAACTTTAAATTTTAGGAGATAATTTTGATAAAGATAATGGGGAAAACATACTTATTTCTATCATTTCAAAGAAGATCAACAATGAACATGGATATTTGATGGTGATTTACCGATGTCTTGTATTTTTATAGAAGATTTGACATAATTTTCTTTAGGTGCTCAATAAAGTTAAATGACGAAGAAATTTATTCTTGAATGAAGGATAAGCCTTAGAAAATGTTTTTCAAAAAGGGATGCTTCAAATATAAAAACAAATTTTTCTGTAAGGATTTGTTTTTTGAATAAGATGATGATGAAAAATATATTATTGATGAAGAAGAACCATATTTTAAATATGGATACCATGTGTCTATAATGAAGATAGTTGGGAATTCATAACCATTAAAAGAAGAAGCTATAGTTCATTAGTTGGGTGTTGATTTTGAACAATTGTTACAACTTAAGGATGTTGTTGTTAAGATTTAGAATCAAGTAGACAAATGAAAAATGATGCAATAATTTAGAGATGAATCATCATAATATGTTGATAATTGTGTAGATGAAATTGAATAACGTAAAAAATAGTGATTGTATATTCAACAACCCTCTAAATGAAAAAAATATATAGTTGAACTAATGATCCTAATTGAAAAAATGAAAAAGTTCATCAACGACCTTACCTCCTGACTAGAGGTCAAGTCCAAGAATAGTTAGGGTGAATAGTGGAATCAAATGTGATGAGGAAGGTTAAGAATATGTAAATAAATTGGTACTAAATAAATCCAACATAAATGTTGATATTATTGAAAAATCTCCGAATGTTCTTTAAATGAAACCCTCATATAAAATAGAAGGTAATATAGAAAACTATCCTCAATCTTCCTAAAACAATATTCCATAAAGTTATTTTACTAATAAAGGATATATGAGGAGGAATATAAATGATAAGACATTTCCTTTTATGAAATATCAATTCTATGGATATATGGGCCATACCATGTCATAATTTGAGAAGGAAAGGGGATATTTTAGTGGGAAAGATATAGGAAGACAACACATGTGAAAAAATTCATATAATATTTATTATATAAGGAAAAATTTCAATGGATATTGTTTTTACGATTCTGACATTGGTTATATGGCTATTCATTTCAAGTTGGGGAAACATATGAACAATTCATACATAACTAAAGAGGCATGCAAATACTCATCAACTAGCTGGTGATGCTCTTACAAACCTCTTTTCCCCTTTAGAATAAGAGTACAAGTTGGAAAAACTGTCTCATATGGGGGAGATATTTAAAAAGCCATCTTTATCCATTACTCAATAATATTTCATGGAATAAAGTAATAAAAATGAAAAATATAACCTAGTTGAAGTATCCCTCAAAACTAAAAAGAGTAGAAGAACATATATTTTTTATAGTGTATGCTCATCCCATATGGTAGGTAATGCTGACCTATTAAAGAATGTGAATAAAACAATTGATGGAATAATAAGGTCGTGTAATTATAGCACTTTAAAGATCAAAGGTAGTGGATGTAATAAACCGGATAACAAAGAGATAAAGAAAAATGAAGTTTTATTTGTTGATGGTTTGAGAAAAAAATTTCGTACTGTGATTCACCTATTTGTCTCAAAATGTCTAGTGACATTAAATCAAAAGGTGTGAACTCCAAATGGAAAGATAAGAAATTCACCCATTAAATGTTACAGAATAGATGTAACTTATACTCGGTTTATACTAGAGATAATATTTTATACATAACTATTAAAGAGGAAAATGAATTTTTGTACCATAGTATGGGGGACATTAATAAAAAAAATATATGAAAATGATATCTAATTTGATGATAGTCATCGATATCTATAATCTGAGCATGAGCAAGAATATAAAAGTGATTCATTCCTATGAGGAAATATGGTCTGTAGTACATATCATCCCAAGTAAAAAGGGCATATAATCTCCATGATGTCATCTATACAGATGTATATGGTCTGATAAATGTTGTTTTAATCCATGGAGATAGGTACATTGTTCTCCTTATTGGTGATTATAGTAGAATGCATTGTTTTATTTCTATACATAGGAAATTCAAAGTGCTTGATTGCATGAAAACTTATCAATGAATCATAGAGAATGATACTAGATGGATTATCAATGTTTTGTGGTCTGACAATTTAAGAGAATATATATCCATTGAGATTGAAAATTACATGGACAATCATTAATTCAATATGATGTGTCTATTGTTAGAACCCCAAAACCAAATGGATTTGTTGAGAGCATGAATCGATATATGAACAATATCACCTGATCTATTCAGATATTGATTCTTATTCCTTAATATTACTGGGAAGAAGTTGTTCATGCTACTGTGTATATTCAAAATCGAACAGGTCTTTACATGGGAGAAACGAAGACACTATATGAGTAATGGGAATGAAGGAATCCCTCTTTGATGATTTATTTTCTATTTTCAAGAATGTGTTTTATCAAAAAATATTTAATTCAAGGTTGGTTTGGTGATGTGGAGGGTGAAAAAATATTCTATGGCTATTCAATGAATATAAACGGCTAAAAGTGTTTTAATAAGTGTATCAAAACAATTTTGGAGATTAGTGATGATACGATTATTTAAGATAGGACCAAAAATTCCATGAGGGGATCATATACTGATGTGATTGAAGGATTCATAGATAGTGGACATCGAATTAATCAAAATGTATAAGTATAAGAAGGATTTAAAAACATTCAAACGGTCACAATAAGATGTTGATTCAGGGGATAAATCTGAAGAAGAAACTAAGGTTAAAGAAAATTATTCTTAACCTCACCAAATAAATGAAATATAAGATATTGATCAGTCCAATATGAAGGAGGATTGGACACCACACACATACACAAGGAGAACACTAGTGCAGAAAACTTTTTTTACGTCACCATTTTTTACGTCGGTTATATAAACCCGACGTCATAATATGTAAAACGAGGTTTTTTACGTCGGTTATTTCTTAACCGACATAAAAATTTGTATTCGGTACACCTTTAACGTCGGTTATAATAATAACCGACGTTATTAATCGCGCGGCTTCGTTTTTTACGTCGGTTATGTTTATAACCGACGTAAAAAACGCGGTTTCCGAAGGCCTTTTTACGTCGGTTATTGAATAACCGACGTAACAAACGCGGTTTTTGAAGGATTTATTACGTCGGTTATAAAATAACCGACGTAAAAAAAGAATCCGCAGATGTTTTTGACGTCGGTTATTCCATAACCGACGTAAAAAAACGCGGATTTTGACCCCTTTATAACGTCGGTTATAAACTAACCGACGTAACAAATGAATCGGAGGAAGGTTTTTACGTCGGTTATTGAAATAACCGACGTTATAAATGTTTTTAAAACAATTATCATGTCGGTTATTGAATAACCAACGTGATAACTCATTTAAAAATTTACCCAGACCCATGGATTGTCATTCGCGAGTTTACCTTCGACAGTCGCGACTCGTCTCTCTCGCGCGTAAACCCGAATCGGCTCGTCCATTTCGTTGGTTTAGATTCGTTTTGTGATCATCGTTTCTCATATTTAATATCCTCGGATCAATCATCTAAACTCGCAGCACTCAGGTAATCCTCCCACTCGTTCGTTTTTTTTCGCGGATAGTATATATATATGTGTTGTGATTTTTTTGTTGAAACTAGCTAAGATTCTTCGATTGTGAACCCTTTTAACCCGTTTTGGCACCATAATCTTATTTATCATCCCTAGATCTATTTGTTCGACTTGCAATATTGAGTAATTTTATGATTTCACTAATTTTTCATCGTTTTCTATAAATCCCCGAGAGGGTTGGGGCGTGTCCATTTGGATGGGTTGCCCTTTTACAGTTGTTACTACTTTATTCACACACAACCATGGCATAGGTGCATGGATTTGGGGTCGGGGGGTGTCCAGGGGGGTTTACAAGGGGGTGGGTGGGTGTGGGGGGCTGTCCAAGGGTGTGGGTGGGTGTTGGGGGGTGTCCAGGGGGGTGTCCAAGGGGGTAGGGGGTGGTGTTTAGGAGGGGTGGGGGGCTGTCCAGAGGGTTGGGGGGTGTCCAGGGGGGTGTCCAAGCAGGTCGGGGGTGGGGGGTTGTGTCCAGGAGGGGTGGGGGTGCTTTCTAGAGGGGTCGGGGGCTGTCCAGAGGGGTCGGGGGGTGTCCAGGGTGGTGTCCATGGTGGTGTCCAAGGGGATGGGTGGGTGTGGGGGGCTGTCCAAGGGGGTGGCGGCCTGTCCAGAGGGGTCGGTGGGGTGTCCAGGGGGGTGTCCAAGGGGTTGGATGGGTGTGGGGGGCTGTCCAAGTGGGTGGCGGCCTCTCCAGAGGGTATTTGGGGTTGTCCGGGTGGGTGGGGGGGCTGTCCAGAGGGTTGGGGGATGTCCAGGGGGTGTCCAAGGGGGTAGGGGGTGGGGGGGTGGTGTCCAGGAGGGGCGGGGGGCTGTCCAGGGGGGTTTACAAGGGGGTGGTTGGGTGTGGGGGGCTGTCCAAGGGTGTGGGTGGGTGTTGGGGGGTGTCCAGGGGGGTGTCCAAGGGGGTAGGGGGTGGGTGGTGGTGTTTAGGAGGGGTGGGGGGGGGCTGTCCAGAGGGTTGGGGGGTGTCCAGGGGGGTGTCCAAGCAGGTCGGGGGTGGGGGGTTGTGTCCAGGAGGGGTGGGGGTGCTTTCTAGAGGGGTCGGGGGCTGTCCAGAGGGGTCGGGGGGTGTCCAGGGTGGTGTCCAAGGGGATGGGTGGGTGTGGGGGGCTGTCCAAGGGGGTGGCGGCCTGTCCAGAGGGGTCGGTGGGGTGTCCAGGGGGGTGTCCAAGGGGGTGGATGGGTGTGGGGGGCTGTCCAAGGGGGTGGATGGGTGTGGGGGGCTGTCCAAGTGGGTGGCGGCCTCTCCAGAGGGTATTTGGGTTTGTCCGGGTGGGTGGGGGGGCAGCCCAGAGGGTTGGGGGATGTCCAGGGGGGTGTCCAAGGGGGTAGGGGGTGGGGGTGGTGTCCAGGAGGGGTGGGGGGCTGTCCAGAGGGGTCGGGGGGTGTCCAGGGGGGTTTACAAGGGGGTGGGTGGGTGTGGGGGGCTGTCCAAGGGTGTGGGTGGGCGTTGGGGGTGTCCAGGGGGGTGTCCAAGGGGGTGGGGGGTGGGGGGTGGTGTTTAGGAGGGGTGGGGGGGCTTTCCAGAGGGTTGGGGGGTGTCCAGGGGGGTGTCCAAGCAGGTCGGGGGTGGGGGGTTGTCTCCAGGAGGGGTGGGGGTGCTTTCTAGAGGGGTCGGGGGCTGTCCAGAGGGGTCGGGGGTGTCCAGGGTGGTGTCCAAGGGGATGGGTGGGTGTGGGGGGCTGTCCAAGGGGGTGGCGGCCTGTCCAGAGGGGTCGGTGGGGTGTCCAGGGGGGTGTCCAAGGGGGTGGATGGGTGTGGGGGGCTGTCCAAGGGGGTGGATGGGTGTGGGGGGCTGTCCAAGTGGGTGGCGGCCTCTCCAGAGGGTATTTGGGGTTGTCCGGGTGGGTGGGGGGCTACCCAGAGGGTTGGGGGATGTCCAGGGGGGTGTCCAAGGGGGTAGGGGGTGGGGGGTGGTGTCCAGGAGGGGTGGGGGCTGTCCAGAGGGGTCGGGGGGTGTCCAGGGGGGTTTACAAGGGGGTGGGTGGGTGTGGGGGGCTGCCCAAGGGTGTGGGTGGGCGTTGGGGGTGTCCAGGGGGGTGTCCAAGGGGGTAGGGGGTGGGGGTGGTGTTTAGGAGGGGTGGGGGCTGTCCAGAGGGTTGGGGGGTGTCCAGGGGGGTGTCCAAGCAGGTCGGGGGTGGGGGGTTGTGTCCAGGAGGGGTGGGGGGCTGTCCAGAGGGGTCGGGGGGTGTCCAGGGGGGTTTACACATCGATTTGTTTTATATTTCAAAATTGTTTACATTCAAATTATGATTTTTTTCATATAAACATATATTTGTCTTTTCTAAAAAATATATATATTTTTGCTATTTGTTATAGGTAATAATGAGTCGAAGTTGGATTACGGCACATCGAATGAGCAATGAATATGAGGAAGGTGTTGATGCCTTTTTGGAATTTGCTAAACGAAATGTTCCAAGTAGTGACATTTTTTTCTGTCCATGCCTGAAATGTCTGAATATGAAGAAGTTGAAAAGTAGAGAGATAAAAGATCATCTGATTTGTCATGGTTTCAATCCGAGTTACAACCCTTGGATTTGGCATGGCGAAACTGGACAGAATGTCACTGATGATAATGAATCGCAAGATGGTAACTCCGATGGAATTGAAGAAATGATTCGCGATATTGTAGCAGAACAAATTGAGATAGAACCGACAGTTGCACGTCTATATGGTGATGCCGAAAAACCATTATATCCTGGTTGTACAGATTTTACGGTTTTGTCGGCGGTGTTAAGATTGATTAACCTGAAGGCAAAACATGGATGGAGTGACAGAAGTTTTACAGAGCTGCTACAATTGATGAAAGACATTCTTCCAAAAGATAACGATCTTCCAGATTCACATTATAAGGCCCAAAAAATATTATGCCCGATGGGATTGGGATACAGGAAAATACATGCCTGTCCGAATGACTGCATTATATATAGGAAGGAATATGAATTTCTGAAAGAGTGTCCTAAATGTGGGACATCACGGTATAAGGTGAAAGAAAAATCACAAGCTGATGTAGTGATTACAAAGCTCCCTTCAAAGGTATTTTGGTATCTTTCTATAATTCCTCGTTTCAAACGTTTATTTGCTAATTCACATGATGCAAAAAGGTTAAGATGGCATGCTGATGAGCGGGTATGTGATGGAAAAATACGTCATCCAGCTGATTGTCCACAATGGAAGAAAATTGATGCCCAGTACCCTACATTTGGAAATGAAATTAGAAATCTGAGACTAGGCTTGTGCACAGATGGAATGAATCCATACCGAACCCTCAGTAGCACACATAGTTCATGGCCTGTTTTATTGGTAATTTACAACCTCTCTCCTGACGTTTGTATGAAGCGCAAATATGTCATGTTGAGTATCATGATCTCTGGTCCAAAGCAACCCGGCAATGATATTGATGTATACTTGTCAACGCTGATTGATGATTTGAAACTGTTATGGGCTGATGGTATTAGGGTGTATGATTCTTATAAAATGGAATATTTTCAACTGCATGCAATGCTTCTATTCACTATAAATGACTTCCCAGCATATGGAAATTTGTCTGGATATAGTGTTAAAGGGCATAAAGCATGTCCAATTTGCGAACAACATACGTCATATTGTCAATTGCATCATGGGAGGAAAACAGTGTACATGGGTCATCGAAAGTTTTTGCCAATGGATCACCCTTATAGAAGACTAAAAAAGGCATTCAATGGCTCACAAGAATTTGAGACTGCTCCTCAACCTTTATCCCCAGAATTGTATTTTGAGAGGGTGAAAAACCTTGATGTGACATTGGGAAAGACACAGAAATCTGGTAATGATAGACATATTTGGAAGAAAAGGTCAATATTTTTTGAGCTACCATATTGGAGGTATCATGAAGTCAAACAGAATATTGATGTCATGCACGTGGAGAAGAATATCTGTGATTCTTTGATCGGAACATTGCTAGATATTAAAGGAAAGACAAAAGATGGGTTGAATGCAAGGTTAGACCTACTGTCAATGGGAATACGTTTGGAGTTAGCTCCCACTCCTAAAGGAAGACGAACATTTCTTCCCCCGGCTTGTCATACATTATCGAAGAGGGAGAAAAGTAGCTTCTCTCAGTGTCTTCATGATATCAAAGTGCCTCAAGGTTATTCTTCAAATGTAAAAAATTGTGTCTCATTGAAAGACTTGAAGTTGATAGGTATGAAATCACATGATTGTCATGTCATGATGCAACAAATTCTACCAGTTGTACTGCGTGGAATATTGCCCATCCGTGTCAGAAAGACTATAATGAGGATGTGTTATTTTTTCAATTCAATTTGCAACAAGGCGATTGATGTGAATGCTTTGAACATTTTGGAAAAGGATGCAATTTTTATACTTTGTCATTTGGAAATGTATTTTCCTCCAACTTTTTTTGATATGATGGTGCATTTAATGATTCATCTGGTTCGAGAAATAAGGCTTTGTGGACCTGTATATCTTCGTTGGATGTATCCTTTTGAAAGGTATATGAAAATATTAAAGGGATATGTTAAAAATCCATATCGACCTGAAGCCTCCATTGTTGAAAAGTATATTTCTGAGGAGGTAGCAGAGTATTGTACGAGCTACTTGGCTACGGCGCAACACATAGGTTTGCCTCCATCTCGCCATGAACGGGTTAATAATGAGGGAAAGGGGATTCGTGGCTTGAAAGTCAAATCACTGTCAGCTGAACATATGAAGAAGTTAGAATCATACATCTTGAATAACATAGCTGATGTTCAACCGTATATCACATTGCATTTTAATGAGTTGAAACAATGTCATCCAAAGAAGAAAGAAATGTGGATTTTGAATGAGCACAACAAAACTTTTTTGCCATGGTTTAAAAAGACATTTCTTGGTAGATCAGATGTATCAGAGACATTAAAATGGATAGTGGGTGGTCCATATTTAAATGTGATAACATGGTCCGCTTATGACATTAATGGCTATACATTTCATACGAAAGCTCAGGACAACAGAAGTGCAGTTCAGAATAGTGGTGTATTGGTGTTTTCAGAAGCAATGCATTTTTCGAGTGCTAAGGACAGAAACCCAATTTCGGCATCAAGTGCATATTATGGAGTGATTGAAGACATATGGGAGGCTGATTACTTTAAAATTAAAGTTCCCGTTTTTAACTGTAAATGGTTTATCGGTAACAACAGTGTCAGACACGATGAATTTGGAATGACACTTGTTAATCTGAATAGATTGGAAGACACAGTTGATTCTTTTATAATGGCAACACATGCCAAACAAATTTTCTATGTAGTAGATCAATCAGATATGCAGTGGGCTGTTGTTTTACAAGGAAAAAACCAATATGTTGGTGAGGATGAATTTGATGAAGATGGTGATTTATGTGAGATCCCTACTTCCATGGAAAGATTAACAGAACATAATGATGAGTATGTTGAAGACATGGTTTGTTCCATAAGGAACGATCACGACGAAGGAATTTGGGAAAACAATCCAACTGTACATTCCTAAAATTACAGGTAACACAAGTTTATTACTTGTTTAAATTTAGTTTTTTCATATAATGTTAGATACTGTAAATTTTTTAGTTATTAAAACATGTATCAAACCAAAACGATAAAACAATAAAAACCGTAAAGAGGAGAAGTCCTGGGCGCACCGGCTGGCCGGTGGTGGATCACCTGTTGGCCGGTGGTCCAGAACAAAGCTCTGTCTGGTCCACCGGCCGGTCGGTGCTGAGCCAGCGGCCGGCCGGTGGTCCAGACAGAGAGCCTTCCTCTCTGTCTGGACCACCGGCCGGCCGCTGGATCACCGCCGGCCGGCCGGTGGACCAGACAGAGAGCCTTCCTCTCTGTCTGGATCACCAGCGGCCGGCCGGTGTTGAGCCAGCGGCCGGCCGGTGGACCAGACAGAGAGCCTTCTTCTCTGTCTGGAGCACCAGCGGCCGGCCGGTGGTCCAGACAGAGAGGAAGGCTCTCTGTCTGGTCCACCGGCCGGCCGGTGGTGATCCAGCGGCCGGCCGGTGGTCCAGACAGAGGAAGGTTGTCTGGTCCACCGGCCGGCCGGTGGCACGAGGCAGTGGGAAAGTCTACTGCCTGGGTCCTCCGGCTGGCCGGTGTGCTCACACCGGCTGACCGGTGGACTCAGTGAGTCCACTTTTCAGCTTTCTTGGGCCAACTCCTTGGCAACCTTTTGCCTCTGTTTACTATGTTTATCATTGTTTAACATGCTTACCATATTACCAATGTTTACTATTATGTAATTTAGTACACTTTTCTATTTGTGAACTAATGTTTGTTTTTTTGATTTGAAGGAAAATGACAGATCAATCAGTTGATCAGCCACATGATTCTGGAGATGAGCATATTGGTCATACATCTGGGGAGGAACATTCACATGCTCCTATTACGAAAAAGAGTTCAAAGGTTGGTAAGCGTGGGTGCACACGTTTACCAAAATTATCACTTGCCCGTACGAAGGAGGAGAGGATAGTCGTGGAGTTTGATGATGATGATCTTCCTAGAGGTCCAAATGCTCAAGATTTTAAGGGTTTTGTAGCAACTCAGGCTAAGAGCAAAGTAAGAATTCTCTATGATGATTGGAGAAGTGTGGATAAGGCGCTAATTTCTCAGCTGTGGGAGACCATTTTGGTAAGATCTTTTGCTATTGTTTGACTATTCTTTAAATGTTTCTAGTATATATAATATTTTTAACCTCTTTTTTATCAGATGACATTTGATATTCCTGACACTGGAGGAGTCAGGAAGAAATGATTATCGTCGGCTGCTAGGAGATGGAGGGATTTCAAATCAACCCTCTCATCTGATTTCATTTATGGTCATAGGAGTCGTGAGAATCCATGTCGTATATATCCTTTTATAGATGAAGACACATGGAGACAATTTTTTGAAAGTAGAAGAAAAGAATCATTTTTGGTAAGGGCAATGTAAACTTTTATAAGCTTTCTTATATAAATGATCTTATTATTGTTTTGTTAATGATTACTTATTCTTAATTTACAGCAAACAAGGAAAGCTCATCAAGAGATCCAATCTAAAAATGTATACCCTCATAGTTTATCTCGGGGAGGGTATGCATTATTGGAAGAACAAATGAACGCAGAAAAATTTCAACAACTAAGAGCTGAGTCTTCAAGCTCTGGAGAGGTGGCCCCTCCATCCCCTCCATCTAGACATGAGAAATGGAAAAGAGCTCGGAAGGGCAAAAAAGGACAATATCTTTCGGAAGTATCGAGACTCGTAGTTGAGAGGATTGTAAGATATCTATTTTATTTATTTAAGTTTACTATTTTCATCATATATTTCCAATCATTATAGAAATGTTCAATTAATTATTACAGGACTCTCTTGAGGAGCAGAGTTCACAGGGGACATTTACACCATCTGGGAGGGAAGATATTTTATCTGTGGCATTGGGAAAGCCCGAACATCCTGGCCGTGTAAGAGGATATCCGGCAGGTGTATCGGTAAGAAAAGTGTTGCCACGTTCCTCAACTTCTAACGTTGAGGGAGTTTATAAAAAAAATAGAATCCTTGGAGGCTGAAGTCCATAATATTAATGCGACAATGGAGGAAAAGATTAGAGCATCGGTGCAGTTAATGTTTGCAGACTTGCAAAGACAATTTCAGGGTGCAGCTCCCACTCCACCTATCCCAGTAGCTCCCACTCCCCCACCTCAGCCTGCAGACCCCATTTTTGATCCTCCTCCTCCGCCGTAGCTACCTACTTATTGTGAGTTGTATGTTGATGATCCTCAACATCATATAGTTGCATATGGGATGGTATATTGTATAGGAGATACAGTTCATCATCAACAGTTAGAGGTAGAGAATCAGAGGGTCACTGTACAGGATATTATAGATAGATCAGCTCGGATACCATTACCTACAGATGAGGTGACGACAGTTGGACATAGTATCGGCCATTTTTTACTTTGGCCATCCAGACTTCTTCGACTCATTACCATAGAGGTATGGATGTTATATCTTTTATTTTATATTTTTATTAATGTTTTATCATTTGAAAACTAATATATTTTTCAATTTATTTTTACAGGAATACTTCAAAGGTAAAGAAATACTGTATAGACAACAACAAAGACAGATAGCTATGACATCAGATGCAGATACTAGCAGTCTTGACAAATTGTCAAGATATTCAAATTTGTTGGCGGATCATTATGACTTTACAATGGAAGCTCATGTCTGTGGACGTGAACTATGTGTGGGGATTATGAAAACTGATATCATGGAGTTTGTCACTGGAGATAAGTTGGGCATCAACGTGGTGCAAATTTTTATCATGTAAGTCTTAACACCTTTTCCTTGCGTTATATTTATTAAAAATGTATACATATGTCTGCTTTGTATTAGGTATCTGTATAAAATTTGTGAGAGGAATGAGCTGACAGATGTATATGGATTCGTGGACCCACAATTGATTTCCCCTGAAGCATGTGCATTGGATGAGGAACAAAGAATGCTTTATATTGGTGAGAGATTTGAAAAGAATGTAATCACACAGTGTTGGATGATGCCTTTTTGTGAGAGGTATGAAACACATCCCTCTCAAAGAGTTAATTATCTTTTAACATAAAAAACCACTAACGTTAAATTTCCTTTTATCAGGGATCATTGGATGTTAGGGGTTTTTTGCCCTAGGGAGAAAACACTTTATTGGATATGCTCTCTCCATGATGATGTGCGAGAATGTTTTAAGAATATATTGGAAACGTAAGTTTCAATTTCACAATAGTTTTATATATTATAATGAATTTTAAATTTACCCCATTCGTATTATTTTCTAACAGGGCATGGGTCCACTTTCGAAAAAGCGCAAAGAAAAGGAATTTCAAGATCAAATATGAACATGCGAAGGTAAATATCCATTTATAATTTGTACATTTTGATTTATTACATAAAAATAATATATTGAATTTACACTCATTCAAACAGAAATTTCATGAGAAACAAGGCATCATCGAATGCGGATATTACATGTTAAGATTTATGTATGAAATAATAACAACTGGGACAGTTCTGAGTTTTGACCTGGTAAGATTTCCTCTTTCTCATAATATTTCAATTTGATTTATTCATTATACACGTTGACTACTATCCTTTTCCTTTGTAGCTTTTTGATGACCCTCAACCCTTTACTGCTGAAGATATCAAACACTTACAAGTGGAGTGGTCAAATTATTTTACAGGTTTGATTAACTTTTAGTTGTTTGTAATGTAAAATGTAATTTTGAATATTGTCAATGTAATTGTGTATTTCGTAGTCGTTTAGGTTGGATTTAGTTTTTTTTGAAGTTGACAGTGTAAGTTTTGAATGTAATATAAGTGAATGTTTAATTTTTCTCTACTTCTTGTTTTGGTCTACTGTTGATGGTTTTTCTGGTCTGGATTTTGGTATGGGGGGAGAGGTTCCAAGGGGGTGGGTGGGTGTTTGGGGGGTGTCCAAGGGATATGGGAGGGGTGTCCAAGGTGTGTTTGGGGCTGTCCTAGGGGTCGGGGGGTGTAAATGAGGGTGGGGGGTGTCCAAGGGATATGGGAGGGGTGTCCAAGGTGTGTTTGGGGCTGTCCAAGGAGTCGGTTGGGTGTAAATGAGGGTGGGGGTGTCCAAGTGGTGGGGGGTGTCCAAGGGATATAGGAGGGGTGTTTGGGGCTGTCCAAGGGGATGGGGGGGTTTCCAAGGGGTAGGGGGGTTTCCAAGGGGTCGGTGGGTGTCCAGGGGGTGGGGGGCTGTCCAAGGGGTGGGGGGTGTCCAAGGGGTGGGGGGTGTCCAAGGGATATGGGAGGGGTGTCCAAGGGGTGTTCGGGGGGTGTAAATGAGGGTGGGGGGGGGGGTTGTCGAAGGGGTGGGGGGGTGTCCAATGGGTGGGGGGTGTCCAAGGGATATGGGAGTGGTGTCCAAGGTGTCTGGGAGTTCTGTCCAAGGGGCCGGTTGGGTGTAAATGAGGGTGGGGGGCTGTCCAAGGGGTGGGGGGGTGTCCAAGGGGTGGGGGGTGTCCAAGGGATATGGGAGTGGTGTCCAAGGTGTCTGGGAGTTCTGTCCAAGGGGCCGGTTGGGTGTAAATGAGGGTGGGGGGCTGTCCAAGGGGTGGGGGTGTCCAAGGGGTGGGGGTGTCCAAGGGATATGGGAGGGGTGTCCAAGGGGTGTTTGGGGCTGTCCAAGGGCTCGGGGGGGGGGGGGGTGTCCAATGGGTCTGGGAGGGCTGTCAAGGTGTGGGGGGTGTCCAATGGGTGTTTGAGGCTGTACTAGGGGTCTTGGGGGTGTAAATGAGGGTGGGGGGGGCTGTCCAAGGGGTGGGGGTGTCCAAGGGGTGGAGGGTGTCCAAGGGATATGGGAGGGGTTTCCAATGGGTGTTTGAGGCTGTACTAGGGGTCGTGGGGGTGTAAATGAGGGTGGGGGGGCTGTCCAAGGGGTGGGGGGTGTCCAAGGGTTGTGGTGGGGCTCCAATGTGGTGGGGGAGGGCAGGCCAGGTTGTTAGGTGGGTACAGATGAGGGTGGGGTTCAGTTGGGGCTTGGGGGAGGGCTGGCATTGTTATTTTTGTTTGGTTTCTGGTTGCTTTTTGGTGAGAGCAGTGCAATTATTTAAAAAAAATAATTTCTTTCACGTCGGTTATTTTATAACCGACGTGGTAAATAAATCGGCAGGGGTTTATCACGTCGGGTTTTTCTAGAACCGACGTGATAAACCGTTCCCGGGGCTTTTATCACGTCGGTTCTTAACATAACCGACGTGCTAAAAGGCCTGGGAATCGATTAACCACGTCGGTTATTGGATAACCGACGTGCTAAAACGTTTCCCAGGCCTTTTTATCACGTCGGTTTCTTAAATAACTGACGTGATAATAGGCTAGGGGAAGGGTTTATCACGTCGGTTATGACATTACCGACGTGATAAACGATATCCCTGGCATTTTATCACGTCGGTTTAGGGAATAACCGACGTGATAAAGCCCCCCCGCGCATATTTATCACGTCGGTTATTATATGAACCGACGTGATAACCACCGTGATGTTAGGGATATTACGTCGGGTTTTAAATAACCGACGTAAAAAACGTTATTTATAACGTCGTCCGTATTAACGTCGCCTAAAAACCGACGTAAATAATAAAAAATAACCGACGTAAAAAATGTTTTCTGCACTAGTGGAATGAGCAATGATGCACAATATTCCATTCTATTAGTTAAAGATCAATCCTAATTTTAAATGCCTATGATTAATGAACCCACATATTTCATTGTACTATAAGTGACATAGATGAAAGAGAATACTTTTATCTCTGAGGAAAACTATTCAAAATAGTTTCAGAATAAATTCAATATGAAGGATTCCAAACCAATGTTGTCTCCGATTATGTTGGGATGAAACTGGGAAATCAGGAGGATAAGACATATAAATATCCAATGATGTACTGCAGAATTATTGGAAGAATATTGTACCAAATACTAACATAGTTATATATTGTATTTACTAAATTCTTGGAGGACCACTTTTTAAATCAATCTTATGGAAGAACTTGTAGAGGAAGTCAAAAGAATCAAGGGGTACATTCGAGGTACTCCCAATTATGACTTATAAGTTTTACGAAGAAGAGATAGTTAATTATCTATATTTTTTAGGATGATTGGGTTGGATATGTGGTGAATAGAATGTCCACATGTTTTGGATAATTATTTATCATCATAAAATGTTTCTTCTTGTTGAATAATAAATAGGAAAATTATTCTATTAGTACTAGTGATGAAAATTATATCTCTACTACAAAGGAATGGATATAGATACATTGGATGAAGAAATAACTTTATGATTTTATTAATGAGGTCAAACTACCAATGGTGATTAATTTTGATAACAAGATAATGATTGATCTCATGATGAATCATGTTCAACACTGACATATGAAACACTTTTAAATCAGATATTACTTCATCAAGGGAAATAAAGAATAAGGCATGATTACAATGGATAATGTGTTAACATATGAGAATGTGGTTCATATTCTAAACAAGACACTAGAATTGTCTATGTTTGAGAAACATGGGTTAAACTATGGTTTTCAATAATACCAAATGTTAATAATGAGGTCATAGGCTTCCCCTCTCCCTAGTTTTATTCACTATTTTAAAAAAAATTGGATGTAATACATGTTTATTTGGGAGCTACAATCTAGAGGGAGTATGTTTTATAGCACTTTAGGTCAAAATTCAGTTCATTGAGTTTATTTGTAATGGGGAATAATGGATAAATTCAATGCTTTGAGCATTTAAGAGAAATGAAGGTTTCCAAAAAAAATATTATGATTCATGATAATTGAGTAATAATGGGGGAGAATGGATAAATTCTATGGTGAGAATGGATAATTTAGAAAAAAATCAATATTATAAGGAAATAATTAGAGCATAGCTTGGCCAACATTACTAATTTTAAAACAAAAGAACCCATTTCATGTCCACACTCTAGATTTCTACACCGATAATTTCTCACTTAGACATAGAGTTTTGGCTGATTTATTTCATGTGTATCCATTTTTGTTAGTGGCTGGTGTTACATTGAATTTATCTATAGATTTCCAACAGACCGAAATGGTGGGACTGTTGGGACCAATGATACTCATTATTGAAAATGGTGTATGGTCTGTGTTTTTTCCTTCCTCAAAAGGAATATCCAATTTTTTTCAAGGGAATATATCATACAGTTCTAGTAGGGAAATTTTTTTAATGTAGTGTCATTTCATGGTGTATGCGAAAATATTTGTGTCAAAAATCTAGTGGAAGAGGTGACGATTAAAAAATATTTTTTGTTGGATTCATCATTTCATAAATATAGTAATGTAATGGATTTGACAAAGTATGGGATTATATTCTTGATGATGCGGAGCATCGTGGTTAGTGAGGGTGGTCTCCATGATTACAAGAATTTAGGATTTGAAAAAGGTTGTCTTATAGAATCAAATCCTTATAAATATAGTAATTTCATTTTTTTACAAAGAATTTGTTGGGGATAGTGATGATATTGATCATCATAAATGGAGACAATGTTAATATTAGATTACGAGAAGTGGAGCATCGTGACTGTGTGATGTGGTGATAGAGAACTCCATGAATACATCAACTTCTAATGAAGCATCAAGAAGGGAGGAGAACCAGTAAGAAAATTTTAAAATATATAAAATATCCGAAAAGAGATCATAGAACATTGTGAATGGGAGAGCCTATAAATTTGAGACTACCCCTCTAAGGATGATTTTTGAGAAAATCTAGAATAAATTAGATTTCATGAATATAGGGGAGCTCCATAAAAATGATTTTATATGTAAACATGAGATTCAAAAAAGACTACTCAAGTTTTGAAAGGTTACAATGCTTCTATGTAATGGGTTATTAATGATTATGGGGTATTCCACATTGAATCATTGGGATTCATGAAGATAGGTTATTCCGTAAAAGAAGTGTGTTTCACGAAGTGGTGTGATTCGTGAAGGAGCTACAAGAAAGGAAGTTTTGAATATCATTTTTATGTGGAAACTTAATTCAGAGATTATAAATTAAGTTATATGGTATAGGAATAGGCCCATGATTGGTTATAGAAAATGTATTTTATGTCATAATATTGAATTGATCTTGGAGTTAATAAACTGCAAAAATTCATCAAAGGTAGTGAGCTTGGGGTAGTCGATGAAACTATTATGATGAATGAATAACTATGTCCGATTTTTTTAAAAGGTATTGTTCCTTGAAAATAGTCACTATGTCACAATTATTTTACACCACAACTAGTGAGTATTAGTAGTCTTTGGTGTACAAAACACTATAGGATTATGTTCCTTGGATGCAAACCTTACTGATAGACCAAGTTAAACTACAGTGTCATCTCTTTGCATGGGATTTTTTTATAGGTTTAACAGGTTCCTACCGTGTGGTAAAAAGATCCATACCTTTATGAATAAATAATTGACACCCTAATTCACCCCTCTCCCCTTAGGGTTCACCAGGTTCCTACAATTTTTATTAGAGGGAAATTTGATGGTGTAAAATATGTCATTCTTTTCTGTCATGTAGAACTCTATAAATGTTACAGAAGTTACCGTATTTCATATAAGGAACTTTTAGATATAAAAGAATAAGATGATATCTCGTTTATGATATTTTATAATGGATGTCTTTTATTCTTGTCAAGAAATTCATTTCACTGATCCAACAGGTTTATCATTGACTTACACAAACAAAAAAAATTCCTGATGAAGATGATATAGTGTTTAATTGAATCACTACAGCTCTTTGTAATCAGATCTATATAAAGGTGTTGAGCTACACATCAGTAATGGCAATGTGTGAAAAAACACAAATATATTTATGAAGGAGGTAGTAAATTAGAATATGTGAAACTCTCTGTTATTGACAACTAGTTTGAAAATCTAAAGATGCATCCTGATTAAAATGAAGATTATTTTCCAATGGAATTACTAATGGTGTAGGAGAAATTCAAGGGATCGGTGAAGAACTAGAAGATTTAAAATTTAAAGAAAATATTGAGAAGGATTCCACCTCTATAAAATAAAAATGTTTCATCCCTTGAGGTAAAGGATATGTATAATCTCTCATTAGATGATACACTAAGTATTCTGGTAATATATAAAATTAGATTCAAGCCTGAAGATGGAAAAAATCATCTATGAAAGGAAATGGAATTCAAATCCATAGACAAACTGGATTTTTCAAGATATGGGTTTGATGTAGATAATGAGGAAATCACTCTTTTTTATCTCATTTCCAATAATTTCAATAAGGGAAATGGGAAATTTGTAGGTATTTTACCTTTATATTTTTTTTCATGTGGTAGTGTTGGGAATATTTCTTATTAGTTATCGAGATAGATCATAGAAAAATATTGTGAAGTTAGAAACATGGATAAACCATGGAAAATGTTTTTATAAAAGGGATCCTTCAAAAATAGAATAAAATTTCAGATGAAGTAGTTTGTCTATGATGGAGAATAAGGTGAAAAACATAATTTTGAGGAATAAGAACCAAATTTAAATTATGATACCATGTGTCTATGGTTGCGATAGTTGAGAAGTCAGATCTATAAAAACATAAAGCTAAAGATCATCAATTGAGTGTTTATGCTGATGTAACATTACTAAATATTTAGGATCTTGGAAATCATGAGAATAATAGTAATAGATGAAAAAAGTGGATAATAGTTTTTAAAGAATCCTCGAAATATGTTCATCATAATGAAGCATATATTAAACAAATCAAACAAGTAGTGAAAGTACTGTCATCAACCCTCAAAATTATAGATTTTGTAGTTGAACTAAAGCTTTGTATTAAATACTTTGTAATGGAAATTAATGATGTATCCTCTAGACTAGATGATATTTTAATGAATGTTGAGGGTCGCGAAGAAAAAGATGTTACTCTAAGAGTTATTCTTTAATGTAGATAAAATTCAAGACTATCTATAAAGAAAATATAGTAAGGAAAATTAATAGATGTTATTATATTGGAGGATGTCATGAATGGTTATAATTCAATTGAAATAATTTTAAATGATCAGAGATCTATATTCATGGGAAATTGTGGAATCATTTGGGATGTTGAAACTTCAAATGCTCGAAATAAAATGTTCCAAAATAAATGAACGTTCATAGTTTAATACATTGAAAAGTCACAAGAAGTGCTAGAATAGAAACCCTCAAATCAATTGAAAAGGAGAATGTAATACTATTCTCAATATTCTTGCATCAATAGGTTGAATTTTTTTTATATTAAAAATGAATACATGAGGTATAATATAAATGAGAATACATTTCCTCTAATGAAATGTTAATTCTATGGCTATCTTGGCATTTCCATTTCATACTTCAAGGAGTAATGGAGCTTTTTATATGGGTAATTTGAAGGAAGGAAAAAAAATAATGAAAAATTCATATCCTACTTATCATAGATGAAATAATTTATATGGATAATTTTTTCATTATTATAACTTTGTTCATAAGTATGATCTTGGGAGGTAGAGGAAATTCAAGAACAGTTCATACGGAACTCAGTGACAAGTCAGTACTCATTAACTAGACTGTGTTTCTATTAAAAATTGGTTTCATCCTCTAGAATAAAAATAAAATTATTAGGTAATTTATCATTTTTAAGAGTGATTATGAATACCATCTTTATCTTTCACCCAATCTAATTTTTCAAGTAAGTAAAATAAGTAAATTGGAATGTCAAACCTAATAGAAGTATCCCTCAAGTATATAATGAGAATTAGCACCTTGATTAATGATAGTGGATGCTAATTCCATATAATGAGAAATTATTACATATTAACAAATTTTATGAAAATGGTTGATGGATTATTTAGGATCATTAATGAAGATGATATGAAAATAAAAGCCATCAGAAGTAATGAACTAGCTAATAGAGAGCTGAAGAAAAATGATGTTCTTTATGTTGATGGTTTACACCCCTATCTCCTTATTGTTAGTCTACTATATGACTCCAAAATTATAATGAAATTCAATTAAAAGGGATGCACTATAAATGGAATGATATTAAATTCAATCCTGAAACGTTGTAGACTAGATTCAAACTTACCCTAGGTTGGTAGTAGAGATAATAGTTTCCACTTGACTATTGAAAACGATAATAACTTTTGGAATAGGATTTTTCTGTACATTAATCAACAAGACATGGAAAATGTATATAATCTATGGATATTCATATATATCCTTAATCTGAAGAATGAATGGGAAAAGTTTTGTTATTCTTTCATGTGAGGGAAGATGGTTCAATGTTTATATCGACCAAAGAAGAAAAGGTCATTGAATATTCATGATCTCATCCACATAGATTTATGTGGTCCAATAAATGTTCCTCAAACCCATGGAGAAAGGTACATGGTCCTATTCATTGATGATTGTAGTAGAATGGATTATGTGATGGTTATACATAGTAAATGAAATTTTGTTGATTGTATGAATTTTTTTTTACCAAATTGTGGATATTGATATTGTCTAAAATATCAATGTTTTCCAGTCTAACAATGTAAGAAAATACACATCCTTTAAATTTGAGAATTACATTGAGAAGAATTGAATACAATATGATATGCCTACTATGAGAACCTCGTTGAAAAATTGAGTTGATGACTGTAGAAATAGACAGGCGAACAATATGGCCAGAACTATGCTGATTGAGAGTTATATTCCACGACATTACTAGAAAAAGTATGTTTAGGCTACGTTGTATATTAATAATTGGACATGGATTTAAATAGCTAAATCCATGATACAATATGAGTTATGGTAGGGAAGGAATCATTCTTTAATGAATTTAAATGCTTTAGAAAACAAATTTTTTGTCATAAATTGATAAGGAAATAATAGAAAGTATGTTGGTGCGGAAGATGAAGGAATATTTTTTGGATATTCAATGAATATAATAGGCTATAAGGGTTTCAATAAGTGTCTTAGAAGAATTTTAGAATGCATTGATGTTATGATAATTATAGATAAGACCTAAAATTCCTTGAGGGTATCTCATGATTATGTGGTTAAAGATGTAGAAGATATTTGGCATTGAAAGGAATGAAATATTTAGGTAAATAATGGAGTGATAAAGATTCAATGGCCATAATAAGATGTTGATTTAGGAGATGAGTCATAAGATGACACTATTGTTGATGAAAATTATTTAGAACCTCAGAGGTTAATTTAATGAGTAGAAACTGATCAATATAGATATTGAAGAGAACCCAAAATTAAATTGAGAATGTGGAAAAATTAAAAATCGAAATTTCTATCAGTTTTGTAACAATACTCATTTAATGAAGCTATAAAGGATGAATCATAAGTTAAATACATGAACAAACAGTTTGATGAAATTGAAAAGAACCACACATGGGATCTACATAAAATAATTGAAGTTCATAAAGCTATTGGTAAAATGTGGATTTTCAAGAATAAATTAAATGATCATGGAAATGTGATCATAAAAAATGTATGTTTGGATTGTAAATGAAATTCTTAGATTGAAAGTGTTGTTGTTGAAGAAAAATTTTCTTCAGGGTCTACACTTGAGTTAAGCATAAATTTTCTTTCCATGGATATTCATAAATGATTCAAAGTGTGTCAAATGGATGTTAAAATACATTATTAATTAGTTTTATTGAATATAATGTTTAAATAAATAAATTAGAGGTTTTTTGGCTTAGAAATGATTAAATAAATGTTTCCAAAATATAAAAGGATGTCTATTATTTGAAACAAGAACAATATTCATGGTACTCTCATATGGGTTCTTATATGAAAAAACATGAATTTTTAAGGGTATTAATGGATCAAAATCCCTATGTGTGAATTATTAGAATGATATATTCATGTTACTGGTGTATTTTGATGATATTATTTTTAGTGGGAGTAGACATGTATTAGTTTATGATGTTTCAAATATTATGAAATCAGAATTTCAAATGTCTATGATTGGTGAACTCACACATTTTATGGATCGTCATGCGACTCATATGAAATAAGACAGTTTTATCTCTCTGGAAAAGTTTGAAGATGTTTTTTTGAAGAAACTCAATATGAAAAACTCTAATAAAATGTTGAATTTGATTGAAGTTGGAAAAAATGGTGAATTCTTGGGGATAAGACATCTATATATCCCACCATGTATCGGAGAATAATTTCAATCATATTGTTCCTGATAGTGACAGGACCAGATATTATATTTCCAACATTATTAGTGGCCCACTTTCAATGAAATATGATGGAAGATCATATCGAGGGAGTGAAAAGAATAATGTGTTACATTCTGGGTACTAAAAATTATAGAATATACTTTACTTCAGGAAGAGATAGTGAATTATATACATTTTATAATGTTGACTATGATGGAGACATGGTGGAAAATAAGTACAAAATAAGTTGATAATTATTTATTTCCATGAAATGTGTGGGATGGTTGAGTAAAAAATAGGAATTTAATTATATTAGAACGGATGAAGATGAATATATATTCGCTCCAAAGGAATACACACAAATACATTGGATAAAGCAACGACATTATGATATTGGTTATGAGGTGAAACAACCTATGGTGATTCATTGCAATAACAAAAGAATGATTGATCCCATGAAGAATCATGTGTAGCACTCTCATATGAAACACAATGAAATTAGATATAAATTCATCAAGGAGAATGTTCCACAAGGCATGATTAAAATGGATCATATGGAAAGTGATGAGAACATGGCAGATATTCTGACTAATCTACAGGTGGAGACTATTTTAGAGAAACATCAGTTAATGGTTAGTGTTCATCCACCTCCTAATGAAGAAGGAGGTCTATAATGTAGGGTTATCCATTAAGGGGTGAGATTCACTTATCGTATTTTTATTGGAAGTTTTTAATGACAATTCTTATGTCAACAAGGATTTAAATGTTCATCAATTGATGTATGTGGTGCATGAAGAGTCCCACACTATATCAGGGAAAGTGTGTATAATATCATTTCATTAATGGTAACTTTATTTCGATTTAAAATGTAAGGCCTCATCCAAGAGAGTGAGATGGGAGGATTCGAAAGAATTTTTCTGATGATAATTTTGTGATATCATTGAAATTTTGTTAAGGTACTTCACCTCCCAAAGACTGACTATGTCAAAATCCTTGTACATGAAAACTAGTGACAATTAGTGGACATTGTATGAATGAAACACAGTTGGAATATGCTCCTGGGATGTAGCCATTAGTGGTGAACCACATTAAAATTTTGTGTCATCTCTTTGCTTTTAAATTTTTGATAGATTTAACAGGTTCCTACCAATGAGGGAACAAGATCTGTCTCATTATGAAAAAATGTTAACACCTTGATTCTCTATTCCCCTATCTCGGTGGACTGGGGTCATATAGTAGATAATCTGGGCAAAGTAATAGAGGCATGCGTAAAATATGTAGAAACAGACTATTCATGTATTTATATATATACATTTATGGTATAATTAAATATAATTAAAAATGATACAAAATATATTTAAACAAATAAATACACGTAGGTGACCTGTGATATAATATATTTAAGGAATATTAATGAATATATATATATATATATATATAAATCAATGTCACACTTTTGGATTAACACAAAAAATTTTAACAATTAAAATACCTAAACAAGAAATGCATATCATTAAAAATAATAATGAAAAAAATATAATAACAAGATACGTAATCATACAATATTTAATTTAATAAAAATAATAATGATAAAAATAACATTTAAATCATATAAAACCATGTTTAAAACATTAATCAATAGTAATAATTCTAAAAATACATGAGAGAAGTTTTATTCAATAAAAATAGATACACTGGTGAGAACATTCACAAACAATCTCAATTTGTTTTATTAAAAAAATAAATGAAAAAACATTCTCTAATATTACATAAATAAACAAAAAGATAACTACATTTTCGACTTATAAACATATTATTATCACTATATATCATCATTTTTAACATTAATCATATGAATATATTATGGGACTTATTTACTCTATGAATATATAGATTAAAACATACATTCTTCCGAAACAAATTCCATGATCAACAGATAAATCACAATTTAAAAAAAATAAATACAATATTTCAATATCATAAAAAATTTACTCCATAAAAAATCCAAATGTATAAAATTTTTATAGAATATAGAAAGAAATTTCAATGACCCAATGTATCATTATTTAAAAAACACTATTTGTAGAGTATCAAGTATTTTATCTAACAATGAATCACATGTGGTAGATTCATATAAAATATAAAAAAACAACTTTTTGTACCATGCTATTTTCCATCCAATTTATTTAGAAACAAACATTTTTGGTACCTATTAAGATTTAATACATTTATGGTAAGGTAAAAAAAGATGATAAATTATTACATATAAAAGATCTATGAATATAGAATGAAAGATGCATCATAAGAAAACATTCATCAATATAATGTCCTTGCAAATGGAATTTGAATCATATAGGTGTAGAAGCCATCTCATTAGAACAATTAACAGATGTGGATTCACAAATCATAGGAATAATATTATTATGAACAGAAAAATTATATTTATTCGGTTTCATCATAGATATTATATTATAATATTTTTATTTTTCTTAAATAAAGGTTCATAGAATTTATTTCATAATTAAAATTTCTTTTCTCATTCTAACATTTTCTTTGCAAACAATATCAATATCATCACATAATTTATCATTTTTACATTATGTGAATGTTCTCAAAATATTTTTTTCCTTTTCTAATTTAGAATGATTATTTTTTATATTCTTCATATAACATTTATCTTTATCAAAATATATAGAATAATTTTTTATCAATTTATTTTCAAAATGATGAATTTTCATTTTTTAAAACATTCTTCTGATAAAACGGTATATTTTCATATATTTTAGATATCTATTTAATTTTTTCATAAAAATCAGCACAAAAATTTCTTAACTATTTATAGTTATAATTATCATAATTAGAAAAGGAAGAGTATTCAAAATTATGATAAAAATTATATTAACTTCTAAACATATTTTATGCTCCCATATACAAAACATATTGAGCACTACCATATCATCAAATGGATTTACCACATGATGATATTTCACAATCAGAGAAAGGTTATTACACTCCTTCTCACATGATTATTCCTCACTAGAGTCTAATTATTTAGTTCAACTCCATCCATCATGATAATATTGTTTCATATTATTTTAATACTTATTATTCTTCCTCGCTTGATTCATTGTTGGATAGTAATATTTGTATTGGCTAATTTTCCTCTTTTCGTGATAAACTATTGTGGAATTATCATTATTTCATTATAATTATAAATTAATCTTTTTTTTATTTCTTTTTCATTCATAATTTTCGATTTCCTGCTTTTTCTTTATGAGTCCATGATTAAATTATATAACTTGACGTATATCATTATCCTTCTTTTTGTTAGAAGAGTATGAGGAACTACTAGAAGCATTAACAGAAACACATTTGGATATAAAATAAACTCAAAATATTTTTTATGAATAATCTACCTCATTGTTCTATAATTCAAGATCATATTATAATATACATCCAATCATTTCATCTATAGAGTATTATGAAAACTATTTTCTTTATTCAATGGCTAAATTTATTTAAATTTATTTATTTGTTAAGGATATCAATGTCCATTGAACATCAATCATCATTTTTTCCTAAATAGTGAATATGTGATTGAAAATATTTTTAAATCAATCGAGCATCTTATTCAAATATTTGTGGGCATACATTATAAATTCATGAAATTCAGCCTTGTGAATGAAATGATTATTTCAATTCAATTTGTTATATTCTTGATGATTAATTTTAATGTCCTAAAACTTTTATAATCAATATTATATGAATATATATGAATGTACAAACATAATTAGAGGTAAATAATGATAATTTATGACTTTATAATTTATGTATTTATTTTTGGAATCATTTTATGTTAATGTTCTTCTTAAAATTGATGTATTTTATATGGGTTATCCATGAGAGTCGAATATGCAATACCTACATTACTAAAAAATACCCCCATTCTTTCTTTAGTATTTTGAATTGTTCTAACCCTTTTCATGAGCCTGTAGTCCAAATTTCATTGAATATATAGGACTTGAGGATTCATGGAATAAGATTCATTATTACCACTGGAAATAACTAATGAAATTTCATATGCATATCTTTTATGAACCATCAAGTGATCTTTTACCCACTATTTACATCCTTTGTGACAAACACTCTAGGAAGGAAAAATTATTCATTGAAAAAAATATTAGCATGAATATATTTATTGTAAATTTTCTATAATTCCTAGATTAAACTTCCTATAATATTCTAAATGAACTAAATCAACTATTTAATCGCAAAAAATTATTATACTTCTCTGAAGATGTAATCATTGTTCAGTATTTTCTATCTAGTTATAGGTCTACACTTTATCATTTCATATAAAAGTTATAATACCAATGAAAGGTAATCCCTTGTGTTATCATACAAGAAAAAATCCACTAAACATAGTTTACGAATACTTTGGTTATAAAACATAGGTGTATGTATTCTATTTAAAATGTATTTGACATATAGGATTGAGGATTCATCGCACAATGTATTGGGTTTAAATGAAATTTTTTGCCTAAATCCATAAAATGAATTAAAATTTAATGGTTGAAATGACTTTTGAGATTTCATATTAAAAAATTAATTAATTATTTTACAATAATATTTTTTTAATTCGCTATAATTTATTAGTAAATTATGTTTTCATAAATGGAAAATATCTTCAACTCATTTACATAGATCTGATCAGTCATTAAAGAATAAATAATTTTTTGTTTAATGAAATTTCATGTATAATTTGTAACACTCCATGCTTCCATGGTACACTTCTCTTTTAATAATGCAATAATTCGAATTGCACACCACTTCGAGTTCGAACACACAACGCCCAGTCAAACTAGATGTTATAAATAGTAATACCCATTTTTTTTAAATTTTAAATGTTTTATTTTTCAAAATAGTAATAATTTTGTGATATGGAATTTCAAAATTAGATTAAGGTGAATTTTTGGTATTTTTCAGAAAACATTCAATTTTTGATGAATAATGAAAAACATTGCGTTGTTGCTTTAAAGAGAGTTCTTATTTAAATAATTAACTATTTTATTTAAATTTATTGTAACTCAAAATTGATACATAATACCTATATAAGCTCAATTTAAGACATTGGAGTCATTTTATCATAAATTTTCATATATAAAATTTTATTGAACTTTTTACCATCTTCTACCCACCTTCTATGCATGTTTGAAAATTTTCACAAAACATAATGTTACTGCTTATGTGAATGGAATTTCAAAAATCTGAGAGACACACTTGATATTAGTAAGTAAAATTTGGTTCAATTAGATGAAAATAATTTTTGGGGAATAGTCACTTTTAAATTTTACTTACCAAGGTTATAAGTAAATTTGTAATTAAAGATAAAAAACAAATTATAATTATCCTAAAACATGTTCAGATTCTATTGGATAAGTTTATTTATACTAAAACTAACATTAAAAATATAATATGACCCTTTTGGTCCACTTGGATTGGATTAGGACAATTATTATTATTATTTTAATGAAGATTAAAATGTGTTAAATCCAATGTTTAATAACTAATCCATTTTAATAAAGGGTTATAAATATAATAAATTCAACTATAAATATTCATTACAAAGCTAAAAATATTTCATATAAAATGATATTTTATTTATAATTTTTTGACATAGAAATAATTAAATTTATTTATGACACAATGATGATGCAGTAATTACCTTATTAATGAAGGATTAAAATAATTTATATTATCAATATACAAATAAATGTAATTTTATTGTTTTGATGAATTCCACATATTTTCTATGTTAATAGGACATATTAGGGTTGGTTCAATGAATTTTTTCGAAGTAATCAAGTTGTTATGACATTATCGAAAACAAAATACCAAATAGTGTAAAAATTGGCATTAAAGTGTTTTTAAAACAAATACTATATTATTAAATGATATAATATTCATAAAAAACTATGGTTTAGAAAAATGACATATATAATTATATATACACAATTAATGAACAACATGAGGTTCTCTTGGCATTTTATTGTATTTTTATTAAAAATTTATTAAACTAATACAAGAAGACATGGTAAAAGTTACACAATTTAACTAAGAGTTAAAACTAAAATATAATATTAATATGGTGAACTAAACCACTAGATGATTTCCAAATATCTCAAAATCACACCTCCAATGCCATTTGTCTTGGACTACCCATGTTCAAATAACCTACCAAATACCCTAACTTCATCTTAGAGGCCTTCTATTGATTAGAATTTTAGCCTAAGGAGCCTTTTTGATCAAGCCAAAAGGAATCAATGAAAGAAGGGGTAATTATTTCACCACCTCATTCAAGTTCTTTTATTCTTCCACATCCTCTTTATTTGTTATTCCCATACCAAAATAATAAATCTAGTACCTAATTCATAATGTGATGTTATTATAAATATGGTTTGACCATGTTCAATATTCTATCTATCATATGAATAACATAGTATCCATTCATGTGTATATATGACTTACCCTCTTCACATCACAGTGAAGTTGTTATTCAATACTTAATTATTTTGATGGGTATAATAATGATGTATAATTTATGTAAATAATAAATATAACATGTTAATGATTTTGTATATATGATATTACATTCCTCATCGTAACCATTCAAGAATATATTTCATTTTAAGATTAAAAATAATGTATAAGAACTTAATATCATTCTATATATGAATCAAATATATCCTATCCATAACAACCATGTCTTGTGTGAAAAAATATATAAATGAAAACGAATCAGTTAACAACCAAAATGATGATAATATTAAACTATTTTTAAAAAATAAATATTAGAATATCATATATGATATCATATTAATGTATATGGTTCTTGTAAAATTTAATAACAATGATTTAACTATTATGCATGAGGTCAACGCACCCTCAACCATGAAAATGTACATGGTAAGTGTTAATTTTACAATCTCATTATTTATCTGAGTATGTTTATAGGTAAGTATCTACAGGTTCTTTTTTATCATCCTCATCCATGTTTCATAAAAAGGATTTTCCAAAAGTTTTTACTATTTACTTGAATATGGGTTAAAGTTATTTATACCCATGTTTGACTATTTATAAAATGTTTTCAAAGGAATCATTCCACTGTTTTCTAAACAAGGTACTTTCTGACATTTTTGATGATTTAAGGTAAGAATGTTTTTATATGACTGGTGTAGTTTTTTCCACCGTTATAACAACATCAAAGCATCCCTTAAAATATTATAAGAATATTTACAAAATAAATGTTTTCTTCTATAATTATGAGACTTTTTAATGATTTCAAAATAAAAAGAGTTGTTTCTCTCAAATCGTATTGATTTCATCTATGAAAAAATCTTTTGATGGATTTTACAGTTGTTTGAAGTTGATTTATTTGGAAACAAATATTCCACATTTTTTTGAATGTCTTCTCATATGTCTGACAATGGATGTGTTATTTTTATACCATTCATGGTTTATTGTTAATGTATTAACATTTCCTATTCTAGTTTTCATACAAATGTTTGTATTATGTTTTAACAATTTCATATGAGGAATTCATTGGACTTAATAATTGATGGGTGGAGCATGCTACATCTATTTGATGCATCGGTAGGTCTCATAAGACTAACTAGCATGTTGGACTAAGGCATTAAAAAAAATATTATTTTTAGTATTTTCCTGAGGCCTTCACTATGTTGTTATGATGCCCGATATTATGCATTCCCTCAATATGAATTTAGTTATTACATGTGATTATTCGACTAGTAGAATATCTACGTGAATAAGTAAATGGAATTATTTTATTTATATTATCCATATTATGCTGAATTTTATGTTTAAAAGGATTATATTTTAGTTTTATACATTGCCTTAAAATTTTTAGGCTTATTTATGAATGTTTCATCTTTATTATTATCCATATGAAGCATCTAAGCTCATACCATACTTATGTTTTATTTTTTCCACGATGCGATGAATATTTCATTATAAACCTACATGAATAGGCTAAGGGATAAGAGTGTTTTTATAGGGGACAAAAAGATGATGCTTTTTCTTTTTTTAATGTTAAAATGTGAAACATATGTATATATCTAGAACATTCAAGGAAACTAAACTGATACGTATTTCTAAACATGATTCGTTATATCATTATAATGTTATGTAATTGTGCACCGACTCTAGGTAACTAGGGTTGGGGCATTATAGTTGGTATCAATGTAAATTTATTACAAAACATGGTAACGAGATTTTTAACAACTCTAAATAGATCAAATTACCCTAAGATAGAATTTGAGGATTATAATAGATGAAATAACCAACATTTTGGTAATGTAGAGATTTTGTCTTTATTCTAATAAATACATATAAATTTGGATATGAGAAGGTAGAGGTGGCTCTGGTAGAGATGTACCTAGGAGTGATAACTCTAACAAGGAGTTTTGGGCTTCACCCGAGGTATCTGGATACATGACAATGGTCCTTGCTTCACTCTTGGTTATGACACTCCAATTGGATATGCATTGGATAATTCACATGTTGTTTATAGGCCAATATAAAGGATTTATGAATATATACATCCTCAAAAACAAAAAATTTGATTATAGATTATATCCCTAAACTGTTCAATTTATGTTAATGGTTTACAAGATTGGAATAATGTATAGTGATTCCTAAAATAATATAGTGTATCACATTGTTTAAAAATGGAACATTGTAAAAGTAATTGAAACTATATTAATGGACGTTACTCCATATATGGATTACCCTCCAACTCAGAAAAATAATAGTGGAGTTGTTGATACTACCGGAACTAAACAACCTATAATGATACTGGGACAAATCACTCAGGTTTTGAATAATAACCTTACCCATATGGAGCAACCGGATCCACAATATAAAGGATTAATTTTAGATTTCTTAATAAATAATAAACCACCAAAATTCAATGGAACTAAAAATAAATTTATAGTTGAGTAGTGGATAAGTTTCTTAGAGAAAATATTTCATGATTTGGGGAGAATCAATAGGGAAAAGGTTGTCATGGCAGTTTATCGCCTCAGAAGAGATGCATATCAACCATGGTCATTGATTCAAAACACAATGGAAGATGATAAATTATCAAATATGTAATGGGGGGAGTTTAAAGTTTTTTTCTTCAAAAAATACTTTCCTCGTGACCATCTAGTGGATATGGAAAGACAATTTCTTGAGTATGAGGCAAAAAGAGGATGAGAATGTCACGAAGTGTGGGGATAACATTACAAGGATAACAAGGCATTCTGAGATTATATATGTAAGCCATGGAGTAATATTAATCAATTATATGATGGGTTAAAACCATTTATTCATTAAGAATTTGTATCCAAAAACTTGTCATCATACGAAGATATAGAATTTTTTGCTATCAAGACAGAAATGGAATTCTCAATGTCTTACCAAATTAAAGAGAAGAAAGAGAATAAGAGATATGCTGAACACTTTGGAAATGGAAATAAGGGGAATAAGGGAGATGTTGAATATCTATAATGTGGTAAATGTGGGAATAAAAACCCTGGTACTTGCATGAAGGTAATGGGAGTCTATTACAAGGGTGGTGAAAAAGGCCACCAAGCTCGTGATTTCTAGGGGAAGAAAGAGGATATCAATGTTGAATGCTATAGTTTTAAATAAATGAGAAATTATGCAAATTAGTTTCCTAATATTCAGGGAGAAATACCTCAGAAAAGTCCATGGGAGCAAGGAAAAACTTTTGTGATCACTAATGTTGAGGTTTAAGCTCTGAAATATGCGGTGGTAGGTAATTTAATGGTTTCCTCAAGATTAGAAAATTCTCTATTTGATTCTTTATCATCACCTTGTTTCATATCTTCCGAGTTTTCTATGAAAATTATATATTTCCAATTTGATTTAACAATGGAGTTGTTAGTGAAAACTCCTAAGGGAAGTATATTTGGAACAATGTTTCTCAATCAATTCCCATTAAGGCATATAAATGTTATTTATCTATTGATCAAATAATCATACCCATGATTTAATTTGATATAATCCTCGACAAGAATTGTATTTCGGACCATGATGTAAAAATTTGTTGAAAGAAGATTGAGGTTATAATTTTTGATGATGATAAAGAGTACATTATTTTTTGAGTATAAACATCACCATATAATTTGTATCTAGATCCACCCCCATTAGCTCTAGTAAATTCAATTATTGGGTAGTAATAGAGTGAAATAACAATGGATGGTGAATGGAATGTTCAAATAGTGGGAATATCTATTGTGGAAACATATTTTGATGTGTTTATAGTGTATTTACTTAGACATCCTCCAGAATGATAAATTGTGTGTTCCATTGATTTAACTCATGGTTCAAGAACCATATCAAAGTACCCTTATAGAATAGCCATTGTTCTATTAGTGGAACTAATGAAACAACTTGTGGAGTAAAACAACAAAGTATTTATTCTCCCAAGTGTTTCTCTATTGGGAGCCGATGCTCTTTTTTTAAGAAAAAAGAAGGATCTATGAGGTTGTGCAATGACTATAGGCAGATCAATGATTTATCAATAAAGAAAAATTATCCCCTACCTTTCATTCGTTATTTATTCGACCAACTTCATGGAGATCAATATTTGTCAAAGATTGGTTTTTGACCAAGATATCATCAGTTGAGTGTGAAGAATAAAGACATCCTAAAAATAGAAATTCAAACCAAGTATGGGCATTTTGAATTTACAGTAATTCACTTTTTTGTACTCATGCACCCTTGGTCATAATGGATTTATTAAATAGATTTTTCAAGGAATATCTTGATGACACTGTAGTGGTATTTATTGATGATATCTTAGTATAGTAAAAACTCTATGAATATCTTGAAAATCACATGCGTACTATTCTGAAAACCCTCAGATGAAATGAATTATATGGGATGTTTAGCGAGTGTGAATTCTTGATTCAAGAAATTTCTTTTCTTGGCTATATTGTCTCTAAGGATAGAATCTCTATTAATACATCTATGGAATGAGAAATACAACAATGGATATCACCAATTAATATCACTAATGTACATATTTTTATTGGTTTAGCAGGTTATTATCGGCGTTTCGTCCATAATTTTACCTGATTGGAATCCCCATTAACCAAACTCACACTTAAATGGGTTAAATTTGTTTGAAAAAATGTCTAAAAAAATCTTAATGAACTAAAGATAATATTATTCAATTATCCTATCTTGCCTCTACCATCAGGTAATGACGGGTTTTTTATTTATTGTAATGCTTCAAAGAAAGGTCATGGATGTGTCCTTATGCAAAATGATAGAGTTATTTCATAAGCGTCACGAAAACTAATAATTCAGGAACAAAACTATCCAACTCACGATCTTGAGTTAGAATCTATAATTTTTATTATGAAGATATGGACGAACTATCTATATGTTGAAAAGGTTGAGATATATACCGATCACAAGAGTTTGAAGTATATTTTCTAATATAAAGAACTCAACATGAGACAAAGATGATGACTTTAACTACTCAAGGATTATGATTGAATTATTCATTACCTCCGAGGGATAGAAAATAAAAAGGAAGATTCTTTGAGTATAAATAATCATGGAGTTCTATATAACATTATATTTGAAAAGAATCCTATATAGACGGATTTAGAAAATATGGACATGGGAATAACCATTGAAGGTGAAACATTAATACGGTTTTAGAATGGTTTCCATTCCATCTTTATTAGAAAGAATAAAAATGTCTCAAACTGATGACGAGGAGTTTCAAAAGAAAATTAAAGCTATGAATGATGGTAGATTGATACTCTTTTTATATGAAGGTGGAATTTTGAAATTTGGGAAGACACATTCTCTTCCTGATATACCTTATCTAAAAAGATTATTATGGGATGATTCTCAAAGCTCCAATTCTTCTATACACCCTGGTAGCACTAAGATTTATAGTGATTTGAAGGAACATTTTTTGTGGGAAACATGAAGAGAGAGACTGTAACTAATTTTCTCTCCAAAATATTACTACTCCAAAAAAAATTTTAATAGAAACGTAAATGCTCCAGATAAGAGAGATCGACCACTTATAGACCAAGAAAGATTAAACAAACATAGAAATGATCACAGCTGTGACCATGCAAATCCGACCTGCCAAGGAAAGGGACTTACCCTTCCACGTAGCAAGATGTCGTCAGATTTTACATATAATATCAGAAACATAACAAGCATTAGTCCTCCCCAAAAACATAGGATCACCCAAATACTTAAAAGGAGAAACAACTTCATGAATACCCAAATCACTGATAATGTCAGTCTTCCTAGAAATAGAAAAATTCCTACCAAAATAAACAAAGGACTTATCCCAACTAATCTCATGCCCAGATATTTTTTCAAAATGCAAAAGGGCATCATTAATATTTTTAATATTTATCTTATCCCCTTTAGTGAAAATAATAATATCATCAACATACAACATGTGAGTGGGAGAAAAAAAACCTCTACCATCACAAATAGACTGCAGTTTCCCATTGACATCCATAATAGAAAGATATATAAAGTATGATAATACTCCGAAATGAAAAAAATAATGGCCGAGAGAGGGTCACCTAGTATGACACCTCTAGAACAAACAATGAATCCCTCAGGGGAGCCATTAACAAGGACAGAGATACGAGATGACTCAAAAATGGTTTTAAACCAATTAGTGAATACATCATCAAAACCAAATGAACGAATAACCTTATAAATGAAATTCAAATTTATAGTATGAAAAGTTTTCCTGACATCAAACTTGAGAGAAATATTTCCATACCTTGTGGAATTCTTAAGATGTTTTTCACATTCTGATGTAGCAATAAGACAATATTGAATAGACCTACCCTTAATAATGTCAATCTGATTGGGAGAAACAATCTTACTGGCAATAGAGGACAACCTTGTAGCCATGATTTTCCAAATAATTTTAAAAAATTTATTGATCATAGAAACTGGTCTGAACAAATGAATCTCATTACCATTAGTAGAATTTAGAGTGAGGGCATGGAATTGAGCATTTAGTCCCTGAGTAAGAGAGAAGCCTTTTAAAAAAAATGAGTAACCAGCCTAAAAACATCATCATCAATGACGTCCCAATATGTCTGAAAGAAAACATTATGAAACCCATCTAGACCCGGGGAGCTATCAGACTTTAGAATAAAGGTTGCTTCCTTGATTTCAAAGTCCAAAGTGATGGATGTAAGATTGTAATTATCCTCTTGATTAACAAGATTCGGAATAACACTCTCTACTAGATTATCAAGAGGGACATGACCGGTAAAGAGATCCTTAAAATAAGAAACAGCCTGCTCAGAAAGATCCCTTTTGTTGTCTAACACATTATTCCCATTTCTATCCAAAGAGAGAGGCCAGGAGACTTTTGTAATTATATACAAAGAATTGGATGATTTACCATTTTAACGTTCAGAATAACTATATATTAATAAATTTGTAAGACTTCATGGTTTGTGACTTATGATTGTTTCTGATCGTGTTTTCTATTTTACATCCTAATTCTGGAATGTTCATTAGAAATACTATGATACTTAACTTTGTTTGAGCACTACCTACCAGCCTCAAACTAATAGAAAATCAGAAAGAACTATTAAAATAATAGATGACAAGTTGAGATCTTTATCACTTGATTTTCAATGTATGTGGGATCATTATTTACCTGTGGAAGAATTTTCCTATAACAATAGCTTTCATTCAAGTATTCAGATGGAACCATATGAAGCATTATATGGAAAGAGATTTCAAACCCCAACATGTTTGGATGATGTTTTTTAAAGAAAAATCATAGACCAAGAACATGATGAGGAAACAATGGAAAAGGTGGCGATCATCCAAACACACATCAATGCTGCTCAAAGTAGAAAAAATAACTACACCAAAAACTAATGAAGGATTTGGAATTTTAGGTAGGTTAACATGTTTTATTTAAGGTATCTCTATGGAAGAGATTTATACGAATCATTAATAAGGGTAAATTATGTCCCATGTACAGTAGACCTATCAAAATTCTTTAATGAATTGGGGTTGTAGTTTTCCGTTTGGGAATCCATCCAAGTCTCTTCAATGTTCATGATGTGTTACACGTATCATTGTTTAGAATATATATGCCATACACAACGTATCTACTAATATATGAAGAAATAGAACTAGAACCTGATCTGTCTTATTTATGAAGAGCCTATCAGGATTCTTGATACCAGAGAACATGTGTTGAGAAACCGGATGACTTATATGGGATAAGTCATATAAAAAAACCATATGATGGAAGAGGCAACGTGGGAAACTGAGGAACATATGATGAAGAACCACCCGAATATTTTTATGTAGTAATATTATAGAAATTTTGAGGATGAGATTATTTGATGTAGTGGAGAATGTAACACCCAAAGCTTCCATGGCACGTTTATCTTATATAATTCAATAACTTGCGTTGTACGCCAATTCACGTTCTAACACAAAAAGAGAAATCAAACTAACCGTTATGAATAGTATTACAAACATTTTGATATTTTATAAATTTTATTTTTTCAAAATGGACTTCATTTTTGGATTCTTATTATCAAAATTATCATAGAGTGAATTTTTGGTATTTTTTTGAAATCACCAAATTTTTGATGAATAGTGAAAAACACTTCATTATTGCTTAAAACCATGTTTTTATTTAAATAATTATTTCTTTTATTTAAATGTATTTAAATTCAAAATAGATACATAATACCTATATAATCTCAATGTAATTCAGTAGAGTCATTTTATAATATGTTTAGATATATAATTTTTTTTTGAAATTTTTACCTTCTATGACCCAATTTCTAGGCACTTTTGAAAACACGAATAAAACAAAATTTTGTTGCTTATGTGAATTGAATTTCGAAAATCTTAGAGACACACCTGATATTAGTATGGTAAATTTTTTTCAATAAGACGAATATAATTTTTGGTTAATAGAAACTTTTGAATTTTATTTACCACGGTTAAAAGTAAATAGGGTTATTAAAGGTAAAAATTATATTATAATAACCATAAAAAATTTCTTAATTCTAGTGTATATGTGTATTTCAACTAAAATAAACCGTAGGAATAAAATATGATCCTTTTGGTCTACTTGGATTAGATTAGGAAATTTATTATTAATTTATTTAAAAAATAGTTAAAAGTGTTAAATTCAAAGTTTAATAAATAACCCATTTTTAATAATGGGTGATACATAAGATAAATTTGACTATAAATATTCATTAGAAATAAAAAAATATATCCAAAATAAAGGTATTTTATTTATAAAATTTAGGCATTAATAAATTAAATATATTTATGACACAACGATGATGTTGTAATTACCATATTAATGAATGATTAAATGAATAGATATTATTAATATACAAATAAATGTAATTTGATACTTTTCATGAATTCCTCTAATTTTATACATTAATATGACATTTTAGGGTTGATTAAATGAAATTTTTTCTTTATGATCATGCTACTATGACATTAATAAAGAACAAAATACCAAATAGTGTCAAAATTGACGTAAAAGAGTTTTTAAAACAAATACTATATTAATAAATGATATTATATTCCTAAAAATCTACTGATCTTCCAAAGGACTTATATAATGATATATATATTTTTAATGAACCATTTGAGGTTCTATTGGCGTTTTATATTATGATTATTGACCATTTATTATAATAATACAAGAAGGCATTGTAAAAGATAAACTATTTAACTAAGAGTTAAAACTAAAAGATATGGTTAATATGGTGACCTAACCCTATAAAAAACATATTTATAGAGTTATTTTCAACCCATACACACCTTATCCTAGAAATAAATCATTTTTGAGTTATTATAAAACGAATATGATTCCATAATAAAATAATATTTCAAACTTTTCGTAATGTGACGCTCAACTCTCTTATAAAAGGGCTTTTCCCCTTCTCTCAAAATCACACCTCCAATTCCATTTGGATCAGCCAACCCCTACACAAATATCCTTAAAACTACCATAATTGTAAACTACAGGCCTTCAATTGATCAGAAATCCATCCTTAGGTGCCTTTTTGATCATATCAAAAGGAAGCACCCGAAGAAGAGGTAATTATTTCACCACCACTTTCAAGTACTTTTTTTCTACCACTTCCAAATTCTTTATTATTCCCATACCAAAATAATTTCTCCAGTACCATATTCATACTGTGATGTTATTATAAATATGGTATGACCATTTTCATTATTTTATTCGTTATATTCATGAAAAAGTCACCATATGTGGGTATGTACGACTTACCGTCTCAATGTCGTGGTATAGTTGTTATTCAACACTTAATTGTTTGGATGGGTATAATAATGTTGAATAATTTATAGAAATAGTAAATATAAAATTTTCAGGAATCTGTATATATGATATAACATTCAACTATATATGATTTCACTTTAAATTGAATGATATTGTCGCTCGTGTGTACGTACGAATTTCCGTTTCCATGAAAGCGATGACATTCATTTCCCATCGAAACCGTTCAAGAATAATATTCATTTTATGATAAAAAATAATTTTTATGAACTTAATATCATTATGGATATGAATAAAATTAATCCTATCCATAACAAACATTACTTAACTAACAAAACAATTAAAGGAAATCGAATCAGTTAACACCCGAAATGACGATAATACTAAAATATTATTAACAAAATAATATTATAAGATCATATATGATATCATATTTATGTATATGGATTTTTTACAATTTAACAAAAAATATTTAACTATTATATCGGAGGTTAACGTACCCTTGACCAAGGAAAATTACATGTTAAGGGTAAATTTTACAACCTCATTATTTATCCGAGGTTATTCATACGTAAGTATCTACTGGGACATCTTTATCATACACATCCATGTTTTATAAAAATTAATTTCATAACATTTTTAATATTTGATAAAATATTGATTAATTTCATTTATACCCTTGATTTAATTTATATAAATATTTTTTAAATGAATCCTTCTGTCATTTTCCTAACAAGGTATTTTAGGTTATTTTCGACAAATTAAGGTAAGAATGTTTTTTTAACTTATACGATGGGTGTGGATATTTTCCATCATTATAATACCTTTGAATATTCCCATTAAAAAATATAAGAATATTTTCAAAATAAATGTTTTCTTTTATAATTATATTATATTTAAATGATTTCAAAATAGAAAGATATATTTTTCTCAAATAGTTTTTATTTCATCTATGTCAACTTCTTTTGATGGATTTTACACTTTTTTTATGTTTGTTTTTTATGATTAAAATTATCCATATTTTATTGATGTTTTATTAATATGTTTTACTATGGATGTGTTATTTTTATACCATTAATGGTTTTTGATAAATTTTTTAACATTTCGTATACTAGTTTTAATATGAATGTTTATGTTTTGTTTCAACCTTTTTATATGTGGAATGCATTAGACTTAGTAAGTGACAGGTGGATCCCACTATAGCTCCTCAATGCCTAGGTAGGTCCCATGAGGAAAACTATTGTCTAGGAATAAGTCCTTGAGAAAATATTATTTGTACTTTTTGTAGGAGTATTTGACTATGTTTTTATGATGTCATGTATTATGAATTCCATCATTATGAAATTGGATATTTAATGTGATTATTCAAATAGTAGAATATGCATGTGAATAAGTAAATGGAATTATTTTATTTATATTTTCAATATTATTCTGAAGTTTATTTTTAAAAGTATTATGTGTGAGTTTGGTACATTTTCTTAAATTGTTTTTTTGTATTTATGAATGTCTTCTATTTATTATTATCTTTACTAAGCATCTAAGCTCACCCCTTTCTATTGTTTTATTTTCAAGAAGCGAATAAGTATTTTACGATTAACATATAGAAATATGATATGGGATAAAAATTTGTTCAAAGGAGAATCAAATACATTGTTTTTAATTATTTTATGATGTAAGGAAAAAATTATATATGTATCTAGTACTTCCAAGGTTACTAAACTGGTCATTCTTTCAGGACATGTTTCCTTGTATCATACCAATGTTATGTTATAATGCACTGACTCTGGGTAACTGGGGTCAGGGAACTATATTATCTCTACCACCTATATAAAAACTCATAAAAATGAAAACTAGATATATAATATTGAAAATATTATTTATAAATTTCAAACCATATCCTCTTCCTAAGTCGTATCCAATGATATTGGAACATAAAAATTTCTTTATATTAATAGGGATTAATTTGAATTCAAATATTCTTATATAAGATATGTGTAAGAAAATATTATATTTAACATTGAATTTAAATGTTACTTAAAAATGAAAAAAATTGATATACTATATATTTTTTCTGATGGAAAAGATTACTGGTATGTGAAAAAAGGCCGATATTCTATCAAACTCTGGTCACTACCTTAGTAAGTTACGTCAAAGGAGAAGATAGATAAATAATATCTTGTATTGATACTCTTACCTAAGATTAATATATAAGTTGAAAATTTTAATTACCCCCCAAATTTATTAGAATGATTTATGATACAATATGTACATGTGAATTCCAGGAATGCATATCTTTGTAACCTATTAGGTTTAGATGAAAATATGATGGATATTTATAGCCCGAAAGTTCATATCACATCTATCATTTCATTTTTTCCATGAAAATATGATATATATGATATCATTCAAACCTCTGTTGACACAATCCAATGTCACATATCTACCATCAACGAATATATTTATTTTTCATATTTTGTCCCCATCGATGTTTCCCAAGGGGCACAACCAAAAACAATTTTAAAATTGTTAAAATCACTATAAACATTAATATTTATTAAGTGGTCCATGATTTATAATGAAGTGTAATGAATATCAATCGTGTCCTTAGGAATTAAGGTACATTATTTTTCCAATTTTTGGATTTCTTGGAGTATCAGGGTCAAATGTATCATCTATGATATAAATTTACTAAATGGTAATATTGGTGAAAAGTAATAATTAACCACATGAAAAATTATTACCTACTTCCTTTTTTGGTTCTATAATATTGTTCAAATTTTTTATTAGGATCATCATTTTTCATGTTTTATGATATTGGGTATCTGATTTAGGGAAGTGTAATACCACATCAGAGTCGTTACATGACATGGATCATAATTATATTACATTTTTCAAAAACATTTCAGTCTCTAATATAGTATACCCATGTGTGACAATGTATCATGGAATAAATTATGATACTTTACCATTTCTATGTTTTCATTAGGGATTGTTAAATTAGAAATAATAAATAAGTAATCAAGTAAATTAAAATAATTAAAATTGTTAATATACCATTACATATCATTAGTTTAAGAATACATAACATGTTTTATGATTACATAATGTTGTTTTATGTATACCTGACATTTTAACATTATAAAAATTTGGAATAAACATAATTAATTTTATTTTACCCATACTTAATGTCACTTTAACCATAAAGAACTATTTTTAATAGAATATTATAGTATTTTAACTTAGTATAACTTAACTTTAACATTGTATATATATTTTACAATTACATATTTTTTTACTCTAATGATAAATTAGTTCACCAAAACATAAAATTTTTCTATACTTACATTGATTTAGTATAACCTTAGAGAAATTTTTACCCTTAAATAAAATCAGATTACCCTTAATTAACTATTAAAAGTTTATATTTACACAAATATTAATTTATTTTATCATATAAAAACATATTTCTCCCTTATATAACATTAGTTGACCATTAATTAAAATTATTTTAGACATAATTATATGTATTTTACTACTACATTACATTATATTACCTAAAATAATGTTTATATTATTCTTAGTAAACTTTTTTACACATAAATAACATTTATTAACCCTAACATTGTGTTATTTTACACTTAACATTTTTTACCTTTTGTTTTTTACGCTAAAACAACAATATTTTACCCATAGATAACTTTTTCCCCTTATACGAACATATTTTACACTTAAATAGAGTGTTTTATACATACATAACATATACATGTTTATGTTTTCAGTTATATGACTCTGTTTTAAACATACAAAAATTTAGTGTAACATTATTTTACATTATTTTAACCTTACATAACATTAGCGTACTATTACATAATCTTTTTTAACGTCACATAAAATTATTTTTACGATTACATAGCTTTGTTTTACACTAAAATAACCTATAAATATTTTTCATACCCTTATAAAAATAATGTTTACCATTACATGACTTATTCTTGCAAATACAAAATATATTAAATCAAAGCTATGTAATCGTAAAAATAATTTTTTGTGACGTCATTACATGACTTATTCTTGCAAATACAAAATATATTAAACTTTTTTGAATTTATTTACACAAAAATAAAATTATTTTTCACATTAATAACCTATACATGTATCAATTTACACTTACATAAAAAAATTTATCTTTATTCAATATTTTTCAAAACATACATGTAATTAGATTTCATATACATAACATTATTTTAATGATTATTAACTACCATTTTCCAAAAATTATTTTTAGTTTACCATTAACTTTACACTACCCTTACAGAATTTTTTTTACCATAATTAAAATGTAATGATTTATATTTAAACTTACATAAAATGTTTTACCTTCACATAAATTTATTTTACCCTTAAATATATTATGATTACCCTCACTGAACATTAGTCTACAATTATATTTTTTACCCATACATAACATTGTTTTACACCTACTAATCATTAGTTTACCCTTACATTGTCTATAAAATATTCTCATTACCATTAGATAATATTTTTAACTATTATATTACATTAGGTTATCCTTACATAACATTATGTTACCATTATTTAAATATTTTTACAGTTACTTATTATTTTTTACGATTACATAACATACACTTACATAATATTTTTTTACTGTTACATATGTTTTTTACCTGTATAAAAAATTTTAAAGTACCCTTACGCAACATTTTTTTACCATTATTCAATATAAATTTTCCTTTAACATTATTATACAAATACACAACATCTTTTTACCACTACATAACTATAGTTTTACATTATGGAACCTATACCATTTTATATTTACCCTAAAATAACATATTTTACCCCAATATAACATTATATTAACCTTAATTAACATTATTTTACATGAATATGACCTTGGTTTTCCATTATATAACTGTAGTTTTCGCATACATATGTTTTTTAAAAAAAATTTACAAATCTTATTTTCCTTAAAATATCATTAGTTTACACATAATTAATTTTTTAACCTTACATAAATTTATATTGTCAATATATAATTCTTAAAATATTATTTTTACCCATAAATAATAATTTTTTACACTTGGTTCTCTTTATTTTATCCCAACATATAATTATTTTACCAATACATAAAATAATATACACTTACTTAATTATTGTTTACCCTTAATTAAATTTTATTAACAATGCATAACAGAAAATTAATATATATAAACTATAGTTTTCCATTCATTAAGGTTTTTTACAATTATAAAAACTTATATTACCCTTAAATATTTTTTTGAAAGTCCCCAGTCCATGTAATTGTATCGTTCAGATAGGGAGGGGTTGAATCAATGATTCCTTATCTCCTATTATTTCTTGAAACAACCTATTCATATTATTAATGATTTAAATCCCTAATGATAAAAACACAAAAACACATCCACCAGAATACAATAATTTACAAGTTTAACTATTTAATAAGAATAATTATGTCCTTGGGTTGGTTTGGAAATGATCAAATACCACAGAATCCACTATAAAATATCCATTGGAATAAACTGAGTATCATATACTATTTCCCCAATGTACCATTATGTAAAAATCCAATTTTGTGTGTTATCCCTTTTATAAAAAAATGTGGTAAAATAATTTTTGTGTAATAACACATGTTAATTTTATTATTTTCAACATTTAAAAATTTAATGATTAGAAAAAATTTCTTCAATTTCTTATCGAGATGGTGGTAAGAACCTCCTGGGAATCGCAATGAAATCTCTCTATGATTTTAAAATCTTATATTCCCACTCTAATTCTTCAAATATAGTAATCTAATATGATTAACAAATACAATTTATAACGCTTTGATAAAATACAATTGAGGAAATTCAGAATACCTTCATCCTCAATCCATAAATCCCAAAATAGAAATCTTGATCTGATTATCCTGTTCAATATGCAGACTATCTAAATATGATCAGATGTAGAATATGATTAGAAAATAAAAACGATTATTATATGAATAACATTTTAATATTTCCACTTATTAATTTAAATTTCTTCATCAAATATTCTACCTCAATGTCGCAATATAGAAACCACTTTCTCTCCGTAGATTTTCATATCTCCTCTATCTTCTCGTGAACAATAAATATATTTTCATAGAACGTAAAATGTAAGTTTTACTTCATTTGAGTACCTAATGATGGTTTTGGGGGGAATCCAAATGACATTTATGATTAATCATATTTTTAAAAATATCAATTTCCCATTAATCATGGGAAGATCTGGGCTTCGAAAACTCCTCATACATTTTTTAAATGATTTCAACTCTTTCTGAGACCCATTTTAAAATAGAAACCTAAATCAAATTACCTCAATCTAATTTATTTTTTACAATTATTATTAACAGGATTATATATAAATAAATAAATAGACTTATTTTCAAGCCTATGTCCAATTCTTTTTTTTTCATTCCAATTACTGAATAAGATGTTCCCCCATGACAACATATCCAATTATATCCTTCATCTCTGATCTTGAACCACTAATAATCCTTCAAAAAAATTATTATTCTCATATTATAGGAAAGACATGACTCAATTGAATAAATAACACATTTAAAAACATATTGGAGTCAATATATTTCTTTTAAGTAAAATACATTCATATTTATTCTTACAACCTTTTACTTCAATCAGTTAATTTAATTCACAATTTAATTCAACACCTTTTTAAATGGTTGAAAAAATTGATGATTACTCTCTAAAATTACTATTCATAATGGTCACTCCAATCATTTATTTTCATTGAATTCATCCGTCCCATAAAATTCCTCTAAAGATTATGATGGAATACCGAGTATGAGTAGTAGTTTCTTTTGTTTAATAAGAAACTATTAGAAATCTTATTTCCGTCTTTTACATTAAATTTATTATCCAGAATTTTTTTATTTTAAAAGTTTGTTTTACTTGAAACCAAAACGGTTTTTTATATTTTCCAAAAATGATCATGGCCATTATGAATTCGATGAACCAATTTTGATGTTCTAAGATCCTCAACTGAATCATATTTATTATTTATTAAATATAATCTTGTATAATAAATTCCTTCATGAGATTGAACAAATTTTATATCATCTTCAAAATCGTCTGATTTTTTATAGAAAGTATTATATCTTCCCATTCATTCAAAATCACATTCCTTTCTAACTATGATCGAATCAAATTTTGCAGAATACAATTGCACTTATTATGATCTAGTTGAATGCAATATCTATCACCCTTTCTATATTACATATTCCCATTAAATCAATAAGAAAATTCATACCAACTCTTCATGAATGTGATTTTTCTTAGTACAATTGGCCAGATTACATCTCCATCACCCATTTCACAATCCATTGAGATCTAATCAATATGAATTTAATTATATCCATATCTTTCACTCCCCCTTTATTTCACGATGTTTTCATGAAATGTTTTACCACGTATTTATGATTTATTAGAATTCCAAAAAATAATGGAATCAGCACATTTGTTTTATCAATGTTATATATACTTCGACAATCCTTCATTACAGTCAAACCATTACAAAAATATTCACATTGAATTTGGTGAGTTTTTTTTATAATGCTATATTATCCCGAATATGATAGACCCTTTCAAGTATTGTGATTCAAAATATTATAAATATTATGGCATAGAAAAAATTTCACCAAATACAAAGTGATATGATTTTTCCTTTCTTCATAAAATTCATTGATTAAAAATAAAATACCTTTGAAGAAAACTACATTATTCTCAAAAAACCACATATAAAAAACATTTTCCAACATTATCCTCATTTGGATATGGATTAATAAAAGATTGATAATCAACTAATAAATTTATCTCTATGAATTACATTACTTATCAACAATTCTAAGAATGTGTGAGAAAAATGATTGTCAAACAAAAAAAATGGAAGAAAAAAACAAACTACCCAAAAGCACTGATTATGAAAACCTTCATCATGGTTCGTCCGGATATTTTTTTCCTCATGCATAAAAATTCATATAATAAATTTTTTCCCAACCACTACTCTAACATATATTTAGAATAGTTCTCCTAGAATACAATTATGAATTCATATCTTAGCCACAACTACCTCTTTATCATGAATTCATAAGGATAGATTTAAGAAACAATTACCCATTGTTAACAATATCAAAAGGTAATATATGATAGTGCACAAAAAAAATACCATACCCTTGATGATAAATAGGTTGTAATCCCATGTTCATCATAAATTTATAATATAATTAATTTAGTAATTTTTTTAAATATTTGTAACTTTTTTAGATTTAGGAACATACTCCATGTTCAATTCATTATTCTCCACATGCTAATTGATGAAATTATAATTGATATCAACATTTATTGAATAATAATGTTGAATAGTATTCTTGATGAGATTGTAAAGACCCGGAAATTTCATGGAAATTTTTTTCTTAATTTTCTTCGAAGTTTTACCAGATCGCAGTTTTTGACGGCGCCTGATTCCGAGGCCCGGTGTGCCCGGAATCAATTTCCGAAGTTTGGCTCGGGTACGTTCAGTGAACGAACGAGCGGGTTTTTCTAACTTTTGAACCGGTGCTCGGAATCGAATTCCGAGGGCACCAATGGAATCGTAGCGCCGATTTTTTCTTAGAAACGCCTCTTTCGGAGTTGCGTTTGCTCGGTTGTGATTTTTAATTTTTGGGGTTTAAGTTAAGAAATAAAATAAAGTTGTACGAAAATTTTATTTCATTTCACTTAAAGCTTCTTAAAGACCACTTTAAGCTACTTAAGCTGTGTTGAAGTGGATAGGGTGCATTTCAAAATATCTTACCCACTTGGTAGGATATTTGTGAGGTGGGACCCACATGAGCCCCATCGTTTCTTTTCTTCTTAAGTAACGCGCCCGCACCCCCTATTAAACGAAGTCAACCGACGTGTTTCCTTATGTTCTTAACGCCTCTATTTTATTGGGCAGTTATGTTTTACAATTAATTATTTGAAATTAATTGTGAGGGTTACGTCATTGAATTTTGAAATCGTTGGCGGAGAGCAATAAAATAAGGCCTTAGCCTCATTTTGTTTTTGGGTTGGGAAGCGTTGCACTGAGTTTTCCTCTCCTCCTCCATCTTCGCGAAGAACGCGCCACCTCTGACAAAGAACGCTCGTTTTCCTTCAACGGAATTTTCCCTCTTCCGCAGTGAGGCTCTTCAACGGATCTTCTTCTTCCCCTTCTTCGTCAACGAATCGACGAACAAGCCCGAAACGGAATCGGGTAGCGCGCGACGACGACTTTGCCTTCCCTCGAGTTGGATGAACGCCAACGTCCCCCTTCGACGACGTCATCCTCGCGACGCCATACCGCGACGAACCTCGAACGACGACGTCTCCTTCCAATCGTCTTATACCCAAGGTAGGAGTTTTAATTAATTATTTGTTCGTGAATACCAACATGTTGATCTTCGTGGATTTAACCGCTTGTTATCGAATAACGCGAGGGGGTCGGACCGCACAAACACGGCCGACCCTCCTCCTCCTTATTTTATGATTGATTCCTTTGCGGATTGGTTTGGGAAGGTGTTGTGCTGTCACACCACACAGAATCGAGCAAAAGGAAACGCGCGGCGCCGTCGCGCCGTGGAAAGAAGTTTAAGAACGCGACGCCGTCGCGCCGCGTCGATAAAAACCGAAGACGCCGCGGTCGGAGTGGGGCCACGGCGGAGGGGCGCGGTGTCGTCGCACCGCGCCGGACGACAAGGGCCGCGGACGGTTCCGGGCCGCGGCGGAGCAGGGTGACCGGAGGCCGGTACTGAGCCACCGACGATGGAGCTGGAAGGGGACCGGCCATTTCCGGTCCTGTTGAGCAGAAACCGGCCGGCCAGGTCGGGCCGACCGGACAAGGGGGAGACGGGGGAATTAATTCCCCCGGCTGGATTTCAAGCTGACCCAATTAAAGGGGCCGACGTTTTCATAATGGAGGGGCAACGCCCCTCCCTTGGCATGCGCGGCACAAAGGCGGCGCTGGCCACATGCACTGGCCGCGCCGACCGCGCCACCGGCCGGGCCAGAATTCCGGGCCGGGCCGGGTCGACCCGGTTCGGCCAACCCAGGGGGGTACTGGGTCGGGCCGGGCCGGGCCCAGACCCCCTATTTTCGTACTGAGTTGGTTCAAACGCACATATCTTGGGATACAGACCTCCGATCGACGCACCATCAGTTGCGTAACAATCCTTGTAACGAGACGGTCGTTTCGGTATATCGCACTCAAGGTTTCAGAATAATTTGGGTTCGGCCGGGTTGGTTCGTACACGAAACCAACCGGGTCCTCGGAGCGGAAACACTCATATCTTGAGCTTCGGACGTCCGATTGACGTGTCGTCGACCTTGTTGGTTTCCTCTAAGTCAGAAGGATCTTTTGGATTACTCCTCTCGAGGTTTGGATGCTGTCAGAGTGTGGTCGGGTTGGTTCGCTCACGAAACCAACTGGGCCCTTGGAACGAAAAATCCAATAACTCACAGATCGGGCATCCGATTGATGCGTCGTCTGTCTCATTGTTTCCCTCTTGATGAGACATAACTTTTGGCATACTTCTCCCAAGTTTTGGATATATTTGGATAGTGGCCGGGTTGGATTGTACCCGAAATCCAACTAGGCCCCTGGAACGGAAAATCTGACATCTTACAGACAGGACGTCCGTGTGACGAACCATCAGCAGCATTGGTGATCACATTGAGAAACGGTCCCTATGTGTGTACCCTATAAGAGTTCGGGGTATAGTTGAGATACAGCTGGGTTGGTTCGCTCACAAAACCAACCTGGCCCCTGGGATGAAAAGGTAAATAACTCAGAGACCGGGCGTCCGATTGATGTGCCGTCTGTTGCGTTGAGATCCCTATGACCAGGCTGTACTTTGAGATTCTTTTTCGTGGGACTTTGAGATACTTGGAGTATCGACCTGTAGCTCGTGGAGCGGAACCTTCCAGAGACGAGCGAGCGGAGTACAGAGACCGTGTAGATTACTGAGACCTGATGACTGCTTGATCGAATCGACTTGGAGTGAGTCGAGTAGCCCAGTGGACGGAGCGCCCGGTATTTGGCGGCAGACCCACGGCGGACGGAGCGCCTGGTAGTTGGCAGCAGACCCGCGGTACTCGACCGGAGGAGTACCTCTGTAGGCTTTTAGGGGGAGTGCCTGGTATTTGGCGACAGACCCACAGCGGACGGAGCGCCCGGTAGTATGCCGCAGACCCGCAGTACTCAATAGGAGGAGTACCTCAGTAGTCTTTGGTTTGTGAGCAGTACCTCGTAGTCGTGACAGGTCCATTGTACACTCCAGAGACAGAGCTCTTCAGCAGTTACGGTTTCGATAATGAAAATCCTGGTTTGAGCTGAATCTTTTGACCTTTGTGTTTACCTCATGATTGAGATGAGTCACTTGATAACAAAGGTATATGTATGGGCATATACCTGGGTAGTGGTTATCCGTTGATTTCACAATCCTTGTGTTTACTCATGATTGATATGGGTTACTTGATAACTTAGGTATATGTATGGGCTTATACCTAAGTAGATGTTATCTGTTGAGATCTTCTTTGTGGTTATCCTTGTTGGTTTACTGAGACCATGAGGGTCTCGGGGTCCCTACTAAGTATCGTTATACTCACCCCTGCACGGGCTATGCCCGCACCTCATTGTGTTGGTTGCAGACGACGGGCAGTGCTGACGGAGGCCGAGTGTTCGAGGACTGGACGATACCCGGAGGTGGACTACACGACGAGTCAGTACCCGGAGGTGGACTACACGACGAGACGACACACAGAGGAGGTTGACGGAAGAGAGCATGGAGGAGGCTATCTGTACCTACCCTTCAGGTAGGATCCGTGGAGGACGACCAGGAGCTGCGCCATCTGTACCTACCCTTCAGGTAGGATCCGAGGAGGACGACCGAAGAGCCGCTTCCGTCCTTCCAGCTGTTATCTTTTCTGTTGTACTTGTTCAGTTGTAGTTTTACTTTCTTTTGGGTTTGTATTCTAGCCCATTTACTTTTCAGCACTTCTCTTGTAATTAGTGTTTACTTTTTCCGGTTGCTTACTATATGGTGCTTGTTTTCTTTTATAAAGGCAATGCCTTCCTAGTTATCGGGATTTACGCCTTTGGTGCTAGTCTCCAGCCTCTGGCCTATGGAAGGAGGGCTTGGGGTAGTCACGGCATGGGCCCTGAGGACGGGTCGTAAAAAATTGGTATCAGAGGATTCGGTTCTACCGCAGAACTTATAACTCTGATGTTTCATTCTGTGAAGCAATAGTATTAAGAGTACCGAGTGTGGTTTTTAGTTCAGGGAGTCCACTGTTGTTGTGGGCGGCCGACGTATCCATACACCAGGACCCTGACAAATGATTTCTGACATTGTGCATGAAAACACTGATTGCATGTGTGTTATCCTGAAGTTTTATTTAAATGTCAGCTCAAACCAGGTCAGCTCCCCAGGTATAATCTTTTGACCGTGTCACGTTGTTTCTATCAGGATGCCTCCCCATGGACGACCATCTAGAGCCCCGAGAGTGGTACATACTAACATCCCGCCGAGAAACAAGGCCTCAGTACAGGGCCCTATCCCAGTTAAGGCACCATCGGAGTCACCAGCGGTATTACTACCCGTTGGGCCACCGATGCCACCAGCCCTAGCAGTAGAGGATGCACGTCACTTGAGCGCACTGCATGAGTTCCAGCGCCAGAGGCCACCCATGTTCCAGGGAGGGACGGACCCGCAGGCAGCTGAGGATTGGCTGGAGGCTGTGGTGAGAGTCATTAGGCTAGTGGGGACGCCAGCAGATTTCATGGTGATCCTTACTTCCATCCTTCTTCAGGAAGTAGCAGGAAGATGGTGGAGCCTGATGATTCAGATGCATGACAAGGAGACACTAGTATGGGTAGACTTCGAGAGCCTGTTCCGGGCAGAGTTTGTACCAGAAACCCTTCGAGCAGTGCGTAAAGAGGATCTACTTCAGCTGAGGCAGGTCAGCATGTTAGTGGCGCAGTACTCAGCGAGATTCACAGACCTCTCGCGCTACTCCACAGATATGGTACGAGACCCGTTCATCAGGGCTCGAACCTTCGAGTAGTGGCTCAGGCGAGAGATTAGAGCTTCTGTTGTTTCTCACAGCATTCTGACGCAGACAGGGGTTTTGGAGAGAGCCATCTTAGTAGAGAGTTTCCTTGCCGAGCAGTCTCCAGCAGCAGGACCCACCACTAGCCGGCCTGCGGTAGAGTCTTCTGCAGCAGGCAGTAGACAGATGACGCAGAGGTCCAAGAGGACCAGACCTACCGGTGGCCGACTGCACGACTCAGGTTCAGTTGTGCGGGGAAACTGGGGTGGAGTCAGAGCCAGATGTGCCGAGAGTGGACAGTGTTACTCCTGCGGCGGAATTGGTCACAAGGAATGTGACTGTCCGACCCTCCATGCAGATGACCAACAGTTAAATGAAGAACCTCTGAGGCAGAGGCAGAGGTTCGATCAGGGCGGACTGCAAGGAGAAGGCGGCCATGGCAGAGGAGCTAGCCGTGCAGCTAGAGGTGGACGACGCTTCGGGATGTTTCCACCACCACCACTAGGAGGCCCACCCCGACCGCAGGGGACAGGAGGACATGGGAGAGCTCAGCTTCAGGCAGCTGAGGCCTATGGTCATGGAGCTCTGGAAGCAGATGGACATGAGCGGGACTAGCTTCCGAACTGGAGGCTATTGATCCTGTTTCTTCTAGTTTTGTTGATGTTTGTCTGTTGTTGCTTCGTGTATTTGTACTATGAGCTTCAATAATAAAAAGACACTTATCATTGTGATGTTTTCTTTTCTGTCCTTTTGTTTGGTTGATACTGAGAGGTTCCGATTAAAACTGTTGACATGACCCTCACTTTTGAGATTTCTACTTGAGGATACCTAGTGACCTCACACTGATGCCGATAGTGTGACTCGGCCCTTGGAGGCGAGAGTGACAGTTGGATCTCTTGGTAGTTACGTCGAGGCCTTACGACGTTATCCACGGCATGAATGCATCATTAATTTCAGTATTGACTGTATTAGGCAATGAATGTGGTTTATACAGGGGATGAGAACCGATTTCTCTTATCGGAAAAGAAGAAATCATAGTAGCTCTTGTGAGACTAGAGAAGGTCCAGGTCATCCAGAGCAGATGAGGACAGCACAGGGCCGACAGAAGCCTTATGCTGACAGGACTTGGAGGCCTCTAGAGTTTGAGGATGACGATCATGTCCTTATACGGGTCTCACCTCGACGAGGATAACAAATATGTGGCCAAGGTGGCAAGTTATCTCCGAGGTTCAACGGACCTTTCTAGGTCCTCAGCTGGGTAGGCGAGGTGGTTTACCGCTTGACCCATTCACCGCAGTGCACCAGGTGGACGACGACTTCCACGCATCTCAACTGAGGAGATACGTGCTCGACCCATCACATAACATCGACCATGAGGAGCTGGAAGATGGTGATGGGGTGTCTTTCACGGAGGTTCCAGTGGGGGATCGAGGATCGACATATGCTGATCTTACGAGGATGATCCATTCCTCGGGTGCACTTTCTCTGGCAGTACAAGAACCTCCAGGTAAGCACATGGGAGCGGAAGGCTTAGGTGCATGCTCAATACCGCTTTTGTGACCATAGTTTGTGTTGAGGCTTTACGGGGACGAAAACCCCTGAGGCGGGAGTAATGTAAAGACCCGGAAATTTCAAGGACATTTTTTTCTAAATTTTCATTGGAAATTTACAAGAATTCAATTTCTGACGGTGCCTGATTCCGAGGCCCGGTGTGCTCGGAATCAATTTCCGAAGTTTGGATCGGGTACGTTCAGTGAACGAACGAGCGGGTTTCTCTAACTTTTGAACCGGTGCTCGGAATTGAATTCTGAGGGCACCGATGGAATCGCAGCGCCGATTTTTTCTTAGAAATGCCTCTTTCGGAGTTGCGTTTGCTCGGTTGTGCTTTTTAATTTTTGGGGTTTAAGTTAAGAAATAAAATAAATTTGTACAACAATTTTATTCCATTTCACTTAATGCTTCTTAAAGACCACTTTAAGCTACTTAAGGTGTGTTGAAGTGGATAGGGTGCATTTCAAAATATCCTACCCACTTGGTAGGATATTTGTGAGGTGGGACCCACACTAGCCCCATCGTTTCTTTTCTTCTTAAGTAACGCACCCGCACCCACCTATTAAACGAAGTCAACCGACGTGTTTCCTTATTTTCTTAACCCTTCTATTTAATTGGGCAGTTAAGTTTTACAATTAATTATTTGAAATTAATTGTGAGGGTTATGTCGTTGAATTTTGAAATAGTTGGCGGAAAGAAATAAAATAAGGCCTTAGCCTAATTTTGTTTTTGGGTTGGGAAGCGTTGCGCTGAGTTTTCCTCTCCTCCTCCATCTTCGCGAAGCATGCGAAGAACGCGCCACCTCTGATGAAGAACGCTCATTTTACTTCCACGGAATTTTTCCCCTTCCGCGGTGAGGCTCTTCAATGGATTTTCTTCTTCCCCTTCATCTTCAACGAATCGACGAACAAGCTCGGAAACGGAATCGGGTAGCGAGCGACGACGGCTTCGCCTTCCCTCGAGTCGGATGAACGCTGACGTCCCCCTTTGACGTCATCATCCACGCGATTCCATACCGCGATGAACATCGAACGACGATGTCTCCTTCCAATCGGCTTATACCCAAGGTAGGGGTTTTAATTATTTATTTGTTCGTGAATACCAACTTGTTGGTCTTCGTGGATTTAATCGCTTTTTATCGAATAACGCGAGGGGGTAGGACCGCACAAACACGGCCGACCCTCCTCCTCCTTTTTTTATGATTGATTCCTTTGTGGATTGGTTCAGAATGGTGTGGTGCCGTCGCACCACACAGAATCGAGCGAAAGGAAACGCGTGGCGCCGTCGCGCCGTGCCGTGGAATGAAGTTTAAGAACATGATGTCGTCGCGCCGCGTCGAAGAAAACCGAAGATGTCGCGGCCGGAGCGGGGCCGCGTCGAAGGGGCGTGGTGTCGTCGTACCGCGCCGGACGACAAGGGCCGCGGCCGGTTCCGGTCCGTGGCGGAGTAGGGTGACCGGCGGCCGGTACCGGGCCGCCGGCGACGGAGCTGGAAGGGGACCGACCATCGTCGGTCCCGTTGAGCAGAAACCGGCTGTCCAGGTCGGGCCGGCCGGAAAAGGTGGAGCCGGGGGAATTAATTCCCCTGGCTGGATTTCAAGCGACCCCAATTAAAGGGGTCGACGTTTTCATAAAGGAGGGGCAACACCCCTCCCTTGGCATGCAGGGCACAAAGGCCGCACTGGCCGCGCCCCCGCGCGGGCCGCACCGCCGTCCGGGCCAGAATTCTGGGCCGGGCCGGGTCATCGGGCTGGGTCGCCGCCCGGGCCGGGTCGACCCGGTTCGGCCGACCCACGGGGGTACTGGTTCGGGCCGGGCCAGGCCCAGACCCCCTATTTTCGGAATGAGTTGGTTCAAACGCCCATATCTTGGGCTACGGACCTCCGATCGACGCACCGTCAGTTGTGTAGAAATCCTTGGAACGAGGCGGGCGTTTCGATATATCGCACTCAAGGTTTAGGAATAATTTGGGTTCGGTCGGGTAGGTTCGTACACGAAACCCACCGGGCCATCAGAGCGGAAACGCTCATATCTTGAGCTTCGGACTTCTGATTGGCGTGCCGTCGACCTTGTTGGTTTCCTCTAAGTGATAAGGACCTTTTGGCTTACTCCGCTCGAGGTTTGGATGCCATCAGAGTGCGGTCTAGTTGGTTCGCTCATGAAACCAACCGGGCCCCTGAAACGAAAAACCCAAGAACTCCCTGACCGGGCGTCCGTTTGACGCGCCGTCTGTCTCATTGTTTTCCTCTTGACGAGTTGGAACTTTTGGCATACTTCTCCCGAGTTTTGGATACAATTGGATAGTGTCCGGTTTGGATTGTACCCGAAATCCAACTAGGCCCCTGGAACGGAAAATCTGATATCTTACAGACTGGACGTCCGTTTGACGAACCGTCAGCGGCGTTGGTGATCACCTTGAGAAACGGTCCCTATGAGTATACCCTATAAGAGTTCGGGGTACAGTTGAGATACGGTCGGGTTGGTTTTCTCACAAAACCAACCGAGCCCCTGGGACGAAAATGCAAATAACTCACAGATCGGGTGTCTGATTGACACGCCGTCAGTTGCGTTGAGATCTCTATGACGAGGCTGTACATTGAGATACTTTTTCGTGGGAATTTAAGATACTTGGAGTATCGACTTGTCGCTCGTGGAGCGGATCCTCCCAGAGACGAACGAGCGGAGTACGGAGACCGTGTAGACGACTGAGACCTGACGACTGCTTGACCGACTCGACTTGGAGTGAGTCAACTAGCCCAGTGGACGGAGCGCCCTGTATTTTTCGGCAGACCAACGGCGGACGGAGCGCCTGGTAGATGGCAGAAGACCTGCGGTACTCGACCGGAGGAGTACCTCTGTTGGATTTTAGGGGGAGCGCACGTTATTTGGAGACAGACCCACAGCGGATGGAGCGCCTGGTAGTAGGCTGCAGACCCGCAGTACTCGACAGGAGGAGTACCTCAGCAGTCTTAGGATAGTGAGCAGTATCTTAGAGTCGTGACAGGTCCACTGTACACTCCAGAGACGGAGCTCTTCAGCAGTTATGGTTTCGATAATGAAAATTTTGGTTTGAGCTCAATCTTTTGATTTCTGTGTTTACCTCATGATTGAGACGGGTCACTTGATAACTTAGGTATATGTATGGGCATATACCTGGGTAGTGGCTATCTGTTGATTTCACAATCCATGTGTTTCCTCATGATTGAGGTGGGTTCTTTGATAACTTAGGTATATGTATGGGCTTATACGTATGTATAGGTTATTCATTGAGATCTTATTTGTGGTTATCCTTGTTGGTTTAGTGAGAACTTGAGTGTCTCGGGGTCCCTACTGAGTATCGTTATACTCACCCCTGAATGGGCTATGCCCTCACCTCATTGTGTTGGTTGCAGACGACGGGCAGTGCTGACGAAGGCCGAGTGTTCGAGGACTAGACGGTACCCGGAGGTGGACTACACGATGAGTCAGTACCCGGAGGTGGACTACACAACGAGATGACACACATAGGAGGTTGACGGACGAGAGAGTGGAGGAGGCTATCTGTACCTACCCTTCAGGTAGGATCCGTGGAGGACGACGAGGAGATACACCATCTGTACCTACCCTTCAGGTAGGATCTGAGGAGGACGACCCAGGAGCCGCTTCCGTCCTTCCAGCTATTATCTTTTCTGTTTTACTTGTTCAGTTGTAGTTTTACTTTCTTTTGGGTTTGTATTCTGGCTCATTTACTTTTTAGCACTTCTCTTGTACTTAGTGTTTACTTTTTCCGCTTGCTTACATTGTGGTGCTTGTTTTCTTTTATAAAGGAAATGCCTTCCCAGTTATAGGGATTTACACCTTTGGTGGTAGTCGCCAGCCCCTGGCCTATGGAAGGCGGGCTTGGGGTAGTCACAGCACGGGTCCAGAGGATGGGTCGTGACATAGATTTATTGTACATAGATTTTGAAAACCCAACAGCATGTTTAACATTAAATCTACAAACATTTCTTCTAATTGAGTTTTCATCCACATAATTTGAGTCGCAGATTATTTGGATGAAACATACTCAACTTCATCTGTACTCAGAATTACTAATACCCCACCAGATTTAGACCTTTTTTCATCATCATTTTCCACCCAATCAACATCTATATACCCAAATATATCAATAATATATATGATATAATATAGGAATCTGAATTTTTGTGTTCCTTTAATGTCTCTAATTTTTCTTTTTCCATAAATTAAATTTGATTATTTTGGAGCACTTAGAAATATTCCAAAAAATTAACAATTTAAAAAATATCAGGAATTGATTTAGTCAAATACAACAAACATCCCATTAGCATACAAAATTCCTTTTCATCAAAATATTTTTATTCCCCATCAATATTTTACATTATCCCCAACATAATTGGTGTGGAAACCAGTTTTCTGTTTTCTACACCATGATTCATAAGAATTTTTTAAGAATAATTTTGTTGAGAAATAAAAATTTGTTTCTTCTATTATCAAATTTGTAACCCGAGAAATTGTTTCATTTCCCCCAACAAGGACATTTCTATCAAAATTTTCATTTATTAAGAAAATATTTCACAAGCACTATTTCATCATTCCTAAAAAAGACAATGACATCAACATAAACAATTATAATGTTGGAATACTCCTATCGTTCTATGATATAAATATTTCTCTAAACTATTCCTTTGAGGAAATTCATATTGATTAATTATATATCAAATTTGGAGTATCATGACCTTGGACATTGTTTTAATCACATAAAATACATTTTTCAATTATCACACATAACATTCATCTTTCCTAACAACATATTGACAAGATTTTTCAATGTATACATCCTCCTTAAGATCATCATTCAAGAATGATTATTTAAAATCTATTTGTATGATCATTGAAAGTCATTTTGTAGAAATAGAATGAATAATTCTGATTATTTCTAATTTTAACACAAGTGTAAATCTTTTATTAAAATATATACATTTAATCTTTGGATACACTTTTCAAACCAATATTTCGTTATTTCTTATTACTTCATCTCCATTATTCATCTGGTTCTAGAAAGCCCACATTGATAATTTAATCCACACCCTCAAAATTTGATTCTTTAGAACCCATTATTCTTCTAATTAGGATAGATAAAAAAATACAACACATTAATGGAATAAATAGAAGCATTGAAGGCGACAAAAAATACAATAAAAACAAATCACCACACACCAAATATAATTACTCCAGTTTCCATGGTCCCTATATTCATTGTCACCATTGCTCTAATCGCTATAACTGTGACCACTACATTCACGCCTACCCCCATACCGACCATAGTAACCATACCCACTAATACGGTGGCTTCTGCCTCCACCAAACTCATAAATAGCCACATATTCTCTATCATGACTACCATAACCACGACTATGTCATCAATAGTCATCTCCCTTAAACCACCTCCTCGTAACTAATCATGGTTGACGGTAATCGAGAGTTTTTCTAGGTATTGGACATTCATTCACCTGATCTCATTATCTATATCCTCATATTAGAAAATGTTATGAAACCAAATACCCTGGATCTACTAGTATCACTATTAATTGTGATATTTAAGTCAATAAAAACATAGAATGTTCTAAAATCCTTTTCTAACAATCGTTTGTCAGTGGACCATGCAAGAACACCCACAAAACTCCACTAATTAATATACTTCATCACGACTCTAAATACTAAATCCCTGAGAAAAAAAATAATTCTAAAGGGAAACACCGCCTAATGGAAAACCCACTTTTTACTAATATTGGTTTTAATTTATAATTTGGGTGTGAGTTCTCGTGAATCATTTTTTTAAATCTGATTTAACAATTCATTCATGGACTAAACCAAATCCTAATACTCAAAATCTTCATTTACATCATTTGGATCAATTTTGGAATAAAAATAATTTTGTTAAATAAAATAGGTTGACCATATTGTTTGAACTTTTTGATTTTGATTTCCAATAATTATTTGAGCTTCCACATTTTTCATCAACATATAATGATAATTTCGTGTATCATCCACATTAATAGATATATCTGTGACCGATTATTAACATTGAGATGGATTACAAATGTTAATATCTTTATCAAAACTGATTTCCATATCTTTCTCAACATCCTTATATTTCAGAGTATATTTTTATTCCTCAAATCCATTAGTTAAATTCACATAAATAGAATCCATGATTATTTCAATTTTTTATTGAATCATCTATATCCACTTCCATCTGGAGAAAATCCATGAATGATTCCATGTTCACATTTCTATTATATCAATCCATAGATTCCACATTTCTTATTTATAAAACATGGTCTCCTAAAAAATCTTACGTGTTTCAAAAATGGAGTTTTTCCAAAAAAAATATAATTCATAGAGAGTTAGACCTAATATTTTCCTATTGAAACATTGGATTTGAATATAAACAACAGTTATCATGGCTTTCCACCAATATTAATGTGATGGACTATATTCATGTAATATCACTCTAACATGGCCACCAAGATTCTATTATTTCATTCAAAAACCCCATTTTTTGGGGAGTGTATAGTGAACTATAATCATGTGTAATTCCATTATTCTCATGGTACCATTAAAATTCATTACTTATGTATTCACCAACATTTCTGTTCTATGTTTTATTTCGGAGTACCCACATTCCTTCTCAGTTTTCCTTCTGAAACTTTTAAACATTTTCAATGCTTCTAACAAATGGTTCATATACATAACCCAAGTAATGAGAGTATAATCATCAGGGAATATAATTAATATATATATCAATTTGTAGATTGATTACTCATTGGAACCCAAATATCAGAATGAATCACCGCATGGGTTCTCTTGAAAAAATCTCAACATTATTATGCCCAAATTTAGAAATGTTCTTGTTTAGACAAAAATTACGACACCAATTTATTCATATTAGAAAATAAATAATGTGTCGGAAAATATATCGCTTTGATAAATTTCTCATGTTTCATTGACAAATGTTACCCAAAATTTTGTGCCACAATTGATTCACTTAGACCAAACTCATATAAAAATATTTTTGTATTTTACCAACCTGTAACAAATTTATGTTTTAATGTTATCCTCTTGTAATTATCATTCCATATTCTTCTTCATCATTATCATTTAAATATTTTAAATGTAATAAGTACATCACAAACCCCACAACCCCACAACTCCTTATGAAATGGCCTAAGGAGGTCTGAAATGATTCAAGCCAGGGGTATCCCCCTAATAAAGTTCACCCCTTAGGTTTGAGAGTATGGATAATAAGAATACACACTAGGTCCAGTCTAATGACCTCTAGTGACACAAGGTAGTACGCTACATGATTTCCTTCACTCTAGGTATAATGCCCCGAACCCAGTTACCCATATCCGGTGCATTATTTTATTACATTGGCACAATTAAAATGAATCATGTCCCAAAGGACCGATCAGTTTAGGAGACTTTGAAAATATATTACATTAATATTACCTTATAATTTGAAACATAAAACACATCATAGATAGTTCTTTCATAATTCCATTTTCCTCGTATCTCAACCCTGAATATCAATCATAATACACTTCTTGGAATCCTGGGAAAATAAAAATAATAAAGTTGTGAGCTCAAATGATCATTAAGGGTAAATAATATTGTGGAAGCTATAACATTTTAAGGCAATATGTGTAATAAAAAATATCCTTTTAAACATAAAAATGAACATAATATGGTAAAAATAAATGAAACATTACTATATAATTATTCTCATAGATATTCTACTTTTCGAATAATCACATTTAATAAATAATATCACAATTAGGGAATGACTAATACCGGATATCATTATCACATTGTCAAGGCCTCATGCCAAGACTATAAATAATTTTTTTTGTCAAGGACTTGTTCCATGACACTAGTTTGTCTCATGAGACCTAACATTTCATTGAGGAGCTATATCAGGCTCCAACCATCACTTACTAAGTCCACTTAATTCCTCATATGAATAGTTGAAACATAACATAAACAGTAATATTAATGCTAGCATACGATATGTCAATACATTAACAGTAAACCATGACTGGTATAAAATCGAAAATCCACAGTCAAACATATAATTTCTCTTTCAATAAAATATGTAATATTGTATTATAATAAATCAACCTCAATCAAAAATAATATCCAATAATTGATCCTGACATCGTTGAAAATGATAAGTAAAACATTTTGAGAGAAATATAATTTTTTCGAAAATCATTTAAAATTCACACATTTATAAAAGAAGTAATTTTAAATAGATTTTTGAATCAAATATTCCCATACCACTTTGAAATTTTTTAAAATAATTATCATATCAAAACATTCATGTCCATATAAATAAATCTATAAAATCATTTTAAAACCATGGACATTAATTAAAAAGATTTAAGATGATAAATCTTTTAAAAAATATAAATTATGATCTTGATAAAGAGTACCGTTCAGAATTTTTTAAAATATTTAATTTCAAATAATATTTATGAAAAATGTAAAAGTATGATAAAAATTTCATAGAAAATACTTACAAATAATCAATCTATGATAGTAATGTGATTGAGGAAGTAACCCTGACCAACTTGGTAACATACAAAACATACAAACTATGAAAGAGGTATCATAAAATGAATATGTAAATACACATAAATTAAAATTAATTACATAATGAATACAATTATGGTCAGTACATACACCACACAAAAGGTAATAGTGGAAATATGGCATGAATCTCATGGTATTAAGCAGTGAGATGAAAACCTCTTACCTTGCACTTTCCTTTGGTCGAGGGTACGTTTTACCACCTATATGAAAATCATAGTAGTTATTAAATTATACCATGACCATATTAATATTTATGATATCATACATGATTCATTTATTACTTTATACTACCCATTTAAAAATAATTCCCATGTTAAATTAATATTTCGGGTAATTATCGCATTTTTTATCGTACGTGTTTTAACTTGTTACTCTTGATTGAATCACATAGATAGAGATTTAAATATTTCCAAAATATAAAACATAATTTATATATAATATATATTTAGAATATAAATATATCTAATAGACATATATATGAAATAAAAAACACCATTTATGGAGACGTTAGTCCGTACGTACGCATAAACACTGTTTTTGTTTTCATATCGTGTAGAACAGAACTAAGTGAATAAGTTATATGTAAGTTCATATAAATATATATAGAAATATATATATCTCCAGTAGTATTATTATGTCATATATTACATTCGTATTAGTAATATATATATTTTTATAATTGTCGATGAATGGTGAATGTGGAAATGAATCTCATCGCGTTGTGGAGACGGTAATCTGTATGTACACACGAGCAACAATATAATTTCCTTAAAGGTGTGGAATTGGATGGTATATTAATTTTACAGAGACATTATCATGTTATTTTCATAATTTAAATAAATATTACTCATCATTATATCCATCCAAATAACATAGTGTTGAATAACAAATTACACCACGATGTGGAGATGGTAAGCCGTACATACGCATGCATGAAGACATTATCATTAATAATATGTATATAATAATGAATAAAGATATTACATATTAATAATAACATAAAAGTATATAGAAGATACTAGAGTTATTATTTTAAAATGGAAATAACAAAGAAATAATAATTGGAAGAAGAAAAGAACTTGGAAGAGGGTGGTGAAATTATTACATATTCTTCTGGTTCTTCCTTTTGATTTGATCAAAAGGGATCCTTATGCTGGATTTATGATGAAGGGATAGCATCTAGAATTAAGGTAGTATAGTTTAGAGTGTATTTTTTCATTGATTGGATGAGCCAAATGGCTTTGGAGATGTGAATTTGAGAGAAGGGGAAGTGCTCTTTTATAAGAGGGGTGAGGGCGGCTTTTGAAAAACATAAAATGTTATTTTATAATAAATTCATATTCAGTTTATAATGGCCCAAAATTGTATTATTTAATGTCGAAGGTGGTTATGGGTCGAAAACCACTCAACCAATAGGTTTTGGACATGTTTAGGATACCATTTTAACCTTATCCATTAAATTTTACTCTAAGTTAAATAATTTAACTTTTACTGGGTCTTCATGTATTCTTACACTATATGTTTAATAAAATTACTATATACTGAAAATAGAACCTCAATTGGTTAATTAATGTCATATATATTATAATATAAGTCTTTTGTCCGATCCTTAGATTTTTAGGGCCATTATATCAATTAATAATATAATGTTTGTTTTAAAAACTATTTTATGTCAATTTTGACAGTATTTGGTATTTGTTTTTTGTTAAAATAATAAAATCATGATTACTTAAAAAAATTCCATTGATTTAATACTAAAATGTCATATTCAACTATAAAATTCGTGAAGTCATAAAAACATTGAAATTATATTTATTTTAATATTTATAATACCATTTGTTTGATTCGTTCATTAATAAGGTAATTACTGCACCATCATAGTGTCATTAATAAATTTAATTATTTAATCTATAAAAATTATAAATAATATACCATTATGTAGGAAATCTTTTTATATATATAATGAATATTCATAGTCGAATTTATCTTTTTTATAACCCTATATTAAAAATGGTTTTGTTATTAAACATTTATATTAACTCTTTTTACTCTTCTTTAAACAAAATAATAATAAATATGTTAATCAAATTCAAGTGGACCTAAAGGTTCATATTTTATTTATAATGTTGTTTTTGGTATAATTACACTTATCCAATATAATTAGGACATGGGTTAAGTTAATAAAAATATCATCTTTAACCTTAGTTAACCTATTTACTTTTAACCGTGGTAAATAAAAGAAAAAAGATACTATTCACCAAAAATATTTTTATCTTATTAAACAACATTTTAAACCACGATATTAACCGTGTCTCTCATATTTTCAAGATTAAACTCAATAATGTGGTAGTATAATGTTTTATGTAAGTTTGCAAATGCACCTAGGAGGTGGGTAATAGACAGTAACAGTTCGATAAAATGTTTATATATCTCAAATCCTTATAAATTGACTCCAATGAATTAAAATGAACTTATATATGTATTATGTATCTATTTTGACCTAAAATAATTATAAATAAAATAAATAATTATCTAAATAAAAATTCGGTTTTAAACGATAACTTAGTATTTTTTTCACTATTCATCAAATATTAAACTTTTTAAAAAAATTATAAAAGGATTACCTTGGGTAATTTCAATATTCTAAATCAAAATATGAATTGTATTTTAACAAATTCAAAACATAGAAGTTGCATTTATTAATTTAAAAATAATTCTCGTTGTCAAAACAAAAAGCGTGTTTTTAAGAAACATTAACTATCAAAATATTGACACTTGTTTATGTATAATTTCAAAGTGAAATTAATTCTAATGACCAAATTTTAATTAAAGGGTAAAAATATAATCTAATAAAACTTCCAAAACATTAAAATCTATAATTTATCAATATAAATTATTTTGATTAAAAAAGTTGTTTTCAGTTAAAATATAGTATTTTCCACTATTCACCCAAATGTGAAAGTTATCAGAAAAACACCAAATATTTATTGAAAATAAAATCTTATATCCTGATTATATAGAAGAATTTTATTTTGTCATATTGAAGATATTAATGTTTCAAATATTGGATTTAAAAAGGGTTCGCAATTAAAAGGTGGTGATATTTCATTTTTTTGAAAAATTATTCCTTTATCTAAAAAAATGTATTTGTTCCTAAATTATGTATAAAAAACTCATAATATGTATTCTAAAATAATAAGTGTTATATAATATTCAAAATTTTGTTAATACAATTCATAACTTCTTTTGAACGGTATGATTGGTAAGTTATAGTGTGCTTGAACTCGGTGTTGCGTGTAGTGTAAGTTATTGAATTACATTGAAGAAATAAAATACTTTTAAATCATGGGGTGTTACATTCTTACCTCCTTCAATAAAATGTGTTCTCGCAATTTGAAATTGTTTTTCGAAAATAAAAGGTTGAAAATAGAAAATAACTTAGTGTGAAAACCGACATAGGAAATTCAGTTAATAAAATTTAGTCTTAATTAAGGGAAAAGGGGAATGAAAAAGTCGCTACCAAATTATGATTTAGATTAGTTGAACATTGGGGGATATTAAAGTCACATAATTAGAGGTAAAACGTAAATATTTATATGTATTGATTGGGGTCATCAATCACAAACAATTGTATAATTGTGGGCCTCAGTGCCACAAAATTATGATGATTTAAAATACCATCGGTTTAATAAAATGTATGGTATTATGATAACACATTTTTGGTTTTGATAACCCTTCCCTAAAGTTTAATAATTAATGTATTCATAAAATAAGAGGGTATATATATATCTATGTGTGAGTGAGTGTGTGTGTGTGTGTGTGTATAGTTGAAAAGTAGAGTTTCATCCTTCAACAAATTCCTACAACAAAATAATCTCTCACTCTAAATGATTTCAAATAAATAAATAAGTAAATATTATATTATCATAATCTTATTGGGCTCCAAAAATAATGAATTTATAATTCACATATCTGTCCCATTAAAAAACTACAGTATTCAATCCATGACATCACATGGGTCAGTTATAGCTGATAAACCCTTGCCTCCCTTCAGTTTCAGGTTCTAGTCTCACAGCCTTGCCAGACGTGACAGGTTTCCACCCGACCTCTGGGTTGTCCATTTTATGGAAATCCAAAAATAACCATAACAATAGTATCCAATTTCAAACTCAATCCATTAAAACCATTATAATTATCCCAAATACTTGTATCTGAACTCTCAGTACAATGTTTATAATGAAGTAAAACATAATGAGGATCCTTTTTTCTAGGTAATAAGATGTGAATTCCTTCATCGCGTATTCATTTACAACACCGCAAAATCCTGAATTACCAAAATCAACCATTTCATATTCCAAAATTAATACTTAGTATTAGGAAAATATAATCTCAAATTCCCAATGAAATAGTACTGCAGTACTATCCTAATTTATCTCCATAATTCATGTAACCAGTATATTTTTGACACAACACTCAAATGAAATAAATCTATAATAAAATATTAAAACACTAGTAATTATTCTTCATCTGAGGTAGTATCATAACATGAATATTATCAATCAGCATCATTTGAGGTACACTCTTATGAATGGGACATTGATTCATGTAGTGTCTCAAAACCATGAAGATGAAGCATTTTAACTACGAATACATTTTCTTACCCATGCAATCACGTACATGGGGTCCTTTTTCTACACACTTATTACAAACTCAAATTCTCTTCAAGAATTTACAATGGCGATTCATTCAAAATTTATCACATATTGGAATATCCTTCATTCCCATTATCCTTCTTTCTTTCCACCATCCTTTTTTTCTCTGGCTTCCCTTCAAAGCCATAGAATTCAGAGAATTATTTACTTATATTATAAACACAATATTTTTTTCATTATATATTGATACTACATGGAGGACTATTTTTCTTCAAAATTTTGGATTATTACCATGAAAGATAACAACCTTTTAACTCTTTGGATCATATGTATTGTTGGGGTTCTCATTCCTTCTACTGGGCGCCATTTCTAAACAATGGCATACACTAGGATTGTTTATGAATCAGAATTCTTAATTCCAAACAGGTAATATACGTAAAATAAATTGAACAGTTTATGGATATAATCCATAATCACAAAAAAAAATTCGTTTAGGAGGTATATACTCAAAAACCCTTCATAAATTTCTATAATGAAAATGAATATTATCCTAAGAATATCCCCCAGGAGTGTCGTAACCAAGAGTGCAGCAAGACACTTTGTCGTGCACCAGTTCCTGTTTGAGTCTAGCTCAAAGTTGTGTTTTTAGGCTTTACCCCTTGGTACATTTGTTCCAGATCCACCTCTACCTTCTCGTATCTAGAAAAGGATGTATTTCTCGGAAAACTCAAAAAATCTATACAATACCCAAATTCTAGGAAGTTCTTCTATACTAATCCTCAAATTCAATCATAGGTCTATGTTCTCTAATCAGAGTTTGTCTACATATAGCTTCGAAGGTTATAGAAAAACTTCCTACGATACCAACTGTAATGCCCAGACCCTAGTTACCCAGAGCTGGTGCATTATTTTAATACATTGGCACAATTACAAGGAATCATGTCCCGAAGGACCGATCAGTTTAGCAGTCTTGGAAAATAGATTATATACATTAACATTACATTACAATTTGAAACAGAAAACACATCATTGATAGTTCTTTGAGAATTCTATTTTTCCCTACAGCTTAACCCGACATATCAATCATAATACAATACTTTGAATCTTGGGAAAGCAAAAATGAGAAAGGGGTAAGCTCATATGCTCAGTAAGGGTAAATAATTTAGTAGAAGTTATAAAATTTTAAGGCAAGATGTGTAATAATAAAATCCTTTTAAAAATAAAAATTAACATAATATGATAAAAATAAATGAATCATTACCATATAAACATGCCCCCGGATATTATACTAGTCAAATAATCACATGTAATAACTAATTTCACAATGAGGGAATGCCTAATATAGGACATCATTACCACATACTCAAGTCCTTGTGCCAGGACTATAACTATTTTTTTAAAGCCTTGTCTCAAGAAAATAGTTTGTCTCATGAGACCTACCGATGCATCGAGGAGCTATAGCGGGCTCCACCTATCACTTACTAAGTCCAATGCATTCCTCATATGAATAGTTGAAACACAACATAAACATTCATATTAAAACTAGAAAAATAAATTTCAATACATTAACCATAAACCATGAATGGTATAAAAATAGAACATCCAATTTCAAAAATATCATCACTCCTTCAATACAATATGGAATATTGAATTATAATAAATCAACCTCAATAAAAAATAATATCCAATAAAGTATGATGACATAGTATAAAATGATGAGTACAACTTTTTGTGAGAAATATCCATTTCTCTAAAATCATTTAAAAGTCACAGATTTTGGAAATATTAATTTTAAAAATAATTTTTATGAAAAATTGTAATTGATGATAAAAATGTCCCAGTAAATACATACACATAAAAAATCTCTGATAATAATGAGATTGAGGAATTATCCCTTACCAATTTGGAAACATACACAACATACACACCATGAAAAAGGTATCATAAAATTAATATTTAAATACAAATAAATTAAAATTTTTTACAAAATAATACAATCTTGGGTAGTATATACACCACACAAAAGGTCATAGTGGCAATATGTCACGAATCTCACGGGAATAATGAGTGAGATCAAAACCCCTTACCTTGCACATTCCATTGGTCGAGGGTACTTTTACCCTTTTGTATGAAGATATTAGTATGTTAATAAATTATAATAGTATCATATTATTATTTATGATATCATACATGATTCATTTATGACATTATACTACCCATTTAATAATAATTTCCATGTTAAATTAACATTTCGTGTAATAATCACTTTCTTTATCGCACGTGTTTTATCTTGTTACTCTAGATTGTATCACTTAGACCATGATTTAAATACATCCATAATATTAAACATGATTTATATATCTTATATAGTTAGAATATAAATATGTATAATAGACATATATATTATATGAAAAACACCATTTCTAGAGACGGTAGTCTGTACGTACGCATAAACGTTGTTTCTGTTTTTCATATCGTGTTGAACATAACCTAGTGAATAAGATATATGTAAGTAAATATATATATATATATAAATATATATATCTCCAGTAGCATTATAATTCCATATATTACATATTTATTAGTAATATATATATTTTTATAATTGTCGAAGAATGGTGAACGTGGAAATTAATCTCATCACATCGTGGGGATGGTAATCCATACGTACGCACGAGTGACAATATAATTTCCATAAAGGTGTGGAATTGGATGGAATATTAATTTTACAGAGACATTATCATGTTATTTTCATAATTTATATACATTGTATTCATCATTATATCCATCCAAATAACGTAATGTTGGATAACAAATTACACCACGACGTGGAGACTGTAAGCCGTACGTACGCACGCATGATGACATTATCATTCATAAGATGGATAGAATAATGAATAAAGTTGTTACATATTTATAATAATATCACAGTATATAGAAGATACTGTATTTATTATTTTATAATGGAAATAACAAAGAAATAAGAAGTGGAAGAAGAAAATAACTTGAAAGAGGGTGGTGAAATTATTACCTCATCTTCGGGTTCTTCCTATTAATTTGATCAAAGGTGCACATTAAGTTTCCTTAAAAACTAAAGTATGGCATCTAGGATAAAGGTAGGATAGCTGAGAGGGTATTTTTAATGATTTTGGCCGAGCCAAATGGCTTTGGGGGTGTGAATTTGACATAAGGGGAAGTTCCCTTTTATTAGAGGGGTGAAGGGAACCATTGAAAAAAATGAAAATATTACTTTATAATAAATTCATATTCTGTTTTTAATGGCTCCAAAATTCATTATTTAATTTATAAGGTGGGTATGGTTAGAAACCCACTCAACCAATATGTTTTGGACACGTTTAGGCTACCATTTTAACCTTATCATTTAGTTTTAACTCTAAGTTAAATAATTTAACTTTTATCGGGTCTTCTTGTATTCTTACACTATATGGTTAATAAAATTACTATATAGTACCCATAGAACCCCAATTGGTTCATTAATGTCATATATATTATTATATAAGTTTTTTTTTCTGAACCATATATTTTTTGGACCGTTATATCAATTAATAATATAATATTTGTCTTAAAAACTTTTTATGTCAATTTTGACATTATTTGGTATTGGTTTTTTTGTTAAAACAATAACATAATGATTACTTAAAAAAATACATTGAATCTATAATAACATGTCGAATTCACCAATTAAATTTTTGGATTTCATAATAACTATGAAATTATATTTATTTTAATATTTATAATACCATTTATTTGATTCTTTCATTATTAATGTAATTATTGCATCATCATTGTGAGATTAGTAAATTTAATTATTTAATCTCTAAAAATAATAAATAAAATACCATTATGTAGGAAATATTATTACCTTTATAATTAATATTTATAGTCGAATTTAACTCATTTATAACCCTATATTAAAAATGTTTTAGTCGTTAAGCATTGATTTTAACTATTTTAACTCTTCTTTAAACAAAATAATAATAAATGTCTTAATATAATCCAAGTGGACATAAAGGGTAATATTTCATTTACAAGGTTATTTTTAGTCTATTAACACATATTCAATAGAATTAGGACATGAGTTAAGGTAATAATATCATTTTTACCCATAATTACTCTATTTACTTTTAACTGTGGTAAACAAAAGTAAAATGTTACTATTCACCAAAACTTATTTTTATCTTATTCAACCACATTTTACTATTTGATATTAACCATGTCCCTTGTATTTTCTAAATTCAACTCACTGAAGGGTAAAATAATGTTTTATGTAAATTTTCAAATGCTTCTAGGAGGCAGGTAAAGGACGGTAAAAGTTCGATAAAATTTTTATATATCTAAAATTATTATTAATTGACTCAAATGAATTAAAGTGAAAATATATAGGTTTTATGTATCTATTTTGTCCTAAAATAAATAAATATATTATAAATAATTATTTAAATTAAAATTTGGTTATTAAAGATAACTTAGTGTTTTTTCACTATTCATAAAAAATTGAACGTTTTCATAAAAATACCAAATCATTACCCTATGATAATTTCAATATTCCAAATCCAAAAATGAATTCTATTTTACCAAATTCAAAAAATATAAGTTTCATTTATTAATTTAATATTAATTCTTGTCAAAACAAATAGCATGTTTTTAAGAAACAGTAACTATCAAAAGATTGAAACTTTTTTATGTATAATTTCAAAGTGAAATTAATTCCAATGACCAAAATTGGATTAAAGGGTAAAAATATAATCTAATTATTCAACCAAAACATTAAAATTTATAATTTTTCAATATAAATTATTTGGATTAAAAAAGTTGTTTTCAGTTAAAATATTCTATTTTTCACTATTCACACAAATATGAAAGTTATCAGAAAAACACCAAAAATTTAATTAAACAAAATTATTATGTATTTATTATAAAGAATAATTTTCTTTTTTTTTTTTTATGTATAAAAGTTTCAAATATTTTATTTAAAAAGGGTTCTCCATAAAAAGGCTGTAAAATTTCTTTTTTTTGAAAAATAATTCTTTTATCTAAAAAATGTATTTTTTCTTACATTATGTCTAAGAAACTCATAATATGGATTCTAAAATTATAAGGAATATATAAAGTTCAAAATTTAGTTAATACTATTCATAACATCATTTTAAAGGCATGTTTGGTAAGTTGTGGTGCGCTTGAACTCGGTGTTGCGTGTAGTGAAAGTTATTGAATTACATTGAAGAAATAACGTACTTTGAAATCATGGGGTGTTACAACAGGGGTGAATTACTTTTTTTGTGTTGTTGATCATACCTATACATTTTCTTATGATATAGGTGTTATTCCATGGAGTTGGGCAAAGTATATTTAAGTATTCATGTAGAAGTTTTGTGTCTATTTCAATCTATGAAATTGAAATTCTTTCCTTGTGGTAGAGTGAAAAACCCAGCAACAAAGACTTGGATTCAGCCTAAAGAAACGAACCATGGCTGAGTAGAGAAGAGAATGCCAACTAGACCATGCTATGTGGGCCCTAGATATCCCCACCCCCTCGCAAGACCCCCATAACACAAACCCATTGGTGTTTATCTTGAGACCCCTAGATGGTGGGTTCGATCGTACCCAATGGCATTCTGTAATGGTGTCCACCGTTGGAACACCATGCTACCTCGCATACATCCAGCGATGAGAAGTATTCTCTCGTCACTTACTGGAGGGATAACCTAGGTCAAAGAGAAGGGTATTCATGAAGATTATGATAGAATTACCAGAGGATTGGACCCTTTAACACATAAAATTATTACAGGCGTATAAGATTTAGCAAAAGCTGGCATGCGGGATCAATGTATGAGACAACTTCTTCGGGCCCCTATCACCCGAGCCATTAAAAAACCTATCATGAAAAGGGAGGTCCACCATTATGATATCTATGTTGCCAACAAACTCACTGTATTAGCTCCACATAGCGTATTCCCTCTCACCATGGAAAAAGAGGTTATTTGAATTTTCCTTCTGGTTAGCACTGTAATTGGTACATCTGGACACATTTCAAATTCTGCATCATTTAACATTATTGTCTATGGGAATGGATCTACTATTTATCTTCTTTAAACTAAAGTTATATATATATATGGCATGGAATTATACCATAGGTTGTCGTTCCCATGATATTACTTCTCTAATGCTTCCTAGGTGTGGTAGTAATCACCCGTAGTGAAGATCCCTGACTGTGAAGAAGTTAACACACAATGGTCTGGACCGGGAGACAACATGATAAGATTGAAATTGGTCTTCAATTCTTCATCCAGTATGACATTATGGAGGTTTGGGTATGCTCTGGCCTCCCTGATGTTAAGATAAGAAGAAGGATAGCCCGAGATTACAATCTCCTCCCCTACCCAGTTGTGGTTCTAGAATTAGATGTCTCCCCTCCAAATAATCAATTTAGAATGTCGTATAAGATCATTGGAGAATTGAAAAAAAATACCAAAAGGTAGAGCCACATCATTCCATGATATGGTGGAGACTATACTACACACACATTGTTGTCTCCCATAGTGAATGTGGTTCGAAGACTTACCATGCTAACTTCATGTGCATGCATGATATTGTTTTCTCAAGGCTATTAACTTTGATGAACCTTACCCACGTCGGCCTTTACATCCTCTTATATGATGTCTAGTGTCATTTATCTTCCGTAATAGGATCCCATATAAAATAATCCTAAAAGATATCAATATTTGATAGGACTCCCTTCGGTGCTTGAACAGTAGAGCGGGCATCCACAAGTGTGCTCAATGGGACACTATTGATGACGATAATATAACCACCACAAGACAAGTACCAATTATTCTAATTTAGGACACAATATGAAATCCTTCTGGAGTGAAAATAATTGTCTTGGATCCTTAATCTTCTAGGGGAAACAGGGGAATCATGGTAATCATTGGGGAAAGTCTCACCTTTCATGGAAAGATACTGTAAAACATATAAGGTGAGTTTGGGGGTGAATGTGTTTGAAATGTAACAAATAATCTTATCTTAATTAATGGCATGGCCACTCCAGTGGAATTACAACTCCAAAATCTAGTTCATAACTCTAAGATAGGAACTCCCACAATTAATGAAAATTATTGTGTGTTCTGCAAACATTAGCTGAGAGATGGAATGAGTTCACATACTCCTCCGATAGGCTATAATCTCTCCATTATTTATTCTCTTATGAATGAGACGACTTAGGACATCTTGATCCATGATGACGATGCTCGGAGAAAGTGGATGACCATGCCTTAGGCCATGATATGTCTTAATAGAACCGTAGGTCTTTCCCATGAAGGAGACCTCCATCCGTCGAGAGCTAAAACATCTAAAAATAAGATCAAAATTCCATGAGGAAACTACCATATATCCCAACACCTTGTTGATTACACCCCACTCCACATGGTCATAAGCATTGTCCTTGTCCACATTGATACCTATGTTGGAGCAACATATTTTGTGGTTGATATCTCATATCATTTATGGATCAAGCTTAATGGCCACTTGGAAAGCCCGACCATTGACGAAACCATGTTCCTCCAAGGAGATCCATCATGGGAGGAGGTAAGACAACCTCACATTGATGAGTATCGAGAGGATTTAATACGGGTAGTTTCACATACTAATTGGTCTTTAATGCATGATAGGAGAGGGTTTCATGTTTTTATGGTGATGAACCACATTGGTGGCACACACAACCCTCATAATACTACCTCCATTGAAGTTTTCTTAGATAGCCAACACGATGTCTTCCTTCACCACTTCCCATGAAGACCTATAGAAAGAACCTTGGAAGACATATGGTCCTGGGTCACTCTCTAGATGGAGTTTCATCATGGTATTATATATCTTCTTTTAATTTGGAATAGATCTCATCCCTTCATTTATCATTATTAGAAAAAAATTTAGTAATGACCTAAAAGATCCCATTATCCCCTCCTATATACCTATTCTGCAACATGGAATTAGGGCCAGTTAGAAGGTGATTGAATAAAGTGTGTGCCATGTTCCCCACATTATCTCGCTCATTCTTATTGGATCATTATTTCTTAAAAATGAAAGGTTTAATAGGTCTCTTCTTTTATTTGATGCAATCTTTGAGATACGCACTGTTCCTATTGCCCTCCATGAGGATTTTAATCCTTGATGATTCCCTTGGAGGGATTCTTTCTATAACATCATTTCTGCCACTGTCTCCTTCCCCTTACCAAGATCTTGAAAGGTTTTCTCATCCCACATTTCTTCCAGCTTCGACTCGAGGTTTTCCTCCTCCTGGATGATTTCATTCAGTCCAGATTCACTGGGCAGAATTTCATTTCTCCATATTTGAATATGGGTTTTTAGGATATTCAGTTTTTCCTGAATGGAAACCCATGTGTGAAAATATATGGGCTCGTTCCATGTCTCACAAACCAAATCCGGGTGCCCCAGCCATTCAACCCACTATTGATAGAAATAAATATGTTCCCATGAATCCTTCATCAATGAAATGAAGCCTAACAAAGGAGAGAAGTCATAAATCATTCATACCAAATGTTTCACCTTGGAATTCAAAAACATGGCCGTCACTTGCATGTTGTAAAAGCCCCTATCTAGCCGAGTCTACAAGTGATTGGTCCCCCGAAAGTTATTGCAGCAAGTGAAATAGTAACCTAAGAAGAAAAGTCTGATGAAGCCTTTCCCATCTATGAATTGATCAAAATCTCTTCAAGATTTCATCTAGAAAGGGCCTCTTTCTTTCATTTCTTCATGGAAAGACACCACATTGAAGTCACCACCAACAAACCATGGATTGTTTTTGGGATCAAAAGAATATAAATAACTCCATAATGTTTCCCTTTGCCAGGGTCACAACTTCCATACAAAACTGTCATGAGGAAGGAAATATCAGATTAGAAAACACTGAAAATAATGAATTGATCTCTCACTTGGATAAAATCAATCGAGTAGTCCTTGTTCCCAAAAATCCATATGTTCATGTTATAAGGGTATACTAAAAATTATTCTCAATGATGGCTACAACAATGGCATTATATTTTCTAATTGTTGAGGAAAGAAAGTCAGTCTTGACCAAGGCACCTAGACCCTAACGTTCCATATGAGATTTGGAATCCTTAAAAGTAGAGGGCCCTGACTTTAGCTCCAGAGGAGGTGGCCTTATTTGAAAGGGAGGATTGATTCTCATTTAGATTTCTTGATTAAGATTGCGTGCAAACACTATCTGGTTTGGGAAGCTTCATACCAATGGAGGAAACAGAAATTTGCGGACATGATCTAGGTGAGTAGTAGATCATGGTAGTATGAAAGGGTGTTCTCAATGCCTCCTTGTCAGACTAGATGACGGCCACATGATTCTCCACCCTCTTAGGGGTAGAAGTATATTGATGATTGCTATCGTGGGTCCTGATCAGGTAATATAATTCACAAATAAAATATGGTATATCAGAAGGAGGGAGTGAAAGGTCAAGGAATCCTAAGGGAATTGGAAGAAAGATTATTATGTGCTCCTCTAGGGACAATCCTATTAGGTACACGACAGCAGGGAATGGGGGTAAGGCCAACCCATCCGGGAGAGTAGGCACTCCTTTTCGGATGTAAGGTAAAATATTCTGGCTGGATGACACCACAACTTTGGGTTAAGGCAAGGGACCATGAGCTGACCTGTCAGAATCAAAAAAAGGGACCACCCCTGAATCATCACTAGAGTCGTTATCTTCCATTCAAAACACTTCAGATGGATGATATTTGGAAGATTCTGTCTGCTTATATCAATTAGTTGAGATGTTGGGGGGATATCACCAGTCCTTTTGATGAAGTCTTCTAAAAACCTGCAGAGAGTGGCCCTGTAGAAGACAATGGGTGCATAACCTGGGGAAGATAGGGTAAAATATATCCTGACTCCAACTGCAGGCATCCTAAACCCAGAGAAAAATACTACTCGGCAGATGTCGAGATGTGTCCATATCAACCCAAAATGAGAAACAGAGTCATCCGCGCAAGTGGAGGTTCTATCATCATATCCCAGGAAGCCTCTAAGGGAGTTTCATATCACCTTCACGAACCCTCCATAATTAAAAGGGAGACGAAGACCCGGACGGTGGATCCAAACCACAGCAATATGATTGTCCTTACCTCTGTGATCATCCAGGGACCAAAAAGAATGGCTTAAAGTCCATCAACCAAATGTTCAGGGGATCTAGCACCACACTTGGAGGAAGTCATAATCTGATCCCACAAAAGGTAGAATGAATAATGGTGAACGTCCAAGATCTGAACTGAGGTATAATGTTCCCAAGATTTGATGAAACACTTGAACACTACAAGTGGGTGTAATTGTAATGGCACAGACCTCTCTGGCCCATTCCTTTGTCAAAAAGAAGGCTATGAAGTGTTCTAGAGGGTAAAATGGAGTATTCCCACAATTTCCAATATTTTTAAACTACATGCAGTGTAGTTTGAGTACATTTCGTCTACCCCCTTGCCGGGTATACCCCGTTCTGATGGTTGTGTCCATGCCGTGTGAAGTAAATGGGTACACGCCGTGTACAAAAAATTACACGTCGTGTAGTCCCTCCCCGCATACGAATTCCCAGTCAACGACCATGTGCCATGTTGAGGTCGTGTCCTTGACATGTGAAGTAAATGAGTACACTCCGTGTGTCCAAACTATTGTCGTTTAGTCCTTCCCCGCATATAGATTACACTCAAACCATGTGTTGACCAGTCAACGGCCGCAGAGCCATGTTGGAAGCCGCGTAGAGACCGTGTGAAAGAACCGAGTACACGCCATGTACCATAAATTAAATTCCATGCACATTTTCTTTTCATGCCTATAAAAGGAGGGGTCCCCGCCTCCTTTTCAACGCACACCTCTCCTCCCCTCTCCTCGGAGCAGAGTTCTCCCAAGAGACTTGAAGGCTCTTTCTTCCATAACTTCTTCGTCCGAGTTCCGATTTACGATCTGTCAGTGGCCACAGGATCGTAACGACGAGGAGGAACTTCCACGAATGGATCCGTTGACTTCCCATTGGCATTTTCTTTCCGACATCCACCCGAAGAGGTTTTTTCGGGACCTGACATAGGTGACGGACACCAACGGGCGTCTTCTAAGGTTGATCTGGGGGAGCGTTGTGATCGGAACCTATTGAGGAAGGGATCTTACCTTTTTCTCTCTAATTTTTGCATCATGTGGGGAAGGTATCCTTTTGATTTCATGAGAAAAATTTGAACCAATAAATAAAGGCAATAAATGGTTTAAATAACGGGTTGGGGAAGTTTGTGATTGCTGTTACTTTACTTTTTATATCCAGTGATTATGTTATGAAATGAATAGGCTTATGCCTACTGAAAAAAACGGTCGTTGGGGGCCCTTACTTGCGAAATTAAATGTTTCCCTATCATTCTACACCGTTTATGTGAATGGAACCTTGTGGAATGTGGAAATTGCTTAATCACGTAATGTTGGCTGATTAAATGAAAATATGTAACACTTGTGTGATCACCCCGGCTGAAAAAAATGGAATAATGAACATGTGGGCATTGCCTTGGTTACATGGCATGTGATGGGGGTGTTTTGTGGGTTATTGTGGATCGGGAGAGCAGTAGGGCTGTAGTTGAATTGGTTGTGGGTTGGTGTGAATTCTATAATGGTGATGGGCAGCGGGGCTCCAATAAATAATATTAAATGTATAATAATGATAAACGGGCTTTGGTGTGGTTTGGTTATGGTGGTTGGCAGCAGGGCTACATTGATAGGTTTAAATGTTAACGGGCTAGGGTTGTGAATAATAAATAAAAAGTGGTAGGGTTAATAAATGGATGGTCGTGGTAATGGAACAAGATTAATAATCAATGGGTTGGTTGTTTATTAAGAAGGGATGTGGTTGTGTTGCTTGTGTTTTCCTAACTTGAATTGTGGTTTGCAGGTATTTGTCATGCGAATGATTGTCGTGGTTGGTTGTGGATAGTTCCCCAGTCGTTATAAAACTAATAACTTAATTTTGCTGAAATGTGAAAACCTCAATGGGGTTGGGGTTGTTTACTGTATGCATGCCTCATGGTAGCAGTGCTGAGGCACGTACTCAGTTTCTCTATTTAGAAGCCATAGGATGGGTTGAGTGGTTGCTATATATATATATATATATATATATCTTTATCTTTTTTGTTTTATCGCACCCCACCCATGTTGAGTACATACTGTCGAACACTCCCATTTAATGGGAGAGGGTGTCTTCCCCTTATTTACTAGCCAATTCCTGCTCCTTCTTCCCAATGCTATGATGGATTGAGGCGACCTTACACCTAACACTCTTCAGGTAGGTATCTATTGGGGTGGATTGGACCAAGACTCTTCGGGTAGGCTTACTATTTCCCAAGAACCTTCTGGATGAGGCCCAGGTGTGTGTGGGTGGGATACGTGGTTGTGAGGCCCAGGTGTGTGCGGGAAAGATATGTGTTGGTGAGGCCTAGGTGTGTGCTGGCAGGATATGTGGTGGTGAGGCCCAGGTGTGTGTGGGCGGTATATGTGGTGGTGAGGCCTAGGTGTGTGCGGGTGGGATACGAGGTGGTGAGGCCCAGGTCTGTGCATGCAGGGAGAGTGTGGCAACATCAGGATGTTCACCGTTAGGATGAGGAGCTAACTAATGCGGAGTGGTGCGAGGTACCCAATACTCTTGTTCTTACATACTACTACCTGTTGTGTTGTGTTTTTGGTGAGTGTGGCTGGCGAGGTTGGGTGGATATAATTCCTTTCTAGGTTCTTTCTATTGTTCTCACGGGACATTAGGATGTCTCCCCACTTGTGCACGAGAGATTTAGGCTTCCCTACTGAGTATACTTGTATGCACACCCTTAGATTACGTTCAGGTTTCCAGGAGGACTACCAGGGCCGTGCGGGACCCTAATAGTCAGACGGTTGGAGTTGTTGTGGTTTTTGTACTCTTGTTTTCTATTAGTATTGTACTTTTGAGCTTTCTTGTACTTGTACCTTGTTATAAAATTGTCTAAACATGCATGTGGTATTGGTTTGGGTTTTCTTCTATAAACATGTTCTTTGTTTCTTTTTTGGTGGTAGACTTGTCCTATTTCCCGATCCTAAATAATAAAAAGTGTAATGCCTCCCATTTTTTGTGAAAACTCATACCCTTAGTTCTAGTCTCCACCCTAGGGCCTACTAGAGGCTAGACTTGGGGGGTCATTATCTCTCTTTCACCATTTCCAGCTAAGGAGGGGCATCTTTGGTGGGAGGGGCTGTGAAAGAATGGTATCAGAGGTGATGGTTGCGAGATAGGATGGAGTCTGGAGTTTGTCATAGTGAGGATTACTTGGGATGGTAGGGCAACTGTGTTGGTTAATTTTGGTGTGTGACATAGTCCAGGGAATACCGGCTAGGACACGGGATTTTAGGGCCCCAAGTGATCCGATGCAAGGACTATGAGCCTACCGAATGACCAAGTGAGACCACATTGATTACCGGGTAGAGAGCCTACGAAAGGTACATGAATCATCATGATTGTGTTTTACTTGATTTGTGTGTTCTGGGAAAGGAATTGATTAAAATGATAAAATGAAACCATGAGAATTCCTTGCTACATGGGCTTAGGCAATCCTTGTTTACCGTAAAACTATGGAATTTGGACGTCATCCCCTGGTGGCTCAGATGGCCGAGGCCCAGTAGATCCAGGCGGTCGATCAGTTGAGGATTGACAGAGAGGAGGAAGATAGCCAGTGGCAGAAGACTCATTGTTATTTCCAGCGACAGATCCTCAAGAAGTAAGAGGGTAGTACATCGGATGCGGAGACGGAGGGGTGCCTTGAGGAGCTAGGGATTCCTTTTACCATGATTCGTGCTCCGAGGGAGTATTGGGTTTCCCTAGCAGTAAGTCAGCTGAGAGGTGCAGTGAGAAAGTGGTGGACGCTCTACCTCAGAGAGAGGATAGAGGCAGAGGTTCCATGGGTTGACTTTGAGAAGGAATTACGAGAGGAATTCATTTCTTAAATGATAAAGACAGAGAAGCGGCAGGAGTCATTCTCCCTTCAGTAGGGGAGTATGTCTATACGAGAGTTGGGGATCATGTTCAAGGATCTCCTGCGCTTTTCTATGGATCTCTTTCCAGATGAAGAGTCTCGGGAGAGAGGTTTGGAGGAGGCGCTTTGCCCTTTGCTTTAGTATGTTGTTACCCCCTTCACCCTTCTGAAATACATGGTGGTACAGAAGAAGGCAAGGGATGTAGAGAGGATGCAATCGCTGGGAGGTGCACCATGTGAAGGGTTTCAGCCAGTTTCGTCATAGGGGAAGGCAGTCAGCAGCAGGTCTCCTGCGACGGGACGTTCCAGGTTTTGGCCAGTGGGGAGCAGGCCCCAAAAGTTCCAGTTCCGATCATCCGGATCCTCACACTCCTTTTTGCCCCTAGTCTATCCCATGCTTTAGGAGTAGACGTAGAGAGACATTCCATACCACTGGTACTGAGTACACCAATTGGAGTCCAGACCAGCATATTTTGTGTTTTCCGGGGATGTGGGATGACGTTGGGACCACATCGATCTAGCAGGGACCTCCTTCTATTACAGATGTAGCCATACGATGTCATCCTAGGCATCGACTGGTTGTTATCTGTTAGTGACTTTATCGACTTCTTCCAGAGAATAGTCATGTTCTTCGATGTGGATGGGCAGCGTGTATCTTTTTTTGGAGAGAGGATCTATCAGGAGGGAAGCCAGTGTGTGGAGCCTCTCCTTTCCTTGTTATGTGGGTTGTCAGCGGTTCCAACTGATACATAGATGGTGGATTTCCCAGAGTTTGTTGGGGAGTTCCTTGATGTTTTTCCTGAGGAGGTTGTGACCCCCCCCCCCCCCCGACGTGACGTTCAGTTCGGGATAGACTTACAGCCTGGTGCTCGTCCAATTTTGATTCCCCTTATCGGATGGAACCTTCAGAGTTGCGGGAGTTGCGGATTTAGATCGACGATATGATGGAGAAGGGTTTTGTTCGACCCAGCGTGTCATGATGGGGTGCTCCAGTTTTATTCGTGAATAAGGCAGATGGTGGTATCAGGCTATGCATAGACTACCGAAGTTTGAACCAGGTAACAGTCAAGAACCGTTACCCCCTCCCAAGTATAGATGACCTCTTCGACCAACTGAGGGGAGCAGGTTGGTTTTCCAAGATTGATCTATGATCTAGATATCATCAGCTGAGGGTGAAGGACAATGACATCTTGAAGACGGATTTCAGGTGGAGGTATGGGCACTTCGAATTCGTAGTGATGTCATTTGGAGTTACGAATGCACCAGCTGTGTTAATGGGACTTATGAACCTTGTCATCTGAGAGTTTCTGGACCGGTTCATCATTGTGTTTATCAATGACATCCTGATCTACTCAAGATCAGATGAGGAGCACATTGAGCATCTTAGTGCAGTCTTGGAAGTCCTTTGACACCACCATCTTTACGGGAAATTGTCAAAGTGTATGTTCTTGATGCAAGAAGTACACATCCATTGGAACGTAGTGTCTCAGCATGTAGTGTCAATGGACCCAACGATGGTGGAGGCAGTTGTTTCTTGGGCAGCACCGAAGAGCGTTGCAGAAGTTCGTAGTTTCCTAGGGTTAGCAGGTTACTATCGGAGGTTCGTTTCAGTCTTCTCTCGAGTTGCTGCTCCATTGAAAGATTTGACCAGGAAGAACCAGGTCATCCTATGGAGCGAGCAGTGTCAGAAGTCTTTCGACTGCCTGAAGGAGAAGTTGGTCAGTTCTCCCGTGCTCATATTTCCAAAGGAAGGGTTGTTTTATTAGGTGTTTTGTGATTCATCAGGCCTTGGTCTGGGGTGCGTGATGATGTAGAAGAAGTGTGTGAATTGTTATGGGTCTAGGCAGTTGCGCCCTCATGAACTTAACTATGCCACCCATGACCAGGTTCTTACAGAAGTAGTGTTCTCATTTAAGTTGTGACGACATTACGTCTTTGGGGAGCGCTTTGTGGTCTTATTAGATCACAGGAGCCTGCATTATATCTTCTCCCCGAATGACTTGAACTTGCGGCTGCAGAGATGGGTCTAATTTCTCCAATACTATGACTTTTAGATCTCGTACACTGAAGGTAAGGGCAACGTTGTGGCTGATGCCCTACGCAGGAAGTCACACAAGGAAGTGGTTCGGGAATCCACTGACGCTTGGATGGCGATGGGAGAGTTAGATGTCTTGCACATGGATGCCAAGGTAAAAGGTTTTAGAGTCTACTTGTTTCAGATGATGGTGTAGTACACCTTGTTGCACCAGGTGGAAGAATCTCTATGGGGGGACTTCGAGGAGGAAGTGATGTGGGATCGTGTCGATCAGGGGAACACTTCAGAAGGATGGTCAGAGGACAACCGACATCAGATGCATTTCCATGGAAGGTTTTTTGTTCTAGAGGTGATGCGTGAGGGAGTTCTCCGTGAGTTCCATAGATCAGCCTTGGTGGTACATCCAATATTTTCATATATGTACTGAGGCCTAAGGTAAAAGTTTTGGTTGCCTGGGGTGAAAAGAGGAGTTGCGGAGATTGTGGCTAAATGACAAGTGTGTCATCAAGTGAAGGCTGAGCACCATGTTCCCAGTGGTTTGTTGCATCCTTTAGATATCCACGAGTGGAAGTGGGATGACATCTCAATGGAATTCTTCACCGGACTACCCAGAGCTCAGGGTGGTTATGATTCTATCTAGGTAGTGGTGGATTGTCTAACGAAGTCAGTTCAATTCTTAGCAATCAAGGAGTCGGGCCTGGTGAGTACCTTAGCACAGAGGTATGTAGACGAGGTGGTGCATGTGCATGGAGTTCTGAGGGCTATCATCTCATATTGGGACACTCAGTTTACCTCGTGAGTCTGGAGGGGGTTACAACATGCTTTTGGCACCCAGCTACGCCTTAGCACTGCCTTCCACCCCCAGACCGATGGGCAGATAGAGCGGACTATCCAGACATTGGAGGACATGCTGTGAGCATGCATTCTGGATTTCAGAGGATCATGGGTACGACACTTGCCATTAGTAGAGTTTTCCTACAACAATAGATCCCACTCTACTATTGGCATGGCACCGTTTGAGGCTTTGTATGGAAGGCCATGTCGTTCACCCATTTGTTGGGAAGTGGTTGGTGAGACAGGTGCTCTTGGGCCATAGGTAGTGCAGAGCACCATGGAAAAAAAGTCCAGCTTGTACGTGAGAGGATGATGTCGATTCAGGATTGCAAAAAGATGTATGTTGATCGTTGGAGGAGGCCCTTGGAGTTCGAGGTGGGAGACCATGTTTTCTTAAATGTTTCCCCTCGACGGGGGCAGTGAAGGTCCAGGAAGGGGAGTATGATCACCCCTAGGTTCATCAGACCTTCTGATGTATTGAGGCGAGTCGGTGAGGTGGCATATCAGCTGGCACTACCACCTCTGTTGGATAAAGTTCATGACGTCTTCCACATCTCCCAACTTCGTCAGTATTTACACGATGACAATCACATTATCGACTGGGGAGAGTTAGATATGGGAGGTGACATGACCTTTGAGTAATGACCAGTCAGAATCAAGGATCGTAAAGAGAAGGTGCTCCGTGGACGAACCATTCTGTTGGCTAATGTGTTCTGGGGGCATGGCGGCCTCGAGGACAGCACTTGGGAGAGGGAGACCCAGATGCACGCTCAATACTCGAAGTTGTTTTGACTTGTTTTTTACGTTGTTCTTTTGATCTTGTTTTTGTACCTTGTACCTTTTCTTGGATTTCCATTTGTGAGACCTTTTGTTTCCTTGTTCCCTGGTAAAGTGTAACATATCCGGATGTGTGGGGAAAGGAAAAAAAACCTGACCCTTAATTGAGACGCATTAATGCGGATGTGATTGAACCCGTGCGGGTGAGTCAGTGCCACCTAAAGAAGATAATATCTCGACATAGGAAATGGAATTATCCCCAAACAACCTATTCAGGTAGTGTGTGGGTTGTGCGGTGTTGGGGGCAGTGTGAGATGAAAACAAAATCCTAATGTATGGACGTGGGAAGACCTGATTCTTAATCGAGATGCGTTAATGAGGATGTGATGAAACCCGTGTAGGCGAGTCAGTGCGCCTAAGGCGGATAATATCTCGACATGGGTGAATTAATTCCTAACATATATGATTAGGGTTTTAGGTTGGGTTCCTTTTATAACGATAACCCTATGAGGTATCTTGTTGGGTTACCCTGGGTTGGTTTTTGAATTCTCGCGGACGAGAATGTTTTAAGAGGTATCTAATGTAATGGCACGGACCTCTCCGGCCCATTACATTGTAAAAAGGAAGGCTACGAAGTGATTTGTAGGGTAAAATAGACTTTTCCCACACTTTCCAGAATTTTGAAACTACATGCTGTGTAGTTTCAGTACACGCAATGTACCCCCTTGCTGGGTATACCCCATGCTGAAGGCCGTGTCCCTGCTGTGTGAAGTAAATGGGTACACACCGTGTTCCAAAAATTACACGTCGTGTAGTCCCTCCCCACGTACACATTCCCAATCAACAATTGTGTGCCATGTTGAGGCCGTTTCCTTTCCATGTGAAGTAAATGAGTACACGCTGTGTGTCCAAACTACACACCATGTGGTCCTTCCCCGCGTATGTGTTACCCTCAAACCGTGTGTTGACTAGTCAACGGCCGCAAAGCCGTGTTAAAAGCCGCGTGGAGACCGTGTGAAAGAACCGAGTACATGACGTGTACCATAAAGTACACACCGTGTACTTTTTCTTTTCACGCCTATAAAAGCAGGGTTCCCCACATCCTTTTCATCACACACCTGTCCTCCCCTCTCCTCTGAGCAGAGTTCTCCCAAGAGACTCGAAGGATCTTTATTCCATAACTTCTTCATCTGAGCTCCGATTTACAATCCGTCAGCGGCCAGGGGATCGTAACGACGAGGAGGAACTTCCGAGCTTGGATCCATTGTCTTTCATTCGGACTTTTCTTTCTGACTTCAACTCGAGGAGGTTTTTCTCTGACCCAACAGAAGTGACGGGCACCGACAGACGTCTTCTAAGGTTGATACGGGGGATCATTGAGATCGGAACCTGTTGAGGTAGGGATCTTACCTTTGTCTCTCAAATTTGTGCATCATGCGGGGTGGGTATCCTTTTTTTTACGAGAAACAGTTAAAACATTAAATAAAGACAATAAATGGATTAAAGAATGGGGTTGGGATGTTTGTGATTGCTGTTACTTTACTTTTTATATCCCGTGATTATGTTGTGAAATGAATAGTCTTATACCTACTGAAAATAATGGTCATTGGGAGCCGTTACTTGCAAAATTAAATGTTTCCCTATCTTTATAGACCGTTTATGTGAATGGAACCTTATGGAATGTGTAAATTGCTAAATCACATAAAGTTTGATGATTAAATGAAAATTTTGAACCCTTATGTGATCACCTCGGTTGAACAAAATGGAATAATGAACATGTGTGCATTGGCTTGGTTACGTGACATGTGATGGGGGTGTTTGTGGTTTATTTTGGATCAGGAGACCAACAGGGCTGCAGTTGACTTGGTTGTGGGTTGGTGTGAATACTATAATGGTGATGGGTAGCGGGGCTGCAATAAATGGTATTAATGGTATAATAATGATAAATAGGCTTTGGTGTGGTTGTGGTTATGGTGGTTGGCAGCTGGGCTGTAGGGATAGGTTTAAATGTGAATGGGATATGGTTGTGAAATAATTAATAAAAATTCGAAGGGTTAATAAATGGTGGGTTCTGGTAATGGAATGTGATTAATAATCAATGGGTTGGCTGGTTGTTAAGAAGGGTCTTGGTTGTGTTTCTTGTGTTTTCCTAACATGATTTGTGGATGGCGAGGATTTGTTACGTGAAAGATCTTCGTGGTTGGTTGTGGAAAATTGCCCAGTAGTTAAGGAACTAATAAACTAATTCTACTTAAACATGAAAACATAAATGGGGTTGGGGTTGTTTGTTGTATGCATGATTCGTGGTAGCAGTGCCGAGGCACGTGCTCAGTTTCTCTGTTTAGAAGCCATAGGATGGGCTGAGTGGTTTATATATATATATATATATCTATATCTTTTGTGTTTTATCGCACCCCACCCATGTTGAGCACTTAGTTCTCAACACTCCCATTTCATTATAGAGAGTGTTTTCCCCTTAGTTACTAGCTCCTTCCTGCTCCTTATTTCCTAAGCTGTGATGGATTGAGGCGACCTAACACCTAAGACTCTTCAGGTAGGTTTCAATTGTGGTGGATTGGACCAAGATTCTTCGGATAGGCTTACTATTTCCCAAGAACCTTAGGGATGAGGCCCAGGTGTGTGCGGGCGGGATATGTGGTTGTGAGGCCCAGGTGTGTGCTGGCGGTATATGTGGTGGTGAGGCCCAGATGTGTGCGGGCGGGATATGGGGTGGTGAGGCCCAGTTGTGTGCGGGCGGGATATGTGGTGGTGAGGCCCAGGTGTGTTCGGGTGGGATACGTGGTGGTGAGTTCCAGGTGTGTGCGGGCGGGATACGTGGTTGTGAGGCCCAAGTGTGTGCGGGCATGGAGAGTGTGGCAGCGTCAGGATGTTCACCATTAGGAAGAGCAGCTAAATAATGAGGAATGGCGCGGGGTACCCAACACTTTTTTTTCTTACATACTACTACCTGTAGTGTTGTGATTTTGGTGAGTGTGGCTGGTGAAGTTGGGTGGATATAATTCCTTGCTAGGATCATTCTGTTTTTCTCACGGGACATTAGGATGTCACCCCACTTGTGCATGAGAGATTTAGGATTCCCTACTGAGTATAAATGTATGATCACTATACGTTTAATTTTAGATTTCCAGGAGGACTACCACGGCCGTGCAGGACCCTACTAGTTGGATAGATGGAGTTTTTGCGGTTGCTGTACTCTTGGTTTCTTTTGGTATTATACTTTTGAGCTTTCCTGTACTTGTACCTTGTTATAAAATGGTTTAAACATGCATGTGGGATTGGTTTGGGTTTACTTCTATACACTTGTTCTTTTTTTCCTTTTTGGTGGTTGACTTGAATTTTTTCCCGATCCTAAATAATAAAAAGGGTAATGCCTCCCATTTTTTGTGAAAACTCATATCCTTGGTGCTAGTCGCCACCCCGGTGCCTACTGGAGGCAGGACTCGGGGGTCATTATCTCTCCTTCACCATTGCCAGCTCAGGAGGGGCATCTTTGGTGGGAGGGGGTCGTGACAGTAATAGAACTAAAGCATGAAACCGAAGAACACTTCATGAATTCAACCACATCATCAAATGATGTCATCAAAAAATACACAGATATGTAGCCATCTATGTAAGAATACATTAGGGGTGGGTCACTGACGTTCGGGAAATAGGACTGAGGAGCAGTGTGGAGTGAACAACCAAGAGTTCCCTTGAATGAGCATTTCCATGGAGGCACAAAGGAGGAGTGAACGACCACTATCATTAAATAATGGTCTTTCCATTTTTGTGGATTTTGATGCAGTTTCAACCACAAGAGATTTTTCATCTCTGATTTCATTCATCGGCTCTTGATTATAAGAATTATTATGAAACATTTGTTGTTCCGGTTACAAAACAAGACATCCTATGACAACATGCCATGATTTCTAACATATTTCAAAAAGAATTTCCAATGGATTGAATCTATTTTCAATCAGTACATCATCCTAATCGTGTTTCATCGGAAAAAAAATTCTTATACTTATTTATTTGATTAGATTATCTCCAAATCCCCCTCTTTCTTTAATTAACTATGAAATACTTGTAATGTTATTTGTTGATCTAACACATATTTTTCATGGGTTTTAATTAACCAGAAAACCAGAAATATGCATATAATGAGTATTTTCATCTGAACCATACATACTAAAACAAATTATGAATATGTTTCTTGGAAACCATCATGTCTATCATTTCTGAGACACTAAATATTCTATTATTAATCAAAGACATTCTTTTATTTTCACTTTTCCCAGATCTAGAAGTTGTAGGAATATTATGAGAATCAGAATGACTGTTAACATTTTCAAACTCATGGTGGTTTGAATCTTATGAATTCCCAACATTGTTGGTCTTGGACACATACATAACATTGCATGATTTCATATTTTCCAAATCAATAAAATTTTTACTCTCACACATTAATGGTATCTTTTGTTTAATATTATTAGGTTTCTATTTATAAGACATTCACCAAACTCAATGAACCAGTTTTTGAAACATGTATTCCTCTATTTAGAATTTGATAACTTATATTGGACATGTTTCAACTCTTCTTATTTTTTACTATTTCATAACCACCAAAGTTAATTATGATGTTTTTAATCCTTAAGAGATTTCTTCAAGTCATCAATCTATTTACCTATCCTAACATTCACATCATAAATACATTCGTGATGTTTTTTAATTTTTGAACATTCATATTCCAACTTCTTTTTTTATTTTTAAGCCTTTAAATCTTCTGGATTAATTCTTTCAACACTTCTTTAAAATGAAATTATTGTTTTGTTTCATCTTCATAAAAATTAATTCTTTAAAAAAATTCATCATACACTTTTGTTATAAATGTATTATCAATACCATATTAAACAGAATATTTTTCATCAACGTCACTTCCTTATTATTCTTCATAATTATATATGAATCTTATTTTTTTGGGTTTTGAAAAATTTCATAAACATCCCTATAGAAAAAAAATTTCCTTTATCACCATATTTCTTCCATGGTCTTCTTGGATTTTTTTTATTCTTTATCACACTCATCTTATTATTTTATTCATGGAAAATTGGCCCTAATTTGATCAATAACTCCACATTCAAAAAATTTCAAAAGAATATTCCAATTGTACATCCCTTTACATTTTAAATTTTTTTGAAAACAATGATAAAATATCAACAAAATTTTTACATACAGAATTTTTAGAATCAGAATCACCAACTTCATCTTCATTATGAATTTTCTTTAACATCATTCTATTAGAAGCCTTTTAAGAAAAATCACATGTATTTGTTTTCTTTTTAATTTTTTTTTCAATTCACATTTAATAAGTGATGTGATTTATATTTAAATAACCTAGAGAAAATGTTCTAGGATCTATGTCATCCCATGAAGTTACTTTACATCAAACATTTATGCACTAATTCTCACGGTCATTTTAAAAACTGTAGAATATATTATCCTTTCACCAAGATATATGATTGTGATAAAAATGTATTTTATCTTGGTAAAAAAGTCCCCAACATATTTATTCTCACCAATTCTCAAATCATCATTTTCAGCCTCATGAATTTTTTATTTTCTTTCTTTAGTTTTTTATTGTATTCGAATACCATTTTAAATTTATTACATATATCACTAGGTATGTAAACACCGTTAACCTATAGGAATTCATTTTCGTAATGTGATGATAGTAATGGAGTCTTCTCCATTAAATCAATCTCTATATTCTTATTATCAATAAATGATAGTGGGACATTATAATTAATAGGAGGAAGCCCCTCCATTAAAGCCACAAGAATATCATATACTATAGGAATAAGATAATGAAACATTCTATATTTATAAATATAATAATTATTTCTATCCAAAACTGGAGTTCCATTAATGTTCTCATAGCTCATAATCTCCACAATCTTCTACTCAAAATCTCAGAAAAGAATTAGTGAAATGAACCTTATAATATTATACAACATAAAAGTACAGAGTCAGTGTAATTGTATCATTTAGGGGGGAAGAGGGGGATAATGATTGATACTTTTTCATTTATGTTTTCTCGAAACAACCTTAACCTGTAGTTTTATATTTCAATAATTGATTAAAAAAATTCAAACAGACATCCACATAAACAAAAGAATTTACGTGGTTCACTATTCATGGAGAATAGCTAAATCATTTTTTTGGTTTGGAAATTATCCAATACCACACAATTAACTAGAGAATAATCTGTGGCATACACTGAGTACGATATCCCTTTTCACACATGTAGTAATATGTAAAAAATCAAATAGTGTGCTTGTAAACACTTAGTAAAAATAATTTTAAATTATGTTTTTATAACAACACATATAAAAAGTTCTTCATTTCATATTTTACAATAGTATTCTATGAAAAATATATCTACAAACACTTAACCTGAACCTCATAAGAACCTCCCAAACATTATAAGGAAAGCACAGTAGTATTTACCGATATGATCATCACACTCCTATTATTTAGAACCAATATTCAAATATCATTGCACAATATGATGAATATAGCCCAGATAAAATATTTTTATGTCAATTCATACTAGATTCTTCCTTAGTCCAGAAATTCCAATATGGAAATCTTCATCCTATTATCTAGCTAGATATAGTGACCATCCGAATATGATGAAAAGAAAAATATGATAGAAAAATATATATGATGTTAAATAAATATGATGATCAACTAAATAACATTTAAATATTATATCTTATACTTTTAAATTTATCTTTCAAACATTGTTAAAAATAGAATCAATATGGATACCACATTCTCTTCTTAAATTTAAAGATTAACTCTCTTCCCATGAATAATACATTAACTGTGATAGAAAGTTCAAAGTACATTATCCTTTTATAGGCAACCCATAGATGGTTTTTTTCGGGAATCCAATAAATGTTCCAACTCAATCAAATTGCCCTAAATAATGATCTATCATTAATTACAGTAATAAATAATATATTATCCGATAAAATTTATATCCTTTTGTAAAAATAGTGGAAAAATATAATTTATAATATGAAGTAAATAATGAAATGAATGGATTAATAAAATTTATAACTATAAGAAAATTGTTGGGATATCCCATAAAAAAATTATCATACAAAATATCGATGTCAGAAATAAAAAATTGTTCCTCAAATATGACGAACTCACTCAAAGGTGGTGCTAATAGGGAAAATAATGCAAGACTAAAGAAGGGTTTTTTGAAAAATTATTTACAAGAATTATTGAACAAAAAACATCCATTTCTATTTTTGGTCAAGAGGATTATGGGTTCCTTTGGCTGCGTAATGTTGAGGTTCATGGATGAATGATTATGAAGATAAGGTTTATGAGAAAAAATTTGAAAAGAAGTTGGAAATTGAATGAAATTGGATGTATTTTTTGGTCAGTTTCTATTGTAAATCAAGAGGATCGGGGTTTTATAATGGTCTTGTCAAAAAAATAATGGTTTTATATAGAAGATAGTTTTTTAAAACTTCTAACATTTGTTTTTTTACAAAATATATGTTAATTTTTTGTTTAATTCATGTATATTACTGAATTTTTTTAAACATCGATGATAAAGTGTATTTTTGTTATAGTGTAATTTCAAGAATAGAAATAGTGGAAATGGTATCTTTATTTTCAATAACCTCCTCATGGTCATAACTATGAGTAAATCACATTGTCTTATTTTAGTTATTAATCGATTATAGTCATATTTTTTTTGCGAACCCATTATGTTCAAATTAATTATAGTTTTTATAGATTAAAAATCATTGCAATTTTTTTGTCTTAAAATTATCTTTCTCTTGTTCAGTAGACAACATATAACTCTCATTAACAAACACTTGACTAGATTATTCCATTTTACATCACATATTATTAAAGACAAATATAATTTTACATAGAATAATACACAATAATGATTCCTAAATTATCCTTTACATCAAACATTCACTAAATTTATTTAGAATTAAATATATACACCATGCATCCAAGAACATTAAAGTATCCAAAAATTAATTTTTATTCTATTAAGAGTAAGGTGGTTATTCAGAATTTCTCTCATTAAAACACATGTAATAATATTTAATTCAATATTAATTTCATTTACCCAAAAATATGTTTTATATATATTCATTTAACACAAATATATCCATTTAATGGATGTTTCAATTTCATACTTCAAAAATAATTTTATTTGGGGTATTATTAAAGAATAAAAATATTTTTTAAAACCTATATTTCAGAAAAAAATAATTTATATTTATATTTTACATTTTTCCTTGATCACTTCTCAATTTAATTTTTTGATGATATTTTCCATTTGTATCGAAATTAGAAAAACTCATAATCAATGAAACATATTCACTTCTAAACATCTAAAAGTAAACTAATGCCAATATACAGATTCCATAAACTAATAAATATATAATATTATTCTTGTAGCCATGATTTCCACTCAAGAGGGAACAAAAAATCCTTTTGGATATGTTTTTAAGGTTTAGATGATGAAAATTTGTGGACTAAATTGAAAAATTAATTTTTATTGTATTCTATTTATAATTAATTTATAATTAAATATATGTCAAGGAAGATCAATATCTAAATTCTTATTAGGTAACATAATATATAAAATATATTATTATGAAAAATGATTTTATTCCATATCCTGGATTCCCAATCATGCAAATTAAAAAATTGTGATTTTTCTACAAACATGTAACTAATGTCCAAAGTAAAAAAAAATTAAATATTTGGTGCATCAAAGTCAATAAAATAATTCTTAAAAATATACTACAGAATATTAGGGAGGAAAATAGTAAAACCATCGTCATGTAGTTGAGATATACTTATCATATTATTATTTGACTATTGAACATATAAAACATTGTGGATTACAATATACTATTAATCCCTAAATGACCATTATCCAATCGTCATTCTTTTAAAATTTTCATAAATAGTGAAAAAAACTCCATCAATTATATATAATACCTGAATGTTGGAAAATATACACCTCATATATTATTAATATACACTTTCAATGTATATATTTAATTTTTTTCTTGTGCCTTATCTGTTCTGGAATTATGAATGAAGTATTTATATTTATGAAAATGTTTGGGGTCCTACACTATTAAAGAATCTATGAAACCAAATTGGATTAATTTTTATATTTGGAAAATAATTAACTATAGGCAAGTCCATTGAAATATGAAATTTAGTTATGCATCTAATATGACTACTTATTTGAAAATAATTATAATCACACTGATGATTAGTTCCCCAACAAAAAAATGTAACATTATGAATTCCATGACATTTGAACTGAGGAAAAAATAATTTCAATATAGTTTAACATTTCTCCATTTATTAAAATCCATGTTTTTCATTTAATTACACACATTATACGTGAAATTTATTTCAATTGTGGTCTCTTTAGAAAACACACTAAAACATTTTAATGATTCAACTTTAAGAAGTAATTCTTTAATTTTATATTCACTTCCAGTACATATTGAAGAATATTTTATTAATTATTATTTCAGTTATAAGTGTTTTTAAAATTCTATATTTCAAATATAGGAAAAAATTATAATATTCTTATAAAATTTATAATTTAAATTTTTTTCATATTTTTTTAAGAATATATCAATATTCATCAAAATTTTCACTAGAACATTTTTTAAAATCCAAATAAAGAAGAAAATAATTACAATATTATAATTAATATTATATAATTGTGAGGTACATATTTTAAATCTTATTTGATTAATAATTATCATATTTATAATAATAATAACTACTAGAAGATTTATATACACTAAATGTTGCATTTATAGAATTCTTACCCATTCACTCGTACTCATCTTTCATTAGAAGCATCTTTTACTCCTTCCCCATTTTTTTCATTCCTTCATCTATGAAAAATAATGACATATATGTAATGGATGATTAAATTCATAGAATCAAATATCTTTCAGATGAAAAATAATTCTTATAATCATTGAAATGTTTCATAAACCCTATACTACTATTATTAAACTATTAGAATATTTTATCTTTCTATGAATGTTCTTCACATTATTTTTAACAAATTCAATAATGATCGGAATTAAATTATTATATTAAATTATTTTATGTCTGGTTTTCAGTGCTCGCAGCGAATGATGGTGGGTCGGGGATTTTATAATTTTCATTGGTGGAATGACGGTAATTATCTTCACCAACGATTCGATACCTAGAGTGGTCTGAGGATCTTGCATAGATTATTAAGAGTAAAAAATTAAAATTAAAACGTACCCGTTTTAAATCCGAAGGTGTCGTCGACTGCCACTAGTTGATGGTGATCATCACTTGAAGGATCCAAAGCAGCATCCCTCTAGATCTTCCACACACACTCAAAAAATCTGCGGGAATTCTGATCGTCGATCTCCGGGTGCTAGTGTGGCGATTAAATGATATCTTTGATTTACTGATGATCACCGCATCGTTGATCTTGTGATGCATGAGGAAAAACATTATTTGAGCTCTAGGATCATCAGCTTCTCTCTCTAGGAAGTGGGAGGAGAGAGTGGCTCTCAATTTTTCATTCCATAAATGAATGAATAGTGATATGCACACAAAAGAGAGAGAGCCTCCTCTCTTAATTATAGAGAAGTTGATAAATACCTGGTAGGGTTTTCCGGCCCCCGTTAATATCAACATTCTATAAATAAATAATTTCGACAAACTAAACTACACCAATATTATTCAATATTTTATCACATACTTGTAATATATTTATAATATATTTGATTATAAAACCGAGCCGTTTAACTCGACTCGTTGTCCCACTTTTTATTTAATGAACCTTGAATTTTAAATAATAATCATTCAATTAATATTTATCTTATATTTACTAAACTCGTAAATACATTAAATAAATTCAATCCCAAATATTCATAAATTAAATAGTAGTGGATTTCTTTAATTATTTTGGTGATCGAAAATTTTGACAATGTTCAGACCCCGTGGCGAGGCCCACTATGTCCATATATCTATTTAACTCAATAGGGCATATTTTTTGAATATGATATTGTATGTGACCCTCTAGGCCCTTATCTCAATAGTAGTGAATAAAATCCATAGACCAGGAGCGGGGTCTAGAAACCCATCATGGCCTCTAAAGAGATAAGGATAGTCATTACAATGACTACCAACCTACAAACACTAACTGTGTACTAAAGTCTCTTTGTCTTTTGATATCTCATAAAGCAGGATGCACTCTTGTGTCATTGTCCTTATCTTTTTTTATTATTTGTTGATCTATACAGATGGATTTGCCTTTCTACTGCTTTGTCCAAAGACTTATGAAGGTGGCACCATCCTGATAATCTAATACTGAGATATACAACTTTTTATACTTGGTAGCGAAAAATCCTTTCTTGACCATTCAACCAACGTCCTACCACTAACGACGCACCTGACACAAACTACCTTTCCTTGACATTACGTCCATGGTTTTCTCCTTTATTCAATGTATTTAATTAAATGATATTCATTGGTAATGGTCTCAATTCAAGAGACCAATACACATCTCCGTAGATAGGAACAACCAATGACACCCAAAACATGTGGTGTTCCTATTGATGGGTCTATCCTTATGATCTCAGTGAAAAAGATAACCAACTGGGGAATTCATGAGGAGAAGTATCAATTCTTATGATCCCCCAACACCTGATAGTTAGCCATCTAATATGTCCAGTCAGTTAGATGTATGTAGACTATAGAACTTATATTTAAGATCATTGTCATTGTATCTCGGATTTCTCATTATAGCCTATGATCTACTATAACCTCTTGACACGACAATTAACCTTTGGAAATTACCATTATTATAGAGGATGTAGAAACGAATTCACTATAATGGTACGATATCATCATGAATATCTAACTATACACATGATACGGTAATCAAATGTACAACATAGTTGGGTCTAGGTCACCCACTATTTCAACACTCCCACTTTCACTAGAGCCATCTTGCTAACTAAACATGTTATATACACACATGATAAATACCATGATTCTACTGAGTAATGGATTTAACTGCTGGGCCTACCACGTTTCTACAGTGTGGCATATCTGCTATATTCGACCTCATAAACTTGATTAAAACTTCTCAAGATTAGGTAAGTCTGAGTATAGTTCTTTTTTCCATTGTGCTAACTTGACAATTTGGCATGTAAGAATATCATAAATATTATTATGATAATACTTTTCTCACTAGGTGTGAATCCACGAAATGGGACAAATCCTTGAGATTTATAACTACTTCTTAGCTTCTTTAGAAGCTGCAAAATACTCAGTATTTATAGGTATGGCTACCATATTCTTTTATGAACATGACTCGCTCATCTACTTTTCCTAACTACTATATATATCAAATTGATCCAAGAATTACTATTTTGTGTCCCACCAAACCTATTATACATTCCTCTCCATATACCAGGTAGATTTTTAATTTCTGAAGTTCAAGATAATAGTTCTGACTGCATCACTTGTAGTGCTCCTATAAATAATTGATATCTTCCTATAATAAATTATATCCATGTATTATAAATCATTGTACCTAATATGCCATACGTGATTGATCCATCACTAAACCATATGGTATCAATTCACAACATCAATCTCTACACATGCTCTGAACATGTTAACCTGGAGAGATTAAGCCATGTGAGAAAGGCAACATTTCTGAACATAAATTGGTCAAAATCATATTTTTTCAATACAATGTCACCATATATACGATTGACTTGGAAAAAGTAACCTTTGGATATACCTAAGTGGATCCTGTTCCCTAGAACTTATGTTGCTACTTGAAGTCAATGATTGGATAGTTTCTTTTAACCTGAACTTATCTAAATATAAGATCAAAATATGTTTTCCATATGTCAATGAACATATATCATTTGGAAAACATTGGTGCTCCCACTAAACTTTGGTAGACACAAAGAAATGATTCATTTATAATAAATTATCTAAGATTTTGTTTCTTAATTTAATCTAGAATTGTATTTGAGTAACTTTCAACCCTTATTGGCATCATTTGAGGTCATCATCTCTTTCTGGTTGTGCGTATAGACACCTTCCATTAAAAATGATCTTGACATTCAATGACCAATAAAAATATCATTGATGTTTATCTACGACAAGTAAAATTAATATAGATTTAGGCGTACTGACTTGGTATAACCAATAAAGCCTTATTGTACCATACTTGTACCATCCATGTATAATTTCATTTGAATACCCACCACAATATTCAATTTATAAGCCCCTCTACAATTTGATACATGGAATCCATTATTGAATTTTATTTGATCTTGTCAATCTTAGCTCGTTTACAAATACTACTTACATGTAGGATTTATTATTCTCAATGAATAATATATCACCAACCGTAGTGAATATAAAACCATCACCATGGTTTCATTCTTCATACGCAGTATGTGTCTCTAGAAAATTCATATTCCACACGTACTTGTGGAACTTGTTCTCTATGCCAACCATTTGTGCATCTCGATCATTGACTAAGTCCAAGTAAATTCATCTCCCATTCTCTCTAATAGAGATGTGGACCCTTGTATAGAAATGTAGTCTAATACTTGAATACATATTTACTATCTTACGGATTTAGGTAATTTCTTATGTAACTATTAGGATAATTAACATAGACGCACAATGTGTTTAACTTGATGCATGATTGTTTAAATCCTAACAAATGCTTTTCATCTAAACATTTCTAATGACATAATGGATTTTCTATCATATTATGACTCATATGATATCCATTTTTCATTTTAGTTGGAATATTGTTTAAGGGTTTATGCTATTATTTACAAATCACATTTTTGAAATATGATGGATGTTTTCAATAGTTGCAACATTGATACCACTTACATAATTAATTTGATGTGTAACATATGCGTTTAGAAATTTCTCCACGCAACATGTTTGTTGATCAATGTTAATGTGTAAGACTTTATCACTGATCCTCCTTATGAACGTCAACACAGTGATGTAGATAAGGTAACATACATTTAGGAATTACTCCACGCTACATTATCATGATCGATGATTGCTTGGTCATGATATTCATCGGCATGTCGATCCAAAGCAACTCATATCTTCGGACCAAAAATATACTTCACTATTCCTTATTGACATAAAGGAAACATATGAAGTATCATTACATCTTGATTTCTTTGTAATATTTCACATTTTTTTGTTGAACTAACCTGGAATGCTTTGGGGCATACCATTATTTCAAATGGTGTGTTTTTCTAAACTAAAGGTGTCAATAATACCATAGGTGTTTATCTACGTCGAGACTAAATACCATACTAGGTATATAGTTGATGGCCGCTTTATGTTTTACTTGACAAAGAATCACATTGCCACAACTAGGTACGTCTTACATTTTATATTCACCATGTATTTCCATTGATTAAAATAATAGTGACCTATTTGTTGAGTAATTTACCTCAAACAACATTCTTTCCATAACATGGAATAATGTCTCATCATGTTCAAATGGGTACATGAGATAAATTTTTTTGGTTATACTCCATAACTTGTTAAATTTGAATCAATCACTAGGGAATTAGAGGTTATGTGTTTCTCCCAGCTGACTTTGGAATCACTCTTTCTCAGCTGCATAAATAAGTCACTTAACTTCCTGTAATGTTTAACAACTTACTAGGTTATTGTTTTTCAATACAGATATGTGAAAATCATATTTTAATTTAATACCCAATATTTATTCAAGAAAACAATACTTTTATTTGACAAATATAAACTGAACGAGAAGTGGGTACTTGCTTCTTGTATTTCAGTTTTTAATCTTCCATGAATTTATTTAAATATGTGATGCAAATAACAACTTGTTAAATAACCAACCACTTTCCTTTGAAGGACATGATGAAGGTGACTCTAGCGTAAGTTTCCATGGGCCTTTTCACATTGTCATTCAATTTATTCTTCATAAGAATAAAATATAGAATTATCTCCAATATTCCTATTAATTGGAGAATATTTATCTTAAAGGTACTGAAGCCCTTAGTCTATGACATTTGTTTGTAGAATTAAATGAAACTAGAGTAATTGGGTGTAAAAGTTAAAATAAAGGGATACCATGAAAGAGTGTGAAATATCTATCACATTACACAAATCGAGTTTAATCATCACATTCAAATCTTTCTTTTATTTCTCCTTGAAAGGATCTTAGATAAGAGAATACATGTAATCATTATCCAAGTCCTGATGTAGCAACCACAACAAGAATCATAATTTGATGATTTCATTATGATAGAACCATCAATTGATTTATTCACGAGTCTCCTAAAAGCAGTTTTACACCCTCACTTCCTGAGGTGTTTTAACAGGTTGGGAAAAAAGCACCATCAATTTCATTATAGTAGTAATGTGCGCAAACACCTATACTACACTTGGAACATCGTGCTTTTTTGGAAATTAACATTGTCTAATAATTATCACAGTTTTATTGTGGTATTGATTTTATTTATCTACAAATATAATTTAGCAGATTGTATGTTTTGTGATTACCTAATCTTACATTACAGAATATTTAATTATTAAATTTCTCCCACTAGTATTTTGAATTCTAGGAAACCTCTATACTATAAATGGAGTACTCTTGAGTATTCTAGATGCAAGGATACTCGAACCTCTCTCATAGTCTACAAGCTAGGGCTACGCCACTACTTGGAGGGTCCAAGGTAGGCTATTTACTAACAACCACATTAGCTCGAGGTTCCTTGATCTATTGAGTGATGTCCCTGCTTCAAAAACTAGTTAATGATTTACTCAACACATGAAATGGCACCTCGAACACAAGTTTTTGTTCAAACATTTATGATAGAAGGTAGTTTGAGACATAATATTTTCATTGAGAGTTTTATTTTTTCTCTCTACGAATGTAATACATTTCTATTAATCTTGTTCATCTATGTTATCGTGCTCACAACTGAACTTTAATAGAAAAACATACGCCGCTTCTTTATACATTTTATTAATTATTATTTTATGTATTTTATCCGCTATTCTAAAATGAATAAAATAATAAATATATGTATAAAGGTAAACTACTACCTGACTAGTGTTGATCATCTAAACGACCTAAGTGCATCGTACATGTGTCATATGCTTGACTCTTGATGCAGTCTGCCCTATCATGTATGTCCGCTAGATATCAGCTGTATCGTCATGTCTTGGCGGGGTCGACGTCATGTCTTGGAGTACCGCCTCATCTTGGCGGAATCCACGTGTCATATTGCACCGTCTTCATCAACGTGAACCACCTCGACTTGGAGGGGTCCATGTAGTTCGTCATTGCATCATCTCCATCCGTGATAAAAGAATACTTGTGAGCAGGCGAGGGGGACTGGGGTATAAATGTACATCAAATCAATTGGACACACAGGTCCTTATACATTTTAACTGAAAAATAGACGATGTGCATACCATCATTAAAATAATTACACACATCGCCTGCAGATTAAATAATTAATTAAGTAAATAATTAAAATAAGACATTCTAGGGTCGGTGCTCAAGACCAGTGGACGGGTAACTAAAGCGCGATTAAAATTAAAATGCATTAAAGCAATTACGATGGTTATTTAATTTAATTTAATTAAATGAATTAATAAATTCAAATAATTTAATTAATCATATGTTATTTAATTAATTGAATTTCAATACTGAAAATTAAATTAATTAAATAATTTACTAACATTCGTGTAATTAATTTAATTTTAATAATTAAATTTATATTAAATAAATAAATCATTTAATTACAAAAATTAAATTAATTTTAACCTCGGGAATTAATAATTTATTACACTACAATTAATATATTAATTAATTTAATTAATTAATAATATTAATTGATTTATCTTAACCCAAGGGGTTACCTGTCCACTAGGAGGACCGGGAAGCGGTCGGGTAACCTTGGCCAGGGAGCTCCCAGAGAGGAATCGAAGCGGGCTGCCAGTCGTGGTTGCGCAACTTGTGCTTGCATTTGGCGGGTTTGCGTGCGAATTTGGCTGGAGGTGGTGTAGTTCGACCGGAGGGAGCGTCTCCGAAAGAGGGAGGTGGCACCAGCTGGGTGACAGGACGACGACTTGCCCTACCTAGTGCGCGCTCTGAGTGGGAGGAGGGAGCCGGCAGAGGCGGGGCTGGTGTGGCGACCTTAGAGGTGGCGGCCGGTCCGGCGACGTTCGACTCGGAGGTTCGGATGGCGGCTGGTGAAGGCCCCTTGGGTGGAAGGGGATGTTGCATAGAGTCGCCGGTATGGGGAGAGGGTGCGGCCGCCACGGGTAGTGCACTGTGCTGGGGGAGCCCCTTGGTTCTACCTGACCGGGAGGAGCAAGGTGCGGTCCCGGCGCAGTGTCCTGGTTCTACAGATGTGGCGCTGGACTCCCCCGGTCGTCATGGTGCTGCAGCGGCGGCACTGAGGAGCGGTTGCGGTGGCCGCTGCACTCCCTTGGCGCGGTGGTGCACCCGGCGGCGCTTTTGTGCGCCGCGCGGAAGAGGGAGGGAGTGTGCTCGGACCCCCTTCTGCTATTTATTTTTTTCATTTCTTTTATTCATTCCATGTGGAAGTCTGCTTACCTATTTATTTCCAGGATGCAGCAAGACCCACTTGGGTCTTTCTATTGAGTCTCCATGCGGGAAGACCCCTTTTGAGGTTTTCCTTTATAATTTTTATTTAATTTTTTTTATAAAGGATATTTTTTCATATAGATATCATAATAATAAAATTATTATATTTTTATTATATGTATAATATTATTTATAATAATTATAAGGATAATAATTATAATTATAATAATTATAATTTCTAAAAAATACTTGCATGGTTTTTGATAAACAGAAATAATCACCAAAATTTAAAACCCGAGTAAAAACACAAACACGACCCATTCCAGAAATTTCGAATAACCATATCTTGGTGGTTCAGAATTGGATTGAAAAGCGGATCGATCTATTTTGACAATTTTTAAACCCTATACTTAATTTTATGCAAGTTAATTTTATTTTGCATAGAAAATCTATGAAACCTCCCTCTGAAACCACTGTTAGGTTTCTGGGGCCTGCAACGGAAGCCAGTGGGCCAAGGATTTTAAAATTTTTGTTGTCGGAACGACAGTACTTGTCATCGCCGATGATCCGATCCGTAGAGGGGTGCGAGGATCATTTGTAGAATATTATGATCACAATATTAAAATAAAAACGTACCCATTTCAAATCGGAAGGCGTGGTTGACTACCACTAGACGATGGCGATCATCGAATGAAGGATCCAATGTAGGATCCCTTAAGATCATCCACACAAGATCCTAAAATCCACGGGAAGGTCGATAGTCGAACTTCGGGTGCTAGAATGGTGATTTAACGATATCTTCAACATCCCGACGATCACCGCATCGTTGATCTTGTGATGCATGAGGAAGAACTTGATTCGAGCTCTTGGATAATCAGCTTCTCTCTCTAGGAAGCGGGATGAGAGAGAGGGTCTCAATTTTTCATTCCATAAATGAAGGAACAATGATATACAAAGAAAAGAGAGAGAGAATCCTCTATTTTTTTATAGATATGTTTATAAATACTTGGTAGTGTTCCACGACTCCCGTTAATATCAACTTTCTCTAAATAAATATTTTCAATGGACTAAACTGCACCAATATTATTTAATTTTATATCACATACTTGTAATATATATAATATATTACGTGATAAAAACGATCCATTTAACTTGACTCGATGTCCCACATAATATAAACAATCCTTGAATATTAAATAATATTCGTTCGATTAACATTTATCTTGTATTTACTAAAATTGTAAATCCACTAAATAAATTCAAGCCCAAAAATTCATAACATGAATATTAATGAATTTCTCTATTTTTTTGGTGATCAACAACTTGGAGAACGCTCGGACCCCGTGGCGAGGCCCACTATGTCCACACACCTATTTAACTGAATTGGGTGGATTCTTGAATAAACTATTGTCTATGAACCTCTAGGCCCTTATCTCAATACTGGTGAATAAAATCCACAGACCAAGAGTAGGGTCTAGCAACCCTTCATGGCACCTAAAAAGATAATTATATTCATTGCAACGACGACCAACCTATGAACACTAACTATGTAATAATGTCTCTTTGTCATTTGATATCTTATAATGCAGGACACACTCTTGTGTCATCGTCCTTATCTTTCGTTATTATTGGTTGAACTATCCAGATGGATTCACCTTTCTACTGATCTGGCCATTGTCTTATGAAGGAGGCACCATCATGATCAACCAGGCCTGAGATATACAACATCCCAAACTTGGAAGCGAAAAATTCTTTCTTGACCATTCAACCAACGTCATACCACTAACGATGCACCTGACACAAACTACCTCACCATGACATTACTGCCATGGTTTTCACCTTGCATCAAAGTATGTAATTAAATGATATACATTGGTAATGGTCTCAGGTCAGGAGACCAATACACATGTCTGTATATAAGAACAACCAATGACAACCAAAACATGTGGTGTTTCTATTGATGGTTCTGTCCCCATGATCTCACTCCTAGAGATCACCAAGTGCGAACTTCATGAGTATAAGTCTCAATGATTATGAGCCCCCAACACCTGAGAGTCAGACATCTACTTTGTCTAGTCATTATGATGTATCTATACTATAGAACATATATTTATGATCAATGTCATTGTATCTCGAGGTTCTCATTGTAGCCTGAGATCTACTATAACCTCTTGACACAACAATTAACCTTTGGAAATTACCATTATTATGGTGGATGTAGAAAAGTATGCAATATAATGGTAAGATATAATCATGCTTATCTAACTGTACACATGATACGGTAATCAAAAGTACTACATAGTTGGGTCCAGGGCACCCACTATTTAATCATTTTCAACATTGGGGAAAGAAATATATGGCATTGTGTGTTCCTTTTTGAAAATTCAATGAACCTCAACCTCATTTTCAATATTAGGTTCATACAACATAAGAGTACTGATAAACACCATCATTAATAATTATATAAACAAATTGAAGATATAATTATTGTACAAATATTATTCCATATGGCATATAATATAAAAAAAATCAATGAATGATCTAGTTATGAAATATGAGAAATATAACAGAATTATTATAGGAGAAGTAAAAGAAAAAGATGAATGATTTTAAATAAAATATGTAAGGTTTTATAGAGTAATGAAATACGGTTATTATATATATAGTCTTTTGAAAATTAATAATTACAAATATGGTTGTTTAGTATATAATTTAATTTGGTTTTGTATTTGAAAATTATAAAACTTTTTTATTAAATAATGAGAAAATAAATAATTATTATTTATTATTATGGTGATATTTTTCTGTATTAAAAAATATTATTATTTAATATGTTTCATGTCTGTCTATATAATTTATATAATTATTCTATTAATAAATTATTATTAAAATAATTTGTTTATAATATGAATATTATTTTTCAAAGGATTTGGTTGATATTATATAATATATAAATGATATTATTCAAATAACTATTTATTAAGAGTTTTGTATTATTGTATTAATAAGTTAAATTTTTTCTTCTTTAATAATAAATATAATATCATGTTTCACAAAATAAAAAATATATTAACATTCATTTAAATTCTAATTGATAAAAAATTAGATTAAGAACATAGAATGTATAAACAATATTTTTCTAAAGAAATAATTTATCCTAAAAATTAAAAATATCATTTTGAAGATAAATATCATTTTGTAATAATTTTATTTATATTAATTCATGTTCAATATTTTAATTCATGTGTTTAAAATAGTTGTTAAGTATAATTTTTAGATATAAAAATTAGTTTCTAAGGGAATACATGAGTTGTTACGTAGAAGTAAAATGAGAAGGTTTGTTTGACTATGTTGTAATTAATTAATATATCTTAAAACCCTATCTATAAATCTGTAGATAATGGATCTACTAAGAATCCAAATGCCACAACTATAATTATCCACCTTATATTTAATATTATTTTCAAATGGGAACAATATACCATATGAAGACAATATTTGTGGAAAGCTAAGTATCAAATTAAACCATTGAATTTAAAATTAATTTATCATATAATATCTTTATAAAATGCATACAAAAATGTGATTTTATAATAATAGAATCGTTATGCTTATAATGAAAAGATTATTTTACTATATAACTCTATACATTAAATGATTCATTAGTGTAACATGTTATTGTTTGGATCCGTTTGACATATTAGATGAATATTGTTTTTTCAATATCTCTATTATCATAAAGATTGAAAATAAATACTATAACAATAATAATATTTGATAATAAAGTTTAAAATATTTATGTAATTTGATACTTAATGGGTGAATGAAAAAATTATTGATCTATATTATGCAACTCAGTGTTATTTATAAATTAACCAATATATGTTCATTATATATTCAATTCTTCGGAACCATACTCGTACAGTCCATCAAATGAATAGGGGGTAAATCAACTATTGAAACAAAATGATTCAAATAATATGACAGAAATTTGATTCATTAACATTATATCATATAATTTTGACCTTCAACTCCATTAAAAAAACATGATATGATCCAAATTGATAACATCCTATGATGAAAATAAAACAACTAACAAAATTGTGTTTAATAAATGATTATAATTGTAATGAAAAATACCAAAATAAATATTTACATTGAGTTTCCAGGATTTTTTATTAATTTCATAGGATATATACGATATTGGACATCCTGATGAACACATTGTCATTCTAGTGTGAATAATACTTCCGTTTGAGATTGTTAAATCTGTGAGCATGGGGAAATCCATTTTGGGAGTGTATTTTGAAATTTTTGTGTGGTTATTTATGCACCATAGTGTGTAAAATGGAAATGGTATCCAATTATATGGGTGTTTGGCATTGAGTATGGGTTTCCCTACTATATCCTTCATGTAAAGGTAACACTATTAATCATAATGTGATTATTTTTTCATAAATTTTTAATATCATTCAATTTTTTTAGAGTTGAACATTAGTGGGAGAAGTGTAGTAAAAAGGATTAAATAACTATTTTAGACAATTTTTTGAATATATAATCTACCCTATATAGAATAGGAACCACTGAAATGACATGGTATAACTTTTTTGATAATATGGTGGTGAGTTGTGGAGGAATTGAAGGAGACCCTAAGATTCATTCTTGACAGTGACAAAACGGTGGGAAGGGTTAAACGCCCCAAACTGATGCTTCCAAGATCATGTCATAAAATGATTTTTATCTTTTTCTTATAAATAACTAAACAAATACACCACACTTATTACAGTCCTGAAATTTTCTAGTCTAGGTTCTAGAATATTATAGTACATATTACAAATTGTCATAGTTGTAAAAAATGAAACAATTTACTTTGTGTGAACTAAATACATATGTGCTAATGTATGACCTATAAATTCTATGATAACAATGAAAATATTTTAAAAATAATACGATGGTCATTTAATTTCCTAGTAATATTTTTAAAATTAATTTAAATACCATTTATGGAATGTTCATTATTAAATTAATTTTGTAAAATAAATTTTATATTATTTTGAAAATATCAAAAAAAAATTATAGAAATAACTTATTCTTTTGAAAAAAAATAATACTTTGAAAATATTTACACATTGAAAATGATGTAAAAATAAACTAGTGAATTTTTTAAAACATTATGGAAGACATTGTAAACAAAACATTGGGTTCACTTGAAACATTTAAGGTTGTCTTAAGCCTGCCCAGTTGATGAGAGATGGGTTCACTCACCAATTACCTGAAAAATTTACAACATCCATGTTCTAGGTCTGTTATAAATATTTTAATTATTATTTATTTATAGATATATTGTTTAGTGGGGTACCTACATTGAAAACAATGAAAACATATTCCATTAAGTTTTTAACACATTTAAATATTGAAATTAATTAATAAAAACTCTGATAAATTTTAGAAACTAATTTTTAGAACATTTAGACATCTCATAAATACATAGAATGATAATGAATGAATAGTTAACATTATTTTATATTAACATTCATTTGAAAAAATAATAAATGACGAAATTATTTTATTTGACTCAAATGAAGACAAAACCATCACGTGATCTCTCTTACATCGACCATAACTCCTGAAGATGGATCTTTTTTCACATTACACACTCTACCTCTAAGAGAGACATGATGTCCCTAAATCGAATTCACCTCGATTATTAATTTATTTAGAGTTATATAATTTAATTTTTTACGAATTATTATATTTAGGAATTTAACTAATATTTTTAAAATTGTATTCATATAAAATTTTAACAAAACAATATTTCTAAATAAATATAATTACTTATTTCATTATAAATTATATTGCCTTAAATTATTATCATTTATATAATTTTCATTTAACAAATTAACATAATTTATATACATATAATACATTGAATAATTTTTAATATAAATAAATTCATGTGATTTTTCAATTGTATCTTGTTTTTATGAAATATTATTAAAATTTATTTGTTAAAAATAATAAATATTTAATAGTAAAATATTTCTATTGAAAAATTCTCAAAGAATATTCAAATATTTTAATGACCACATTTAATTTTTTATTTAAATAATAATACTATTAATTATTACTTTTAATTTTTTATTCAACGATATAAATATTACATGTATATCAAAATAAATATTTATAAAAATTTTATAATATTTTAAAATAAACATTAATTTCTTATAAAGAAATTAATTAAATCATAATATTTATAATAACATATTATTTTAGTTAATATAAAACAATGTTTAAATAAAATTATTTATAATAAAAATTATTAATTTAATTAAATATTATTTAAAATTTTAATTTAATGAAATAAAAATTTCATAAAAGGTTGAGATAATTAAAAGTTATATTTTATAATTATAAAAATATAACTTAATAAATCAAAGTTTGTATTGATTATAAATTAATAAATTTAATATAATATTTTTTAAAATTTAATATATAATAATATATTTCCTAGGATGTTAATTTCTCCCATCATTAATTTAATTACACCCTCGCAATCAATTCATCAGGCTTAAGAAAATTAGGAATTTATGAATCATGAATTAAGAAAACTTGAATTTATAAGGGAAAATTACTTTCTAATGAAAATTATATCATATAGATTTTGATTTCTTAAAAAAGTGAACATCTAATCTCGAAATTTTTCTACATCATTTCACTAATACCAATTATAACTCCCTCATACAATGCTTTCGGGTTTAGCTCATAAAATGATATATATTTTTTTAATTAAATAAAACAAATACAAAACATTTATTAAACTCATGGAAAATTTACAATCTATGATCTAGATAATTAGATAACATCTTACAAATTATAATGAGTTGTAATATAGTAAAACAATTTTTTTCATCATTACTAGATACATATGTGATGATACCCAAACTAGATCTTCTATTATTTATATGAATCAATTTTCTAAATAATATGATGTGCATTTAATATTCATTTATTTGTATTTAAAATCATGGAAATATCATTTATGAAATATTCATTAAAAAATAAATTTTGAGAAATACTTTTGAAATTATATATAGAATATCATTAAAATATAATTATAATCACTTATGCTTATCAAAATACATAAAAACATTGAAAATATTTATGATTTGAAATTTTGTTAAAAATAACTAGTGATTTTAAAAATACATTATACAATATTTTGAAAAAAAACATTGGGGTCACAAGAAACATTGAAGGTGGTCTTGGGCCTACCCACTTGATTTTGGATGGGATCACTACCCAATTTAGTAAAATATTTAAAATGAGCATGACTTCAGTTTTATAAAAATATTTTTTGGCTCATTTATTTATAAGTAAATTGTTCACTTGGTTTTCTACGTTAGTAACATTGAGTACAGATTCACATATGTAGTAAATAATTTTATACTTTTAACTTAATTTTGATTTTTTAGAAAAATTAGAGAAAATGAAATTCTTCACATTTAGAAAACTCAAAAATACATATAAATCCAATAGAAAATAATTAATATTATATTATTTTAAATTTAATTAGTTAAATTCATAAAAGTAAAGTGGAATTTTATTTTAATTAAAGGGATAAATTATTCCTTGTATATGTAAATAAAAGAAATACATGAAAAAAATTAAACCGGTACAAGGAAGAATTGTCTCATATTATAAATAATGGCCATATAATCTTATATAAATGACATTCATGAATGTATAAATTATTTTTCTCACATAAATGAATAGTATTAATATAATTTATAAAATACACATAGACTAATATCATTCTATTATAAAAATAGGGATTTTGATACAATAAAAATACCTTTTAGAATAAGAAAAATTGTTATAAACATTTATTATTTTATGTCATATGAATTATTGATATAATAGAAATCCAAATAGAAATTTAAAACTCAAATACAATTAATAATATAAATCATAGTTTCTTTATGAATTTATTTAAACTAAAAATTTTTTTATTCATATAAAATAATTTAAAGATGAATTTACATATATAATAAATATGATCAATCAAATCAATAATTACCCAATACATTAAATAAAATAATAGTTAAATTTAAAAAGAATAATTTCTTCAAATTGTTTTATTTTGAAAATATTATTAGTAAGTGTTTCATAAATCAAACCCTATTCATAAAATAAATGTCTATAAACTGAAAAATGGAATTATTTAGTACATAAATAAATTTCAATAAATAAAAATCGTTATTCTGAAAGACATAGATAATAATGTATTAATTCCCTTTAAAAATATTAATTTAAGATTTTATATCTCTCATTATTATCCTAAAAAACCTAATTCTCTTCTCAGTTATTTTATCTCACTTAGTGTGCACAAATATGTAAATAATGAGTTGTGAGGCTGGTCCTTACATAGACACTTAAACAGTCCTAAAATTATAATTTATATATGGTTTTCACATATATATTTAATGATTTGTTTGTCGAAAAACATGGGATACTGTTATATATATATATACAAATTTTTATTTGAGGAGAATACATTACATGATCTCAATTTAATTCTAACATATAAATTTATTGCCAATATTGAAAACACCAATGAAAGGGAAAATTCAATGAATCAAGAAAAATAATCATAATGTAGAAGAAGATTATAACAAAATAAAATGAAAATATTTATTACATGGAGAGGATAATATGCATACACAGAAAGTATAAAATTAGAAATAATATATATTTATATATATTTGTGTGTGTGTGCCTCTACGTATTGTTGAAACTGGTTGAACACAAAAAAACCAACATAAATATTTGGCAATTGATCAGTTACTAACAATAGAAACATATAGAAATAATAATTGAATCATAATATTTTAAATAAAAGCATTCAAATGAAGAAAATATATAGGTTATGGATGAATGATGATGGAAAACATCGAAGGGTGATGGAATCGGCCAATTAAGTCACTATTAACCTGATTTAGACACTTATAATGAATATTAACATAATAAAATTAAATTTACGTACCAACAAGTCAATTTACAGATGATATTGATAGGGAACAGTTCTCCCAACTCATATATGTTGTTGTATTTTCCTTGAATCCTCATTTTTTGTAGCTCAAACCTTAATTCTATGAATAAACCATACATGGTCATAAGATGTCATATCACTAGGTGAAAATCGGTTCCTCTTTTGAAGATAAAATCCTCTGCTTCAACTCTATTAAAGAATAAGTCAATGCCAGATCTGTCCTATGTTAGACTTAGCTCACGGATATGAACTCTTTTTTCCACTATTCTCTCAGCCACCTCAAATAAATCGATGTCCCCATATCAACTTCATCTCGATTATTATTTAATTTTATTGATTTTATATGATTTCATTATATAAAAATTGTTATTATTTTGTATTAAATTTAATTTTATATAGATATATTCATATCAAATTGTAACAAAATCATAATTCTAAAAAAACAATTAATTATTTACATATAAATAACATTACTATTAATTTTTTTTGTCATTATTTATATAATTTTATTTTAATAGAATATAAAAATATACATACACATAATACTTTTATTTGTTTTAAAATAAAATTAATTTATTTGATTTATAGATTATCAATTATTTCTATGAAATATTATTAAACAAATTTCTCCGAAAATAATACAAATTTTACAGTTCTATTTATTGATTTAAAAATTCACCATGAATATTAAAATATTTTCATAACATCAATTAATAAATATATTTAAATCATATTAATTTTCATGGTGAATTTTTAAATCAATAAATAGAACTGTAAAATATGTATTATTTTCGGAGAAATTTTTTTAATAATATTTCATAGAAATAATTGATAATCATTATCATTTTTAAATATTTTCTTAATTGTTATAAATATTATTTGTAACTAAAAATACTAATTTATAATAATTTGATAATCCTATTAAAATTTAATTTTTTACAAAACACAATCAAATAATTATATATATAATAAAATATTATTTTAATAAATATAAAACGACATTTATATAATCATTATTTATAATTTAAAATATTAATTTAATAACACAAATTTAAAATATTAATTTAATAAGAGATAAGTTTCACAAAATAATGAGATAGTTTAAACTTATATTATATATTTTCAAATATCTAACTTAATAAATCAATGTATTAGTTGATTATAAATTAATAAAATTAATAAAATATTTTTCAAGGATGAATATAAGCCTATATTTCACGAGATGTAACAAAGGGGGTCTGTATGACATATTTTCGTGGTGGTCTTTCAAATTAGTGATGGATTTATACCTAATCCAATTTTGAGGCCATAGTGGTGGTCATGTGTGGTTTCTAAAGCCATGTGAGGGTATATTTGTTTTGAATAAGGGTCAATGGTTAGTACTATTTATTTTTTTATGGCTATGTTTGATATCCTTTTTTATGTAATGGAATATCAAAGATCATACTTTTTAGGTATGAGTCAACATTTGGAGTAGGAAGAGGGTAATGTCTAATCACTCTTAAATATTTCATATATATCATGTGACAGTAGTTTTTTATAATTTATATTCTCCTAATTAAATTGACTAAAAACACTATTAGTGAATGCAAATAAAAATAAAAATTCAAATTAATGAAATTTAAATAAATATCTATGAAAATGGAAATAACCATTAATAATCATAAATAAAATTACTATTGAATTGTGATTTTATGGTTTATCTAAAAATTATAAAATAAAACATTTCCTCCAATGGATCTAAATGAATAAGAATCTAGGTAATTATCAAGAATCAAAATAATTTAGATAACAATAAAGAAATTATCTAATGTAATAGAAAAAATTAGTGATTGTGACTGATAATTATTATTTCATGTGGGGAAATTAATAGAATGAAATGATAGATTCTATTTTTATCGTAGATTATATTATTTCATTATTATTTTCTAAATAGAGTGACGACTAATATCATATTAATATAATCAGTAATATTCTTTTTCTAGATGATTAAAAATCCTTATGAAAAAATTGGAAATGTGATGTGAATAATGAATTTGAAATATTGTATTGGAATGGAATATGAAATTAAATGGAATAAATATTGAATTATTTTTTTCCACATTTTGATAATTTGATCTTCGAGATTTGGGTATTTAATGATGCATGTTTTTCAATTTTTTGATGATCCCATTTAGTTTTCTAAATTGTAGTTTTTGATGACAAAATTGTTGTTGGTCTATAATATTGAGAACATCTTATAAAATTGAATAATAATGAATGATTATAACTAAATAAAATGTTTGAATAATATTAATCACAAATAACTAGTATCTCCCCATAATATTGTATTCCTAGTATATGGTCACTGGATATTGATGTATAGTTTTGGCTTCAATAAACGATGTGGTGGTATTGTTGTTTCCTCATTTCATAGAATGTGGATTGAATTGTGTTAATGTGGGAATCTAATAAAAATATTTTAATGTGATATGGGGTAGAATTTAATAGGTGTGGGATGGAATTTAATATCAATTAATTAATATATGAACTTAAGGATGAAATAAATGTGATTATAAAGGCTTAAATTAATGTAAGTGACGTCTAATAAAGGTTTTACAATAATAATGTGAAAAAATATAATTATAAACATAATATTTTTGGTGATTTTTTATGAATTTTCAAAGGTAATGATTAATTATGGATGAACCATTGGTTGTCCTAGATCATTTTCTGTCTATTTCATATATATTTTAATGGTTATAATAAACATTCGATTGTCTTTTGGTGGTGAAGTGAAATTTAAATCTATTTAGTGGTTCCTACTTTTTTGGTCCTCTGGTTAGGTATTGTGTTTATATATTATACAATGGTTTTTATTATGATTTAAAAAGGATCCCCAACAATGTAGATCAGTATATCATACCAAAACAATTTTGGGTTCCATGCCTCTTCCCCAATATCTGGGATTCTAAAGAAGGATGGATGTATACAACCTCTACCCTACTCTACCTTTATTATTAGACTCACTGTGGTGGAACAAGGTTTGTAAGATCATGCATGGTATTTAATTATACTGTTGTATATCCCCTAAAGCAGAGATGATCGGGTGAAGGTGGCGTAGTAGGGGTTATATATGGTTGGAGTAGGGAATAATGTTAATGTCATTAATTTTTATGATAACCTACTTATCTATTATTGATTTGATTAATGGGGATGTCATTTTGTTATTAATGGATAATATGATACTATTATTTTCCAGGATTTTAACTTACCATGTTTAACCATGAATGATTTAGGGTTGGTAGGATTGTGACCCAACTCACATAACTTGTGAAGATATGACAGTAGAAGACATTTCATATTTTTTTAAGGAATAATCCAATAGGGAAGTGGTTTCATGGGAACTATGATTAAATTTATCTAATTATTATCAAATTATTCATGTAGGCGATACTTAGTGAGTGGGACTTAGTGATAATTAGAACAGGTAGTTAACCTAATTGGGCCATGTTGGTTCTACTCTTTAGTCACTAGAAAATTATAAAGCGTTTATCACATTTTTACGAGAGGTCTTGTGAAGGATCATTTAAAATAGACATGATTTTATCTCTATATTTATATATAAATTTCATTCATTTGTTTTAGTGGGGTTTTAGTGATTAAAATAGACTATCCCAACATGGTTCTTGAGTTTCGATTTAGGGTTGGTTCTTAAGAGTCATTTTGGAATTTAATATTTGATGTTCATTCAAAATGAAAAGATATTTTTGTTATAGTTATTATATTGGATCCTTGATTTTTTATATATGATATTATGCTAATTTATGTTTCTATCATATCTCTTATACTCAATTTAAAATCTAATGCAAATTACTCCAAATGTGTGTGTTATACCCTTGATGTTAGTCGTTAACATGAAACCTATTTGAGGAGGGATTCATGGGTCACACCTACTCATTACTATGGGTCAACCAGTGGTACCTGTGTATGGGTTTGTGAAAAAGTGGTATAAAAAGATATAGTTGGGAGATATGATGGATATTAGAGGTAGATTCTCAATGTAAGACATGGTTTGGTTGGGAAATATAATTTTTTGATCATTGTGCATGGCATAGGCTGGGAAGACCAACTAAGACAAGGGAATTATGATTCACCAATTATTGGATGCATGGATCCATATTCTACCAAATGATGAATAGATATGGTAGCACATAAAGAGTGGTGACCTAGGAATGGAACCTTCATCATACCTGTTTGTTATTTTTTTGGATGGAAATGTCCTGTAAAGACCTTTAAAATTCAAGGGAAATTTTTTCTTAATTTTCTTTGGAATTTTACAAGAGCGCGGTTTCTGACGGCACCTGATTCCGAGGCCCGGAGTGCCCGGAATCAATTTCCGAAGTTTGGCTCGGGTACGTTCAGTGAACAAACGAGCGGGATTTTCTAACTTTTGAACCGGTGCCCGGAATCAAATTCTGATGGCACCGATGAACTCGCAGCGCCGATATTCTCTTAAGGAGACCTTTTCTGAGGTTGCATTTATTGCGGGTTGAGAGTTAGTTTTTTGTAATTTAGAATAAGTTAAATAAAATTGTGGAATACAAATTTTATTTTAACATGTTGGTTATTTTTCTCCCAAAGGGAGTTAGAGGTGGGACCCACATCCACTTAACCTCCCTTGGGAGGATTAAGTGTGGCGGGGCCCACACGAATCATAACTCTTCACCTTCTTTCTTTTAACTCCCTTTAACACCTCTTTTAATGAACTTGACAACTTGGTTAATTAATGGAGTTGAGTTGTTTGAATTTCAAACCTTTGAAAATCAAATTGATAATTGTGTGAATAAAATAAGCCTTAGCTTATTTTATTTTGGTTGGACTCCTTAGCCATCTTGAGAGGTTTTGACGAATTATCTCCTTCTTCTTCAAACTTTGGCGAAGAATGCGAAGAACATTCGGACTTCGATGAAGAACGCCACATTCTCGGGAACTGTCTTCCGCGACGCCATACCCGCGACACCGACGACGTCTCCTTCCGCGTCATCTCTTCCACGACGGTTTTCCCGCGACGAACATTCCGTCAAAGAACTTCGAATCCTTGCTTCACGACATCGACGTCCTTTTTTCGCGACGTCGAACACCGCAACGCTCGTCTTCTGCGGGTCGATGATGAACATCGTTCTTGAAACCGAGGTAGGGGTTGTTTATTATTTACTTATTCTCGTTCTTGGTTCTAGAATGAAAATCTTGAGGATAAATGTTTAAGTGTTATCGTCTAACGAGAGGGGGGCCGGACCGCACAAACACGGCCGAATCCCCCCTCCTTTGTTCATGATTATTATTTTTCTTGCGGATGAAACGATATGGCGTGGTGTCGTCGCACCACGCGGGAATCACACGGAAAATATTGCGTGGCGCTGTCGCGCCGCGCCGTGGAAAGATTATCATGAACGCGACGCCGTCGCGCCGCGTCGAAGGAAACCGAAGGCGCCGCGACCGGAGCGGGGCCGCGGCGGAGGGGCGCGGTGCCGTCGCACCACGCCGTACGACGAAGGCCGTGGCCAGTTCCGGGCCGCGGCAGGACGTGATGACCGGCGGCCAGCCGGGCCGCCGGTGTCGGATGACGGAAGAGGACCGGCCCTTGCCGGTCCCGTTGAGAAGAAGCCGGCCGGCCAGGTCGGGCCAGCCGGGACGGTGCAAAACCGGGGGAATTAAATTCACCCGGGAGGTTAATTTTCCCCCCATAAAGAGGGGGGCCGGTTTCAAAAGGGGGGGGGGGCAGGCCCCCCCCCCATTTTTCTCAAAGGCAGACCCCCACGTGAGGGGGGCCTTTTAATCCAAGGCGCGGCATCCAGCCGCGCCGCCAGCAGAGGAAGGCGGGGGCTTTGCCCCTCGCGCGTGGCACCCGAGCGGCGCCCAAGCCGTACCGCCATGCCGGACTGCGCTGCCGCGCAGAACCGTGCCGCCGCACCGAACCACGCCGCCGGCCGGGCCGGGTCAGCCCGGACCCGGACGCCCCGTTTTCGAATCAACTTCGGTCTTTTTCCTATAACATGAGCTACGGACCTCCGATTGACGAACCGTCAGCGGCGCTGCGATCCTTGGACCGAGACGGCCGATTCGGTATATCGCACTCAAAGTTTCGGAATACTTTGAGTTCGGCCGGGTTGGTTCGTACACGAAACCAACCGGGCCCTCGGAGCGGAAACTCTCATATCTTGAGCTACGGACGTCCGATTGACGTGCCGTCAGCTTTGTTGAGTTCCTCTTAGTGAGACGGATCTTTTGGCATACTCCGCCCGAGGTATGGACGCAGGTGGAGTACGGTCGGGTTGGTTTTGCCGTAAAAAACCAACCGGGCCCCTAGAACGAAAAAGCCAATAACTCTCAGACCGGGCGTCCGATCGACGCGTCGTCTGTTACGTTGAGTTCCTGTTGACGATACAAAACTTTTGGATACATCAACTCTGGGCTATGTGACAGTTGATGTATCATCCTCTCGGATCGTGGAGCGGACCCTCCCGAACGAGCTTGCTGTGTGCGGGAACCCTAGTGCTGGCTCCGACTGTGACTGTTACTGCTACTACTACTGCTACTGTGACTGCGATGACGACAGTACAGAGATCCTTAGTTGATTCGACGACGACAACTACAGCACTCAGCGATCCTACGTGGATCAGTGCTACAGGTCCTGTGTGGGCCCGATCCTGTGTGGGTCCGATCCTGTGTGGGTCTGCGCTCAGCGGTCTTGTGTGAACCAGCGCCTACAGGTCCACGTGCCTCGGATGCCTGTGGGTCTTTGCGGGGGTTATTTACCTATCGATAATTCGTGGGTCCGACGACTTAGATGGATCAGAGATCATCTTTATCGTCTTTCTAAGAAGTATACCTGTGTGAGCTGAATCCTGTTGCTTTCCTGTGTGGATTGTGTTGTGCTATCCTGTGTGGATTTCGTTTTTCTTTCCTGTGTGGAATACGTATACTTTCCTGTGTGGAATGAGTTGTACTTGGGCTCGGAGGTTGGAGCGTATTGGAATTGATGACTTAGGTATATGTATGGGCATATACCTAAGCAGTTTCGGTTGTTACTTCATGATTGTATCTTCCTTTGTGGTTTATTCTTTGTGGATTTTGGGAGACATTCAGGGGTCTCGGGGTCCCTACTGAGTAGCTTATTCTCACCCCTTCACGGGCTATTCCCGCACTACGTTGTGTTGGTTGTAGACGACGAATAGCGTTGATCGTGGCTGAGGCTTGTAGAGCAGAACGGTACCTGGAGGTGAACCACTGGGTGGGACGTGCCCGGAGCAGATGGCGGGACCCGAGGAGCAGTGGAGCTATCTGTACCCACCCTTCAGTTGGGATTTCCAGTGGACAGCTCGGTGTAGCGGCTTTTACATTACAGTTGCTATTTCCCATTTCGAGTTGTACTTTACTTTCAGTTTGGGTTTGTATACTGGCCCATTTACTTTTCCGCACTTTCAGTTGCACTCTGTTCTTACTTAGTGTTTACTTTTCCGCTTTCTTACTCTATGGTGCTTGTTTACTTTACAAAGGCAATGCCTTCCCTTTTTACCGGGATTTACGCCTTGGTGCTAGTCGCCAGCCCCTGGCCTATGGAAGGCGGGCTTGGGGTAGTCACGGCACGGGCCCCGAGGACGGGTCGTGACAAATTGGTATCAGAGGAGTTCGGTTCTACCACGAACTCTGATCTTTTCAATGTGAAGTAATAATGTTTAGCGTATTGAGTGTGGTTATCAGTCCAGGGAGTCCAGTGTTGGTGCGGCGGCCGACGTATCCGTACACCAGGACCCTGAATACTGATTTCCGACTTCATGCACGAAAACATTGATTGCATGTGTGTTTCAATGTTTTCTTTGTGATTACATTATATCAGCTCACCAGGTATACTGCTCTGACCGTGGCACACATGTTTCCTTTTCAAGATGGCCCCACAATGGTAGCCATCTAGGGTTCTGAGAGTCGAGCGTGACGACAGTCCACCGAGCGATGAGGCCTCAGTGCATGGCCCTTTGTCAGCAGTGGCACCAGCGGTAGCTCTACCCGCCGAGCCACCGATACTTCCAGCATCAGCAGCTGACGATGCACATCGTCTCAGCGCACTGCATGTGTTTCAGCGCCAGCGACCGCCCATGTTTCGTGGGGAGACGGACCCCCAGGCAGCCGAGGACTGGCTGGAGGCAGTGGTATGAGTTTTTAGGCTAGTGAGGACACCTGTAGACCTCATGGTGATCCTCGCTGCGAGCCTACTACACGCAGCAGCAGGACGATGGTGGAGCTTGATGCTCCAGGTGCACGATGAGGCATCTCTACCTTGGACGGACATTGAGAGACTCTTCCGCTCGGAGTTCGTCCCAGCCACCCTTCGTGCGGTGCATATCCAGGAGCTTCTTCAGCTGCGGCATGGCAGCATGACTGTCGCTCAGTACTCGGCGAGATTTACTGATCTCTCGAACTACTCGACCGACATGGTACGGGACTCATTCGTCTGGGCCCGAACCTTCAAGCATGGTTTGAGACACGAGATCAGGGCATCACTGATCACCCTCAGCATACCGACTCACACAGGAGTACTGGAGCGGGCCCTTTTGATCGAGAGATTCCTTGCTGAGTCTACACCAACGCCGCGACCCACCGCAGGGAGGCACATGGCAGAGTCATCTGCAGCAGGCAGTCGACGGACGACTCAGGGGTCTAGGCAGACCAGACCTTCAGGCAGACGACCTCAGGACACTGGCTCAGTAGTGCGGGGCACACAGCGCGGAGCCAGTCTTTCGAGAGGCAGACAGTGCTACTCATGCGGCGGGCAGGGCCACATGGCTCGTGACTTCCCGACCCGTCGTGCCGAGGAGCAGCAGATGGTTGAGGGACCACTGAGGCAGAGACAGAGGGTAGACCGTGGCGGTCTGCAGGGAGGAGGCGGACGAGGCAGAGGAGCTAGCCAAGAAGCAGGTGGTGGGCGACGCTTTGAGGCTCTGCCACCACCCCCACAAGGAGGTCCACCCCGACCACAAGGAGCAGGGGGGCAGAGACAGGCACAGCTCCAGGTATCAGAGGCCTACGACCACGGTGCACCCGAGATGATTTGAGGTACTATCTGTGTCTATTCCACCCTTGATGCAGTACTTATAGACATAGGAGCGAGTCACTCTTTCATAGCCGCTGCCCTTGTTCGGAGCTCGGAGATTCCGACAGAGCCGTTGGCTCGATCCTTACAGCTAGAGACTCCTACGGGAGCAGACTCGACGATTACGCACTGGTTCCGGCAGTGTGAGATTACTCTAGGAGGCGAGAGCTTCGGCTGGGATCTTCTTGTAGCAGCTTCGAGGCCTTACGACATCATCTTGGGCATGGATTGGCTATCTACGGTCCATGCAAATATTGACTGTTTTAGGCGCAAGGTGCGATGTGTATGCACCGACGGGAGTAGGTTCACCTTCACTGGGGAGAAGGGAGCCTTTGCAGCATAGGACGGACTTCCGTGGAGGAGAGGAAATCCCAACACTCCTCAGTTGGCTAGCCTCATTCTTGGAGCAGTTGACGTACAGAGTCATGGTTTTCCTGTAGTGGTGGATCAGTTTGCGGACGTTTTTCCTGATGACGTTCCAGGGCTACCTCCTCGCAGAGAGGTAGACTTTTATATTGACCTGTACCTCGGGACAACCCCGATATCCACTCCAGCATATCGGATGGCCCCAGCCGAGCTTCGAGAGCTACGGGTACAGTTGGAGGACTTGCAGGTCAAGTGGTTCATCTGACCCAGTGTTTCACCCTGGGCTTCCCCGATTTTGTTCGCCAAGAATGCGGACGGAAGCTTGCGACTTTGTGTTGACTATCGTCTCCTGAACAAGGTGACAAGGAGGAACAAGTATCTGCTACCAAGGATTGATGACCTCTTTGATCAGCTCAAGGGAGCACGGTGGTACTCGAAGATAGACCTCAGGTCAGCCTATCATCAACTCAGAGTCAGAGACAAGGATGTGCAGAAGACGACCTTCAGATGTAGGAATGGCCAATACGAGTTCTTGGTTATGCCTTTCGGCGTAACCAATGCTCCAGCAGTGTTCATGTCCCTCATGAATAGGATATTTCATCCATACCTCGATCGGTTTGTCGTGGTCTTCATCGAAGACATACTGATTTACTCGACGACTGAGGAGGAACACACATACCACTTGTGAGTTGTACTAGACACACTCCGAGAGCACCAGCTTTATGGTAAGATCTCGAAGTGCCAATTCTGGATATGTGAGGTCAACTTCTTGGGACACGTCACCTCAGAGGCGGGAGTTGCAGTGGATCCTGCGAAGATCGAGGCAATGTTAGCTTGGGAGCCACCCAAGAGCGTGACTGAGGTTCGGAGTTTCTTGGGACTAGCTGGATACTATCGGAGATTCGTGCCAGACTTCTCTAGAGTTGCGGCACCAATCACATCTTTGACGAAGAAGGGGAAACCCTTCGTGTGGTCAGACAGATGTCAGCAGAGCTTCTAAGAGCTCAGACAGAGATTGACCAGCGCACCTATCTTGAGGTTTCCGGAGGAGGGAGTAGGGTACGTAGTCTACTGTGATGCATCAGGGACCAGACTCAGATGTGTTCTGATGCAGGAGAGGGCAGTGATTGCCTATAGATCACATCAGTTGAGGCCGAATGTGCAGAACTACGCTACCGATGACCTGGAGTTAGCACCAGTGGTCTTCGCTCTAAAGACATGGAGACATTACCTGATGGGTGAGCGTTTTACAGTCTTTTCTGATCATCAGAGTCTCAGGTATATCTTCTCACAGAAGGACCTGAAACTGAGACATCGGCGATGGCTCGAGTTCCTCCAGGACTATGACTTTGAGATAGTCTATTCTCCTGGGAAGGGGAACGTAGTAGCCGATGCCCTCAGCAGGAGGACGGGCATTCAGCTACTTGAGGAGGCGACAGATCAGCTAGCCTCTTTGCAGATATCCTTCGTGGATAGAGATGGAGAATCCTTCCTCCATTCTCTCATAGTCACCCCTCCACAACTACAGCGGGTCAGAGAGGCACAGCGTGAGGACGCTGACTGTGAGACACGGCGTGCACAGATATCCTCGGGTCAGGCACCTGATGGTTTCTCCCTTGGAGTAGAGCACGAAATCCTTTTCAGAGGACGTACCATGGTACCAGGCGCTTTGCGAGAGGTGGTGCTGAGAGAGTTTCACACTTCTCCTTTGGCAGTACATCCTGGAGTGGCGAAGATGTACCAGGATCTCAGACGACAGCACTGGTGGCCGGGCATGAAGAAGGTTGTAGCAGAGTTTGTTTCTCGATGCCTCAACTGCCAGCAGGTGAAGGAAGAGAATCAGGTACCAGCAGGATTGGTACAGCCCTTGGAGGTCCCGGAGTGGATGTGGGATGGGATATCTATGGACTTCGTGACTCGACTTCCACGCACTTCCAGAGGTCACGACACCATCTGGGTGATTGTTGACCGACTCACCATGTCGGCACATTTCTTACCCATCAGAGAGCAGGGCTCAGTGGAGAGCTTGGGACGTCTCTACGTTCAGGAGATTGTGCGGATCCACGGTGTGCCATCATCTATCGTCTCCGATCAAGATGCTCACATTACTTCCCGGCTTTAGAAGGGGTTACAGGAGGCGTTCGGGATGCAGCTACGTCTAAGCATAGCCTTTCACCCTCAGACGGATGGTCAGACGGAGAGGACCATTCAGACTCTCGAGGACATGCTCCGCGCATGTGTCCTCGACTTTGGTCATAGCTGGGAGGACCACCTACCCGTGGTGGAGTTTGCATACAACAACAGCTACCACTCCACCATCGGGATGGCACCGTACGAGGCGTTGTACGACCGACCTTGTAGATCTCCTTTGTGCTGGACAGACCCTGGGGAGTCAGCACTTGTGGGACCGGAGATGGTCCATGCCACGACAGAGAAGGTCCAGGTCATCCAGGAGCGGATGAGGACAGCTCAGAGCCGGCAGAAGTCATACGCTGACAGGAGGCAGATACCACTAGAGTTGGAGGATGGCGACCACATCTTCTTGCGGGTCTCACCTCGACGTGGTATACAGAGATTTGGACGAGGCGACAAGTTATCTCCATGCTTCATCGGACCCTTCCAGGTCCTCAGCAGGATTGGCGAGGTGGCTTATCGCCTGGCTCTACCACCTTAGTTGCACCAGGTGCACGACGTCATCCACGTATCTCAGCTGAGGAGATACGTTCACGACCCGACACACATCATTGATCATGGAGAGCTTGACGTTGACGATGGGGCGACTTTTACGGAGGTCCGGTGGAGATCAAGGATCCACAGGAGCGGGTCCTACGTGGACGGTCGATTCCTCTAGTGCGCATCAGATGGCAGCACAGGAATCTCCAGGAGAGCACTTGGGAGCGGGAGGCTGAGATGCGTGCTCAGTACCCTCATTTGTTTCCCGAGTTTTTGATGTATCTTTACGGGGATGTAAAGCCCTGAGGTGGGAGTAATGTAAAGACCCGTCAAATTCAAGGGAAATTTTTTCTTAATTTTCTTTGGAATTTTACAAGAGCGCGGTTTCTGACGGCACCTGATTCCGAGGCCCGGAGTGCCCGAAATCAATTTACGAAGTTTGGCTCGGGTACGTTCAGTGAACGAATGAGCGGGATTTTCTAACTTTTGAACCAGTGCCCAGAATCAAATTTCGAGGGCACCGATGAACTCGCAGTGCCGATATTCGCTTAAGGAGACCTTTTCTGAGGTTGCGTTTATTGCAGGTTGAGAGTTAGTTTTTGGGAATTTAGAATAATTTAAATAAAATTGTGGAATACAAATTTTATTTTAACTTGTTGGTTATTTTTTCTCCCAAAGGGAGTTAGAGGTGGGACCCACATCCAGTTAACCTCCCTTGGTAGGATTAAGTGTGGTGGGGCCCACACGAAGCATAATTCTTCACCTTTTTTATTTTAACTCCCTTTAACTCCTCTTTTAATGAACTTGACAACTTGGATAATTAATGGAGTTGAGTTGTTTGAATTTCAAACCTTTGAAAATCAAATTGATAATTGTGTGAATAAAATAAGCCTTAGCTTATTTTATTTTGGTTGGACTCCTTAGCCATCTTGAGAGGTTTTGAAGAATTCTCTCCTTCTTCTTCAACCTTTGGCGAAGAACGCGAAGAACATTCGGACTTCGAAGAATAACGCCACGTTCTCGAGAACCGTCTTCCGCGACGCCATACCTGCGACATTGACGACGTCTCCATCCGCGTCATCTCTTCCGCGATGGTTTTCCCACGACGAAATCTCCGTCAAAGAACTTTGAATCCTCGCTTCATGACATCGACGTCCTTTTTCCGTGACGTCGACCACCGCAACGCTCGTCTTCCGTGGGTCGTTGACGAACATCGTTCTTGAAACCGAGGTAGGGGTTGTTGTTGATTATTTATTTATTCTAGTTCTTGGTTCTAGCATGAAAATCTTGAGGATAAATGTTTAAGTGTTATCGTCTAACGAGAGGGCGGCCGGACCGCACAAACACGGCCGAATCCCCCCTCCTTTGTTCTTGATTATTATTTTTCTTGCGGATGAAACGAGATGGCGTGGTGTCGTCGCACCACGCGGGAATCACACGACAAATATTGCGCGGTGCCGTCACGCCGCGCCATGGAATGTTTATCATGAACGCGACGCCGTCGCACCGCGTCGAAGGAAACCGAAGGCGCCGCGGCCGGAGCGGGGCCGCGGTGGAGGGGCGCTGTGCCGTCGCACCACGCCGGACGACGAAGGCCGCGACCTATTCCGGGCCGCGGTGGGACGTGTTGACCGGCGGCTAGCCGGGCCGCCGGTGTCGGATGATGGAAGAGGATCGGCCCTTGCCGGTTCTGTTGAGAAGAAGCCGGCTGGCCGGGACGGTGCAAAACCGGGGGAATTAAATTCCCCCAGGTGGTTAATTGGCCCCCCATAAAGAGGGGGGCAGGTTTCACAAAGGGGGGGGTAGGCGCCCCCCCCCCTCGTTTTTCTCAAAGGCAGGCCCCCACGTGAGGGGGGGGTGTTTAATCCAAGGCGCGGTATCCAGTCGCGCCGCCAGCAGAGGAAGGCGGGGGCTTTGCCCCCAGCGCGTGGCACCCGAGCGGCGCCCAGGTCGCGCCGGACCGCGCCGCCGCGCCAGGCCACGCTGCCGGCCGGGCCGGGTTGGACCCGGGTCGTGCGACCCTGTTCGGGCCGACCCCGGGGGGGTCGGGCCAGGTCGGCCCGGACCCGGACCCCCCTTTTTCGGATCGACTTCGGTCTTTTGCCCATAACATGAGCTACGGACCTCCGATTGACGAACTGTCAGCGGCGATGCGATCCTTTGATCGAGAAGGTCTATTCGGTATATCGCACTCAATATTTCGGAATACTTTGAGTTCAGCCGGGTTGGTTCGTACACGAAACCAACCGGGACCTCGGAGTGGAAACGCTCATATCTTGAGCTACAGACGTCCGATTGACTTGCCGTCAGCTTTGTTGAGTTCTTCTTACTGAGACGGATCTTTTGGAATACTCCGCCCGAGGTTTGGACGCAGGTGGAGTACGGTCGGGTTGGTTTTGCCTTAAAAACCAACCGGGCCCCTAGAACGAAAAAGCCAATAACTCTCAGACCGGGCGTTCGATCGACGCGCCGTCTGTTACTTTGAGTTCCGATTGACGATACGGAAATTTTGGATACATCAACTCCGGGCTATGTGACAGTTGATGTTTCAGCCTCTCGGCTCAAGGAACGGACCCTCCTGAACGAGCTTGCTGTGTGCGGGAACCCTAGTGCTGGCTGCGACTGTGACTCTTACTGCTACTGCTACTGCTACTGCTATTGTGACTGTGACGACGAAAGTCCCAAGATCCTTAGTGGATTCGACGACGACGACTACAACACCCAGCGATCCTACGTGGATCAGTGCTACAGGTCCTATGTGGGCCCGATCCTGTGTGGGTCCGATCCTGTGTGGGTCTGCGCTCAACGGTCCTATGTGAACCAGCGCCTACAGGTCCTGTGTGGACCCGATCCTATGTGAGTCTTTGTGGGGGTTAGTTACCTATCGATCCTTCGTGGGTCCGATGACTTAGATGGATCAGAGATCATCTTTATCGTCTTTCTAAAAGTATACCTGTGTGAGCTGAATCCTGTTGCTTTCCTGTGTGGATTGTGTTGTGCTATCCTGTGTGGATTTCGTTTTGCTTTCCTGTGTGGAATACGTATACTTTCCTGTGTGGACTGAGTTGTACTTGGGCTCGGTGGTTGGAGCGTATTGGAATTGATGACTTAGGTATATGTATGGGCATATACCTAAGTAGTGTCGGTTGTTACTTCGTGATTCTATCTTCCTTTGTGGTTTATCCTTTGTGGATTTTGGGAGAGTTTCAGGGGTATCGGGGTCCCTACTGAGTAGCTTATACTCACCCCTGCACGGGTTATGCTCGTACTACATTGTGTTGGTTGCAGACGACGGATAGTGTTGATCGTGGCTGAGGCTTGCAGAGCAGAACGGTACCTAGAGGTGGACCACTGGGCGGGACGTGCCCAGAGCAGATGGCGGGACCCGAGGAGCAGTGGAGCTATTTGTACCCACCCTTCACGTGGGATTTCTAGTGGACAGCTCGGTGTAGCAGCTTTTACTTTACAGTTGATGTTTCCCCTTTCGAGTTGTACATTACATTCAGTTTGGGTTTGTATACTGGCCCATTTACTTTTACGCACTTTCAGTTATACTCTGTTCTTAATTAGTGTTTACTTTTCCGCTTGCTTACTCTGTGATGCTTGTTAAATTTACAAAGGCAATGCCTTCCCTTTTTACCGGGATTTACGCCTTGGTGCTAGTTCCCAGCCCCTGGCCTATGGAAGGCGGGCTTGGGGTAGTCACGGCACGGGCCCCGAGGACGGGTCGTGACATGTCCTGTGAACTAATGGAACCTAATTATAAATATTTGAATCCATTTTATGTTATTATTATTATGGTGTTATTTTTTATGGTATTGTATGTTATTGATTTATGAATATGCATATGGATAACATTTCACCTAACACGATGAATTATATCATGATGTATATTAAAGTTGTATAGAAATGTCAAGGCCACCCAAAGAGGATAGTGTCATGTTACTACAAATAAATTATCTTGATTTCAATGTATAAAAAACATTTTATGTAGTTATTATAATTACATAAAATGGGTTATGTGTTATTAAATTATAGGTTTTTTACTAATTTTTATTTCAATTTATATTTATCATAATTAATAATTCTTCCTAAAAAAATATTTATCTTATAAAAATGGTTTTAATGTCTCTAATAGTGTTCATTTAACTGGTTTAGATATTTAGGGAAATTTTTATTAATATTGTAATTTAAATGAATATTTGAAATATTTTTTCCAGATTATTTTAAAGTTTGATTAAAATGTTACCATTCATATGGTTATTTTATAAAAAAATTTCATCCTTGTTTTTAAGGGAAAGATAAATAATTAAAAAATACATTTGAACTGGGATGTATTATGTATATAATTGGGAAAATGATTAAATTATTATATATTCATTGGAACTATTATCTATATAAAATAACTTTATAATAAAAACTAGTGAGAGACATGATAATGAAAGAGGTGGTAAATTAATAGTGATCTTTTAGATCATGAATTTTAGTATCTTTATGAAATTTCTATATTCTTCTTTTAATAAATTTCATTTTGTGTCTCAAATTTTAAATGACCCCCAATGAATGATATGTATTTATCATTTTTGAAATATTTATTGTCGTTGTGTTTTAATGATGATAATAACTCACATAATTATATATTAATTCTTCTTTTTTACTAAATGGGATCATCGAATAATTCAAACATGAAAAATAATGGATCTTATTCCCAAATGATGAATGCATAATATATTTTTTCTCCATAATGATGTGTGGTTGTGGTTTTCCAAAAATAGGATATGGTGTTTTAGATTTTCTATTGTGTAAAATGATGATAAAATAAAGTGATTTTGGGATTGTAGTTATGTTTTGTTTTGGAGAAATTGGCTAGAAAGGAATATTTTTGGGGTCAAATTTAAAATAAAGAAATTAATCTCTAAATTGAATGATTATATAAATAGAAATATAATTTCTAGGATTAATGATGGTGATATCCTATTATGGGTTCTATTTCAATATTAAGAATAAATGGAATAATTCATACAATATTAGTTAGAGAATGTAAATATGGAATCCACAAAAAATGAATGAATATAAGTGTTATAGAAATTGTTTTCATCATTTTTTGTTCCAATTTAATGATTTTTTTGTAATAGTAAAAGAATATATTGGAATGAATAATGGTGGAGTAATAATATAGTGATCCAAGATATGGGTTCTTTTTTAGAACACCATGTTCGGGTATTATTTATATCTATTTTAGTATGGATTTTCTTGTTATATTAAAATTCACCCCACATGAGCTATGTAATTTATACTTATGCTAAATGTTTGGGTGTCAATTTATTTCCCTAACATATAGGTTTCTTAGAATATATGGGATGATTCCACTATTAAACGCCCTCCCTATCTTAGCATATGTGATGCGATGACCCAGGATTAGTATCATATTGTAAGGTTTATGAGTGTCATGTGGTTTACATGATGATGTTGTCATGACGATGTTATGGTTATGTGGTGGGGTTGGTTATTTTCAGATGATGGTATGCAAATAATTTATTTTTGGATCAAAATTCCCTAAAACTATGTTCATATGATGTTGTGGATGTGGTATGTGGTTGAGGATGTGGTCATGGTAATTTATATAATATTTTCCAAAATGAAAACATTATATGAATTGCCTTAAGATTGTTGGGATTTGTAGTGATGTGATATGAAGCCTATCAGATAAGATGGTCTATGATAACAACACAATGTATATTGGGGTGTAATAGTGTAAAATAAGTGTGGGAATTTATTTTGGGGGACCAATTATTAAAATATTTTAATATTATTTTAACATTGTAGGATGTCATATAAGGAAATTTTGACTAGGTGATACGGGAAATGCATAAATTATTTATATTTTCATTTTTGTTATATTCATTGTATTATTTATCTATTAGTTCACACATTTTAATGAGAGGTACTATATAGGATCTTCTATGTATATAATTTTTTCACTATATGCAAATATAAATATATCATTGGTGTTCTCAAGGGTTTTGATGACTGATATGGAATATGAGTGCTTGGAACACGGGTTGCTGTCTAATGTTGCTGAATAGTTTATTTTTTTGATGCTTTATTTTCAAGATTCTATAAATATGAAATTTTATGGATTGTTATATATATTTATATTTGATCATATATAATTTTATATAATGTGGTGTGGATCATTTTTTCTTGTTATATATCAATTATGTATTTTATATTATGATCGATATTCCCTAATTATATACCTCAATACCTTGATCATAGTCACCTTTATGTGGCCTATTAAAGAGAGGAATTGAGGTCACTAATTATAATTACTATATTTATATATATAAAATAAATATTAAGTGAGTGATACTTGGTAATACATGGAATGGGTAGATGAACAAATTGTTTTATATTGGATCTACTCATTACCCACTATGGAATTTTTTATTAGATAGAATGATTTGGATTTTATCAAACATCACAAGATTATTATCTCTGATGTAGATAATTAAGGATTCACAACACCCTTATGTATTTCAAACATGGGTTCTCTTTTTAATGACTCATTTTTGGAGTCATAAAAGAGTTTGTCCTATATAAAGAATTATTTTGAATAAAATGGATTATCCAATAGATTATCTCTAATAAAATAGAGTACTATCATATTCAATCAACATGGTTCGCTTCATTTCAAAATACAGTTCTGTTCATAAATTCAAAAAAAAATCAGTTATGGTTCTCTGGTGACTATATTTCAGTATCCATTGCCTGTTTTTCAAGATAATCATCCAAAAATTAATTTCTATATTCATCAACATTATATTTTCTCCTAAAACTCTTAATATTTTTAATAGACATGTATTTATTATGGATTATCTTCCAATTGGTATAAAATTCCCATAATTAAATAATTTTACCAAAAAATACATAAATTCTAAATAATATCTCTAATAATTAATAAAATTGTCATGAAATAATTTAAAAAATATGATTCAGCCCATTTAAAAATATATATCTTTTAGATTTTAATATTTTTACTTCCATTAAAAGTTTATCCAATGACCCTGATTCTGAGAATGTCACCATTTCAGTACTTATTTTTCCTTTATTTCTCATATTTTACATTTTTTTCAAATTGAAATATAAATTAATGTAGATAGAAAGATCTTTATCAAATACCTATATACATTCTCCTTTTTTTACCATGATAATAGTTTTCAAAATCAAAATAATTATTTATTATTTCTTGAACCTCTACACATTTTTTTATATTTTTCATACAAAGTGATTTGATATGGAAGCATAAAAATAAATCCATTATAATTATTTTAATTTTTATTAAATCTGAAATTAATTTATTCCAAATGTTCAAAAAAAATTCTTGTTTTCAAAATTGGATTTTAAAGTTATCTTCATTGAACAGGTTAACTTCCCCTTAATATATTCCTCCAATAACATTAATGGTTAATGTGGTGTGAATTTTAAAACCCAAAAATTACCTTTGTATTGAAAAATCCTTCTTAACACCATAAATTTAAATAGAATTAATTATATCTTTTGTGACACATATGTTGTCTAAAAATGAGAATCTATATTATAATATCTTTATAAACATAAATCATAACTATTTTGGTTGAACAAAATATTTTTTGAAACAAATAAATAATCATCTTTATATTTGAAATATTTCTATCCTTAATAGTGTATTTGGTAGTTATGATTTTTTATAAATGTTTTATTTCTCATATATCCGAACATTTCAGAATTCTATTTTTTTGGTTATATCAATCGTCCTCCTTACATGATTATTCTACCAAACGTTTTTAGCTATATTATTAACCTCTGTGGATGAAAATTGTTGATAATATTGGGCTTTACATTACATAGATCATTAAGCAATATCTTGAATTGAGTTTTATATGAGTAATATATATTGATCACCTTTAAAAATATTTTCAAATGATCAAATTCCTTATCATTAACCTTTATCATTCTATAATGATTAGTTTTGAATTTTTATTCTCTTCATCCTGAAAATTCTTTATTTTTTCATTCATCTATAAAAGTATTAATATTTCATCTTTATAAACTTTTTTTGATTATCGATTAGTCAATAAAAATTTGATAACATAATTTTTTCCCTCTCATATTTATAAGGTTTTATTGAAATCCCATCACATTTATTATAGGATTAGTCAATATCCAGGTTTCCTCAATGTGATGTTTATATTTTCTAATTTATTTATTTTTAAGACACTCTTAATTAAATATTTCAATAAAAAACATCTCAGTAACAACATTGAATTTTTTATCTTCCACATCACTGTCTCCATCATTCACACATCTAGAAAAAAATATTATATTACTATATTTTGATATTTTTTATTTTTTTCTATTGAATATGAAATTTACTAATATTTATTCTCCATCATAGATATTCTTGAATTTTATTCTAATGCATCACTATATTCGTATATCATTTTTCATGTAATATTTATGGGCAATTTTCGAATGACTCTATTATTGTGGATCAAAAATGGTCAAATTACTTTTATATATTCCCATTCTACATTTATCCTTTATAGTGAATAAATACATGGATTAATATAAAATTTACCTTTCTTTAACTTCAATTTAATTCTCACTAACATCGTCCCCATAAATATTATTATACATTACTTTCTTAAGTCCATGAAATGTGATTTCTTGATCAAATTGTTTTTCATTAAATATTTTTATATTCAAATTTCATATGTGATGAGTATACTATGAAAACAATCAAGAGTTTTTTTTATAAACTATTATTAAAAATATGGAACCTTATAATCAAATCACTATGAAACAATTCCTAGAATCTATTCCACAATATTTAAATGGTAAAATTTAACCTAAAACCATGTTATGATTATAAAAAGCTCATTATCCCTTATAAATAACATACCAACATTTTTGTAATATCATTATTTAAGGACATCATACATAAATATTTTTCTATTTAGTTTTTTTCAATGCACTCTCACATTTCCTATGTAAATATTATTAAACATGTCTTAGATGGTTTTAGCAATTCCAATACCATTTATCTCAAGCAATTCACCTTCATGTAAGGTGGAAATTAATCTATATATGGATATCCCATTATTCTCTATATTATTCATTTCATCATTCATTGAATGAGGATCCACAATCATATACAAGATATATCCATATTCGTTTAATGGAGATCTATTAGAATGGATAACATATTTCAAAGAATTATATAATTCCATATCAATTTATTATTCTAATTAAATATATAAATTAGATTAATAATAAATATTTTATGTATATCCATGAAAAAAATATTTTTATTCGAACATTATATATTAAAGAGTCAATGTAATAAACATTCTTTGATTCCAATTGAGAGTACAATTTTGGAATAGTGTGACCACTGAGGGTGAATTAGTGGATTTCCATTAATATTTATTCCTCTTTAATCCAGCATTAAACATTTATTAGATAGATTGAAATAAAAAAAAAATTCCCATACATAGGAATGTAAAATTTTAAGATATTTAATACAAACTATTAGAATCTATTTCATGGTATGATCTAGAAAAAATCAGATACAAAAACCCAATAAAAAAAGTAATATATTTATTTTTACAACAAGAATGATATATCAATCACTTCCACTAGATTATATTCTTTTGAAAGTATATATAATTATTACATAGATAATATGATAAATCATTTTTTGAAATAAAAAATAAAAAATTCACTAATAGGATTCAATAGATCATCATTATACTTCTTGAATTCTTCAAACATTCTTCCAGCCGACGAGCTCATACCCGAGTAGTAAGGGCTCCTATTTAGAATTTAATATACCCATGTTCAAAATCGGCTAAAGGATAATTTCTGAGTTACAATAGTGGTATTGTTGCAAGAACTATAGTAGGCATTGTTTGGTTCTGTAGCAACAAGAACTATTCACCCAATTTGGTCCTTCGGGCCTCCAGTTTGGTCGTACAGGACTTAGGGCCTTTAGGCTCTCAAATTCATTTAGGAAATGGGGCCTTTGAGCCATAGAGTCCATGAAGTAGACTATTTCATAGTAATGTTGGCCCCAAAAGAGGACTAGAGAAAAAAGAGAAGTAGTCACCAGAGGTAGAACAAACTGGATTGGAAGAATGAGAGGATATATAAGCTGCCATCAGGACAAGGTGCTGTACAGCTTTGTACATGCCAATGCTAGTTGTTATGCAATGTATGGTTGGAGCTACGAAATCAATGACGTAGAAGCTTGGGAGGGTCAGTTCTAGTGTGTTGGGCGTATAGGTCATGTAATTGTCATAGTATTCCTCTGGGACATAAGGACATTTATTAGACTTAGGGTCATTATGTTCCTTAATCCTTGGTCCTAGAGGTCATTTAGGGTTCCCCTTAAACCCTTAAAAGTATGATTATCCACAACTAGATATGAAAATAAGGCCTAAGGTCCATTCGGTCCAGACATTCTTCAATATATATTTGTTTTATTCCTCATTTGTTTCATTCACAATAACATGTGATAACATATATTACAACTTATTTTTTCATTCATGTATTTCAAATAAGATCACTTTTTTGTAATCATATTTTCAGTTATTCTCTTTATGGTACACAATTTCTGGTACTCTATATATGGTACATTTTTTGTAGGAATACTATGTTTCAAATCTCTCCAACAATTTATTCTATAGAAGAATTATTCATATATATTTTCCCCCTCACATCATCAACATCTCTCACAGTATCAAAAATTTATTCACAATGCTCATTTTCCCAATTATATACTCGAAGTTTCTCTGAAAAATAATAGTGAATTGGGTAGTTCAAAATCAAATATTTGTCCAGGAATTTTAATTTTAAATTTTAATATTTCATTATATTACCTCCTTCAAAACCACATAATAAATATAAGTAACCCAATTTGGTAGGAACATTCATAAAATCATGGAATCAATGATATTTAATTCTTCATAACTAATCATCTATAATCATAATCCATCATTCAAGAATAATTTTGTTTTTAATTTCTAGGTCGACATCCTCTCAATTTATAACTATGGAAACTATTTGTATAGATACTCAAACCTTAGTATGATTACTCATCATAAGAACTCATTTATCCAGTAATAATCTATCCAATATTTTTTTAATATTCTTCATTTCCTTGTTCTCCTCAAACTAGAATAGTTATAAATTTTCCATTTTGAAGTCTTTATATATTACACCTATCAATAATATTAATGGTTACTCATTACTACGTCTATAATCCAATTTTAATTGAAATACATTTGGAAAAACTCTATATAATGAAATATCATCTAAATACATATGTATTGTAATATTATTCCTGTAACACCATGAACCATACTTTTATAATCATGATTTTTGGAGCATTTCATAAAAAAATATCCACTTATTTCACAATCCCTAAAAATGAAATTCATTTACCTTCTACGTTCACTATTAAAAATGATTTTACTAACTTCTGTCGAAATAGTTATTCAGGATGGACACATTCTAATCACCTCTATTAAATATCTAATATCCAAACACCACTGTCCCAAAAAACAATGAAGAATGAATAAGATTATTAGGTGATTATCATATTCATAACCAATGAAAACATTATAAATAACCATTTTTGGTTTAAAATATTCTTTCTTTGTCCAAAAATAATCCAAACCACTTGGTCTCAATATCTATATAGTGGGGATTAAAATATTTTTAATTAATGGGATTTAACCACATTGATATTGGATTCTTTGTTAATGTCTTGTATAATGTTTTTATGAGTAATTAACAATTATATGTTGCTGTTTTTTTATAACGATTTGTTATGATTCAGATTTCCATGTTGAGTATTTATGTGTGAAAATGGGAAGTGTTTACATCAAATAGTAATGAAATAATGTTTTTATGGTTGTTGATATGTGATGGTATAATTCATTGGATGGTCGATGTTGTGTTTTAATGATATTGAGTCATAAATCAAATTTAACTAATCACGTTTAAATAGAAAAATGAGATTTAGATGAGAAATTTTCTGATTTAGAGCATTGGAATCTATATCATTATAGATTAAACAAGATCTACCTGTATTTAATTACAAAAATATGTCTTATGATGTGATTCGTGATTTGAATCATGATTCATCACATTTATTTTTGTGTGAACCATAGTTCATTACAAGGTTTATGGGTGAACAAGATTCATCATGTGGTTTAGATCATGGGAGAAAAATTTATGACATTTTTTAGTGGATAAAAATGTTTAATTTCATGATTTTTTGGTTATCCCATTTCTTTATATGATTTATGAGGTGAATAATGATGAAACATTTATTGAAGGTGAATGTTTAAATGGAAATACAACTGAAATTATTATAATTCAATACAATAGTGTCGGTATATATTATTTATTATTATAGTTGTAATAAAAGTTGAATTGTTTTCCATTTAGTTGTTTTTCCATGTGTTTTTGGATGTTGTTCGATGGGTACTACACTAATATGGTCATTGAAAAAATGAGGATTTTTACTATAGTTGAAATCTTTGGTGGTGATTCCCAAGGTTTGGGAATTCACATTTACAAGTTGTTTATTATGGTGATGAGAAACATAAGATAAATGATATGGTTGGATATGAAAATTACTTTTCATAAGATATAATAGATTAGGTATGAACTATGTCGGTGTTTTAGTGTTGTTTAAAATTGTTGGAATGAATTTCTCTACATAGGATGAATTTGTTTTATAGCCACAAAAACGAATTGTGTTTGGTGTCTTATTGTTGAATATGGTGAGTTGATCTTGTATTAGACCTAATCTGCCATTTGTGAACATTGATATTCTATAACACTGCATGAATTATTCAATCGCTATGATAACTATGTGATTTCCAATGTGGGTTGACCTTGGAGACATGTAAATATGGGTTGTGTAATCTATTCAATTGATAATGATATTAAAATGGAATGTCCTTCTTGAAATTTACATTTTTGAGAATTTCCATGGTTTCCCTTGAGTCCTCAATGAGACCATTACCATACTAAAGGGTGTTACTCCCTTCGTGTAATGAGTTTTTACACGAGAGAAATTATTGATATAAGAGAAACCAATAAGGGTGTTATGTGATGATGATACATATGGGACCATGGTGGGTTCCCTTGTAACTTGATGAACCTATTGATATGCTAAATTGGAGGAATGGGTATCCATGAATGCCATATTGACCTAAAAATCGGAATCAACATTTGGTCTAGTTTGGCTATAATGACTTCAAGTCATTCACTGAAAGGGTTAATAATGATTAAATGAGATGAGGTAGGGAAGATGGACTTTCCTGGTGAAATTTGACATATAAAATGTCATGATTGTTATTTTCTACCCAAAAATGATGGATTATACACACTGTATTAAAATTATTCCATTAGTTCAACTTTTTTGTCTAATGTTGATGATTTCCATGGGTAAATAACATTGGAAAAATAAGTTAAACATTATATGATTAGTCTTATAAGTTATTTTTCCTAGAAATTAGTGATGAAACATTGTGACTATACAACAATCGATATTAAATCATAGGGTTATGTTTTGATGCATGATGATCATGGATAGAACATGGTTACCTTATACGGATCGATGTTGATTCCGAATGAATGTTAAACACCATGGATTACCTCCAATGGATTGGTGGTGACTCCTGGTGACAATATAATTATTAGGACTATTATATATGGTTCAATGATGATGCATGATGACTATTGACACAAAATGATTACCACCAGGGTATAAAAATGATTTCATATGAATACTAAACACTTGATATTACCAAATAGTGTTAGATAATGATATCAAATTATTATTGGTATCCCAGTATTGACATATATTTATTCACTTACAAGGTAATAATATATAGATTCCTTGTTTACTTAAAAGGTTATTTCTTTTTCATTTTCTACTATATAGAAATTGGTAATATGTTCTGTTCGAATTATTATGTCACATTCTCAGAAAAACTACAATATTATATGATGAAGGTTTGGGTCGATTGGTGTTCCATGTCATATCCCATATATCAATGGTTGTTATTTTTTTAAGCTTTCACATTTCATTTTGTTCCTATTAAAATAATATCACACATTTACACCGCATTTAATGGTTATGTATGAGACCATGTTGGAAGTTCACTTCAGTTGGGTGAAACTATGATATTGGATCATTCATCTTGATTGCGTAAATGGGATTGTATTTTGGGAAACGATAAGCCTTGGGGATAAACTAGATCTTCTTGTACATTAATTGCATTCTTGTTTTCAGTTTTTATATATGGTCGTCCTATAAGTCATTAGATGAAATAAATGATTTTTTAATTCCATATTGATTTATTTTTATTAATAATTATTTTAATTGCTTCTTCATACAATGATATTTATTTTAATGGATGGTTGTTATTGTATTTTAAGTGTTATTATGAAGTCCAATATGGGGGTATAGTCTCTCCCAAGTATTTCCCCATACACATTCATCTAGTAAGTATACACTAACATATATAGAGGTTAGAAAATGGTTATGTGGTGAATCCCCATATTAGGTCGCCACTAAATGGCCATGAATTAGTGGAAGGAAGAATAGATGTGGGAATTAAAAACACTGATATGGAATAAAAAATATATAAATGAAATATGAATTATTCCTCAAAAAATAAATTTATGTAAACAATATTTATCATGGAAGAATAATTTGGGTTGAAACATGATTTTTCCAAAAAGTAAGATAAAAATAAAATATATCATTATCATAGAATAATTTTATTAATTAATGAAACATAATTGTCAGATAAGAGTGTTAATTATATAACAAAATTATTTCTGTGAAGAAAAACTCACACAACCTTTTTAAGTGTGTAATAAAAACCCCATGATAAGCATAACATTAAATATAATATTTCATATCATGAAATATAATATTATAATTATACAAAATGAAAATATGGAAATATTTACAATATGTAATAGGAATCATGGTGTATCGTTTTGACATATCACACTAAATTTATATTTGTAAAATAAAATCCCATATAATTACATTTGATTTCCTTGTATTTGTTCCAAAAATCATTTATAAGAAACAAAAATATGATAATAAATAATTTCATAACTATATTCTAAAATAAAATTATTTATAATTTTCCATTATAAATGTTACTGAAATTTATATTTTTTACATTTCTCCAATATTCATATATCATATGGTTTCTATTTTGACAAATTTTACAAGTTTTATTTGAGTGATACCAGTATTAAATATATTTCCAATGCCCATAATTAAATGTTAATTAAATTAACTATAATGTATAAATTATTATTTTTCGTGATTTATTAATTTCCCTTGATAAATTATATACAATATCCTTGAAGAATAATTAAAAATTAAGAATAATTTTATTATTTTCTTACCAATTAAAACATGTTGACTCTATTTTTGATGTAAATATGGATTTTTCATTCCAAAAAAGAGAATTTAAATATTTATTTCATGTTATATTATTAATTATGTTTTCGTATTTATCAATTATTTAAGTTATTTCTATTGTTTAACTACGTGGAAAACCTGATACTAACATGAAAAAATAATGATTAATGAAAGAATATCAGGTGAATTAGATGAAATATAGTTATTGAAGAAGTTTAATGATCATATATAGTTCATATCATTGAGACATATCATTATTTAATTTAATTAGAATGAGTAGTAATTGATTTGAAAATAAAACATAATATGCATATTTTCTTATTACATTTCTTGTTTGACATGGTTGATATTACGACAATTGTTAATAAATCATATTATTAATTGGTTATTAATTTTATGTTAATAAAACTATATTTATTTCAGAAAACCATATATATATTTTAAAAAAATAATAATTACATTCCATGTAATGTGAATATGGAAGGACAAACGAAGATCAATCATTCTATGGAGGCAGTAGTCCACATATTTGCATAGGTTTTGATTTACATGTCTATATAATAGGGGAATTGGTAATATGGATTATAATTATAGAATCTAAAATATTTGATAAATTAAATAATTATATAATAAATTCTTTATTGGGATAATCATTCTTTGATTGTTAATGTAAATGAAACATTTTGTGTCTTAGTGGGTGCATTTCACACATCATACAACTCACATTTTTGTTTATCTTAATGGAATATGTAGGTTGGTTAATACTTGTTATTTAATCATCATAACAAAATAGTGTAATGATTATATTATTATTATCAATATAAAATTTAGAAAATAATTTTCTTTAATAATCAAATATATAATGAAATAGAAAATGAATGGGATTATATGAACTCATCCCTCACTTCTTAGGTTTTCTCCATTACAAATGGAATTAAAACATTGATTGATGGTCTTATGATTTGACCAGAACCTCTGTAAGGTAACTATGATTTCGGAGAAATTTCATTGGTAGTTTTTTTTCAATAGATATTTTTTGGTGTTAGGGGAAAAGAGGAGTGGAATTCCTATTTTATAAGTGAAAATTATGGCATTTTTGTAAATTATAAAAATATTTCAATAATAGGAAATAACTCTAAAAGAAATTGGATGAAAAATGATAAACTATATAGATTAAAATTTATTTCATCATTCAATTACTTGTAACATCATTCCCAAGAATATTTAAAACATGTTTTATGTCTCATACACTTCAATTTTTTTACTTTTCCCATTTTTTTCTTTATTGAGGAAGCTGTTTTTCACAAAAGGTAGTTTAATAATTACACATACAATTAAATTAAGAAATATGAAATATATTGGATAGCATGATTTTAAATTTTAAATCCATTTCATCTCATACCACTTCTTTATGATTCAACAATTAATTTAAATATTAAAAATATATAATGTATTAAAATGATTTTTGAGAAAATAATACTCATGTTCTAACATATTAGTCATATGATTTTATTTCAAACATAATACCGTCAAAAATATAATTTCACTTATAAAAAATTATTTATTCATGATTAATTAATCATTTTGATTATACAGAGATCCATACGAAAGCATCATATCTGATATACATTAAAAAACAGTATTTTAACTATTCATCTAATGAAAAAATTATATTATAATAAAAAAATCAGTTATGATTATATTGTTAATGATAATAAAAAACATATTTTCATTTTCTAAGATTAAATATATGAAATTTTATAATTCAATATATAAATAGAAACTCAAAATATATTATAAAATTTTTCATATTAGAAAATAAAATTTTAAAATAAAAAAATAGTATTCTAGTTTCCAATGAATTACTAATGATTTTTTGGTAATTTATTACTAATATTTTAATTATATGTTATTATTATTTAATCATAATATAAATATTTTTTTGATATAAAACACAAATTTTTTAATATATATTTCAAAGAATTAAAGGATTTTTGATGTTGTTTTAGTTATACTACATGAATTTCATTAGTATTGAAAGTGGAATTTATTTTCATTATTAATATATTTAATAATTTGATTAATTATATTCATGGATTGAAAATTAAAAATTTTGTTCATAAAAATAATTAATTTATATATTTTACTTACAAATATCATTGTTTTTGTTTTTATAAAGTGTTTCATGTGGAGAAAGATGTTGAACACAATATTTATTTAATTAAAATATATAGTGAAATTTCAGGTAATTAATCATTAATGGAAATGTTACCATGTATTAAAAAATAAATGAATTTAATGAAGATCATTTTAATACTGTTCTGAATATCATGGGAAAGAATAAATTATATGCCCAATTTATAATGCGTGAAGTCAGGTTGCAGGTGGTAACATTACTAAATCGTGTAGTTTGAAGACATTGTTTATATATTTATACATGACTGATATATTTGAATGAAGAATGTCTTAGATAATACACTATATTAGAGTACCATAATTTTATAGGATTTGATGGGCACTATCAATTCTATGAGGTAAATTTCTCTAGAAAGATAAATCTATTATCAATGTTAACTCAAAAAGGAGTCAAGTTCCCCTGGATAGATGAAAATAAATAAAATTTCATTGATCTAAAAAAATGTTGGCCTTATTTAAGATGCCTACACTATTTTTAATTTAAATTTATTTAATATAAATTGATTCCTTAATAATGGTATATGGATTTTTACTCATATAGAATGATAACTTGGTAGATTCAAGAATCCCCTAATAAAATATTCCTTGAAAAATTACCATATTCTTGATTTAAGGATATCACTAATAATATTTTCATTGAACATATTATTGATTTATTAAATGGTTAAAATTGTTAAATATATAAATATTAATAAAAAATTATTAACATATATTTTCATACATAACAAGTATAAAATGAAAATAAATAGATGGTTATTTTTTGATTAAACACTATGATTTCTCACCAAATTGTCATCCTGGGAAGGGAAACATGGTTTTTGATGCACTGACTAGTGTGCTGCAGGCTACATCATACATGATGACTGTTTGGAGTGACCTAATACTCAGGCATTTTCAATGGATTGTCATTTAAAAACTAAGGAAATGAAAAAAAATCCATTTTCCCTTATACTTGCTCAAACATCCATCTATGGAAATATCACGAGTGAAAGTATATCATATGTCCACATAATAATTTTAGGAATATTATGGAGTTAATCTTTTAAATTTATGGAAATATTATTTTTTTGATGTGAATATATTTTCTAAATAAATCAAAATTTATGAACGAGTTGTTGGATGATGCCAGTATCTCATCATTATCCTTCCATCCAGAAATCAAAATGATGTGTAAACTTATCAAAAATCATTTATGGGGAAAAAAATATATATGGACATTACAATGTATTTATCTTAGTTCTTGATATACCACATGATTAAGGTGGATGAAAAAAAATTTATGTGGATAATGAAAAAATTACCTATAATTGAGAAAAGATGGGAGGACGTAAGGGGGGATTATTCTGAATGTTTTCTAAATACCAATAAATGCCAAAATTCCATTTTCATTATAGAATAACACCTTATTAAGACACCACATTTCATTTCTATTTATTAATATTTATCACTCGATCTATATTACAGGATGCACAAAATTAATGTTCTATGAAAAAATGGAGTATTAAGATCAATTTTACCTCATCAATATCTGAGTATTACTTCTAAATTGATGATAATTCTTCAGTTATATTTTGATAATGAATTATGTTAATGAGTCTTTTTATCCACATTAGAATGAAGGTGTATCTGAAATGAGAATTCAAACTCATAATGATATGTTGAGGTACTATTCGTTGGATTTCAATGGATGTTGGTATAAATAATTTTCCCAAGTATAGTTAAAATATATAAAAATAAGTTAATATATAATTAAAATGGAACTCTTTGATTTAAAAAAATGTATTGATTAAAAATAAAGGTTAACTCAACCACTTTTTTTAAAATGATTTGTGAAGTAATAGATAAATTATTTCATAGAATATCAACATGGAAGAGGGTAATGAAATTCTAGAAGAAATGAAAGTTGATACATAGATGCATCAACCCTTTTTAAATTCTTAATAATGTGGGAATGATAAATTATTATCTTAAAAATCCAGTAATCCTCTCTCAATTTCATGATGTGTTCAATGCATCACTTTTGTGGATTTTCATACTTTACCTTCAAAAGTATTTAACTCAAATTTAGAAAAACATGAACAAGACCTATCTTATGTTGAATAAATGATAAAAATTGTGGATTGAAAATATAATGACATAATACAAAAAATATTCACCAAGCTAATGTTTTATGTTGGAATCCAATGTCATGGACGGAACATGAGAAACTGATGATTTAAAGAGGAATAAACACCATTTTTTTAGTTTAATGAAATTTCAATGGAGGAATTTTTTTATTGGGGGTAGAATGTAACTCCCTAAATTTTTTAATGTATTATTAATATATATATATATTATTGTTAATTTTTTATATCACACAAAATACAAAACTAAAATGAAACATGACATATTTTATTGAGATACAATATTACATTATAGGATAAACATTAACAGAATATGAAAACAAAATATAAAATGAAGTTAATAAAACTACAAGGGTAATAAAAAAAATAATTTGAAAGTACATAAACATGTAATCAATATACTCATATGTTTTATGATAATTTCATAACCATAATTAAAACTATGGATATAAGTCAGAGTAATATAAATATCACAGAATTATTTTGGGACAAGTAAAATAAAAATATGAATGATTTTAAATAATATATGTAATTATTTATAGAGTAATGAAATATTGTTATTATATATATAGTCCTTGGAAAATTAATAATTAGATATATGGTTGTTTAGTATATTATTTAATTTGGTTGTGTATTTGAAAATAATAAGCTTTTATATTGAAATAAGATGAAAATATATAATTAATATTTTTTATTATGGTGATATTTTTCTATATTACAAAATATTATTATTATTATTATATTTCATGTGTGTCAATATATTTTAAATAATTATTCTATTAATAAATTATTATTAAAATTAATTGTTTATAATATGAATAATTATTTTTCATAGCATGTGGTTGATATTGTATAATATAAAAATGATATTATTCAAATAACTATTTTTTACGCATATTGTATTATTGTATTAATAAATTAAACTGATTTTTTTAATAATGAATATAATATCATGTTTCACTAAATTAAAAAAAATAACATTGATTTAATTTCTAATTAATATTAAATTAGATTATGAACATAGAATGTTTAAACAATATTTTTCTAAACCAATAATTTATCCTAAAAAATATAAATATCACTTTGATGATAAATTTCATATTTTATGAATTTTATTTATATTAATTCAAGTCAATTTTTTTAATTCATATATTTAAATTAGTTATTAAGAGTAATTTTTAGATATAAAAATTATTTACTAAGGAAAACATGAGTTGTTACGGTAGAAGTAAAATGAGAAAGTGGGTTTGACTAAGTTGTAATGAATTAAAATATCCTAAATCCCTATCTATAAATATGTATATAATGGATATACTAAGAAACCACATGCCACCACTATCATTATCCACTTTACATTGAATGTTAATTTAAAATGGGAACTATATACCATATAAATTCAATATTTGGGGAAATCTATGTATCAAATTAAACCCTTGAATTTAAAATTAATATATCCTATAATATTATTATAAAAATCATACAATATTGTGATTTTATAATATTATAATCATTATGCTTCTAATGAAATGATTCTTTTACTATATAACACTATACTCTAAATGATTCATTATTATAACATGTTATCATTTGCATCCATTTGACATACTAGATGAATATTGTTTTGTCAATATCACCATTGTCATGATGATTGAAAATAAATACTATAACAACAATAATATTTGATAATAATGTTTAAAATATTTATGTAATTAGATAATTAATGGTTGAATGAAAAAATTGTTGATCTATATTATGTAACTCAGTGTTATCTATAAATTACCCAATATATGTTCATTATATATTCGATTCTCCGGAACTATACCCATCGAATCCATAAAATGAATAGGGGGTAAATCAACTATTGAAACAAAATTATTCAAATAATATGGTGAATATATGATTCATTAACATTATATCATATAATGTTAACCTTCATCTCTATTAAAAAAACATGATATGATCTAAATTGATAACATCATAAGATGAAAATAAAAAAACTAAACAAATTTTGTATAATAAATGATTATAATTGTAATGAAAAATACCCAAATTTCTATTTACATTGAGTTTTCATGATTTTTTTATGAATTTCATAGGATATATATGATATTGGTCATCCGGAGGAACACAATGTCATACTAGTGTGAATAGTGTTGCTGTTTGAGATTGGTAAATCTGTGAACATGGCCAAATCCATTTTGGGTGTGTATTTTGGAATTTGTTTGTGGTTATTGACGCACCATGGTGTGTAAAATGGAAGTGGTCTCCAATTATATGGGTGTCTAGCATTTAGTATGGGTTTCCCTACTTGTCCTCCATGTATGGGTAACATGATTAATCATAATGTGAGTTGTTTTTCATATAATTTAAATAACATTACATTTTTTACAGTTCTTCTTTAGTGAAACAAGCGTAGTAAAATGGATTAAATAACCATTTTAGATGATGTTTTGAATTTAGAATCTACCCTAGATAGAATAGGAACTACTGAAATGACATGGTATAACTATTTTGACTGATATGGTGGTGAGTTGTGGAGGAATTGAAGGAGACACTAAGATTCATTCATGATTGTGACAAAACTAGGGGAAGGGTAAAACGCCCCAAATAGATGCATCCAGGATCAGGTCATAAAATAATGTTTATCTTTTTCTTTAAAAAGATAAACAAATACCATACACTTATTACAGTCCGGAAATTTTTTGGTCTAGGTTCTAGAAAATTATACTACATCATACAAATTATCATAGTTATAACAAAATAAAACAAATTAAATAGTGTGAACTAAATACATATGTGCTGATTTATGACCTATAAGTTCTATGATAATAATGAAAATCTTTTAAAAATAATACGATGATCTTTTAATTTCCTTGTAATATTTTTAAAACTCATTTAAATACCATTTATCGAGTATTTATTATAAAATTAATTTTGAAAAATAATTTTTATATTTTTTTGAAAATATCAAAAAAAATTATTGATATCACTTATTATTTTAAAACAATTATACATTGAAAATATATACACACTTAAAATTTTGTAAAAATAAACTAGTTATTTTTTAAAAACATTATGGAAGACATTGAAAACAAAACAATGGGTTCACTTGAAACATTTAAGGCTTTCATAAGCCTCCGCAGTTGATGAGGGATGGGTTCACTCCCAAATTACTTAAAAAAATTACAACATCCAAGTTCTAAGACTTTTATAATTATTTTAATTATTATTTATTTAAAGATATTTTATTTAGTGGGGTACCTACATTGAAAACAATGAACACATATTCAAATATGTTTTAAACACATTTACACATTTAAATTAATTAATAAAAACATTAATAAATTTGAGAAACTAATTTTTAGAACATTCAGACATCTCATAAATACATTGAATGATAATGAATGAATAGTTAACATTATTTTATATTAAATTTCATTTAAAAAAATCATAAAAGATTTAATTCTCTTATTTGACTCAAATGAAGACAAAACCATCACGTGATCTCTCTTATATCGGCCATAACTCATGAAGATGGATCTTTTTTCACATTACACACTCTACCTCTAAGAGAGACATGATGTCCCTAAATCGAATTCACCTCGATTATTCATTTATTTAGATTTTTATAATTTAGTTTTAAACCAATTATTATATTTAGGTATATCCTTAATATTTTTAAAATTATATTCATATTAAATTTTAACAAAACAATATTTTTAAATAAATATAATTTCTTATTTAATTATAAAATATATTTCCTTTAATTTTTTTTATCATTTATATAATTTCCATTTAATAAAATAACATAATTTATATACATATAATACATTGAATAATTTTTAATATAAATAAATTCATGATATTTTTTAATTGTATCTTATTTTTATGAAATATTATTAATATTTTTTCTTTAAAAATAATAAAAATTTAATAGTAAAATATGTCTACTGAAAAAATCTCAATGAATATTCAAATATTTTAATGATAATTTTTAATTTTTATATTTAAATAATATTACATTTATTTATTACATTTATTTTTTTAAATGATATAAGTATTACATGTAAATAAAAATAATTATTTATAATAATTATATATTCTTTTAAAATAAAATTTAATCTCTTATAGATAAATTAATTAAATCTTAATATTTATAGTAACATATTATTTTAGATAATATAAAAAAATGTTTATATAAAAATATTTATAATATAAATTATTTATTTAATTAAATATTATTTAAATTTTTAATTTAATGAAATATAAATTTCATAAAAGATTGAGCTAATTAAAAGTTATATTTTATAATTATAAAAATATAACTTAATAAATCAATGTTTGTATTGATTATAAATTATTAAATTTAAAAAAATCATTTTTAAAATTTAATATATAATAATATATTTCCTAGGATGTTAGTTTCTCCCACTGTTAATTTAATTACACCCTCGCAATCCATTCATCAAGCTTAAGAAAATTAGGAATTTATGTTTCATGAATTAAGAAAACTAGAATTTATATGGGAAAATCATTTTCTAATGAAAATTATATCATATATATTTTGATTTCTTAAAAAAGAAAACATCTAGTCTGAAAATTTTTCTACATCATTTCTCTAATACAAATTATAACTCCCTAATACCACACTTTCGGGTTTAGCTCATAAAATGATATATATTTTTTAATAGAAACAAAACAAATACACAAAATTTATTATACTCTTGGAAAATTTACAATCTATGTTCTAGATAATTAGATAAAATCTTATAAATTATCAGAGCTGTAATACAGTAAAACAATTTGTTTCATCTTTGCTAGCTACATATGTGATGATGCCCGAATTGGAGCTTCTATTATTCCTATGAAATGTTTTTCAAAATAATAGGATGTGTATTTAATTTTCATGTATTTGTTTTTAAAATCATTGAAACATAATTTATGAAATATTCATTAAAAAATTACTTTTATCAAATAATTTTGAAATTATATTTTGAATATAATGTAAATATAATTAAAATCACTTACTCTTATCAAAATACATTAAAACATTGAAAATATTTTTGCTTTGAAATTTTTTAAAAATAAACTACTGCTTTTAAAATAACATTATACAATATTTTGAAAAAAAACAATGGGGTCACATGAAACATTGAAGGTGGTCCTGGGCCTACCCACTTGATTATGGATGGTTCCACTACCCAATTCAGTACAGTATTTAAAATGAGCATGACTTCGATCTTATAAAAATATGTTAAGCCTCATTTATTTTTAACTAAATTGTTCACTGGGTTTCTTACTTTAATAACATTGACTACAGATTCACATATGTAGTAAATAATTTTAGACTTTAACATAATTTGGATTTTTTTAGAAAAATTAGAGAAACTGAAATTCTTCACTTTTACAAAAATCAAAAATACATATAATTCCAATAGAAAATAAATAACATTATTTTACATTAAATTTCAGTCCTTAAATTCATAAAAGGAAATTGGAAATTTATTTTAATTAAAGGGTTAAATTATTCCTTGTATATGTACTTAAAACAAAGACTTGAAAAAACATTTAAACCTGTACATGAAAGAATTTTCTCAAATTATATATAATGGCCATATCATCTTATATAAATGACATTCATGAATGTATAAATTATTTTTCTCACATAAATGGATAGTATTAATATAATTTATAAAATACTCATAGACTAATATCATTCAATTATAATAATAGGGATTTTGATACAATAAAAATACCTTTTAGAATAAGAACAAGTGTTATAAACATTTATTATTTTATGTGATATGAATTATTGATATTTTAAAAATCCAAATAAAAATTTAAAACTCAAATATAATCAATAATTTAAATCATAGTTTCTTTCTAAATTTATTTAAACTAAAAATTTTGTTATTTATATAAAATAATTAAAATAATAATTTAAAAATATAATAAATATGATCAAACAAATAAATAATTACACAATCCCTTAAATCAATTAATAATTAAATATAAAAACAATAATTTCAATAAATTGTTTAATATTGAAAATTTTTTCATTATGTGTTTCATAAATCAAACCCCTTTCTTAAAATAAAATTTTATAGGCTGAAAATAGAATTATTTTGTACATAAATAATTTTCAATAAATCAAAATAGTTTTTCTAAAAAAACATAGATAATAATGTTTAAATTCCCAGTAAAAATATTAATTTTAAATTTTATATATTTCATTATACTCCAAAAAACACCTAAGTCCCTTCTCACTTATTTTATCTCACTTAGTTAGCACAAATATGTAAACAATGAGTTGTGATGCTGGTTCTTGCATTGACACTCAATCAATCCAAAAAATATAATTTATTTCAGGTTTTCCAATTTATATTTAATGATTTGATTATCGACCAACATGGGATTCTAATATATATATATATATATATAAATTATGATTTGAGAAGAATACATTAGATGATCTCAGTTTAATTCCAACATATAAATTGATTGTTAATGTTGAAGACACTAATGGAAGGGAAAATTTAATGCATAAATGAAAGAAATCCTAATGTAGAAGAAGATAATAACCAAATAAAAAAATATTTATTACATGGAGAGGATAACATACATACATAGAAAACATTAAATTGGATATAATATATATTTATATATATTTGTGTGTGTGCCACAATGTATTTTTGAAACTGGTTTAACACAAGAAAACCAACATAAATATTTGGAAATTGATTTGTTACGAACAATCGAAACATATATAAAGAAGAATTAAATCATAATATATTAAATAAATTCATTTAAATGAGAAATATATATAGGTTATGGATGAATGATGATTGAAAACATCAATGGGTGATGGAATTGGCCAATTAAGTAACTATTAACCCGATTTTGACACATAGAATGAATATTAACACAATAAAATTAAATATACATATCTACAAGTCAATTTACAGATGAAATTGAGAGGAAACAGTTCTCCCAACTCAGATATGGTGTTGTATTTTCCTTTTATCCTCATTTGTTGTAGCTTAAACCTTATTTTTATGAATAAACTATACAAGGTCCTAATATGTCATATCACTATGTGACAATCGATTCCTCTTAAAAAGATAAACTCCTCCGCTTCAACTTTATTAAAGAAGAATTCAATGCCAGATCTCTCCTATGTTGTCCTCAGCTCCAAGATATGAACTTCTTTTCCCCCAATTCTCTCGGTCACCTCGAATATAATGATGTCCCCATATTAAAATCATCTCAATTATTCTTTAATTTTATTAATTTTATATGATTTCATTATATAAACAGTATTTATTATTTTGTATTAAATATAATTTTATATAAATATATTCATATCAATTTTTTTTAAATCATAATTCTAAAAAAATAAATTTAATTATTTACATATAAATTACATTACTATTAATTTTGGTTGTCATTATTTATATAATTTTATTTTAATAGAATATAAAAATATGTATACACTTAATAATTTTAATTATTCTAAAATAAAATTAATTTATTTGCTCTATAAATTATCAATAATTTCATGGAAATATTATTAAAAAAATTTATCCTAAAATAATAAATATTTTATAATTAAATTTATTGATTTAAAATTTCACCAAGAATATTCAAATATTTTCATAACATCATTTCTTTAATATATTTAAATCATATTAATTTTCATTATCATTTTTACAAATTATATTAATTGTTATAAATATTATATGTAACTATAAATAATAATTTATAATAATTTTATAATCCAATCAAAAAAATTTAATTTTTAACAAAACACAATCAAATAATTTAATATATACTAAAATATTAACTTAATAAATATAAAACTACTTTTATATAATCATTATTTATAATTTAAAATATTAATTTAATAAAATAAATTTAAAATATTAATTTAATAAGATATTATTTTCACAAAATAATGAGATAGTTTAATCTTATATTATATATTTTGAAATATATAACTTAATAAAACAATTTAGTAATTGATTATAAATTAATAAATTTAATAAAATATTTTTAAAAGAATAATATAAGCCTATATTTCAGGAGATGTTACAAAGGGTGTCTTTAGGAAATATTTTTTTGTGGTCTTTCAAAGTAGTGATGGATTTATACCTAATCCAATATAGAGGCCTTAGTGGCGGTCATGTGTGGTTTCTAAAGCCATCTCAGTGTATATTTTTGTTGAATAAGGGCCAATGGTTAGTCCTATTTATTTTTTTATGGCTATGTTTGATATCCTTTTTTATGTAATGGAATATCTAAGATCATAATTTTTAAGTATGAGTCAACATTTGGAGTAGCAAGAGTGTAATGTCTAATCACTCTTAAATATTTCATATATATCATGTGAGGGTAGTTTTTTATAATATAATTTTCCCAACGTAAATTGACTAAAAACAGTATTAGTGAATGTAAATCAAAATAAAATTAAAATTCATGAAATTTAATTTAATATCTATGAAAATGGAAATAACCCTTAATAATCACAAATAAAATTAGTATTGAATTGTGATTTTATGGTTATCCAAAAATTATGAAATCCAAAATTTCCTCCAATGTATTGAATGGAATAAGAATCTAGGTAATTATTAAGAATCAAAATAATTTATATAATAATAAGGAAATTATCAAATATAATAGAAAAAATTAGTGATTTTGACTGATAATTATTTTTTCATGTGGGAAAATTAATAGAATGAAATGATATATTCGATTTATATTGTAGATTATATTATTTCATTATTATTTTCTAAATAGAGTGATGACTAATATCCTATGAATATGATCATTAATATTCTTGTTCTAGATAATTTAAAATCCTTATTAAAAAATTGGATATGTGATGTGAATAATGAATTTGACATATTGCATTGGAATGGAATATGAAAATAAATGGAATAAATATTGAATTATTTTTTCCACTTTCTGATAATTTGATCTCCCTGATTTGGGTATTTAATGATGCATGTTTTTCAATTTTGTGATCATCCCATTTAGTTTTCAAAATTTTAGTTTTTTATGACATTATTGTTATTATTCTTTAATATTGAGAACATCTCTTGAAATTAAATAATAAAGAATGATTCTAACTAAATAAAATGTTAGAATAATATTAATCACAAATAATTTGGATCTCCCGATAATATTGTATTCCTAGTATATGGTTACTGGATATTGATTTATAGTTTTGGATTTGAAAATTGATGTGGTGTTATTGTTGTTTCCTCATGTCATAGAATGTGGATTGAATTGTGTGAATGTGGGAATCTAATAAAATTATTTTAATTTGATATGGGATAGAATTTAATAGGTGTGCGATGGAATTTAATATCAATTTATTAATATATGAATTTAAGGATAAAATAATTGTGATTATAAAGGATTTAATTAATGTAAGTGATGTCTAATAATGGTTTTACAATAATAATGGAAAAAATTGAATTATAAACATAATATTTTGGTGATATATTAGTAATTTTAAAAGGGAATGATTTAGTATGGATGAAACATTGGTTGTCCTAGTTCATTGTGTGTCTATTTCATATATATTTTAATGGTTATAATAGACATTCAGTTGTCTTATGGTGGGGAAGTGATATTTTAATTTGTCAATTGGTTCCCTATTTTTTGGTCCTCTAGTTCGGTATAATGGTTATCTATTATAAATTGTTTTTTATTTTGATTTAAAAATGATCCCCAACTATGTCGATCAGATTATATTAACAAAAAAAAATTGGTTCCATGTCGCTTCCCCAATTTCTGGGATTCCAAAGGAGGATGGATGTATATACCCTTTACCCTACTCTCCCTATATTATTAGACACACTGTGGTGGAATAAGGTTTGTAAGATCACTCATTGTATTTAATTAATATGTGGTATATCCCCTAATGCTGAGCTAATCATGTGAAGGTGGCGTAGTAGGGGTTATATATGGTAGGAGTAGGGAATAATGTTAATGTCATTATTTTTTATGATAACTTACTTCTCTATTATTGATGTGATTAATGGGGATGTCATTTTTTTTATTAGTGGATGATATGATACTATTATTTTCCATGATTTTAACGTATCATGTATAACCATGAATGATGTAGGGTTGGTAGGATTGTGACCCAACTCAAATAACATGTGATGATATGAGTGTAGAAGAAATTTCATATTTTTTTAAGGAACAAACATATAAAGAAGTGGTTTCATGGGAACTATGATTAAATTTATCAAATTATTATCAAATTATTCATGAATGTGATACTTAGTGAGTGGGAACTAGTGAGAATTAGAACAGGGAGTTAACCTAATTGGGCCTTGTCAGTTCTACTTTTTAGTCACTAGAAGATTATTAATCTTTTGTCACATTTTTACGACAGGTCTTGTGAAGGATCATTTAAAAATAGACATGATGTGATCTCTATATTTATATATAAATTTTATTCATTGGTTTTATTAGGGTTTTAGTGATTAAAATACACTAGCCCAACATGGTTCTTGAGTTTCGATTTAGGGTTGGTTCTTAAGAATCATTTTGGAATTTAATTTTTGATATTCATTCTAAATGACAAGATATTTTTGTTATAGTTATTATATTGGATCCTTTATTTTTTTATATGATATTATCATAATTTATGGTTCTATCATATCTATTATACTCAATTTAAATTATAATTAAAATTCCTCCAAATGTGTGTGTTATACCCTTGATGTTAGTCGCTAACATGTGGCCTATTTGAGTTGGGCTTCATGAGTCACACCTTCTCATCACTATGGGAAAACCAGTGGTACCTCTGTAGGGGTTCGTGACAATGTGGTATCAAAAGATATAGTTGGGGGATATGATGGATATAAGAGGTAGTTTCTCAATGGAAGACATGGTTTGGTTGGGAAATATAATTTTGTGATCACTGTGCATGGCATAGGCTAGGAAGAACAACTAAGAAAAGTGATTTAATATTCACCAATGATTGGATGCAAGGATCCATAGTCTAACGAATGATGAATATATATGGTACCACATAAAGAGTAGAGACCTAGGAATGGTACCCTCATCATACCTGTTTGTTATTTTTTTGGATGGAAATGTCATGTGAACTAATGGAACCTAATTAAAATTATTTGAATCCATTTTATGTTATCATTATTATGGTGTTATTTTTTATGGTAATGTATGTTATTGATTTATGAATACGCATATGGATAACATTTCACCTAACATGATGAATTATATCATGATGTATTTTAAGGTTGTATAGAAAAGACATAGCCAACCAAAGAGTATAGTATCATGTAACTACAAATATATTTTCTTGATTTCTATGCATAAAAAACATTATATGTATTGATTAAAATTACATAACTTGGGTTAGGTGTAATTAAATTATATGTTTTTTAATAATTTTTATTTCAATTTATATTAATCATAATTAATAATTATTCCTAAAAAAATTACCTTATAAAAATGGTTGGAAGGTCTCTAATAGTGTTCATTTAACTGGTTTGGATATTTAGGAAAATTTTTATTAATATTGTAATTTAAATAAATATTTGAAATATTTTATCTAGATTATTTTAAAAAATTTATTTAAAGGTTACCATTCATATTTTTATTTTATAAAATGTTTTTCATACTTTTCATTAAGGGAAAGATAAATAATTAAAAATAATAATTTTGAAATGGGATTTATTAGGTTTATAATTGATAAAACGATTAAATTATTATATATACATTGGAACTATTATATATATAAAATTATTTTATATTAAAAACTATTTATTGACATGATAGTGGAAGACGTGGTAAATTAGTAGTGATAATGTAGAACATGAATTTTAGTATCTCTATGATATTTCAATATTCTTCTTTTAATAAATTTTATTTTGTGTATCTAATTTTAATATAACCCCCATTGAATGATGTGTATTTAACGTTTTTAATATATTCATTATTATTATGGTTGAATGATGACAATATCTCACATAATTATATATTAATTATTCTTTTTTACTAGGTGGTATCATCGAACAATAAAAACATGAAAAATAATGGATCTTACTCCAAAATGATTAATACATAATATATTGTTTCTCTATATTGATGTGTGGTTGTGGTTTTCAAAAATTAGGTCATGGTGTTTTATATTTTCTACTGTGTATAATGATGATAATATAAAGTGATTTTGGGATTCTTGTTAAATTCTTTTTTGGAGAAATGGGCTAGAAAGGAATAGTTGTGGGTTCAAATTTAAAATAAAGAAATTAATATCTACATTGAATGATTATATAATTAGAAATATAATTTCTAGGATTAATTTTGGTGATATCTTATAATGGGTTCTATATTAATATTAAGAATAAATGGGATGATACATACAATATTAGTTAGAGAATATAAATATATAATCCAAAAAAAATGAATGAATAAAAATGTTATAGAAATTATTTTCATCATTTTTTGTTCAATTTAATTGTTTTTTGTAATAGTGGAAGAAGATGTTTGAATTAATAATGGCGGAGTAACAAGTTAGTGATCCATGATAAGGTTTCTTTTTTAGAACACTATTTTTGGTTATTATTTATATCTATTTTAGTATGGATTTTATTGTTATATTAAAATTCACCCCACATGAGCTATGTAATTTATACTAATGCCAAATATTTGGGTGTCAATTTATTTCCCTAGCATATAGGTTTCTTAGAATATATGGGATTCTTCAACTATTAAACGCCCTGCCTATCTTTGAATATGTGATGTGACTACCCCAGATTTGTATTATATTGCAAGGTTCATGAGTGACATGTTGTTTACACATTGATTTTTTCATGACGATGTTATGGTAATGTGGTGGGGGTGGTTATTTTCAGATGATGGTATGCAATTAATTTATTTTAGGATCAAAATTCCCTAAAACTAAGTTCATATGATGTGGTGGATGTGGTATGTGGTTGAGGATGTGGACATGGTAATTTTTATAATATTTTCCATAATGAAAACATGGTATGGTTTACCTTAAGAGTGTTGGTATTTGTAGGGTTCTGATATGAAGCATATCGGATAAGATGGAATATGATAACAGCACAATGGATATTAGGGTGTACTAGTGTTAAATAAGTTTGTGATTTTATTTTGGGGGACAAATTATTAAAATCCATTAAAATTATTTTAACATTGTATAATGTCATATAAGTAAATTGAGACCAGCTGATACTGGAAATGCATATATTATTTATATTTGAATTTTTGTTCAATTCATTGTATTATTTATCTATTGTTTCACACATTTTAATGAGAGGTACTATGTAGGATCTTCTATGTATACAATTTTTTCTCACTATAAATATAGATAATTATATCATTGGTGTTCCCAAGGGTTTTGATGACTGATATGGAATATGCGTGCTTAGAACATGGGTTGCTATCTAAAGTTTCTTAATAGTTCATTTATGTAATGGTTTATTTTCAAGATTCTATAAATATGAAATGGGATGGATTGTTATATATATTTATATTTGATCATAGAAAATTTTATATGATGTGGTGTGGATCATTTTTTCTTGTTATATATCAATATTGTAATTTATATTATGATCGATATTCCCTAATTATATAGTTCATTACCTTGATCGTAGTCACCATTCTGGGGCCCATTGAAGAGAGGAATTCTGGTAACTCATTATAATTAATATATTTTTATATATTGAATAAATATTACGTTAGTGATACTAGGTTACACATGGAATGGGTAGATGAAAAAATTGATTTATATTAGATCTACTCATTACCCACAATTGATTTTTTATGGGAGAGAATGTATTGAATTTTATCAAACATCCCAAGATTATTATCTCTGAAGTAGATAATTAAGGATTCACAACACCCACATGTATTTCAAACATGGGTTCTCTTTTTAATAACTTATTTTTGGACTCTTAATAGAGTTTTTCCTATAGAAATAATTATTTTTAAATAAAAAGGATTCTCCAATAAATTCTCTCTAATAAAAGAGAGAACTATCATATTCCATCATCATGGTTTGATTCATTTAAAAAAACCTTCTTTTCATAAATTCAAAAACAAAATTCATTTATGGTTTTCTGGTGACCATATTTCAGTATCAATTGCATGTTTTTCAAGATAATCATCCAACCATTAATTTCTTTATTCATCAACATTATCCATTCTTCTAAAGCACTTAATATTTTTTCTATACATGTATTTATTATGGTTTATCTTTTAATTGGTATAAAATTATCATAATTAAATAATTTTACAAATAAAATAAATAAGTTCTAAATAATGTCTCTAATAATTAATAAAAATGTCATGCAATAATTTAAAAAATACGTTTCATCCCATTTAAAAATATATACCTTCTAGATTTTAATATTTTTACATCCATTCAATGTTGATCCAATGACCGTGATTCTGAGAATGACACCATTTCAGTACTTATTTTTCCTTTATTTTTCATATTTTACTTTTTTTAATTTGAACTAGAAATTCATGTAGAGAGAAATCTCTTTATCCAATATATATATCCATTCTCCTTTTTTAACATGATAACAGTTTCAACATCTTAATAATTATATTTTATTTCGTGAACCTATACATGTTTTTTAGATATTTGATACAAATTTATTTGATATGGAAGCATAAATATAAGTCCATTATAATTATTTTAATGTTTATTAAATCCTAAATTAATTTATTCCAATTGTTCAAATAATTTTATTTGTCTTCAAACTGGGGTTTTCAAGTTATCTTCATTGAACAGGTTAACTCCCCCTTAATATATTCCTCCAATAACTTCAATGTTCAATGTAAAGTTAATTTTGGAACAAAAAAATTTCCTTCATATGCCCAAATCCTTCTTACAAACCTATATTTAAATAGAAAGAATAATTTCTTTTGTGACACATATGTTGTCTAAAAATGAGTGTCTATATTATAATATCTTTATAATCATAAATCATAACTTTTTTTGATGATTTTTTTTGAAACCAATAAATAATCGTCTTTATATTTGAAATATTTTGATCCTTAATAGTGTATTTTGTAGTTATGAGTTTTTATAAATGTTTTATTTCTCATAAATCTGAATATTTCGGAATTATATTTTTTTGGTTATATCAATCATCCTACTTAAATTATTATTCTACATAACAATTTTAGCTATATTATTATCCTCTGAGGATGACCATTATTGATAATTTTGGGCCTTACATTACATAGATCATTAAAAAATATATAGAATTGAGTTTCATATGATTAATATATTTTGATAAACTTTAAAAAGTTATTCAAATGATCAAATTCATTACCATTAACCTTTACTATTTTTTAATGATTAGTTTTGAATTCTATTCTCCTATTCATGCAAATGGTTTATTTTTTCATTCATTTATAAAAGTATTAATATTACATCTTTATAAACTATTTTTTATTAACGATTAGTCAATAAATTTTTTTATCATCTTTTTCCTTCTCAGGTTTATAAATTGTTCAATGAAATTCCATCACATTTATTATATGATTAGTCTATATCCAGGTTTCCTCAATGTGAAGTTTAGATTTTCTAATTTCATTATTTTTCAAACACAGAGAATTAAATTTTTGAATAAAAAACATCTTAGTAACAACATTAATGGAATTTTTATATTCCACATCACTGTCACCATCATTCACACATCTAGAAAAATATTATATTTCTATATTTTGAGATTTTTTATTTTTTTCTATTGAATATGAAATTTACTAATATTTATTCTCCATCATAGATATTCTTGAATTTTATTCTAATGCGTCACTATATTCATATATCATTTTCATAGAATATTTATGGGAAATTTTCAAAGGACTCTATTATTTGGGAACAAAAATGGTGACCTTACTTTTGTAAATCCCCATTCCACATTTATCCTTTATAGTGAAAAAATACATGAATTAATATAAAATTTAACTTACTTTAACATCAATTTAATGCTCACTAACTTTTTCCCCATAAATTTTCTTATACATTACTTTCTTATGTCCTCGAAAAGTGATATTTCGAACAATTTTTTTTCATTAGATATTTTTATATTCACATTTCATATGTGATGAGTATATTATGAAAACAATCAAGAGATTTTTTTATATACTATTATTCAAAATATGGCACCTTATAATCAAATCACTATGAAACAATTCATTGAATCTATTCCATAATATTTAAATGGTAAAATTTATCCTAAAACCATCTTATTATTATAAAAAGATCATTATACCTTATAAATATCGTACCAACATTTTCTTAACATCACAATTTAAGGTCATCATTCATAAATATTTATATATTTAGTTTTTGTATATGCACTCTCACATTTACTACATAAATATTATTGATCATTTCTTATATGGTTTTAGAAATTCTAATCCTACTAACCTTAAGAAATTCACCTTCATGTATATGCACTCTCACATTTCCTTCGTAAATATTATTGAACATGTCTTAGATGGTTTTATCAATTCCAATCCGACTTACCTTAAGAAATTAACCTTCATGTAATGTTGAAATTATTCTATATCTGGATATCCCATTATTCTCTGTATTATTCATTTCATCATTGATTAAACAAGGACCCACAATCATATTCAAGCTACATTCATATTAGTTTAGTGAAGATCAATCATAATGGATAACATATTTCTTATAATTATATAATTCCATATCAATTAATTATTCAAATTAAATAAAAAAATTCAACTAATATTAAATATGTTATGTATATCCATGAAAAAAAATATTTTTATTTGAACATTATATATGAAAGAGTAAATGTATGAAATATACTTTGATTCCAATTTAGAGGACTATTTAGGAATAGTGTGACCACTGGGGGTGAATTAGTGGATTTCCATTATTATTTTTTCCTCTTTAATCAAACATTAAATATTTAATAGATGGATTTAAATAAATAAAAATTTCTCATACATAGGAATGTAAAATATTAAGATATTTAATACAAAATATTAGTATCTATTTCATGGTATGATCTGGAAATAATAAGATACAAAAAATCCAATAAAAAGTAATATATTTATTTTTACAACAAGAATGATATATCAATCACTTCCATTAGATTATATTCTATTGAATGATCATAAAATTATTACATAGATAATACGATAAATCATGTTTTGAAATAAAAAATCAAAAAATCACTAATAGGATTCAATAGATCATCATTATACTTCTGGAATTCTTCAAACATTCTTCCAGCTAACGAGCTCGTACTCGAGTGGTAAGGGCTCCAAATTGGAATTTAATAGACCCATGTTCAAAATTGGCTGAAGGATAATTTCTGATTTATAATAGTGGTAATGTTGCAAGAACTATTGAAGGCACTTTTTGGTTCAATATCAACCAGAACTATTCACCCAATTTGGGCCTTCAGGCCACCCGTTTTGTCGTACAAGTCTTAGGGCCTTCAGGATATCAAATTCATTCAGGCCTAAGGGCCTCCGAGCCACAGGGTTCATGATGTAGACTAGTTCACCGTAAAGTAGGCCCCAAAAGAGGACTAGAGAAAAAAGAACAGAAGTCACCAAAGGCAGAACAAACCAGATTGGAAAAATGAGAGGATATAGAAACTACCATTTGGACAAGACACTGTGTAGCTTTGTGCAGGACAATGCTAGCCAGTCTACAATGTATGGTTGGAGCTATGAAATCAATGATGCAAAAGCTAGGGAGGGTCAGTTCTAGTGTGTTGGTCCTATATGTATTGTAATGGTCATAGAATTCCTTGGGGCCTTCAGGTCATTTATTGGTCTTTTGGGTCAAGATGTGCCTTATGCCTTGGTCCTACGGGTCATTTAGGGTTCTTATTCAACCCTTAAAAGGAATATTATCCATAACTAGATATGAAAATAAGGCCTAAGGGCCATTCGGTCTAGACATTCTTCAATGTATATTTGTTTGATTCTACATTTTTTTCATTAACAATAAATTGTGATAACATATATTACAAATTATATTTTCATTCATGTATTTATGAAAAGATCACTTTTTTGTAACCATATTTTCAATTATTCTCTTAATGGTACCCTAGTTCTGGTACTCTATATATCGTACATTTTTTGTAGGAATACACTGTGTGGAATCTCCCCAACAATTTATTCTATAAAAAACCTATTCATATATATTATTCCCCCCAACTTCTTCAACGTCTCTCACAGTATCACAAATTGATTCACAGTGCTCATTCTCCAAATTATATACTCGAAGATTCTCTGGAAAATAATAATGAAGTGGGTAGTTCAAAATCAAATATTTTTCCACGAATTTTAATTTTAAATTTTAGTATTTCATTATTTGACCACCTTCAACACCACATGATAAATATAAGTAACCTATTTGGTCGGAACATTCATAAAATAATGGAATCAATGATATTTAATTCTACAGAACTAATCATCTATAATCATAATCCATCATTTAAGAATAATTTGGTTTTTAATCTCTAGGTCGATATCCTCTCAATTCAGAACTATAGAAACAATTTTTATAGATACTCAAACCTTAGTATGATTACTCATCATAAGAACTCATTTATCCAGCAATAATCTATCCAATATTTTTTTAATGTTCTTCCATTTCTTGTTCTCCTCTATCTATAATCCTTGTTAATTTTTTATTTTGAAGTCTTTATAGGTTACAACTATCAATGATATTAACAGTTACTCTTTCCTACGTCTATAATACAATATTAAATGAAATTCATTTGAAAAAACTATATATGATGCACCTTCACCTAAATAACTATGTATTGTAATATTAATCCAATAACACCATAAAATCTACTTTTATACTCATGATTTTTGGAACATTTCAGAATAAAAAATATCCCTTGATTTCCAAATCCCTAAAAACAAAATTCATTTACCTTCAACATTCACTATTAAAAATTATTTTACTATCTTCTATCGAAATTGTTATTCAGGATGGACACATTATAATCTCCTTTATTCACTATCCAACATCCAAACACCTCTGTCCCAGAAAACAATAATGAATGAATAAGAATATTAGGTGATTATCATATTGATTACAAAAGAAAACCTTATAAATAACCATTTTTGGTTAACAATATTCTTTTGTAGTTAAAAAACAATCCAAAACCTCTTGGTCTTAATATCTATATAGTGGGGAGTACAATATTTGTAATTAATTGTATTTAACCACATTGAGATAAGATTCTTTGTTAATGCCTTGTATAATGTTTCTATGAGCAGTTAACAAGTATATGTCGGTGTTTTTTTATAACCATTTTTTATGATTAAGATTTCCATGTTGAGTCTTTATGTGTGAAAATGGGAAGTGATTATATCAAATAATAATGAAATAATGATTTTATGGTTGTTGATATGTGATGGTAAAACTCATTGGATAGTTGATGTTGTGTTTTAATAATAGTGCGTCATAAATAATATTTAACTAATCACGTTTAAATAGAAAATTGAGATTTAGATGAGATATTTGATGATTTAGAGCATTGGAATCTATATCATTGTAGACTAAATAAGATCTGCATGTATTTAATTAGGAAAATATGTCTTAATATGTGATTTGTGAGTTGAATCATGATTCATCATATTTATTTTGGTGTGAACCATAGTTCATTACAAGGTTTAAGGGTGAACAAGATTCATCGTGTGGTTTAGAGCATGTGATAAAAATTAATTACATTTTTCAGGGGATACAAATGTCTAATTTCATGATTATTTGGTTATACCATTTCGTCAAATGATTTATGAGGCGAATAATGATGAAACATTTATTGAAGGTGAATGTTTAAATGGAAATCCAACTGAAATTAAGATAATTCGATACAATAGTTTTGGTATATATTATTTAGTATTACAGTTGTAATCAAAGTGGAATTATTTTCCATTTAGTTGTGTGTCCATGTGTTTTTGGAATTTTTTATGGATACTAAACTAACATGGTCATTGGAAAAATGCATATTTGTACTGTGGGATATTTCTAGTGTGGTGATTCCCAAGGGTTGGGAATTCACATTTACAGGTTGATTATTATGGTGGTGACAAACATAAGATAAATGATATGGTTGGTTATGAAAATGACTTTTAAAAAGATATAATAGATTATAAAAGCACTATGTCGGTGTTTTAGTGTTGCTTAAAATTGTTGGAATGACTTTTTCTACATGGGATGAATTTATTTTATAGCCACAAAAAAAGAATCGGGTTTGGTGTCGTATTCTTGAACATGATGAGTTGATCTTGTATTAGACCTAATCTTCCATTTGTGAACATTGATATTTCATAACACTACTTGAATTATTCAATTTCTATGAGAACTATGTGATTTTCAATGTGGATTGACCTTGGAGACATGTAAATATGGGTTGTGTATTCTATTCAAAAGATATAGATATTAAAATGGAGTGTCCTTCTAGAAATTTACATTTGTGAGAATTTCCATGGTTTTCCTTGAGTCCTCAATGAGACCATTACAATAATAAGGGGTGTTACTCTATTTGTGTAATGAGTTTTTAAATGAGATAAATGATTGATATAAGAGAAACCATTAAGGGTGTTATGTGATGATGATACATAGGGGACCATGGTGGGTTCCCTTGTAATTTGATGAACCTATTGATTTGCTATATTATAGGAATGGGTATCCATGAATTCCATATTGACCTATAAACCAAAATCCACATTTGGGCTATTTTGGCTACAATGAGTTCAAGTCCTTCACTAAAAGGGTTAACAATGATTAAATGGGATAAGGTCAGGAAGATGGACTTTCCTGATGATATTTGACCTATAAAATATCAGGATAGTTATTTTATCCCCAGAAATGATGGATTATATACATTGGATTCCAATGATTCCTTTAGTTCGACTTATATGTCTAATATTGTTGATTTCCATTGGTTAATAACATTGGAATAATATGTTAAATATTATATTATTAGTCTTATAGGGTATTTTTCCATGAAATTAGTGATGAAACATAGTGACTATACAACACTCTATATTAAATTGTAGGGTTTAGTTATGATACATGATGATCATGGATAGAACATGATTACCTTATAGGGATCGATGTTGATTCTGAATGAATGTTAAACACCATGGATTACCTCCCATGATTGGTGGTGACTTTGGATGACAAAATATTTATTTGGACTATTATATATGGTTCAATGATGTTTCATGATGACTATTGATACAAAAGGATTATCACTAGGGTATAAAAATGATTTCTTATGAATACTAAACACTTGATATTACCGCATATAGTTATATAATGATATCAATTTAGTATGGGTATCCCAAGACTGACATATATTTATTCTATTACAACCTAATAATATATAGATTCCTTGATTAATTCAAAAGATATTTCTTTTTCATTTTATACTATATGGACATTGGTAATAGGTTCTATTCGAATTATTATGTCACATTCTCAGAAAAACTATAATATTATATGATGAGGGTTTGGGTCGATTTTTGTTCCATGTCATATCCCAAATATCAATGGTTGTTATTTTTTCAAGCTTTCACATTTCATTTTTTTCCTATTCTACGAATATCACACATTTACACAGAATTTAAATGTTATGTATGAGACCGTGTTGGAAGTTCACTACTAATTTGTACTCACACCCTTCTCTAGTTGTCATCACACATGGGTACTCAATCAGACATCAATATTTGTACGTTTCAGTTGGGTGAAAAGATGATATTATATCATTCATCAAAAATGCGTAAATGGGATTGTATTTTTGGAAAATATGAGCCATGGGAATAAAGTATATCTTCTTGTACATTAATTTTATTCTTGTTTTTATTTTTTATATATGGTCATCCTAGAAGTCATTCTATGACATGTAAGATTTTTTCTTCCATATTGATTTATTTTTATTAATAATTATTTTAATTACTTCTTTATACAAGGATATTTATTTTAATGGATGGTTATTATATTTTAAGTGTTATTATGCAGTCAAATATGGGGGTATAGTCTCTCTCAAGTATTTCCCCAAACACATGCTTCTAGTAAGTAGACACTAACATATGTAGAGGTTAGAAAATGGTTATGTGGTGAATCCCCATATTTGGTCGCCACAAAATGGCCATGAATTAGAGGAAGGACATTAAAATTAATGTTAGTTTGATCATATAAATTTAGTCACACATTATTTCATAGAATATATATTTCAATAGAATATTAAATAAATAATTATTTAGATGGAATTTATTTATTTTTTTACGTGAATATATAATATTTATTTATACTTTTTTATATATAGTGTAATAAATATTTATTTATTTGAAAATATTAATTTCATATAAATTTTTATTCAATTGTGGTTATGAAAATATTATTTTTTAATTATTTGGATATAACATTGTGATATTTATTTGAAAATTTAAAAATTATCTATTCAAGATTTTATATATATATATGAATGGATAGGAATACATATAAAATTTTAATAGAGAAATTTTATACCAAATATTATTTTAATAAATAGTAATTTATTTATTAAATTAAATATTATTTATTATATTAGTAGGTTTAGAACATTCTATGTAAATAATAACAATTCAATTATTATTTATAAATGCGGTTCACAAATGATTATAAAATTAATATGGACCATTATGAAATTATTATCTTCTAACAAGAAATCTATTTAAACTGAAATATAAATTTTTATAAGATATATAATTTCCTATATCATTATGCACAATCAGTTTTATAGTAGATTCTATTAATTACTAGGGATATTTTCCTAATCAATTTTTTCAAGGACCAAGATAAATTATCCACGACCACTAAAATGGTAACTTCATACCTTTAAATATTTGTATATGATTAATATTGATCACATAATATGGTAGAACCATATGTGATGATATTTAGAGGATTCTAATTTGATTATTTGAGGTCCAAATAACATGTTTGGATCACTAGTTGAGGGAATATTCCAATGAATCCTTTGAGGCAATGATGGTATAACCCGATGTCTTCATTTGATCGTCAAAATTGAATAATGAATTCAATTAGAGGTTAATTGTATATTAAAATAAAATAATTAAAAATATTATATGAAAATATTATTTATTTTTTTGTGCAATCATTTTTTTCAATAAATCATACATTTAATTTCATTGATCATTGGATTATTAATCATATAAATTGTTGAAATATCAATTATTATGATAAAAGGATGAGTTGGAATTTTTTAGATAGTCATATTCACAACACCATTATCCTTCAAGAAACATAATAGAATCATATAAAAATTTATTATTATTTATTGTTCATCGGTCGACTATATGTAATCATCGTTAGTTTTCCCATGTTTATTTATTTCTTCATGTTAATTTTCTTTGTCATAACATTAAAAAAATAATATATCTCATTTATGATTTATATTATTATAAATAATTAAGTAATAGAAGTAGAAAAATCATATATTCCATTACTATATGCTTAGTTTTATGGAAGGTACACATAGGTACATGGTGTTTGACCGAAAATTCATAACGGGTATCCATGTCTACTACACCAAGACATGATGTGGGATAGAAAGTAATCCAACTAGTAAATAATATATAGTTAATATAAGGTAAACTATATGTTGATCGATCCATCCTAGACCATGATTTATTGAACTATATAGTTTGTATCTTGTATCTACTCCTTGTAGTCCTTAAACATTTTCAAAAAAACATGAAATAAATTTGTACTAATATTCATAGCATAATGAAAATGATACTAGTAAAATATTTCATTTATGATGTACAAAAAAATTCGATGGCATTCAAAAAATGTTACAAATTAGTAGTAGTATTCAAAAAATAAATTGATTCAACATGAAAATTATATAGAGACACAAAAAGTGAAAAACATGATATGTATCTTTTTATTATATGTTTTTTATCCCATTTAATATATAAGAAAAGTCCTAGGGTGTCTATCATGGATATTTGGAATGAGAACAACATGGAATATATCTCATTATTACCTACTACGTCTGAGCCAAAAATCAATAGAATTAAATTAAAAAATAATAATTAATCATTATTATTAAAAAATTCACTCATTATTAGTACCTTGAATGATAACTACGTTACATGATTTTAATTGTAAATAAATTTTCAATTAATTTAACAAAATTATTTTTAAATGCTAACCAACTATTTATTTTCAATGATTCATCTCATAAATGTATAACAATTTTTTTTATATGAACATTATGATAATGAAATTTTTTATTTATATAATTATTTTTAATGAATAAATAAATTGAATAAATTTAAACACATTAATAATTACAATAAAAAATATTTTATATTAATTCTAACTTATTTACTCTAGTGGTTTTTTCTCATGAAGGATGATGAACATGAACATACACTATCATGAGTATATGATTTGTTTATTATATTTATTTTTAATGAATACTTTATTTGTGAATTTATTAAATTAAATAATTGAATTTGAGTCATTCCCCTACTCTCATTATGTAATGGCCCACATTCCCATGTTTTCTTTTAAAAAAAATCAATATAAAAATACACTTGTTCCGATAAATAGCCATTAAATAAATGCACATGTAATGGATAGTGATATCAGGATAGTGGATATGGTATTTCTTGGAGTTTACATGAATCCAATTTAAGAGGTACATTGGAGAACATGTGGAACACTGTAACCCAAACTAAAAATTTTTATCGAAGTATATTCCCTATATTTAATGGATGTTTCATCTAGCATTAAATAATTTAAATATTATAATATGCCATTACCAGTATAATTTTTTGACATTATTTATATAGTTTGCATGGTTAATAATTTGTATATGTTAAAACATTATATTAAATAATTAACATGATATATATATATATATAAATTTATATTACATTATATGTGAACTATATCTAGACATGTATAATCACTTATGTAAAATATATTTAATATTATCTAGTATGTTTTAATATAAACATAATAGTATCATTTTAAAGATAATATTTATCTTAAATTTAATGCCTATTATAAAAAACATCAATAACTTAAATAATAATGAAACTATTTAATTATTTTATTTCATGGTAAAAGTCTATACCTTAACATTTATAAGGGTTTCTATATGTCTATTTGGTGAACATAGATAAAATGGTATTGTTGTAATGGATAAATTCAATCCAATACCATTTGGAGAAAATCTTTGTTTAAAAATGAACATTTTTTGGATTGGTTATAAATTAAAAAGATCATGAACATTTGAGATAATACAATTGGAATGTATAACCCACCTAAATTGCATTGAGTAATTTTTAAGGCCAAATAATGGGTTATGAGGATTAATGTATGGATCCTTATAATTAGAGTATATTTGTAAAGGCATATTTTGAAATAAATGGAGAGTCATTTTGAAATTCAATAAAATATTTTAATATTTATAAAATAAATTTAAACCATTGGCTATTTTGTAATCAAGAAAAAATACTAAAAATATATTTTTTATATTATATAAATAGTAATTTATATGATTTGGAAAATATCATTGTAATCCAGATTAGGGAATTATATCCTGATCGCCTAAAATTTCAAATAATGGTATATGTCATATATAATATTCTACATCATTAATAGACATTATATTTTTTTGGAAACCACTATTCCTAAAACACATGCTAAGATTGATACTAAGGAGGAACGCTCTACTTAAAAAAATAAATTATATTATTCTATATATTTATAATGTATTATATTATTGTCCATGTTCAATGAGTCTCTACTGAAATATTAGCATATGGATGTGTATAGAAACATGTCTAAATTTTTTTTTCATTATCAAGAGAACGAATATGCGACATAGAAATGTAATAACAAAATAAATATTATCATGAATTATTGAATAGAAAACATGATTTTGGATTCAATTTTTTTCAAATAATTAAAGACAACATGAACATATATAGCATGGTATTTAAGATATCAGATGATTCCACCATTGATATCATTCTACAATCATTATCTATCACTTTCTCCAGTTTTATTGTCAATTATAATATGATAAATAGTGAAAAAAACTTTTCAAACCCCATTCCTTAATTCTCCATGTGGATTAGAGCACGAGGCCTAAAAAAATAAATTCCATATGTATAATTACTAGAATAAAAATGTAAATTACACAAAAACTCATTCATTTTCAATGACACCTTAGCATTATACTTCCTATAAATGAAAAATACTATGAAAAGTGATGGAATTTGATGTAAATTTTAAAAAGGTAAAGAATCAATTTATTATTGATTGTGGTGAATATCTTAACCAATATTTTATCGACTATATTTGGGTGTCATTTAAATGATCCAAAGGTAATCCATATACAACAAAGTGGAATAGCGTTAGTGAAATGGTGAACAATACATTTTATTAAATGGAAGTGTTCATAATGAGCCTTGAATATATTATATTATCATTTATTTGGAAATTCATTATAGACCGGATTGTACACACTAAATTGAGTAGCTATATAGAATATAAATTGTTCCTCATATCATTGATGAACTGGGAAGGAAATAATATTTACAGACATGCATGCATGGGGATGTGATATATCGGTAATGGAATTAACATGAAACAAACTACTACCCATTTAGTGATGTTTATCCTTTTAGGATAACCTAATGAAACTATGGAAAATTTGATATATAAGCATTAGGATTTAAAAATTAGATATAATTGAAATCCTATATTTATAGAGTGTAATTTCATTATCATGAATGACATTGGGATCATGATCAGAATCAATATTGTTGATGATCAAGAAAAAATGATTTATTGTAGAAATAGATTACGGAGGTCCCCATTGAAATTGATTTTCACAAAACAAAATTAATTTATTAATAAACTAGTGAGGATATATAACCCAATGTATATGTTTTTCTAGTCACCAAGGTTGGTGATTCATTATTGGTTAAAAATACTGACCGTAAATAATTTTTAGAATATTATGAAGATATTAATTTTGATATGGATTTTAGATATAATAATCACATATGGGCCATGATCGATCTTCCAATTGATGATAATATTATTGAGTAAATATTGGTAGTAATGAAAAATAAATACACTTTTATGGTAATGTGAGTACATATAAATCATTAATAGAAGAAAAATTTAATAATATATATAATGTAATTAAATATGAAAAACCCATGTATCTTTTTTGCATGTTTAAATTCATCAAATTTAATATTTCTATATTAATTTTAAATGATAATGTGATTTGGAAGAGGGATGTTAAAAAATAATTCCTTATTATGAACCTTACAGAATATTTCTATATTACACAAAGAAAAGGTTCTATGAAATTACGATATTCTAATATGATATGATTGTTTTATAATTCAATTTAATTGTTTAATAAATAACCAATTTCATGGGATATTTGTTTTTTTTGAATCCATAATAGTTATTAGTTTCATAGTGAATGAATGTGATACATGTTATTATATGAGGTCTAGTGGGAGTGTTTTCATATTAGTTGTATCATAAAGTTATGCGATCATTCTTATTTGACATGGTATATTGGTCTTATAGTCAGTTATGAACTCATCGAGATTAGTTTCATGACAAATGAAAGAGGTGAAGAACATTACATTCCAATTTTAATGATCATTGAATATAGATCCAAGTGTATTCTTGGAATGAGTCAAGGTACACATATTGATAAAATAATAATGATATTTAGTATATAACAATCAATGTGGGGATTGGTTCATGATCCCCATGGTACAAATAACTCCCATAAAATATTTCCTCATAACAAACATTAGAGAGATAGATAGGATGATTGGTGTCCAATATTAATATATGATATGATCTATCATGTGTTCCATATTATGAATTATGATTGATGTTTCCTATGACTTGATCATGGTATGTATATATCAAAATAATCTAAGAGAACAATATCATGTAGATTTTAAGTCTCTCCTTAATTATCATAGGCATACAAAGGAAATATTCCTTGTTTATATAGGAAATTTGGACTTATTCATTATTTTATATATAGAATCCAATATCAAATTTGATAAAAATATTGGGATGTTGTAGACTGGATATATATTTTTCTTAATTCATGTTCCTTAAGCTATAAAAATAAAAAACCGAAATTTCATTTCAACTATTATGTGGAATCTGAGTACATTTCCAAATTATATTCATCGAAATAAGAAATATTAATACAATGATTTATCTATGATCTTGAATTGGTTCCACGTATTATATAGTCTATCGCATATTATTGTTATAATAATGTTGGTGTGGTTATCATAATAAATCAGATGTCATATCAAAAGAAAATGTGCGTACTGTAGATGTTTCAAATCTAGAATTATTTTTATAAAATGGGGTGAGGAATAAATGAGGAGATCTGTTATTGAAGAAATCATGGAATACCATTTTACATAAGTCTTCTCTTAGTAGAATCAGGAGTGTTAGGTGAGAGACATTACACTAAACATTGTTACATGTTTTCCCTATTCAAAGTGATATTCTGTTTGGGTGTGTTCCCTAAAAAACATATATATACATTACTATTACTTGTATTCGTGGTTCATATATATTTAAATATATATTTTCATATAATTATTATTCTCTTGAGTGACATTATAAGTGATAATTCCCCATGAGTACATGTTGCACAAGAAGGTGATGGAAATTACCCACTATGATTAGAACCTATATGATTTATGATAAATCTCTAAAATACATGTTCAAAAATGGATTATACAATTGTAGAGGAAAATATATAAATTTATTTGAGGGGTAGTTACCAATAATCATTAATTTTTCATCACATGAAATTTTTTCTGGTAGTCTCAGGAAATGATATAATGAGAACTTCACCAACCAGCAAGAAATATACCATTATATGTGTCATTAGATTCTCCAATAAATATAGGTGAGTAAGAATAATTAATTATTTTTACAATTATTAATGAATATTTTGTGTCTTTTGGTTTGATGAAATCATGTAAACCATGATGAAATATATTCATTCATAATATGGTCATGTTGGGTATGTCACAATTTATACAGTATTAATAAACAATGATAGAAACAATATTTCTATTATTTGTCTAGTGTAAGTTCATATCTCGTACACTTTTATGGAGATGGAAATTAAATGTTATTTCTATATCCATTTATTTCTATAGTAAATTTAAATTTTGAAATGATAATTAAAGAGACATTGTGCACATAGATTAATGTCACTATATAGAAAAATGATTAATTTGAGATGTAGAGATAAAGATATTATATTAAAAAGTTTATGTTTTTATGAAGATACATCTAATTTATACATTAACATCATTTTCAAAAAGATTCATTGTGTTTTTCAAGTTGATAATTATAGACATTATGTAGTGTAGCCTAATGTAGCAGAGAAATGGATCAAGAGGGTCACACGGTATGTTAATTCATAACTATAGTAAAATTATCTATGAGGTAAATTTTATTGATAAATAATATTAATTATCATGGGTTAATAATTGTTACTATCAATTTTATTGGAAATATAATTTACAAATTATGTTTCACGAATATATATTTTAGTTGAATATTTAATATATTTTTACTTTCCATGAAATTATTTATTAAATTATGGGAATAAGTAATATTAATTTAATATAGTTTATTATAATGGTATAAAATATGTTTTTGTTTGGATATTATAAGAATCTAGAAATTTTTATTCAATTGTTTTTGTGAAAATATGAATATGTATTCATTACGGAATTATACATGTAATATTTTTTTATTAAATAAATATGTATTATTTAGGGTATGATAAATTTTTAGGATGATTTAGGGATTGAGATTAATAGAGAAAAAAGGAAATATCATATCAATCAATATTTTATTAATAATTATTTAATTTATTCAATGAAATAACTTTTATTTACTCCTTTATTTTCAAACAAGTCACATGAATAATACTATTTAAATTATTATTTAAACATGGGATTCTCAGACAATAGTGAATATGAAAAGTGTTAGTGTGATAATATTATTTTCCAACCATAGGAATATTTAAAGTAGGATAATATATTTTCTGTTACCGTAGAGTTTATCTCATAAACTTTCAAAACAAGTTCTATAGAGGACACGATCAAGAAATGTGGTTATTTTATATTCATTTCACCCATTAATGCTGAGAAATTATCCTACACCATCAAAATGATTCCATATAACCTTGGGGAATTCAGTTACAAACAACAATTTTCACCGCATGTGTTAGAAATTTATTTTCTAATACCTTGAGGATTCTATGATGATGGTCAGTAGTATATAGGAAATGTAAGGCTTACCACAAGAGTTTATCAATCATTTATTCATCTAACATAATAATATTGTGATATGACTTATTTATTTGATCATAAAAAAATATTTCAATAAATGTTAAATAATAAATTTACTACAATAAACTTATTAATAAATAAATTTGACAAGATACACATTTCATTGATTTGATATTTCTTTACATTAACCATCAATATAATTTTATTTATAACAAATATCAATTTAATTTACATCTGAAAATTATCATTGTTATTAAAAGGATGAGTTTATAACTTCATGATAGGCACTTTTGATGTTCCTAGAACCCAAATTATTTCTAGGATTGTAATTATTCTTTGCAATAACATTTTCTTAAATAACATTATTGTTTTCAATTATCAATTTTGTGTTAAGAGATAAATTGATAGGACCATATTTGAGGATGACTTTGGGAAAAATATTGAATAGATATCATGATAATGTTTTCTATGAATGGAAGGAGAGGGTGGCAAGAGGCATGAAGTTGTTCCACTAGTCATAGTAGAATGTAATGATGTTCTTATGAGTAGTGTCAGTTAAAAAATATGAGGGATGGTTTAATGAATCACCATAAGGGGATATATTGTGTTTCGTAGGATTACTTCCTTATCATGGGCATGATGATGTTCATTCACTATGTGAAGATTTACTATGACATTGCTGGGGGAGGTTCTTAAAGATGGTGCTCATATAAAAACTGGACGTTTGTAGTCTGGTGGACCATCAAGACTCTTGTGAAACCTCATTGATTAAAATAACTAGCTCAAAGAAATATATATTGGGTTGAATTTGTAACATTTGATTTTGTGTGATGGGGATCTTATTTTCCTTATGTACTATGATTTTTGAGTTTCTACCATTTTTGTAAAGTGATTTTTACATCATAATAATGGACGAGATTACATCATGTAGTGGTAAACAGATTTTTTAAAGTATCATTGATATTTTAATTCTATTAATAAAATCATGATTTTATGATTTATAATTGAATTACAGATGTTTACCCTATTTTTAGGTTTTATATTTTCTTTCTATTCATCGTGTAGATATTTTGGTAATTGAAGTACCTCATTTTGAGTGGAATCTTCAAAGGTGAATATTTAAAATATGTTTGTTTTCGGTTAGCAGTTCTCTAACCATATAAGGTTTAGATGTCTTGTCATGTTTATATTTATATCTATTATAGGGTTTTCAATGTTTGGGGGTATATACCCAAAAATATATTAATTTTATGGGATTTTCTAATTCATAATGATAATTTGAGTTTTAGATTAATTTTCTGTAATAGTATACACCCTTATGGACCATTCGATTGCATTTATTGATGTTTATATATTTCTGGAAACAAGACATGGTTGGACATCAAAATGACCAAAAATAAATAGTAGTGGTAATGTTGATGGTTATTTGAGCCTATAAATATTGAAATTGTGGGAATCCATTTTGGAAATGTATTTTAGAGTTTTTCTCTTAGCACTTAACACATCACGATGAGTGAAATATTCATGGGTGATAATATTAGTGGGAAAGTTACATTATTTAGTGGTATCCTGGAATCAACTCTACTTGACGGAAATATATTTTATATTCTATAGATCTATCAATATATAAATAAAATACTTTTTACCCATATTCTATTTAACACTTCATCACAACATGACTCGTGAAATGTTATAACTTGATGTCTTATTGTCTCATTTTTTGAAAAAATCATTATTTGTGAAAAAATATCCACTAAAACATCCACGTATGATCATTTTTAGGGTTGTGGTGTTGAGTCAAGTAATTTTTTGAAAAGAAAACAAATTTTCCTAAATAATGAAATGAAAAGGAAGGAAAGCAGTGTATGTACCATGGTCTTCGATGTGGATGATCAAAATGGCTCGGGGCCGATCCTTAGACTATGTTGCAGGTTATGTTATTTTTTAGGTGTGGTTCTTATTGTAGTGTGACCATAATGTGGATATGTGTAAGGATATTTAGTTTTTTACAGAATATTGGTATGTGTAATTCCAATATTCATTCTATCACATAACAGTATAATATAGATCCTAATTATCCTATATTTGAAACCATTTGAAGCTGTGTGAGTGTATCTTCCAGTCATCCTTACACAGTGCATATATATCACTTGAGGGACGTGTTTTATTATAGAGTAGTTTCATTATGAAAATATTCATGAATATATTTTAGTGAAAAATTGGGAAAAATAATTTAAAATCATGGATATTAGATTTCATTTGATGAAGATCAAAATCCATTATCTTCGTAAACATTTTTTTTATTTTAAAATATTTTTTTATTATGATATTAAATTTTAATAAAATTATTTTAAATTAAATTTGTGTTTTTGTTTATTATTTTTTGGATATTCATGTAAAAAAATATATTAAGTTTCTAAAAACATGTTTTGACCACCATTCAATCCTTAAGTGAGCAATTCTTTTTTCACTTGATATAAAATGATAACAAAAATATATTTAAGATTTATTATCCCTATTTGTTCAGTATGAGTTCATTATTAATCTTTCCAGACATTTTTATATTTCATTCTCAATATTATTGGTGTTAGATTGTGTAATTCATCATATTGAATGAGATTCCAGATATCATCACAAATTGTTTTGTTTAAATTAGGACCTTATCATTATTTTTTATTTATTGGGTAATTATTATAAAATCGGCATAAATATGAAAAAAATCTTGATATTATTAAAATAAATAGGAAAATAATTATCACATGAAGTGGATAATTTTAATTTCTTATGTGGAAATAAAAATATTAAATTAAGATATTTATTTCATATCTTTGTTTCTATAATATAATTTTTATCTTTAGGATACATTGCATACAAATATATTATGATTATTATTTTGATCAACATGTTTGATATTCTAGAAAATAAGTAAGAAATATAATGGATATAATGTGCCGTGAATAATGAGTGGGAATAATACTAGTATATAAGATTGTGGAATTGATTAAATTATATCCTGAATGATTTTCATAACTGTATGATAATTTGAACTCTTTAATTCAGATATATTTTTAACTTGATTTGACATATTAGTATGTCCCCTTTTAGTGCAATGAATTGTAAATTATAATTTACATGACTGTTAATGTTCATAACGGGTGTGAAAACCTCAGATAATCGAATAATAATTGCAGGTTGTAATTAAATGGAATATTGGTTAATTAAATCATTTAAAATGATTAATGTTATCGCAAAATATTAAGCACTGCATATGACATTACAATTTGTTAATGTGTTACTATAGATATGACAGATGAGGTGTTGGAGTTGTTGATTCCCTATAGTGTCAAATGGTACTAGAATAATATTTTGGAGGGAAGATAATTAAAGGTTTAAAAAATGGGATATAATTGAATATGTGTAGGCTAAAATTTAATGTCACATAATTTAATTTTAAATTTATTGATGATATAAATGGGAATATGATGGTTTTAATATATGTAGGTGATAGATAAGAATGGTTTACAATTAAATATGGTAAATAAATGATAAAATGTAACTAATTTTGATTAGTGAATGGATGTTGGTAATTTGTTAATGGAATGAATATATGTGGAAAACTTTTTAGTTTTCATGGTTATTTTTGTGGTCAATAACTAGTGTTGATGAAATAGTTGTATCAAATAGTTTTTTATTTCATGTTGCAGTACTAACACATTAGGATAATCTAGTGGTGTTTGTTTGTGAAAACCCCAATATTAGTAAATGTGGGTATTTATTACATCATATATATCCACATGATTTTTAAACACACCGCACCTTAGTCAACTATTTTATATAGATGACATGTATTTTAGCTCTTAGTTTTTTCCCCATATTCTTTGTTTGTGAGGGTATATATTTGAATACCCAAAATTTCATGCTAACCCTGTTATAGTAGACTAGTTATGATTGACGTAGGATGGTATGATGAACAAATGTGTTGGAGTGGCATATTCTATACATGATAAAGTGGCGATGATGGTAGAATGATGATGTGATTGTGGTTATATATTATAGGAGTAGGTAATGAGGTTAGTGTCCTTCATGTTCACGATACCTAACTTATTTTTTTCTAATGTGTTTATGTGGATGTGATGTTTTTATGGTATATTGATATGATAGTTTTTTGGTGACACCAATATGATATGTTGAAAAATGTGAGAGTTTTGGTAGGGTGGGTTGTGTCTAGACATGCATTAGGTATAATGGGATGTGGTCTTAATAGAATTGTGTTGGGGTGTTAGAGACAAAATCCATTGGGGATTTCTTTGTTTGGATTCTATGATTATATTTATAATTTTTTACATTTCCTACATGGATATGATACATTATGAGTGATATTTAGGGTGTTTGTAAATGGATAGTTGACATAATAGGTACATAATAAATCTACATTATACTCAAAGGATTATTATTATGATTCTATCAAATTTACATGAGAGTACTAGAGGATTATCTTATAGATTATAAATGTTCTGATCATCCTACTTATATATAAAATATTTCATATCATAATGTAATTTTTGGAGACATAGTTGGATTAGGCTAATTTGATGGATTAGTTTTGGTTCAGAGTTGCTTCATATGATTTTATGGATTTAATATTAGAGATTACTTCATTATGATATGAAATTAATTTTTGTAGTTATTACAATTTTATTTAGATTATTTTATATGATATTTTTTTACTTTTGGATTTTTCTTATCCATTCCCCCAATTTAGATATAATAGTAATGGTTCTTTTTTTTGTCAGGTATAGTAGACAACTCTATGCCTATTAGAGGTAGACATCAAGGTTCAATCATTATATTCACAATATCCCCAAGAGTGTAACAATATTTGGGGTTTAAATAAGATTTATGATTTTAATACATAGTATATATGAATAAGGAACTAAATTTTTTTACTGGATTTATTGTTAATTATACTATAGGTTAATGTGATTTCGTTGAATAAAGGACTAAATATACTATTTTCTTAAAAAATATACCTTTCCTTAGAAATTCCCTCACATTACCCACTTTTTTCATTCTATGGTTTAAAAAATTCCAATGGTGTATTTTTTACATAAATTCTATGCAATTCAAACTAATTATTTTTCCATTTTAGGCTTCACCATTAAATAGATTTTTTCTCAAAAGATACAATAGTTCTACACAATGATTCTGGTTTCCGTCAAACTCAACACCCAAACTATTCCATCAAATACTTGAAATCACATAAAAACTAGATTCTCATTACAATAAGAGTATGATAAGTACACATCACAACATACATCTCAAGTAACCACAATATTATCTCATATCTAATTGACATCCTATGAAATGGATTCTTGAGGATAAACCTCATCTGATTCCCAAATGTGATGAACCAAAATGGTCTCCCCACCATTAAGGATTTATTGATTCATCCAAAACTCAACATCCTAATTCATACTCATCATGATAGAATCTAATTGTGATTATGATAATTTATCATTGGCTATAACCATGCACAATACGCCCCCCTATTAAACAAGATGAAACTGAGAAAAATCCAGTTATGTTTTTACTTCTCATTCAATTCCAGGAGATCATGTGATGGTACTTTCTTTCTATGATCATTGGAAAAAATATTCCCCTTTAATGGGGTGTAATAGATACTAATGTAAAACATCATGATTTATTCAACACATAATATCTTTCTGAGATTCATGATTTTTTGAAAAAAGATATAACTCATACTTTTATGATCATATAAGGAAATGAACAATTGCCCAAAAAGATTTTCCCACAATATTAAAGTGCATTCATGACTACAAAAAATATATAAAACCACCTCTAAGTACATTGAACCAGAAGGGAATTTTGAGAGTGGAAAAACATACCCAATTATGGTAATGAGATATTACAAATTGACATGTGGGATTTCTTTCCACTGTCATTTTTAATTTTTAATTGTTCTTTATAAGATTCCATCTGTAGAAATTACATTATAATTCTCCCTAAAACAACATATAAATTTTTCTACTATAGATTTAATGTTTTTACATGTTCTCCAACCATTTTACTTGTCTAATGTGTTATGATTATCCAAATGTGATTCATGTAATAGAAATAAACCATATCTATTTATTTGGATTAGGAATATTTATCATCGATGAATAAATTATTTAATTTATTTTATGGATATAATAATATCTTATTTTATTATATATTAATGGAAATTTCAATGTAAAAAATATTTATTACATGAATCATTAGAAAAAAATTTATGCAGATTTCTTCCCTAATACTGACTCTTTTTACGAAACAATGAAAATAATATCCATTTTATAAATATTTTTTTCTTTTAAACATTTTCCTAATTTTATAATTTTTCTTTATTGTTATTATTATTATTTTTGTTCTTATGGTTTATAGTGATATACATATTCCAAATATTTTATGAAATAATGATTTTAAAATAACAGTTGTCAATAGAAAATAAATTTCTTTTTTTATTAAAATTTTAAAAGGCAATTATAAATTGTATTTTCATCTATGATGATAGCATTTAATTTTAATAGGACTAATATTTAATTTTATCTATTGATTTATTCAAAATCTGTTTTCTCTAAGTATTATTATCATGTTCTATTGAATTTTCCAAGATCCTATATTATTTTTCATCAGTTAAAAACCCTATGATGTAACTATAGTGTTTTCATTGTCATGGGAAAAAATATTTATTCTATTTAATTATATGATATATAGGACTATTATATCCCTACAATGCATTGGGTGTGGTATTATGTCAATAGATAAATATAGAAAAATAGTGTTTACCAAATGTCCAAAAATTATAGGGGACTCATGAGATTGTATAATGTCTACTTTTTTTATCAAGTTTATAGCCTAATAAATTATGATATAAATATATATATTATTCAGTATCCTTTAAATATGTTATTATTTATATGATTCAGATTATTACACAATATGATGTTTTAAAATGTACAATTGTTTTGATGTCCTGTATGAGGAATACTAACTCATGTTTCCACTCTCCTATTAATAATTTTTTATTTTTTGAATAAATTCTTATTTCATGACTCATGTTTCATGATAGATTTTTTATTTTTTAGGATTCCCTTATGTTACGACAAGTTACCATGCTTATGTCCTCATAACCATATTATAAATTTATGAAAACTTATAATCATCCATTCCCTATTCTATAATGAAAATTATTCGGATATTGTATTTAAAATAAAATCATCTAGGAATACTATTTATGGTTGATGTTGAATTGTTTGTAAAATATTATTGTTCTACATCTCAAATCAAAATAAACTAAATAATTATGATCTAGGGTGTAATGTATTATAAGATGAATATATATTTATTGTAGAATTATAGATATAAGTATGAAATTAATGGGGTTCCATAATTTAATTTCTATATATTCCATTAGGGGAGAGTGTTTAAAGATCATAATCATTTATAATTGAGACATTATAAATAAACATTTCATGTAAGATGCACCTCATCATTTCTATGAAAATAAAACATTCTAAATTATCACAAAATCCATTTGTAATTCTAGAAAATACTATAATACATATAGATAATATACAAATAGTGTCATTATCATTCATCCAGTGATCAATACAATTTACCATAAAAATATGTAGATTTTTAAACATCCCCATAGTATTAACTTCCTATATATTTTTAGGATTTTCCCATATAATATTTCCTATTTCAATTCCATTATCTTTAATAAAATCACTATATAAAAGTTAATAAAATATTTCATTCCTTGAATGTCCATAATTTTAATGATTCACCTTGGAATCAAATTTTTTTGGATAAATAATACATCAATTCATCCTTAAAAGACTTCGTAACTAATAGATAATATGTATTGAAACATTTGATCATTCTTATACGATTACATTTCATATAAAACATAGTAATTATCTTGTTGAATAGTGATTGTAGATTATCCATTCTTGTTAACAAAAACATAGTCACAATATCTTAAACTAAATAAAAACATTTCATATCAAACATAGTAATTCTCTGATACCACTTTGAATGACCCACCTGATCAATGAAATAACTATGTGAGGTGTCGTTGAAGAAGTGATTAGAAATTCTTTTATATTTTTTTATGAACCTTTCATATATTTTATGATATTAGAACTCTTACATGTAAACACATCTATAAATACATAAAACTTATTTTATTTATGGGGATCAGCTTAGAATAAAATATCAATCATTAGAATGATCCTTATTTCACTAATTGTAATAAATCCACTATTTTAAACATGTAGTTTGTTGTGTTGGGTGTAGTGTGAGTTTTAATATGGGGTGATATGAAATTAAGAAATGTTGGATTCAATGGTAATTACACCTATTGTAGAATATGTGAATGCAATTATTTTTTCCTATTCACAAATAAATATAATGGTCTCTAGAACCATGATCATATCATTCTAATTAAATTTAAAATTAATTTGGTTAATTTTATATAATAATAACCCAATTCCTAAGATCTTTTTTCAATGTATATGTTGATCCTCGATAGTAATTTTTGCAATCTATCATTCCACTTGTAGTATACATATGTAGAATCCCTCTAGAGATGAACCACACAGGATCCATTGATATCTAGATGAAACTGATGAATTAATATGTTAAAGCAGAGTAGATTGAAAATCATGAATACTCATCAAGATAAATTCACCATTCAAAGATCTTGAAGTAGATAACATGATCTTCTCTTTTGAAAGGTTGTGGGAGGGGATATTTTAACTATAGAGAGAAATAAATTATCATGAAAATTATAAACTATCCTCTTTTAGAAATTATATGTGATTAATTTATAGGCCAAAGACATGGGTTTTTATTTTAACTAATTTCACATTCTAGAATAATAAAAAATCAAAAAAGTGTTTCAACCCTTTAAATATAATTAAATAATATTATTATTTTTAATCTATGACATCTTCGAACATGCTAAATGACATATACCATTTTATTGTCTTCAAAATTAATATTTGTCAACATATATTATCTTGGTGCACTCATCCTCTTTAGCATTTATCGAATCTATGATAAAAACATAATTTAAAATTTATTCATAAATTAAATATTTCATTTATTGGATGGAAAATAATTATATACTAAATATTCAATACAATAAAAAAATATAATTGGTAAATCTTGAATAATTTTAATCCTCACTCCTGAAAATAATATGTATTCAAATAAATAAATTAAAATATAATTTAATAGAGATCATTTGAATCAATTTTTTTTTGGACCTCTCAGGTTCTGTATCATGTTCATTACATGTTTCATGCTAAATTAAAAAAATTTATTCTAGAAATGGTTCATGGTACATAAGAGAAAGAATTTAATGTTTGCTGGTCAAAGAAGTCAATATATCAATGATGAAAACCAGGAATGAGTGATCTATATATAATTTAATAACATTGATACAAGAAACCATAATGATTTTTTAACACTTGAATCATCAAATTATATTTTTTATATAGATTTATTTGATTACCTGATATACAAATACTGTTAGATGGTGAAGAAGGAATCTAAGGTGATTGTTTTTATTTCAGAGATAAGATGGAAAAATATCCAAGCGGCGGGATTACTTATCATTATAGAAAAATGAATTAATGAATTTAAATAGCCTAATAGAGTAATAATGTTAATGGAGTGGGATGTAAAGAATAAAAATTATTCATTATTTTTTCATAGTGGTTTTGATGTCTAACTTCAATCTTCACTTGTGTCTCGAACTGAGAGAGATGAAACACACCAAAAAAATACAATGTAATAATAAAAATAAATTTTCCCACATAGAATTAAAACTGTGTAATAATTCATTTTCCTATTGGAGGATCAATCCCAAAAAATATTACATTTCTGACACTAGAATTCACAACCAGAAAATTCGTCTTTTTCTGATGAGGAAAAACGAAATGCCTGAGTTTTTTAAGAGTTACACCCAAAAATCCTCTATTTTATTTGTTATAAAAACGACATAAAATTATACACAAATAAATATGACATTATTAATTAGAACCAGAAAACCATATACGAATATTTAGTTTTTGATTTTCTTGGTAGTAGTGAACTACCTACCAGTAAAGGATCACACAATTAATTTCTTGTTATGAGGAATAAGAAGTTATAAATTTTTTTTCATCCCTTATACAATTCATGAACGTCCTCGATCTCTTATAATTGTTTTGTATCTGTCAATCAACATATATCAAAATCATCTATGAATGAAATATTCAAAAGTATAAGTCGATTGAATTTAATGTTTTTAAATATAAGATAAAATTTATTTATTGAATGTTCATGTAAATCATATCATGTGGGATGCATTGATAATATATTAAATTCACTTTTTACAGTGATAATATGTTAATAATATTAAAAAAATACTAAAAAAATTTATAATTAATATTAAAATATGCCAAAAATCAATAACATTGAATGGCAGACAATGTGTTCCTATTCCAACCGTAAATAATTTTGAACACATGTTTTCCCATGAAATCGATGATATACCTAAAACCATGTGATACGAATTTGAGGAAATAATTTAAAATATTTTGTCTTGGAATATAAATAATTTATAAGTAAATACTGAGTAATGAATGAGTTTCTTATATACATCATAAACATGTAGTTAATGGAAAAATAAAATGTTATGAAAATATTGAATATTTATTGATTTTATAGCTTCCTGTAGAAAATAAAATATTAAAATATGAAATTATAGGTTTGGGTTTAATGTATTTGATTTTCATATGGAATTAACATATAAAAATATAGGCAAGGATATTCACATACTTGATATCATGTAGTTGATTCTGAAAACATGAAGATAGTTTAAATTTCAAAGAATAAAACATAAAAATTACCTTCAAACCTATAGATTCTACATTACATCATGTTCAAATATATTAATATACTTTCCTTATCCTTAATTATTGTAAAAATCATTTTTAATCATACATGGAATACACATTTTATCATTAAAATATAGTGTAAAATTAGTTCGGGAAGAACTACAGTATTCAGTTTGAAAACATACTCTCCCATAAATATATTTTTTTGATTTATATATCAATTCATATTTCAATTTATAATAAAATATATATTTAATTATTTATCAATCATATGAAAAAATATTTACATAATATGGAGTTATGTATCATATTTAATGGAAAAAACTAATAATAATTTCACAGAAGGTTAGTAATCATTGTTTGTTCTAGGTATTATTCCATATTATTTCCATGGTCTATTCAATAGTTAGTTTTCATGGTTTGTTCCTTTATTAGTTCTCATAGTAATTGTGAATGTAAATATTTATATTTGGTTCCATGGATAGTACACATCTCTGGATCTATGGATTTTTGACATGGTTGGTTGACCCAATTAGTTGACATAGTTAATTGACATAATTATTTACAAAGTTTTCGAAATATTAAATATCCATAATTACCTATATTATAGTTACAGAATAATTAAACTGGTAATTTAATATCATAAATGGCATATTTATCCAGTGAATACATCCGAAAAAATTTAGTACGTCTTATGAACTAGAAAGAAATAAAAAACCTGAAAATATTTTATGAAAATAAATATGATCAAATGATCATGATTAAAAACAATGCATCATTCAAATTATTAATACATTTAAAGGAATTAATAGAAATAAATATTTTCAATTATAAATAATTAATTTGGTGTAAGGAGATTATAACCCATCCACCATTTCAATAATTACAAAACAAGGAATAATATTAAATAAATTTCTCCCCCATGTTGAACTTTTAAAAACATAACAATTCAATTGAAGAATTATTTCAATGAAATTAATAAATGATAAAAATAATTCCATTTCAAAAATTCATACTCGAAAAATATAGTGTTTTATGTAACATTTGTAAAAATTCTTAATTAAAAAAATAAAACAAGGACCCAAAAAATATACTCTTATTTTTTAAAAAATTATCATGAAGCAACTATTCAATTGACATAATTCTAAAATTTGTTTGTCCATTTTCATCCCTTGTGCTTAGGACTTATTGGGGACGAAAAGTTATAAGGGGGGAGGATGTAGAGACTCGATAATTATCCATGTCAGACTTTGGGATATTTCTACGAATACTTCCAGTGCTAGGCGCGAAGACAGAGTGCGATTCTGAGGACCGGTGTTCCCGGAATTAATTTTATAAAAATATTATGTATTTTTATACTATGAACGGGGAGGGATGTGATATCTCCTAAAAGGTAGCTCAGAACGGGAATCTGAAGGCACAGTTGCGTCCGGAACGTTCCGTTAACCCTAGGAGTGGTGTAAAATTCACGGAAGCTGGCCTGCTGTGGACAACGCCACAAAGGGCTTTTTCGTAAATAAGTGGAAAAGTTCGTTTACGAGCATCAGCTCGAATATCATCTGAACGGAGTCTCAGATCTCAATTCTGAGTCCACATTTGTGTTTAGAATGGCATATTTTTATTTTTATCTAGTACATTTAATAAGTCTCAAAATAAACATATAATACCCACACGTATATATAAAATAAAAAATATTAATTTAAAATTATAAATTTATATTTTAAAAATATCAAGTAAATATAAAAATTTCATCACCTAATCATGCCCAAAATCCCCAAAAACTTCATACCATGTAAATTAAAATCTCCATCATTCCATGTTAAAAACTGATTTTTTTCATTGTAATTTCTAGCGGTTTTGTGGAGATGTCAACAATTTTATTATGTAGAAAAAAATTATAGATTTATAATTATCTTTTGAACTTGATCTCTTAGAAAACAAAATTTCACATCAATTTGTGTGGTTATATATTTATGTAATGTATTATTAGAGAAATAATAAAAAATAATTATCATATAAAAAGGAATATTATCAAAATGAAAAAAAACATTAATAGGTTTTTTAATGAATAATAATGGAGTATAACAAGATGCAGTTGCTATTTATTCAGATTCAAATATTTAAAGATAAATAAAATTTATTAATTTGAAGCTCATGAATATAATTACATAACATGTAAATGAAACATACTAGAAGTAATATTTATATTTATCTTTCATCCAAAAATATTATAATCTTAATAACATATCAAATCAATGTTATTTATTTAAGGATAAAATAAACCATGGTACATAGAACCTTTAACATATCTAATGATCATTTTAATATATATAATGTATTTTTACTTAGTCTCACTTATCAAGAAAACATATAATCAAAAAAAATTAAATTTTTCCTCGAAGTAATTAAATATAATAAACATAGAATAATATATATATATATATATAAGGTTTAACATTGGAATTTTCTCAAAATTTATCTAAATCAAACAGATATATAGTTCTCATGGGAGTGTTCACACTTCAAAAATATTCTCTTTTGAATATTTTAACTATATATTCCTCATAAATTGATTGATAAAGGAAAAATACCATCACTTAATTCTTTTATTTATAAACCATTGGATAATATCAATTCCCCTATCATACTCATATGAAATTCAGTGGTCATCGATTCAAAAAATTTATTATAATTATTTTCAGTTTAATATTAACAAATGATATCATTAATATAATATTTTAAAACAAAAATACAATCTGCTAATTTTTTAATAAACAATTTTATACAAAATTATCCCTTCTCAAAATTATTTTTGAAGTGAAATTTTGATATCCTTTCATACCAATCTCTAGGAGATTATTTCATACCAAATAAGTTAATATATGGTTTAAAAACATGATATGGAATCATATTTTTTAAAAAATATAAGGATTTCTAACATATACATCGTTATAAATATAACCATTTAGAAAATTATTTTTTCTATCAATTTGAAAAAATTTAAATCCATAAAATACCACATAATAAAATAATATCCTAATTTTTTCTAACATAGAAAAAGTTGAAAAGGATTCTTCAAAATCAATTCCTTCTTATTATTAATAACATTGATGTAGTAATCCAAATTTATTGATAACTATATTTGTACATTCATAAAGTTTATTTCAAAATATCCACTTTGTTCCCATAACATGAGAATTACAAGGTGAAACTACTAATATTCAAACATTATTCCTAGGTAAATTAATGTAATAAATCCTCCATTTCCATTATCGAATTATTATAATCTAAATCCCCATAAATATTCATACGTAAAAAAAGAAATATAAAAACCTGCTAAGAAAAAACATTCAAAATTTATATTCTAGTTTGAAATATTGATTCATCATTAACAATAATGGTATTAAAGGTTAGGTCTCTCATTTTCATCTAATTTTTTTCAAGAAATGGTCCAGATAAAGAGGAAACATTCTCCCCCCACAATACGTTGATCTTTATCACGAGGTACTTCCTCATCAAAATTAATGTAACAATATTCTTCTTCAATTTGTTCAATATCACCATCTTTTTCATTCAATGTATATTCATTAAACATAACATGAATCGAATATTCAATAACCATTATTCTTTTTTTTTATTCTATATATGTCTTATTATTATTTAAATATCCTATCAAAATAACTTCATCATAATTAGTAGAAAATATATATATTGTATATATACTTTTATGAATAAAATTAGAACATCCATAAACTATAAAAATAGAACATAGGTTTTATTTAATTCTAATGCTCATAATAAGTCTTTTTCCAGTGGGGTCATAAATAAATTATTGTTGTAAAATAACAAGAATTGTTAAAATACTCTACCCAAAGTACTTATGTTTGTTAAAATAATTTATCATAGTCTTATATATATATATTACAGAGTTCTATTTTTCCACTCTATTACACCATTTATTTGTTGTGATCTAGGGGATGAGAAATTGGTTAAAATCCATTTTAATTCACAAAACTGGATAAATTATAGATTCTATAAATCACCACCATGATTATGTCTAATTGATTTTCAAATGTTTCCATTCACATTTTTAACAAATTTACAAAAAGTTATAAAATTAGATATTGATTTATATTTAAAGGTAAGAAATTAAACACATGTGTATATTTTTAAATCATACAAATGAATTAACAAAATCTCATACCACCAAAACTAGTTGTTGTTGAATTATCAAATAAATGTCGAGTAATTATATCATGAGAACATATAAATTAATCTTAATTAACTATCTTGATACCACTTGTGTGTTATTTAACATTCAAGAAAGAGTCAGACAAAAATGTGTCATCATATTTTAGTTCTAATAATTATAAATTTTTTAGTTCATAGACAGCTTGTGCATAAACATGAAATTAGTATGTAAAAACCATTATAGAAATATTTTTATCAAATAGTAACACTTTTATGTGTTTTAAATATTTATCATTTAATTATGAAAAAAATAATTGATAAAATATTATCCTTTTAGTTTCAAAAAATAAAATAGATTTATCATTAAAAACATTTAATTTGTCATGTATAAATTTACCAATAATTCCACCATCATATAGATGAAAATGATAAATATATTATTCTTAAATCGTTCAACAAATTTATATTTATAAATAATAATTGTATTTGAAATTGCAAATTCAAAATAACCATTTACATATCCATTGGAATTGTCACAAAAAGTTACATTACATACATCAAATTTATTGAATGATATAATGATGGAAATATCAATGGTCATGTGTCATTAAAAACCACTATCGATATACAAAATATCATTTTTGATTCCTAAATACATATTTCCTATAAAACCTGACTTAACAATTCTTTAATACTAATGAAAATTTGGGTCATATGGGATTATTCTAAAATTTCTAGAAACCCAATTATATTTAAAAAATTTTTTATAGTAAATCTATATGTTAATTATTTTGAAATAAAATCCTTTATTTTTCTAAGATATTGTTGAAATATAAAGGAACACTCATTTGAACAATGGTATTTTATATGAAATATACAACAAGTTGAAGTAGATGTACCTCCATTATAACATTTTTCGAATATTTCATTTTAAATATTTGGTATAATATTATCATATCCATCATCTGATATTATATTTATCATTTTATTAAAACTATTCCATCTATCAATGTTTTCTCTTCCTTTAAAAAATCGAAAATTTTGGAATTAATCATTCATTTTCATTTTTGAGATGTTTATTATCCTTATAAATAATATCAAAATTAATTATTTCATATTTACTAAACATGGATGTAAAATAAACAACCATTATTAAATTATTATCATTTGAATGTGAATTTTTGAAAATTTATTTTTAAATTCAATGATCCAAATGTGCATATTTTCATCTAAGATAGATTTATTCATATTTTTAATCCCATTAAAAAAATCCTTATGTTGATTCCTTAGGATCATGTATAAACCTATAGACTTTTCAAATTTTTTATCAATAATATCAATATATTGATAAAAAATTCAATATCAATTTTTTCTTCTTTAGATTGAATATATGTATAAAAATTAGAATAACATTCCTGATTTGAAGAATCCATCAATTACATGTTTACATCATCTTTTTCCGAACTATATTCATCTATATTATGAAAATACATTATAGAGATTCATAATACAAAAACATTATTCTTTTAATTATATTATATATTCCTTTAATTTGTTTGATAATTTGAGTTAGGGAATTAGTCTTGATTTTCGATATTTTCCTTCACTCTTAAAAAATAATATGATAACAATGATTCTAAATAAAATTACCATTTTTTATCATTATTTTCATCTTGGTATAGTCTTTACATGATCTCCTTGATTATCTTATATTCACATATATATCCACCTTTTGTAACATATGTTGTGTAATTCTTATCAACAACTTGTAACTGAGAATAAAAAGAGTTAGTATATACATTTGATTTAAAAAAATCTCTTTTTCTTTGGATTATCTTCCTCAAAATAATTTTTGAAATCCAAATCATATTGTTATATTCATTAAATAATCTCATTATGATTATGTTAATTAAAATTGATAAATTAATCAATAGATAAATTTTTAACTTTCCACTATATAGAATATTCACTAAGAACTCTTTAAATACGAATAGGTTTAACTTTTGTCTCTCGCAAACTACTCATTACAGTTCCAATATATTTGAATCTATGAAATATTATATTTAGAGATTCAAATTCCAACATTTAATATTTTTTATAATCAGATCTCAATATAATAAAATCATTATAATAACCTTATTATAGCCTTGATGTGTAACATTGATAATTTAATAGATTTTATGAGTAGTTTCACATATTAAATCATGATGGTATACATTCATATTTATCAAAATATAAAAAATATTAATCATGATATAATTCATAACATACATTGACACAAAATTTCCAACAAAATATTTAGGATCTCCTTGAGGAAACATGTATGTATTCTCCAATTTTTTTCAATGATTATTGATAACATTCATCAAAAAAATATTTAATTAAACATTTATAATATCCCTAGCCTATTCTATCAAATTGAGGTGATTTTATATATATCTATGCATTATTAAAACTATTTCTTGGAATTATAAAAAGACATTTTATACTTGATAGTTTTGTTAGGAATTTTTTATGAGAAATAATATATATATATATATATATATATTTATTTATAGGGAACCTCCCTATAATACCAATTTTTGTTCTAGAGTTGTGATGAAAAAATACACAATAGGGGGAGGAATTAAACATCATTAATAAATAATTGATGCTTTTAAATGGTATTTCAAAGTTATAATGTCAATCCTATGGACTCTAAAAAAGAAAACCAATAAATTATATTTTTATAGTTGTCTATATGTAAATGATCATACTCTAATCTTCACCCCTCTAACCAATAGATAGATATATAACCCACTATTACCAATATAATGGAATCATATAATGAATTTTTAGAACATGATGTCACAACCCAATTACAAATCCTTTTTCTACTTATGTTTCAATAAAAATACATTTTTCCTTTTTAATCTATGGTGGCACAACCTGAATATTGTTCTTTATCCCCCAAGAGGAATAACACAAGTGCCAAAATTTTGATTGGGTATCACAACCAATTATCCAACCATTTAATAGGTGGTGTTACTAGTTACAATTACACACAAAAAATAGCACAAGAATAAGTATAATCACATATTTTTTTGAATATATTTAGAATATGAGCATCAATGTAGTACTGAAGTCTCTGGCTGAAAATGATCAAATAATTAAATTCCAGTTGAGAGAAGCAATAAAATGCCAATTTTTAAATCCCTTATAATGTCCATGAATATCCTCAATCTCTTTCTCTACATATTTATAACTAAAATAAATAAATATAGTTCATATATAAAAAATTATTCAATAATAGAAGACTGTTTTATTACATCTTTCCCAATACAGCATATAATTGCATTATTGAATGTTTTTACAAAGTGTACTCACTTTTGTTACATTGATAATATTTAAAACTAAATTCAAGATGAACTATAATAAATATTTATAAAAAATATAAATAAAAAATTAAAATCAAAAAAAATTTCCATTGGAAATATTATATAAATTACGCTTGAATAAAGTTCAAATTGCAACCCTTTTTTATTTAGATCTAGGGATTTCTCAAGAAATAAAAATTAATATTTATCATACATGACAAGAACCTGATAAAATAATTTTAAACCTATTAACATGGATTGAAAAAAATTAATAAGTAATTAAAAAAGAATGAAAATATTATTTACATACATAATAAAAATACGTAAATTTAAAAATTAATTTTTATAGAAAATTGAGTGTATTTTCATTGTTAACAACATCATTTTGGAAATAAAAATTCTATGTTGGTAACTATACATATTTGGTTCACATAAGATATTTAAATATGGGAGTCACATTGGATAATTGATGTATCTGAATATAGAAAATAAAATTTTCTAACATGATTTCAAATTGGAAATTATAAAAAGTTGTGGATAGCTTAGATAACAATGTTTTAGAAGAAAAACAAACCATTAAAATTGTATAATCATCTTTAGCACAATTTTAATGTTTTATATATAATATAATTATAATTTCATGGAAACATGATTCACATTACATAGTCATTTCTATCTCATGTTATCATAAAAATATTTAAGAATATTTGTTTAAAAAAATAAAAAAAAATCATATTTAAAACATTTTGTGATTCTTATATAATTTTTATAGTAATAGAGATTGATTAAGATTTAAATTTATTCTAATTTAATGAAGATAATATTTTTATCTTTATAACTCTACAATAATTAATTATTTTGTATTTTTTATCAACTTTTATATATTAAAAAATATAATTTCAACCATTGTTAGTACACATGGTCAGTTCCATTACCACACTCAATACTATTGGTCTGCACAATAGTGATTTCGACAGTCAGTTCTTATGGTCAGTTCAATGATCTAATACCACAATACATTCAATGATCAATATATATAGTTAGATCCATGGTTGATACTCATTTCATGTCCCATGAGTAGTTGGATGGATTAGTTGACATGTTAAGTTGATGTGGTTTGTTCTATATTTTACTACACTTTTAATTTCCATAATTTCCCTATTCATAGTTACAACATAAGTAAAATATAAGATAAGTAATCAAAAAACATATTTATTCTAGGAACACTAAATGAAACTTGTATTACATGTTATAAACTAAAAAATATAAAACATCTTAATAAAATACATATTACAATATTATCAGGATTAAGAATAAATTAATTAAAATAAAATTCAATTTATAATGGATTTTAAAAGAAATAAAAATACTAAATGATTGTAATTATAAAAACATAATGTGGTTCAAGGATCCACTCAAAAATAGTTCAAATTCAGTCAAAGGATCAAGATATATATTTTTATTTATATGGAATGGAAACATATTTCCTTAAAAATATTCATTAATAACATGTCATTCATGATGCAACTAGTAAATCCAACTTCATCATGAACTTTTATAATCATTGTTAATAGAAATAAATATTTTTCCACTGGTCATGAAATTAATTAAAAATAATCATAAACATTAACTATTATTACATCCACTAACATACAAGAATATTTTATGATACATAATCATGAATAATTCATATTGTATGGTACATTATAAAAATATCCCATTATTGTGATTAATAAGAGAAAACATCATTACCTGAAATATAATATTATTTTGAGTAATAAAAAATGAAATTTATAACGACATGTGTCCTATCAAATTATTACCTCGAACTATAGAATTTGGTTTTAGAATATTGTTAGGGAATTTTATGTATCCCCATATAGCATTAAATTACTTAATCCTTATAATATGACAGATTCTCTAGGAAACTATTAAATTAAAATCATGAAAATACTATTAATGATATTTATTAATATATTTAAATTAATATTAGTAGCATAAAATATACATTTAATCCTACGAAAGAAATGTTTTTTAGAAACATTAAATCGTGAAAAATCCCATACGGACTAGATCCCATGATCAATAAAATTTAGTCCTATAAACTTCACATGATGATCATCATTCTATAGTGTTAATGATTTAGACAATTAGACTATATGTTTATCTTCCATAGAGACTCTTCATGAATAAACAACAAAATCATGAGAAAGTACTTTGAGAGATGATACTTTTGATCCGTATGCATCATTTTTTGATGTGGAATTGGATCCATTGTATGTTCCCATAATGTTGTTTTGTCACAATATTATTTAATGTGGTTTTTACATAGTGATAAAAGGTTAGTATCACAAAAAATGAATCATATCCAAAATTATTCTTTTTCTACAATACATTTTATAATATAAGCATACTCAGATATCTAATCTGCAACCCCAATATTTATGGATAACTTCCATCTCACAACACATTATTTGATAGTGAATATGTATCCCTCCTATTATTTAAAATAATATTTATATATTTGGTATCTAGAATATCCTAATAATTTTATGACCTATTCATAATGTACTCCATCAACTACATTCATATCTTTTACTCATCTTGGATTCTTTATTATAGCCATTACTACAATCCAATTGTGGTCACCTAGGATATCATGATATATTCTAACCACACCAAATATGAAATTGATATATATATTATTATTTAATATAGCATGCTTAAATGGAACATTGATCTATTTTTGTGTAATCCTTATCATCATATGTCTTTCCACACATGTCTAATGTTACATTTTAAGGGAAATCTAAATTCTATGAGAATCCTACAAAAACAACTTATGGATTGTTCTATGCTAATAGTCATTAGTTTATTTTCAACATTTGTATATTCACATAGACTAATAATAATATTAGATCTAGAATGATGGATCGTTATAAAAATATTATATGTTTCTTCAACTATTTACTTCCTAGAGAAGCATTTATTTAACAAGGATTTAACAGATCATAAGACTAGGGTGTAGTCTTCAATAAGTAGAATTTAATTGACATAAACTATTATGAAAATGATCACAATCCCACTTATCCATTAATATGAACAAATATCAAATTCAGTATCAATTAAAAATAATTTATTTATGGATCGAATAAAATTAATGTTCCATGACATGGATTCATTCATTACTACATGAATTGATATTTTCTTCTTTTATAAATCGTTAGTATTCTAAGATGTCAGAAACAATTCATGTTTTTTCATTTATAAATCTTCATTATGATTTCAAATAATTGTTTATATTTTGATAAAAAAATCTCATATATCATAATCATGGTGACTTTCTATGGTATGCATAATTTAAATGGATTTCATTAGTGAAACCGGGGAACACAATTTTTTCATAGTCTATTCCAAGATTATATCTGATATTTTTTCAACCATTCAAACCTTATGAGTAAAGAAATTTCCATGAACATATAGTTTTTTCTTGAATACCCTTATAAAACCAAGGGATATTACATAAATATGAGTATCTACCAAAATTATATAATTTTTATTGGTTTATGGAATCTATTTCAATGTTATCAAATTCATTCAATTTTATGACATTGATTCCACTAGATACATTATTTCATGTCAGGGGATCATTATGATCATCTAATAATGAGACAAAATACTTAGTGATTAGTAAAAAAATATAATTAATATTCTAAAACCTCTAATATTCTCATATGATGAACTTGTTTCTCAGGAACATTCACTTCTATATTCTTCTATTAGATTTTTTTCAATGAAAACTATTTTATATGTGGATTCTAGGCTTTATCGATGTCTATCTCTCTCCAACAATCACTTTTAGTGACGTTTTCTTTTTAATGTATTATTGGACAGCTTTTAACAACATTTTTTATTAATGGTCTTATAATTAATACCCCCTTGTTTCCCTAGGATGACTTATAATTATAAACATACTTCTATATACCCAATATTAGTTCCAAAAATAGATTAAATAAAAACATTGCATCCTCGTAATCATTTATGAGACAAATAATTTTTATTTAGATACCCAAAATAAAATTGAATATTGTTCTTATCATATATTGGAACTCGGTTTAGATTGATTTATATTTCTAATAATATGTATCCCCAAAAATATAATGGAATAATTTCAAATCACATCATTACTCTCATTATGTCTAAAAGGGACAATATTTTCCTTCCTCTTAAACCACTACATTTTATTGTATAGTGACAGTTGTGTTTCGATAAAATATCAAAATATATTAAATAATCAATGATGACATGATTAAGTTATTATCCACCATGTTTAATGTATATTTTCATATTCATCTGTCCAATTTGGTTCTACCTTTCTTTTTTATATTACATGAATCCTTAAACGTAATATGACTTATAACACAGTATATAGAAAAATAAAAATCTTCTAATCTCATCATTCAATGTTATGAATTATGATAACACAACCCTTTGTTCCACTAGAAATGGTCCACACATATCTGTATTAAACTTTTCATGTAGATCAGTATCCCATTCATTTATTCATAAAATTTTTATTTTTCCATTATCATTAAAAACATCCATTGAATACATAGAGTGGTTTTAGATAGAACGAATCAAAAAATCTATATTTGTTTAATATGGTCAAACATTAATCGCATATATAACATAGTTAATGATTTATTTGTTGAGTGTGGTATGAATCATATGAATTAGTTTCATTATCACTTTCCATTACTTGGTTTATGTAATTTATCATATAAAAGGTGTCATGTAAATATGTATTAACATATCATATTTTTTATTTATAAATTAAGAAACAATTATCACCAAATTTTTAAATAAATATTCTTATAACATGTATAAATATATATATATATATATAATTATTTTGAAAATTAAAGGATCATAATAATAATATTTTTAAACCATGATCAATAGAATTTGTCATGTGAGATTTTATTCCTCAAAACCCATTATACCAAGTCTCTCTCTTTTGTATGTTAATAGATCAACCTGTGCTATGGAAATAATCCCCAACATATTTGGTTCCTATATATAAATACATATATGATTTTAACATGATAAAACAAATAACCAATTTTTATAGAAATATATTTCACTTAATAAAAATAGTATATGTCGTTTCGAATTAATTATTTTACATGGTTTGATTTTTCTTTATATGGTCCATATTTTTCCGAAAAATATAAATAACATATTTTTCCCATAAAAGCCTCTTGATAAAACTACTATTATAAGGGGGTAATAGAGATTATTTGTGCATATATATTCTAAATTGGCCTTTCCTTCTATTCTCTTTAATATGGAACAATTTTCTAACTTAATGTCATAATCAACATGGAAAAATATAGTGAGAATTTCAAGGGGAGATTTACTTATGTTTTTCATTTTGAGATTAAAATTAAAATTGGAGAATATCTAAGGGAGATTGGTCTGAATTATATTAGTTCACAGTTCATCAATTTTTTAAATCCTATAACCTCTAACAACACAATTTTTCTATTGTGGTTCACTACGTGAGTCCCATCTAGTGCACCTTATCCATGTTTAGTCTAATATAATTCATTTGATATATCAATCCATTAATATAAATATATATTATGGTATAGAACATTTATAGGTATAAAAACTCTTAAATATATATATCTTTGTATATATACTCAAGAGTTTAATAGAAATTTTTGAATGTACCAATCACTAATAATCAATTGTATTTATCACGTGTCTATCATAGATAATGATCTAATAATCACAGACATTCATTGAATGCAGATCATGCAATGAGGATTGTTGTTTTTAAGATTTCAATTCATGGAGATACACTAACAATTAGCATTTAAAAAATTATAGGGTGTTATTTCAAATTAGTAGATGTTGTTTCTCTAAAATTGATCATAGGGATAAAATGATTTTTTGAAAATTCGGTTATAATATAATTATGAGAAAATATTATAATTATTTTAATGGAATACAATTTACGTGATTCAATAATAATTGTGGTTTTATTATGTATCCCACTATATTATCAAGTCCTAGAATCCATCCCCATTGAAATCAAAATGTCCCATCATTATAGAAATTCACGTTTCTAGGATACCAATATTCATTTATATAATCATGGTGGATGCCATGAAAATTATACTAATTTATATTAGTAGATGGTCTAGCCAACTATAAGTTAGAATATCCTTTAGCCGCTGAGGGAACTCCTTAATACAAAAATAATGACTATGATTTATTTATAGTTGGCTTCATATTTTTTGATGGATAGATACAGGCCAATAATCCCAATGATGAGTTTGTTATGTAAACCAATTATATTATTTTTGGCTTTTCAAAATTATAAATATCAGTAAGAGAGGTTGAACCAAATAATTAACTATGGCTACATCCTAATTCAGATGATGGAAGGATTAATACATTATTATTTACATTATTATCTTTTATTATTAATAAATTTTTATTATGTTATCATTTACATGTATTGTAAATATTATATGAATTTTTCTTATATGATTAACCAAGATTAGATAAAGCATTTATACCCAATCCATTTATACTAGTTACTTTTTTACATATTTGTCAACTTATTTATGTGAAGATGATATTGAACCCAAAAAATAATCTATGTATAAGAATTAAATAATTAAATAAAAAAATGAAATGATCATGAGCTTATACATATGTTCATATATTGTGTGGACAATAAATCAACAAATTTCCATTTAGATAAACTACCTATTTCTATCATATTATTTTTACTACATATTTCTTGTAAACCTATGTATCCCCCATGTTGGTTTCAATTTGATTCCATCTTTCATTATATTTACCTCATCTCCCCGTTGAACTAACTACAAATTCCATCAAATAAAAATTTAATTAAAAATGTGTCATTACTCACTTAGAGTTTGGTGGAAGTAAAGGATTTTTAAAGGGTAATTATAAAAAACATCCAAGGAAACATATTTCATTCATAATAAAAGAGGGTGGAATGAAACCATAATGACCATATTTATTTTAAAAATAATTAATGGATGAACCATGAATGAAAATAAATTAATATTAAACTAATGCATACCCAAGTCTGCTAAATCTTAGGGATGGACTTAAAAATGTAATGACTATATTTTTATAACAACATGATAAAATTAATTTAAATAATACCACTAATTATATAAAACATTCACAATGTAATATGATTAATTATCTCATAAATCAAATAATTCATTTTATCTTATAACATCCAACCCTACATAAATTAAAATAAAATGTGATTTTTAATAAAAAGGCATTTTTAATTCTCTTAAAATTAAATAATATGGTAAAAATATTTTTACATATGAAGATACATTATTATTACCTATCTAAATTATTAAATATGTTTTTTATTAAAATAAAAACAATAAAAAAAAATTTACATAGAATGATTCATAATTTAATATAAAGTATTGTTAATTTAATTATACATAGTACATATAAAAGTTATGAAGCATGTTATGTTTACTGTATTGTATCTTTAGTGTAAAACAACCATTCATGATTCACAATCTCTAATATTAAAATGAATTAATTGTAAATATAATATAATATTATACCTAAAGACTATCATGCAATGAGAACATAATAATTCAAAAAACTAGAGTCAATAATGTTTAAGGAGTCCTTAATTAAATTTTATACTTTCATATATATATTTAAAATACACTATGTTAATGATCTAGATACAAGACATGTAAATTTTTATGCGAGATATACACAGTATACACCTCAAGTGTTAGTATTAAGTTCATAGGTTCATTTATGAAGTAAACAGTGTTTAATGATAGTGAATGTCATGTAATTCAAGTTACACATTTTGTAGTATGTTTATATTGTGTATTAAATGAATGAGTTTTATTAATAAAATGAAAATGTCTGAAACTTTATTTTCTGTCCTGAAAAAATATGTACTAAAAAATGTATAGTAAATAAATACATCATGTATTCTATAACATTATTTTACCACATTGAATGATATACACATGGTGAATTTATTACACATGTCTTGTACTAGTTAAATGATGACATGATATCTACTTGAAAATCCATTGGTAGTGAAATATTTTACATGTCATATAACAGTAGAGAACATATCATATAGACTTGTATTATCTAGCTAGAGTCCTTGGCATCCATGTGTGGGATCATTTGATATTGAATTTCATAATCATTAACAGATCGTTGTAATATTATTGATAAGTGAAGAATATGATAAAGACATTTCGACGATACATCAGAAAATTATTAAAACATGATTGTTATACTAATATTTAAATGTGAAAATATATGAATAAAATAATCAATTATTATTTTAATTTTTAGTTTAATGATAAAAAAATTTGTTTTTGGGTGCATTAAAAGAACTTTTTAGGGATGATTCCGACTCAACAGTTGTAAAATTCAATTCATCATTATCATATTGTACTATACATGAATTTTATAATGAATGTAACATTTCCAATTGATTGTAGATAGTATTTTCTCCATAAGGTTGTTAATATCTTTTCTCATTCAATTTATAATTAATTGAATTAATTTTGAACTATAAATTATAATTATGGATATATTTATTCACAGTAGATTTCGATCATTTGAAACCATAATCATTATTCTGTCGACAAAATTTTGGTATCCAAATGTAGAATCTCTATTGTGGTGATCCATATATGATTACTTGAAATATACATGATAACAATTTATCATCATGTTCTAGCATAGTCGTCTGATCATAATGAGTTGTTCTACTAGATCACTACAAATTTATTCTATGATGAAGAAGTTCTCTTGATCTCTTAATTCATGATTGGATATTAGATGGAATAGGCTAGTTCTATAGAAAATAATATCTGCTTAATGATTCATAGTTATCCACTTTTAGAAAAAAAATAATTATCATATTTATTGACATATGGTTAGGGTTTTTAATTTAATTACGTGAAAAAGTTATCTTATTAAAATATTAAACCCATGTATGATCTCATTAAATTTATAAAAATAAAATTATTAATCTATTCTATGGAGTTTTCAAGAGGTATAATGACATACTGTATTTTACAACAAGGATAATTAATTATTATCAGAAAAAAGTATCTTACTCTACTATTCCTCGTCTTTATTTTTGTTCACCTGAATAAATATGTAATTAAATATGTATTCAAAAAATAATTATTTCATTCATAGTCATAAAGATTAATATTTATCAAACTTTCAACCAAAAAAATTTATGGTCGATGAATACTGAATAAAATTATTATTATGTATTGAGAAATTTTTTTAAAATTAATTAAACATAAATATAAATGAATTGTGATCAATGGAATCACTTAAAATATAACCTTAAAGGATTCATTCTCACTGGAAATAGGAGAGACTAACTAAATTAAAATATTAATGTTTTCCAATAGGCAGAGGCACAAAAGAGAAAGAATTTGTTGTCAAAACATTAATGAAGATAATGTCATAACATCAAAAAACACAAATTAGATCTCACAATGTAATATAATCCCATCATCACATGATTTCATTAAGCATGTTCTACACTTGTTTCATATCTCAAAATAATTGATACGTCTTTCATTGTAATTCTGTAATGAACATTTTGTCACCCCGTGGACATAGACATTAACTCGACAATTCTATTTAAATCAAAAGGCTATGATATATACTTTCAATAATATATAATAGAAGGATACATCTTAAAAAATTTCATTAATAACACATCATTCATGGAACACCAATCGTCCTAATAAAATATTATCATCATGCTTCAAGGAAATACAACGATGTGTGTGATTCCTGTCACAGATTAATGATAATATTTATGTATAGAATCCACTGAACAAAATCAATAGAGGGAATATTTGATTATACATAAATAATAATCATTATTTCTGATAGGTATATTATTTTTACATATCTTATTGGATATTACCACGTATAATCTTCATGAGATGTAGTATGATCTTTTTATGAGTTCCCATACCTAACAGTCATCATATAACGGTCCTCTTATGAAATTTTATTGTTTTTATAGAACTACGATTATGAATATAATCATGTGATTTCAACATTATTATCATAGTATGGTATTGATATTCCATTTTAATAATATTTATAATCTATGAAATTTTTACCAAAATGTCACATGGAATGATTGTTGATATAAAATAGGACATTTAAGTCAATATAACCTATTATAATATACATTTATTTCGAAGAAAACCCAGTTTTTTGTAGAAAACCATCCCCAAAATATGGTAAAATTGAGAATCAACTATTTTTTTAATCATTGTACACATCTTCTAACTTTAGTTTAATAATTTATGTACAGTTTACTTGATGAATGATTTGGTTTTTAAATAATATACAATTATTGATCTATAATTTATTTCAATCCAATTTTATTTAGTTCGAATTCTTCTACTTATTCGTTAAAAATTACTATTATATGTTAATTATTGTATCTATGTGATATGAATATTAACTTATTATTCTTCCACATTATCTCAAAATTAGTCTGAATAAAAATTATTTCAATAAATCTATTTTTTTATTTTTATGTTTTATATCATAGACATAATATTCTCATTTGATATACTATATATAAAAAACTAGAAGCTAAAAATCACATTTTAATTTTCATTTTATGTTTAAATTAAAATGGTAACATCTTACAACATTTATCCATCATGTACTTTTTCTAATAATTTAATATTATATATTAAAATTTTTCTAATATTTCAATTTGATGTATCATTAACTCTTAAAACATTAGAAAAAAATTATAGTTTTAACAATTTAATTTTACTTTGGAAACAATATTCCATTATAGTGAAAAATAATTTAAATTTTTTGTATAAATATACTATTTTCAATGTTTTATCAATGATTGATTAGTTGTGAGATCACCCTAATTTCGATTTTATATGAATGTATAAATTTTAAAAACTTCATATTTGTAGTCTCCATTAAAAAATTAAAAGTATTTTGGTGCCTTATGATCTTATGTGTAACCTTCCAATGACTAACAGTAACCCTATGATGATAATGTCTCAGCATCACACTGATATGTCCAAACATCCCACAGAGTTTTTATCCTTACAAATTGGTGTTCTAAACATTACATGGGTCATTTTTAAACCATACAACTAACTATTCCATGATGTTAGAACATTATGAATACTTATATGAGCCAAATGACAGACTATTCTAGACATATGATTGATATACTATCCTTATGAGGTTTATACTTGAACCTCATGGCCAATAATCCCATACATATACTGATTTATGAACCTCTCAATTTATTCAGATAGTATCTCAAAATTGTATATTTTATCAAAATGATATCATAACCACTATTAGTGCAACCAATAAGTATTCACTTAATATATTCTACATTAAATTAAATGAGTTTGAACATGGTTAATGTTTTGAAAAAAACCATACAATCTACCACAAAATTTTCTAAAACACCTTCTCTAGATAATCTTCATGATTGAGAGGGAATTTATTTTTCAACAACCTCACTATGTACTCAATAATGTTCAAATATTTCATGGGCTCAAAAAACAAGATCAGTTAAGAACCTCCCACTGATCCAACTTTTCAAAAGGTAGTATAAGGCGAACCAAATGTGGATCTCTCTAGAATGTCTTAAATCCACAAATAAAAGTTCATGAAGGGTTTTACAAAATTAAGGTTGGAATGATAATTATACCCTTATTTAAAAAATATACTTTCTATCACTACTCATTACCTAGTATATTGACACCAACCTTGTTATAAACCCACCCTAAATACGCTATCAAACACAGAAGCAACCTATGTGTCTACAAACCTGAAGGGAATTACTAATCTCGATGGGCTGTGATTTAGCACCTGGAAAACAATATCGAACATAGGTGATGATTTTTCCCAATCTAATGAAGACAGTATGAAATGTACATGTATATACAAAATGAAATATTGGATGAAAAAAATATATATATATACATCATAATAAAAATGATATAATTGAAGTAAAAGAATTGAAATTATTTTAAAATATTCTCAAAGAGAAAATTCAAACAAAAAGGGATGAAAAAACAAAACAGCTGCACGAGTAGTCCCCATGAGATAAAGTAAGAAAACTAGCACCATCAGAAAATCCAGGTACCCAAACCTAGATGATAAAAAACTGCTCTGCCTCACTACAGTGACCTTAATTATCCTACACATAAATTAATAATCAGTTTTATGCACCACCAATGTTGCATGCATGGTATCAGCTAAAAGGATCAGTGGGATCTCACCCAGGTGTTCCATAACAATTAAATAAATAATAATGCAGTCATTCTAAAAATAAATGAAAACATGATGATATATATTATAACATTTTTTATATCAAAATCTAGTAAATCCAATATAATTTATCCCCTTTTCACATTTCCAAATATAATTTTCATGTAACTTTCATATAATTTATATTTGATATATCAAACAGTTATATTATACCAAACCAAATAACACCTAACATATCATATCAAATCGATAAAGGTACACAAAAAATAGTACAAACCAAAATCATCCAAAATCATCATGTAAGTATATATAACAAAATCTAAAGTGTCACACTAGGTTAGGAAGCTTGAGAAATCATACCGAAAAATGGGAATCATGTATTCATAAAGCCTCTAAACATATGTATTGAGCCTAAGGTAAGGAGGAACACTCTAGAATGTGTACCCCAAAAAGTTCTAACAATTCATTAGAAAAACAGGACTTGGGATAATTGGATGGCTCCAAGAAAACCCCCCAACCCAAATAGTGAATGAGGCATATTATTACACCTTTCAAATATGTACCCATTGTTTCCCATGTAATCTATTATCCAAACCATTTCATCAAATAGTTTTATTATATTAATCATTGAAAAAAAATTATATTTATATTCTATAATTAATTGAATGACCTTTTCAATTAAAAAAACACGTGGAAACAATATATTATGAAAAAAAATTATAAAAATATTAAAAAATCCTATAATAATATCATTTAATTTAACAAATCAATTTTTCAAAAACCATAGAATTGTTGTTCAACAACACAAGATTGAGACAAAACCACCTACCTTAAATTTTTGTTCACACCCACCTGAAATGGGATCCACCACAATAAAGGTTCCAAAAATTAAAATGGATTCATTATAATAAATATCCAGATTATAAAAGTTCTTCAATTAAATAGATTTGTAGATAGAGATGATGAAACATCACTTACCCCAAGAATAAACACCCGATGAACCACAATAAAAAATAATTGACTTCTAGTACATGATCTCACTATGGAACTGGAAGAAATATAAAGAATCATCCCCACTGATCAGCAGATCTAATAACACAAGGAAATGATGTTTTCATTATCATTCTCATGTATAATATGAATAGAATAATCACCCAGAGAAGCCCATCAAAATAAAAACAATGATCAATCATAGGATGAAATGATATATAAGTGCTTGATGCCAAAAAAATTGTCATAATTTATCTATAGGTAGAGAGTAATGAGACCTCACATTTAATATATAATTATATCATGCATATGGTGTCCTAAAATTCATGTTTGAGTAATTTACTTGGAATGTAATGCCTTTACACATCATGTAAACTTTTGAAGTCATATTCTATGAAAAAATCATTCATTTTTTCATAAAAACGTGAATTATGATATTAAATGGAATGTAATCCTTGCATAGTGTCTATCATATCATACGATGTTCTCATATTAGGATATGATCAAAGAAAAAATTATATACCCTATACTCTTTTGACAATATGTAAATTTCCTGTAGACTATGAAAATAGAACATTCATACATGAAAAACCAAACCATGATCGCCATTTTCATATATTTTCATGAACCCCACTAGGACACTACACATTTATACCCAAAATACATAAATATAAAAATACATACATCCCATAACATTGGGTAATTTTTCCACATTGAAATATTCCCTTCATCAAGAGACCCAAGATGAACCAAAATTAATGAGGAAAAATATTTAAAGGGAAGGTAATTACATAATAGTGGGTAACAAGATGTAAAAAACTTGCACCAAAGAAATTATACCCATGTGATTTCATGTGGATGAATGAGGTCTGGAAAAATTGTGATACAAATGTTGCCTCATCGATATATAATGATCCCATGACTAATAAAAAATGGATCCATGGTACTGTAACTCATTGACCAATGGAACCAACATATAATGAAAGTCCATCACATGAGATTTATTGATTTGGACTGGCTTCTCCACAACACAAACATATGGATCAATATCAATTTATTCCCATATCGAAAGGTGAGAGTGGTAATGATGGTTTTTTTCTAATATGTTATATTTGGAAAAATATTGAATGCATATCAATTGAACTAGACATGCTAACCGATAAAAACATACCCAAGATACTCAGTGACCATAAACAATCCAACATATCATAGAGTCATGTTTCCTTTTTTTCAAAGGCAATGGTTCCACAACTAAGGATAAAAATTCTAGAAAATTCAAGAAATTGTGAAAAACGACCAATGATATTATCTTTGATACACATAATACTTCATTCAACACTGTCCTATAACTATTTTACAACATATTTAATGAATCCACAAAGAAATCAGCTGAATGAATATCGATTTGAGTAAATAATCTTCGCCAAAAACATCCCAACAAATAGGATATTTCTACGACAGAGCATATAAACACTAAAAGGAACACGTTATAATCCATGATTGATAACTGTTGTTAGGTGAAAGCTCAACCAGTACCATATGTATATCCGATGATCCACCAAAATTGATGACACATTCATAGATCATATCGCACAAAAATTGAATTGCACGCTCCCTGTCACGACCCATCCTCGAGGCCCACACTGTTACTACCCCAAGCCCACCATCCAAAAGCAAGGGGATGGTGACTAGCACCAAAGGAGTAAATCCCTAAAACTGGGAAGGCATTGGCGTTATAATCTATAACACAGACAATCCCAGTATAAGTTAGAAGCAAGATACTATGTAAATCGGAAGACAAAAGAAGTGCTGGAAAGTAAAAGGGGCCAGTAGTACAAGCCCAACTGTAAATTTCATGTACAACTGAAAGAAAGTACAACTGAAGAAAATGTCAACTAAATAAAAGTATACCAGCTAATTGGTCTTCCTCCGGGGTTCTTACCTGAATGGTAGATACTAATGGCCTCCTCAACACTCAACGTCCGTTCATCTGCTCTGTGTACCTTCACGCTGAGTGGTCCACCTCCGGGTACTGTCCAGTCCTTCCACTCTCTACCTCAATCTACGTTGTCTATCGTCTGCAACTAACACAATGAGGTGTGGGAATATCTCGGGCAGGGGTAAATATAATGATACGTATTAGGGACCCCAAGACCCTTAAGGTCTCAGAATATCCAACAAGGATAACCAAAAAGTAATGAATCAACGAATAACCCTTACTTTGCTATATTCCCAAACATATACCAATGTTATCTAGTAACCCATCGTAATCATGAGATAAACACAAAAGTCACTGAGTCAGCTCAAACTAGGATTTCATTCTTGGGGTAGTAGTAAGTAATATCCATTGTCAAACTGTCGGAATCTCAGCTGATGGTGTACTCCTCCTCTATAGAGTACAGTGGGTCTACTGCGTCACACAGAGGCACTTCCCACCTTCCTGGACTGTTGTGGTACTCCTCCTGTCAAGTACTATGGGACTACTGCACTCAAAAAGAGGCTCTCCCCACTATGGGTCTGCCATGCTCACACCGATGTGCTCCCCCTCATAGCCTGCTAAGGTACTCCACCTATCGAGTACCGTGGGTCAGTTGAGTCAAAAAGAGGTGCTCCCCACTATGGGTCTACCGTGCTAACACAAAGGCTTTCCCCAATAGGCATTTCAAAAGACTATGATTAAAAAGGTTAGTAGTCGTCAGGTCTCATCCGGATAAAATGTCTTCGTACTCTGCTCGCTCCTCTACAATAAGATCAACTCAACGAGCTATGGTTCAAAAATACAACTATAAGAAAATCCCTCGCAAAATTATCTCAATGGACTGCCTCGTCATAGAGGTCTCAATACAACATATGGTGGCTAATCGGATGTCCGGTCTGTGTGTTATTAGCATCTTCATTTTAGGGGCCCAGTTGGATTTTAGGGTCAAATCAACCTGAACGTACCCCAACTATCTCTAATCCACAAGGGGGGTATGCCAAAAGAACTGTCTCGCTCTATGAATTCTGTCACAGTAGACAGTTCGTCAGTAAGACACCTGTAGCCCATGATTTGGGCATAATGGTGTATTCTAGACAAACGGTTCAGACTGGTGTTCGACCCGGACCACGGGTCTAACCCGGTCCATGGGTCCGACCTAGACAAAGGGGGCGGCTCAGCCCGAGGGAGCATCCTGATCTGAGAGGGTGGCCCGACCCAAGGGGGCGGCCTGCATGGCCTGCTGACAGCCCGCGTGACCTGCTAGGGCCCCGTATGGCCTGGTCGGCCAGGGGCTGGCAGTGCCCTGCGGGGCCTATCCTTGCCACATGTGAGGGTGGGGGGGGGTCATGCCCCCTGTTTCGAAACTGAACCAACACTATGAGCGAGTTCAATATCTTGCGAGACCTGGGGGTCCCGCATTGTCTGGCTGACCGAGCAGCCATCCGGTTCCACATCACCGGCACCGTGCTCAGGCGTTGTGCCCCTCTACTACAGCTCACCCTATCAGCAGTTCTGCACCTCCGCATGGCGCAACGGCGATGCTCCCCTCCTGTGATTCGACAGCCTTGCGCTACCAGTTTCATCGTGGCAGGAATTCTTTTACGGTTGGCCTGACGCCGGCTACTATTGCTCCGACTCCGTTGAAATCAAACCAGGACAAATAATGGGGGACGGTCGGGCTATGTTCGTGCGGCCGGAGCCCTCCATGTTATGGTGATAACATTTTTCCTTAATGTGCACAACATAAGACATAGAATGGAAGGTAAAAATAAATCGTAAAACAACCCCTACCTCGGGTTCGATGATCATTGATAGTGGAAGTAGAATTAAGAGAGGACGATGTAGAAGATGATGTCATCAGCATTCGTCGTGGGTGACAGTTTCATTCCTCTATCGAAGCATCCTCCTTAGTGGAAGACGCATTATTTGTTGGGATGATAATTCTTTATGTTCTTCCATGTTCTTCCAAAGATCCCCAAAGGAATAGAAGCCATCAAAAATAAAATAATATATTTTTATATTATTTAATTGTTGGCATAAATTCATAATAATTCAAAATTTATTTGATTAATGTTTCATTAATTAATACAAGTGGAGTGGAACATTAATGAGGGGAGTTCAAGAGTGTTACCCCACTTATGGAGAGTTCAAGGAGTTAAGAAGCTTTGGTGGTCCCCACCTTAATTGTCCTATCAAGGGAGTTTATGCTCAAGTGAGACCCACCACCATAAACTCCCCTGGGAGGTTGGGTGTGGTTCCCACACCTCCATACTCCCCTTAGAGATTTTAACAGCATGAAAATAATAATAAACTAACATTATTTTTATTTAACATTATTCTTAAAAACACCAAAAATTGTCTTCCATTATCAACCAACTATTATCGAGGTGAATGTCTTCTAAAGATAATATCGGAAGAGTGAGTTAAACAGTGCCCAAATAATATATTTATGAGCACATGTTCAAAAGTTATAAAATGACGCTCGCAAGTTTACTGAACGTACCTAAACAAACCATCAGAAATTGATTTCGGGCACACCGGGCCTCAGAATTAAGCGCCGTAAAATTTCATGGACTCGTAAAAATCCAATGTATTTAAGAAAAACAATTTCCAAAGAAATTCAGGTTCTTTAAAGTCTCCCCACATCAGGTCTTTAAATCCCCATAAGCTACAACTCGAACAAAGGGAACAAATGAGGGTACTAAGCACGCATATGAGCCTCCCACTCCCATGTGCTCTCCTGGAGGTTACCATTTTTCCGTCGTATGTGAACCAAATGTATCAACCATAAATGAAGGACCCACTCCTCTCGATCATCAATCCCCACTGGATCCTCTGTCAATGTCACCCCATCATCGATGTCAAGATCTCTATGGTCAATGATTTGGGAAGGGTCGTGCACGTATCTCCTCGGCTAAGATATGTGGAAGATGTTCCGTACCTGGTGCAATTGTGGTGGAATAGCTAAGTTGAAAGACACCTCATCTACACTACTGTAAACCTGGAAAGGTCCAATGAACTGTGGAGATAAGTGGACAACTTGGCCAAATCTCCATAGACCTCATTGAGTTGAGACCCGTAGAAAGACATGGTCACCATCCTCGTACTCCAGAGGTTCTCCGTCTCCTGTCAGCATACAACTTCTATCTCCTTTGTGCAGTCTTCATCCTCTTCTAGATGATTTTAACCTTCTCTTTGGTAGTTCGTACAATCTATGGTCCCACTAGTGCTGACTCCCCCGGGTTTTTCCATCACAATGGCGATCTTCAAGTTCGACCAAACAAGTCCTCAAAATGTGAAATACTGATGGTGGAGTGATAGCTATTGTTGTAAGAAAACTCTACCAACAATAAGTGATCCTTTTAGTATTTACCAAAGTCAAGGACACAAGCACAGAGAATGTCCTTTAGGGTCTGAATGGTCTGCTTGTTTTGGCCATCTATATAAGGATGGAAGGCTGCTCTCTAAAGAAGTTTTGACCCAAAAGCCTCCTGCGACCCCTTCCATAGACTGGAAGTAAACCGTGCATCGTGGTAGGAGACAATAGAAGAAGTTACTCCATGTAAATGCACAATCTCATACACATAGAGGTTTCCCATTATCTCTACTGAGCCCTTCTCTCTGATCGGTATGAAGTGGGCCATCTTGGTGAGTCAGTCGAAGATCGCCCAAATCGATTTGTGACCCCTGTATGTACATCGAAGACCCATCATGAAGTCCATGGAGATCCCATCCCTCTTCCACTCTGGGACCTCTAAATAATGAACCAAGCCTACTGGTACCTAGTTCTCTACCTTCACTTGCTAACAAGTGAGACACCATGAGAAAAACTTTGCTACTATATTCTTCATACATGTCACTAGGGATGTCGTCGAGGGTCCTGGTAAATATTCACCACCGCTAGATGTAACGCTAGAGGGGATATGTGGAACTCCCTAAAAACTTCCTTATAATGTTATACATCAACCATGGTACATCCTCTGAAGAGGATGACATGCTCCCCACCTTCAGAGGTGTCGATTTACTACAATTTATTCTAAATATGAAAGCATCATTTTAGAGGTGTTTATTTACTACCATCATGGACGATGTGTTTTCGCTTTTTAATTTATCTTTCAAAGCCTATAATAAAACTAATTTTATGGAAAACAAGATTATAATATATGTATGAAATATTATTTAATATTATGGAACCTTTATTTGTAGTTATACCAATACACAAGATAAAACTAGTTTGCGGTGATCAAACAATTGCCAAAATTATCTAAATGAACATCACTGACATATTTTCTAATCATTCATCCTCACCCAATATAAAAATTGATTTCTAAAAGAATTTAATACTATGGAAGTTGATTAATAACCTATAATTTCAATTCTATATAACTATTCCTATTTCAAATGATCTTTTGTACATGGATACAAGGGAACTAATAATGAAAACCATGAAAACAAACTCTCTTACAAGATAAAATTGTATCTTATAACTCATAAAATTGGAAATAAGTGATCATAGTAAAATTAAAAAAAATTATATATGATTATAAAAAATTATGTTTTTATTAATTATTGGATTTAATAAGATTATTTGGTACATTAAATTCGTGTGTAGAATGCATTTAGAAATAAGGAATGAGTTTTATCCTCTCACTTTCTTTTCATTGGGATTTTCCTTATTCAACACTATTTATTATTTATGGTGTTTTTGAAATACCATTTTATGTATCATACCATAAACCTATTTTTCATAGTGGTATTTATTGTTTCAAATTATTATTATTTACATTATTGGTAATATGATTCTATTAATTAAAATTTGGCAAGAGATTCTCCCCAAGCCACCATTATCATTTGTGTTATAGTTTCTATCTCTTTATCCCAACATAATTATTTATTATATATTGTATACTAATTTTTCATTATGTTTTTATATTCCAAAAACAATGATTCCATACAATATCATCTTTATTTTATTGGTAAATTCATGTTTTATATGGTTCCATTTTTCAAATTAGCCCGATATACAGGCCCGATTTAAGGGTACATCCAAATTTCATTCCCATTTTCAAGTATACATCATAATTTATTTTAATAATCTAATATATTTCATAGATAAATATTATTATAATGAAAAAATATCATTTTTCGTTTTTGGTTTTATACAATCAATTAATCATCTATCCATTTTAACATCACTTCAATATTTTCCCATAAATTGCATTCAATCCCTCATTTATAATGTTTATAAAAAAATTGTTTACATGTTTTCACTTCAGTAGCCAAATTTCAATATTAGTATTATTTTTTTATTTATCAATTTTTATTTCAATATATTATGAGATACATATTTTTAAAATACTAGTTTTATTAAAACTACTAAATATTATTCTCAATAACTATTATTTTCAAAGTATAAGTGTATTTCTTCCAAGAATATATCAATGATATTTTATAGTATTTTATTATATGGTTATGATTAAAATATTTGAATGTTTTTTGGATGCATTTATTTAAATAAATGATTTTAAAAAAATTATTCGATATATGAGGAATGCATTAGAGTTAGCATGTGGTTGTCATGGGCTGCTATAGCCCCTTGATCGATCACTAGGTCTCATGAAACAATTTAGAAGGGGTTTTGGGTAATGAATTCCCCATTTATATAGAATTCATAGTCGAGGCCTTGATGGTGTGTTTATAATTTTGGAATTATATATTTCCCCATTAAGAATCTATTAATTGTTAAATCAGATGATTATTCGAATATTTGAATATTCATGTATAGGATTCCAAGGAATATTTATATAGATTTTTTTATTCATATTTTCTTCCTTTAATGTTATACTCAAGTTTATTTTTTATTTTCATGATTTTCTATTATTCCCTATTCCTTATTGTTTATGTTTATGATTGCATTATCTATATAATTTAACCATAATTAGCATCTTATCTAAACCCATTAATTTGTTTTATATTTCAGTAGGATGAAAAGATATATATAATGAATAACTAGTAGATATTATATTGGAGTTTTGGATGTTTCCAATAGACTTGCTTTGTGGTTTTACCTTTCATGATATAATTTAAAACATTTGAATGTATCCGTTTTTCCAAAAATAATATAATATTTTTTCCTTAAGGATGTAAAAACATGTTCATTATACTAATATAGTTAATCAAGGAATCAGCTCTGGGCTACTAGGGTTGAGGTCTATAATTCTCATGTTTTTCAAAGCTATATAACGTTAAATTGGTTTATAACATTTATGTTTATTTTCTATGATTTATACATAATTGTATTTCAATAATTTCCCATATGTATAATTTTACATAATTTTAATAGGGTGTTTTAAAAAATTTATGTAATGGTTTATTTTTTCTTTTCATTATATGAACAATTCATGTAATGGAAAGATCAATTTTACCCTTACATAATGTATGATACAGAACCGTCACAAAAAAATTCCATTATTTATGTTTTATAAAACTGGATTCCCCTTATATAGAGTGTCTAAATAAGGGTAAAGGAAGGATACCCTTATGAAACAATGAGTTTTTATATAAGGATGAAATAATATTTTAAAACCTGTTTTTAAAATATTTAGTGAATTTATAAGATTATAACATTTTTATAAGTCATTAAAAATTGTATTATATAAATATTAAATTTATAAATGGTTTTTAATTAATGAATTAAATGTAAATGGTTTACAATTAATTAATTAAAGTTTAATGAAACATTTATTTTTTCAAAATATTAATTATAAAATTTTAAAATACATTTTACAAAATATCATGGATAAAAAATGATGCAGAAATAAAAATTTTAATTTATAAATCAAACTAATTAGTTATAATTTTTTTAAATTATGAAATAAGGAATGATATAAAATGTTTATATATAGATGACTAATTGTTCATAATTAATTGTTTTGAAATATTCAGAATAATTGATAATATATTTAGATATTATTAAATATATATAAGTAGACTATAATTATTGAAAGGATTAAGATTAAAATAAAAATTAATTATATGATATTTTGATTATTTGAAATAACTACATAATATAAATTTAATTTAAAATAATTTATAATTTACATAATATCATATATTCAAAATTAAAATTCTATATAATGATAAATAATAATGTTTCCATATTTAATTAGAAAGAATATTTTTTAATTAAATATTATTGAATAATAATAATGTTAAAATAACAATTATATTGTATTTATATTGATATTTTACTTCTGATTTATACATACATATTTACACCATGTTAAAATATTTGAATTATTCATTTATTTAAATGATGCTTCATTTTTTTATATTTTTATTCTATTTATGTAATGTGATAATTATTAGGGATTTAGTTTAAGATGTAAAATATATTCTTGGATAATTAAATTCCTATTATGATGATGAATTTAATTTTTCATCAACGGTGATCACATTTTGTAATAGAGGTTATAATCTTGAATTTAGTTGTTGAATATAGTTTTTAAATATTATGTGTTAATAGTTATTATGAATTTGATTCTCTATTGAGTAATGTATCTCTACCTATAGAGACATGGGGTGGGACTACCAACATACCTAGAGGCTTATTAATTTTCAATGAAAGTAAACGACATTTACTATCTATTTCTATGTTATTAATCGTGTAATATTGTATAATTATATTTCATTTACATAATGTTTTCATATACCTTATGGATCTAATTTATTTTGATATGTATGAATATATTTGAAATCTATTTCTGGGTGATTAACAAAAACATATATGATATGTAAAGTGTTACACATAAATATGGTTTCAAAATATTGATTAGGTGGAGATAATATGGTACAGAAATGATTTATTGGAATAATTCATACATAAAATGGAAAAATAAAATATTAGAGAGTGAGATAAAAATCCCCTTATAATATTAGAGAGTGAGATTAAAATCCCCTTAAAATGATCATCCAGCTGTGTAGTTCTGTGATAAATTCGAGCTCCAATTTTTTATCTTGTGAATGGAAATAATGTAATAACTAACTTTGGATTTTCATGTTGGGTGGTTTTATTCTATATGGTGTGTTCCCATATATTTTCATTTTTAACAATTTTCCCATTTTCATTATGTAACACTTTGTTGTGAATAAATAATAGTTCTAGTTGAAGATGAATATAGTTGATTTAATCCATATGATGGAATAGATAAATAGTTTTCCCCTAATCAATACAAGAATCATATATGAAATTATTTGTATGATTCCATTTCTAAATAATTTAGTGGTGAGATGAATTCCCTATATGAATAATTTATTACTGAAATCTAGATCTTATCATACTAATAAATATGATGTATTTTGTTATTTGGCTTCATTTTAGAGGGATCCCACTTCATAAAATTCCTTATTAATTAATCATAAGTCATGACACTCATTTGATAAAATATTCTTCTTAGGTAAAATGAATAATCATAAATATTTACCTTAAGATAAATCCTTGAAAAATGAATCATTATTAGTCAAATTTTCCCCAATTTTAATATAAATTTTACAATACTTCTCACACAAGAATTAATTTTAAATGTGTTCGAATAAACTCTTACTAAAAGGTCGACTGATGAATCTACTAATAAAAGGAGTTGAATTAATCTCATAAAAAAATAACGGTTCACTTACATCTCTAAACTATTGGCAGTAATAATGGTTAAAAAAATTAAAAAGAAACAAGTGTCCATTAATTCATTACAAATGCTAGATAACATGATAATTCCCTATAAATAACAAGTATTAAATAATCCATATGATGTTTCTAATGTTGTTTCATTGATAAATTATAAAATATGGAACCATATAATCCACTCAAGTGCTCAATATTATTAATTAAATCAAGGACATGGCTAGGATATGTTCACCTCCAAATATTGAATTATACATAGAATTCAATATAATGAAACGGATAAAAAAGTTATGATTGTTTTTGAAGTATTACTATATGATTAAACTCTATAAACCATTAAATATTCCATTAAATATAATAATGGTTTATTAAAATGTCAGGGGAGCTCTTTGGCCTATTACAATTTTTATGGAACAAATGGATATTTTTTAAATTTTAGGATAAATGTAAGAAATGAGTTCATGGAATGTCCACACAACCTATCAAACTAAGATAAAAAGGGATATAAAATGTTTCCATTATAGAACGTTTTTCCATAGATATAGAAATTTTACATGATATGTAAATATTTTAATGAACCCATGTGGAGATTTGAATTCAGGTATAAATGTTATACAATATAATTCATTTATAATATTTTATAAGTAATGCAATATTTTAATAGTGATAATAATTTAAACGACCATAGATTATTATGAAAAATAATAATATGAGTTTTCAAGCTTGATGTATATATCTATGTGAAATAGAAATAGGTGTTTATATATTTGATAGTTTGATACTTCAATATGTGTTGAATATTTCATATGAATTGGATTATCTCATTTTGACCTTCAGTATAAATTTTTTTTTAATAAAATGACATGAGGGGATATCGATACACATTCGTATGATTTTTCCAATTCACATTCATACATTACTTAGAGGATAAAAAGAGTTGATAGTGAATTAATTTAATTTTCATCTTTTGTAATATTTTTAAAATATGATTGAATTCCAAAACCATTTAATGAAAATTATCAAAGTACTTGGAATATAAATATGAACTAGGAAATTGATTACTAGGCTGTAATGCACCTTATAGAAAATAATATTTTGTAAAATATCAGACTAAAAGAAAAACCTTTTATTAAAGCGATAATAATTATTTCTACAATATGTAAATAAAGGTATTTGGAAGAAATTATATTCCATAAAGAAGTGTTATAATTCAATATATGTTTTGATTTCATAGGATATTCATGATGGATGAAAGGAAACTCAATTTAATGTCTATTTCATAATTTTATAATAATTATTTCTCTATTTTAAAAGTAATTGGTACTTATTGTATATATTAAAAGGTGTTCTATGAATTTTTAATTTTAAAATTAATGGATGAATTAATTGAGATTGTATTTTATATTTGTGTGATGAAGTTACTATGAACAATATCAAGGATTTTAATGTAAATTATATTATTCAGATCAAATGAATCAATATAAAAGATGTGTATTTTCATCAAATTTTTCTTATAAGAAAATACAAGTTCTTTGATCTCAATGTTATGTTTTGATCAATAATGAGATGATAACTTGTATAGACATTGTTTATTATTATTCAATTTCTGTAACATGATTTTAGAAAAAGAATTTGATAAATATATTTTTTCTAGGATAATTTTTTTATTGAATTACTTGATAAAATTTATCAGAATGTGTCCCCATCACACATAAGTGGTGTAATTTAATAAAGTTTTATTTTATAAGAATATTACAAACAAAATTAATAAAATATATGATATGGAAACCATAATTTTTAAAATAATTATTCATACACAAGTATATAAATTTTATTTACCAACAAATTTTTTTGGGGTATCTTAAAATGATATCGTCAATATAATAGTGTTTGAGTGGATTTTGGGAGTACCGTTGGAATTAAAAAAACATCAAGATTAACAAATTATGAGTTTCACAAAGCTAAGAATTAATGAAATTTTACATTATGACCTTCTATTTTGTGTATGTTTTAGAAAAGGATAATGTAAGTAGTTATATAAATTCATGTAATATTTTTGATGCAGTAGTGTTCCAATGATGATGATGTTCACCATAGAAATATTTCTAATTGAAAATAGTGGTATCATCGTAACATTTGAATTCAATGAAATAATAATTTTGCTTATGATAAAATTTGAATAGATTGGAATATGATTCAAAAATATAACAACTAATCAAATTGTTTTAAGTAAATAATAATTATAACTAATGATTTTAGAAGATGTTTTTTATCAGATGGTCAAACCAAGATGTGACGTTTATTACATAGAAGGAATTGAGTTATTAAAACCTTGAAATTTTTGTCAACATAAGGATGACCGAGATGTTTTTCATATATGATATGATATAGTAGTTAGTATTTTTGGAATGATAAATATACATAATCGGTTTAGCAGTATTCAAATGAATCTTATAATAGGAAATATACAATTTATTATTCGTTCATGATTGATACATACATTTATATATCAATATATGAATCATGAAGAGAAATGATATCAGGTTTCTCAAAGTACATCATTGTGTTTTCCGCATACCAGTTTTCATCATAGAGTGTTTTAGGTTATGATGAAATATTAAAGTAAGAATGAGTATGATTCTTGAATAGATATATAGAATTTTCTCATGTTGAAAAAAATATATGATTATTTTTGTGCGTTGGATGACCTACAAATTATACAAAATGGAATTTTATATAGATATTTATTTGGATGAATATGGGAAAACCAATATTTGAGTCTCCACTACCTGAGTTTAGTGTTGTTAAAAGCACCAAAAACATCAACATCTGAATCATATCTTATGGAGGTCTACATGTTAAAATATCATATATTATGGTGGTTTAGTAATTTTTTTATCATTTTATTAGTTAGCGATTTAACAATAATGTATTTTTCTTCTTGTATGATGAGAAGTATATATGGGACCTATATTGAGACAAAGTGCTAGAGTGTGTATATATACATTGATGTTATAAATATCTATCTAGATAAGGCACATATGATGTTTTTATTTAAAGGGATGAATGGAATGTGATATATTCATTGATCGGTTCTGTTTATCCGATGAGAATTTATAATAGAAGTGTTGGATAAAATGGATTTACATATTCTATGTACAGTTGATAATAGATGTCTTATACAAATGAAAATTATTAGAATGATCATTTTCATATGATATTGATTGGTGTATATTGTTAAATATATATATATGTTTGATAGAAATCATATTGATCCCTTTATAGTTTATGTATCATTGATTGTTTCTTAGAGGATGACCGTTTCAAACACTTGTGGATCTGGATATTCCTATTTGTTGTCAATGTTAAATAGGTACATTGGGTAATTTTTTTTATCAAAATGATGATTGAATTTGACTTATATGGATAAACTAAAATGTGTTTTACATGTAATCCAAAAGTGTCTCATATTGGGGTTCAGAAGGTATTTCATTTGATGTGATACATTAGGATTTCAATGATAACTTTCTGAAAGTGTTTTGGATAATATCCAACTGGCCATTTGGATATGGTTTCAAAAATTATATAAAATGATACAATAATCGGTGAAATAATAAAATGTTTATTAGGATTTACTTTAAGGGGGATATTAGAAGTTGTAACCCCACAATCCTTGTATATATGTGAAATAAAAATATATATTTCATTAAAATTAATATTTTCATGTTTGGAATATAATTATATAGAAGATAAATTATAAACTAACATCACTTATTAACATTCCATATAAATTATTATTTATTATATTGTTATATTAGATTAATGAAATGAGAGTATAAATATTCATATTATGTATATATATTAGATGATGAATATATTAAAATATAACAACATATGAATAAATACGACAAAAATTAATGATCATCCTTGACTTCCTATATAATAAAATATCTTGTGATGAAAATAACTATATATTATTATCATTGGAAGAACATCCACATACAGTAAAAATATATTAATATTCCAGTTTATCACTAAGAGAAACCAACAAGTTTTTGAGGTTGATGAATCTAGTTATGACCTCATAGGATTCTTGTGAAACCTATGAATAAATTTGGAGGAAGAATTTCATATTCCACTTATGGGATCAACATAAAACCCACTGACAAAGACAATATAGGCTATATGTACACTCATTTTATAGTATTTATTCATTTCTTTTTATGTGGGATTCAAATATCATAAATGGTAAATCCTTATATAAGGGTTTAATCAGTTCCTCTTATTATAATAAATATTACTAGACTCTAATAAAACCATTCACCTCTCCTCATGTGAATATTAAAATAATTCAATCACGAAAATAAATATTTTCTTGGCATTCACCTTATAAAATGTTTTTGGATATGTGAAATTATCATACTGCAATCATAACTTTTCATTAATCATTAGGAACATATCAAAAATAATCACATATCAAATTTACATCATACACAATATGGTACATTACTATTGGGATTCTTATAGAAGCATCTTATTCAAATCATTTTCAACATCCAGGATACTTGAAGAAACATTTGAAATCATTATACCAAAAAAATGAACATAATTTCATGGGAACATCAATATTCATACAATATCACCCTTGGGAACATCAAAACACACTTATAAGATATTATTATTCTTCAATTAATACTAATATCTATTTATTCATTAGTTATCGACTTTATGAAAATAAATAAAATCCAAACACAACATAAGAGAATCATCATTTAATGGTGATTCCAGTTATGTTTAGAAATAGATATTTTATTTTTTTGAATATATTATTTATGTAGATACATTTTTTATACATGACATAATGAGAAACTAATGTTTTTTGGAGATAAATGTTTTGTTGATTTTGTAAAAATTTGTGATCAATTCATTTTAATATTTGGGTTTAAAATGTATTCAGGAATATATAAAAATGTTACGATTATATATTAATTCAAAAATTTAAGATGAAATTGTGCTGTTATTATTGAGGTTTTGGAGATTCAATTATTATTTCATAATATTATGGTTTATATGTAATTTGTATGAAATTATATTCATTTAATAAGATAGAAATAAGAGGAATTAATTTTAACAATTATGTATATGAATATCTATTATATTATTAGATATGTTATTTTGTTAGGATCAAATCATTGTGGTCAATAATTTTGAAAATGTGAAATGATTATAAGGTGACAACATATCATATTCACATCAAAAGTATATAATTATCCTTATGTTATAGAACTAAATCGATAATTTAAATTTTACACTATTCTCTATCATGATGGTAAAATAAATTCAGGAATAAAAAATAGGGAGATAATTCTATTGAGTCTTACATATGAAATATATATTAAAAACCAAGGCACATGTTTTAAACCCCATTAAAAATAATGAGTCTTAAATTTGAAAACATATTGTTTTGAATAAAATTATGAAATACATAACTCTGATTATTTTATTTTAAATTTTAAAACCCCTTATGGTTTATTTTTTTTATTTCCTTTAAATGGAAATTTAATATTTTCAATATTACTTTTTATCCTAAATTATGGATAATGGAATACATAATGACATAATATTATACCTATACTTGGGTGGGATCTAAAATTTTGTGTAATGATATTAGGATGTTATACAGGGTTACATAATGGTAGGAAATTTTTATATGACTTATGTAAAGGTATGTGATGGTTTTATTTATCTGTTTTAGGGTATGTAATGTTTTCCCGGAGTTGTGATAGGATATTCCCAATTGTTTAAAATCTATATAATGTTATAATATTACCTATTTAAGAGGTATACACAACTTCTAAATGTTGTTTAATAGAACTATCATTCTCACATGTTGATATCCCTTTAGTTACATAGGATTCTTAGGGGTCCTCCCAACCTCATGTAAGGGTAGCTCCCTAGTTTCCAAATTCTATTAAGAGTAATATTGACATTCATAAGGGTAATCAAATCGTATATAATGGAATTCTAGACTTGAGTATGAAAAGTCCAAAAATTCATAAGAGTAATTCATGTTTGGGGAATTGAAATAAAGAGATTTGTAAAGGTAAACCATAGTTTTATATGTTTAAGATGATCAAATAAATATTTTTGTGCGGCTATCTCATTTCCCTCAGGGGGATGTTCTGAGATATATAAGAGGAAAACTATGTTACCCATACATTTTATTATTTTTGGAGAAAAATAAATAAATAATTATTTTTCTATTTCATCATCTTTAGATAAACTATGTATCACCTTTAATCCTTTTTATATTTTATAAAATCATAGTTACTAAATTCTTCAACATCATTTAATATTTTTTACTAATTTCTGAGATTTTTTAAATTTCTATTTGTTATGAACAAATTAAAAATAAAAATATAGTGTTCAATTAAATCTCAATTTAAAGAGATTAATTCCAGAATACATGGTATTTTTATTTATTAAAAATATCCAAATGTAAAATGATATCATTTTGTTTATATTCACTTAATATTGATTGGGATCTTTTTACATTCATATTTTTATGAAATCCAAGAGAATATTTTTTTTTATCTTGGATGATGAGTTTGGACATTAAACTACTATTATAGGTTTCTATTCCTCACTAGTGGTGTTTCCATATAGATTTAGTCATCCATATATGTGGTAGGTATTTTTAAAAATTGGTGATCAACCATTAAATACATGGTTCTCTTAAAAAAATAAACTATATTTATTATTTTTTGTCATGTAAAATATGTAAAATATTATCTTTGATTGTTTGAATAATCAATTTACAGGATTTTATAAATGGTTTATGAGGATTATAGGATTTATGAATATCATAAAAAGTGGATTTCATTTTAAAATTCATTTTAAAGGAATTAGATTGTTTATGCATCACATTTCAAATTATGTTGATGAATATTATTTATTTTGATTTTGATTTTTAAATAATGGTATTTTTGATACGTTGATTATGAAATAGTTTAGAAAAAATGATTGTATGTTTTTTTCATTAAAAAAATGTTGCTCATGTGAATATTTTTAAGAATTTGGGTATGTATTATTATATTCTATATCTCAATAATGTTTTGATCAAGATTTTTTCACCTATTTACGTATTTTGAAACCATATCACATGGGATCATTTGGGATTCTTGGGAATATGCATAATGTTGATATCTACATACTATGGAAGGACATGATATCGTATGATTAACTCTCAATCTTAGTATCTAATTATTTATCAATAAACATATTCCCTGAAAATGATCCCAATTAAATTTATTGGATTTTATTTCACTTCTATATCTTGTGTTATTTGCTCAATTGATTATTATATGGATTTGGGAACTTGTACATCAAGATACTGGACATGAATGTATTATCATGGTTACTATTGTCTACCGTGAAATATATTCTCCCCGAGATTGTCATTTTTGATAAAGTATTTATAATTACAATGATTTTTTATCATACTCATTTATATTTATATTATTGTGACATTTTCTATTTAATTGTTTTTAATAGAATCCATCCTTTATTTTACAATATGTTGTTCATAAGGATATATCATTACAAACTAGATTATATTAAAACATGACCTAATTGTTTCATGGTGTTAAAAATTTCTATATTATTAAATGGTATCTAAATGATATTTTCTCTTCTCAACATACTTTATAATTTATGTTTCAATAGTAATGGGTCTTTAGGTTACTAGTTAAGATATGATCATCATGTTTTATGGTGGTTTCTCTTGGTTTATATCACCATTGATGGGGTTTATGAAGGAGGGGAATGATTTTAACCTAGAAATGATGCCTCAAATTTATTTAGTTTTTCGTCATGGTTTATCCTCTTTTGGAATATAATTGTATATATCAGGTGTTTTTACATTACTTATTTTTTTACTCTATTTGTCTGTCAGCTTTGTAGTTATTCAAGTGAATTTCATGGATTTTTTTCTCTACCTTATGGAGGTCCATCTCAAGTGATGTGTTGGGTTGACTCGAGTTGGTTTATTACCAAATGGAATTAGATAAATTCCCTTCTAGGAGATATATAACATTTTCTAGGATTGGAAAATTGTATATGGTTTCCCATTGCAATGACATTTTGAAACACAATGGGATAGTGTATAGTAGGTTCTTAGTCACCACTGTTCATGTTGTCACTTATGAAACTATTGGAATCCAAAATTTATTTTCATTTTAATGTATTATATATGTTAACATTTGGTTTATTGACATATGACCATCAATGGAATATGATAGTTTCATTGGGTGTCAACATGGATTTGGGGTGTAAACTAATAGAGGAATCAAGTTGCAATGTATATCTAGATATCTAGATAATATATTTAGTGGCTGGACACTTTGTTATGGAAGTATTAGTATGGTTGGGTACCTCATAGAACATGGTCTCTAAACATGTTTCTAGGTCATTAATGACAACACATCCCATTTTTTTAAATTAAAATAGATTATTCATGATTTCATTTAGTAAATATAATTGAAGGAAAAAATAATCAAGGTGGTTTCATGGATATGTTGATATTATGAATCAATTTGACTAATAGTTGTAGAATTCCCTTGTTGTGAAGAATGGTGAAACTAATATATTTTTCAATGAATTATTTTATGAGAATTTTTATTATTAAAAATTAATCTTTATTTCTTTCCTATGAATGGATTGTTGTTTTCTAGCTCCATTTTTAGTAATTTTTATTTATTCATGAAAATCAGGAATTTCTTTTATTTTAAAATAGGTTAAATATTTTCCATGGAATAATTTTGAAGCCCATTAATACTGGTTTCCAAATTATTGAATGTTTTTAATGATTTTATTTTCACTGAAGTTATAAAGGATGAGTTTTTTAATTAAAATAAATTATCGGGTTTATTTCAACTTATAATCTATACAGTTAAATGGTTCATGGAAGTGTAATGATAAATAAGATTTGATATTTTAAAGAATGCTAGTTTAAGAATTTCAATAAGGAAATTTTTAACAAATTATTTAAAAAATGGATAATGTCATTTAATAAACAAAATTTAAATATATTTCATGAAATGGGTGTATAGATTCATCCCTTAATTGTAGAATAATATAGCTTTCTATTTTTCAATATTTTTCTAAGGTAATTAAGTATTTTTACATTTGAGGGAGATTATTTTTTAAAATTCATCTCAAATTATGTTTGGGGGTTTTCAAAATAAATAGTTTGAAACATGTTTATGCGCCTAAAGATGAATTGTTTTGGAGCGTTCTTGAAATTATTTACTTTTTGGTTGAATATTGTGTTTAGAAGGGTCATTTTTATGTTTAGGGTTTATATAATGTTATCCAAAGGACATAATAAAATATATCTCACCACTATTGTGGTTAGAGTGAGTATTATGTGGTTGTCTTCTGTATGAGTGTGATGATTTTCCCGACATTAACCATTTTCATAATCAATTTAATATTTTCTAGACTCAAAATGTTGTGGCAAGTCGTTAATTCCCATTCAATATTATATTGATGGATAGTATTATGTTGAATGCAGATAATTTCATTATGTGGTCTAAATATATTATATTTTTCTTTTTAGGGAGATTTTTCCAACTTTTATTATGTTCTGTGGGTATATTGGAACTCGGTTGGTCAATGTATTTTTCATGGAAATCACATCAAGTTCCCACAATTTGGATTATTTGTGGATAGTGGTTTGGGATATACTTGTTTTGGTGTTATATATAATTTATTCAATTGTTTTATTAATGGGGTTAATTGTCCATTGCATTATTCTTAATGCCTCATTATTTCATTTCACTCTATGAACATTTTCCCATGTGTACAGTTTTTATCATAAGAATGACATGAGTTTTTATTGGAGCCTTAAACATGGTAAACCAACTGTATATGGATTGGTATCATGATTTAGTTTTATGGATTTCTTAACCAAAAGGTCCATCAATGACTCAACAACCATGAATCACCCTTCACTGGTTCTTGGAAATATTCTAATCCCTACAATACCATGACCACATTCTTTTTCCAGCACTCTAGTGATAGCCATATACCCCCCGAGACCTTCCAACACTACATTCATATCCCCATACCCCCCCAATCCATTTTTGGCACCACTCTCTCTACCCTATTCCCCTCGATCACTTATTGATATTGCTTTTATATCCCACACACTGTAAAGACCCGTAAAAATCAAGGGAAATTTTTTCTTAATTTTCTTTAGAATTTTACAAGAGCGCGGTTTCAGACGGCACCTGATTCTGAGGCCCGGAGTGCCCGGAATTAATTTCCGAAGTTTGGCTCGGGTACGTTCAGTGAACGAACGAGCGGGAATTCCTAACTTTTGATCCGGTGCTCGGAATTGAAATCTGAGGGCACCGATGAACTCGCAGCGCCGATATTCGCTTAAAGAGACCTTTTGGGGAGTTGCGTTTGTTGCGGGTTGAAAGTTAGTTTTAGGGCTTTTTAGTTTGAGTTAAATAAAATTGTGTAGAACAATTTTATTTTTAACTTGTTAAAACCTATCAAAGGAGGTTGGGAGTGGGACCCACACCCACTTAACCTCCCTTGGGAGGATTAAGTGTGGTGGGGCCCACACGAGCCCCTAAACCTTTCAATTTCTCCCAACTCCCTTAACGCCTCATTTAATGGCTTAAGTTACTTAATTAATTATGGGAGTTAAACCTTTTTGAATTTTAAACTTTTGAAATTCTTGTGTGTTTTGTAATAATAAAATAAGATGTTATCTTATTTTATTATGGGTTGTTTGTTTGTCACCTGGAGAGCTTTTGAGAGCTTCTTCTTCATCTTCAAGCTCTGACGAAGAACGAAGAATGCCGAGACTCCGACGAAGAACGACGCCTCTCTTCTTCGTCCTTGGTGTCAACAAGAGGGAACGCCGCTTCCTCCTCGGACCTTCTTCGTCGGCATACGAAGATTCGCCAACGGCGTATCTCTTCGGGCATATCTCTTCGTCAACGGATTTGACGAACGACGACCGCGACGCCCGACCTCCGCGACGCCGTCTTCCGCGGAACGTAGACGAATCTTCGAATCTTAAACCCGAGGTAGGGGTTGTTGATTCATTATTTATTTATTCCATTTCTTGAACGTGGATCTCGCATGTCAAACTTGAGGCTTGAATGTTTAAGTTGAGTTACTTATTTAACGTGAGGGGGGCCGGACCGCATTAACACGGCCGAACCCCGCTCCATCGTTCATGTTAATTATTCTTGCGTGAGGAAGCATGTGGCGTGGTGCTGTCGCACCACGCGGATGATCGTGCAAATATTTTACGCGGCGCCGTCGCGCTACGTCGAGGAAGAATCTTCAAGAACGCGACGCCGTCGCGCCGCGTTGAAAAGAATCATGGCACGGCGAAAGGGGCGTGGTGTCGTCGCACCGCGCCAGACGACGAACACCGCGGCCGGTTCCGGGCCGCGGCGGGACGAGGAGACCGCGGCCGGATCCGGGCCGCGGCGGGATGTGAAGACCGGCGGCCGGGCCGCCGGCATCGGAAGTCGAAGGCGGGACCGGAATTTCCGGTCCCGTTGGTAAAAACCGGCCGGCCAGCTGGCTGGCCGGATGACATAAAACCGGGGGATTAAATCCCCCGGCCGGTTCAACAAAACCCCCCCTTAATGAGGGGGGGGGGGTTCCTTGAAGGAGGGGGGCAGCCGGCCCCCGGTTGCGCTCCAGTAGTCCCCCCACGTGAGGGGGGGCCGTTTTGTTACTTAGGCGCGCCACAAAGGCCACACCACCTTGAAGAAGCGGGGGCTGAGCCCCCCGCGTGCCACCCTCGTGCGGCGCCAGGCGCCCGCCGCCGCCGCCGCCGCCGCGCCCCCCGCGCCGCCGCGCCGCCCCAGGGGGGGGTCGGGCCGGGTCGGCCCGGACCCGGACCCCCCCGTTTCGAACCAGATTTGGTTTTTGGCCCATAACTTGAGCCTCGGACCTCCGAATTACGAACCGTCTGCGGAAACGCGATCCTTGGATCGAGACGGTCATTTCGGTATATCGCACTCAAGGTTTCGGGTTACTTTGAGTTCGGTCGGGTTGGTTCGTTCACGAAACCAACCGGACCTTCGGAGCGGAAACGCTCAAATCTTGAGCTACGGACGTCCGATTGACGCGCCGTCAGTCGCGTTGTGTTCCTCTTAGTGAGACGGATCTTTTGGCATACTCCGCCCGAGGTTTGGACGCAGGTGGAGTACGGTCGGGTTGGTTTTGCCTTAGAAACCAACCGGGCCCCGGAGACGAAAATGCCAATAACTCTCAGACCGGGCGTCCGATCGACGCGCCGTCTGTTGCGTTGAGTTCCTGTTGACGATACGGAACTTTTGGATACATCAACTCTGGTCTTTGTGACAGTTGATGTATCAGCCTCTCGGCTCGTGGAGAGGACCCTCCGAACGAGCTAGCTGTGTGCGGGAACCCTAGTGCTGGCTGCGACTGCTACTACTGCTACTGTGACTGCGACGACGACAGTACAAAGATCCTGTGTGGTTTCGACGACGATGACTACAGCACTCAGCGATCCTACGTGGAACAGTGCTACCGAACCTGTGTAAGCTCAATCTTCTTTTTACCTTGAGCGGTGGAGCGCTTGGGTGTAGCGGCGGACCCGTGGTACTTGACAGTGGTGGTGCGCTTGGATGCAGCAGCAGACCCTTGGCGGTGGAGCGCTTGGTTGTAGCGGCGGACCCGCGATACTCTACGAGTGTGTGCGCTTGGTTGTAGCGACAGACCCGCGATGGTGGAGACGTGCGTGCGGAGTACGGAGACCGTGTAGATGACTGAGACCTGACGACTGCTTGACCGACTCGACTTGGAGTGAGTCGACTAGCCCAGTGGACGGAGCGCCCAGTAGTTGGCAGCAGACCCACGGCGGACAGAGCGCCTGGTAGTTGGCGGCAAACCCGTGGTATTCGACAGGAGGAGTACCTCAGTAGGCTATCTGGGTGAGCGCCCGGTATTTGGCAGCAGACCCTCAGCGGACGGAGCGCCCGGTAGTTGGCAGCAGACCCGCGGTACTCGACAGGAGGAGTACTTCAACAGTCTTAGGTTAGTGAGCAGCACCTCGGAGTCGTGACAGGACCACTGTACACTTCAGAGTTGGGGCTCTTCAACATTTACGGTTTCGATAATGAAAATCCTGGTTTGAGCTGAGTCTATGATCTTTTTGATTTCCTCATGATTGAGATGGGTCGCTTGATAACTTAGGTATATGTATGGGCATATACCTGGGTAATGGTTATCCGTTGATTTCATAAACTTGTTATTATCTGTGTGGATTTAATGTTTACTCTTCTTTGTGGATTGGGTTGTTCTTGGGCTCGGTGTTGGAGCCGAACGGAAATTGATGACATATGTATATGTAGGGGCATATACCTAAGCAGTGTCAGTTGTTACTTCGTGATTGTTACTTTTCTTCGTGGTTTAACCATTGTGGATTTGAGAGACCTTCAGGGGTCTCGGGGTCCCTACTGAGTAGCTTATACTCACCCCTGCACGGGCTTCGCCCGCACTACGTTGTGTTGGTTGCAGACGACGGACAGCGTTGACCTTAGCTGAGGCTTGTAGAGCGGGACAGTACCCGGAGGTGGACCACTGGGTGGGACGTGCATGGAGCGGACGGCGGGACCCGTGGAGAAGAGGAGCTATCTGTACCCACCCTTCAGGTGGGATTTCCAGTGGACAGCTCGGAGTAGCAGCTTTTACTTTTCAGTTGCTGTTTTTCCTTTTTGAGTTGTACTTTACTTTCAGTTTGGGGTTGTATACTGGCCCATTTACTTTTCCGCACTTTCAGTAGTACTCTGCTTTTGTTTAGTGTTTACTTTCCGCTTGTTTACTCTGTGGTGTGTGTTTACTTTTCAAAGGCAATGCCTTCCCTTTTTACGGGGATTTACGCCTTGGTGTTAGTCGCCAGCCCCTGGCCTATGGAAGGCGGGCTTGGGGTAGTCACGACACGGACCCCGAGGGCGGGTCGTGACAAATTGGTATCAGAGGAGTTCGGTTCTACCGCGAACTCTGATCTTTTCTATGTGAAGCAATAATGTTTAGCGTATTGAGTGTGGATATCAGTCCAGGGAGTCCAGTGTTGGTGCGGCGGCCGACGTATCCGTACACCAGGACCCTGACTTCTGATTTCCGACTTAATGCACGAAAACATTGATTGCGTGTGTGTTTCAAAGTTTTCTTTGTGATTACTTATATCAGCTCACCAGGTATACTGTTCTGACCGTGGCGCACCTGTTTCCTTTTCAGGATGGCCCCACGACGGCAGCCAGCTAGGGTTCCGAGAGTCGAGCGAGACGACAGCCCACCGAGCGACGAGGCCTCGGTGCAGGGCCCTTTGCCAGTAGTGGCACCGGCGGTAGCTCTACCCACCGATCCCCCGATGCTTCCAGCAGCAGCCGCTGACGATGCACGTCGCCTCAGCGCACTGCATGAGTTTCAGCGCCAGCGACCGCCCAGGTTTCGCGGGGAGACGGATCCCCAGGCAGTAGAGGACTGGCTGGAGGCAGTGGTTCGAGTGTTCAGGCTAGTGAGGACACCAGCAGACCTCATGGTGATCCTCGCTGCGAGCCTACTACACGCAGCAGCAGGACGATGGTGGAGCTTGATGCTCCAGGTGCACGATGAGACATCTCTACTTTGGACGGACTTTGAGAGCATCTTCCGCTCGGAGTTCGTCCCAGCCACCCTTCGTGCGGTGCGTATCCAGGAGCTTCTACAGCTGCGTCAGGGCAGCATGACGGTCGCTCAGTACGCGGCGAGGTTCACCGACCTTTCTCAGTACTCGACAGACATGGTACGGGACCCCTTCTTCCGGGCCCAGACCTTCGAGCAGGGTTTGAGACACGAGATCAGGGCATCGCTGATCTCCCTCAGCATACCGACTCAGACAGGAGTACTGGAGCGGGCACTTCTGATCGAGAGTTTCCTTGCTGAGTCTACACCAGCACAGCAACTCACCGCAGGGCGGCACGTGGCAGAGTCATCTGCAGCAGGTAGCCGACGGATGACTCAGGGTTCCAGGCAGACCAGACCTACCGGTGGCCGACTGCACGACTCAGGCTCAGTTGTACGGGGAAGCCGGGGTGGAGTCAGAGCCAGGCGTGCCGAGAGTGGGCAGTGTTACTCCTGTGGAGGGATTGGTCACATGGCTCGTGACTGTCCGACCCGCCATGCGGATGATCAGCAGTTAAGTGAAGAACCTCCCAGGCAGAGGCAGAGGTTCGACCGTGGCGGTCCGCAGGGAGGAGGCGGACGAGACAGAGGAGCTGGACGAGCAGCCGGTGGTGGGCGACGCTTTGAGGCTCTTCCACCACCACCACCAGGAGGTCCACCCCGACCGCAGGGGAGAGCTCAGCTTCAGGCAGCCGAGGCCTTCGATCATGGAGCTCTGGGAGCCGATGGACAGGAGCAGAACTAGTGTATAACATCCTTTGTACTTCTGGTTCCTTGTTGCTTTTGTGTAGCATCTTGTAATATGAGCTGCAATAATAAAAGACGCATACCTTTGTGATATTTTCGTTCCTGTCCTCTTTCGTGATGTTACTAAGAGGTTCCAGTTTTGGCTGTTGACTTGACCCTCACTTGTGAGACATCTACTGGAGGAGACCCAGTTACCACACACTGATGCCGACAGTGTGACTCAACCCTTGGAGGCGAGAGTAACGGTTGAATCTCTTAGTAGTAGCGTCGAGGCCTTACGACGTCATCCTTGGTATGGATTAGTATCATCCATGTTAGGATTGACTGTTTTAGGCAATGAATGTGGTTCATCCAGGGGATGAGACCAGATTTCTCTTTTCGGCAAAGAAGAAATCTTGCAGCTCTTGTGGGACCTGTGATGGTCCAGGCCACGACGGTGAAGGTCCAGGTCATCCAGGAGCGGATGAGGACAGCTCAGAGCCGGCAGAAGTCATATGCTGACAGGAGACGGAGGCCACTGGAGTTCGAGGATGGTGACCACGTTTTCTTGCGGGTCTCACCTCGACGTGGTATTCGGAGATTTGGCCGAGGCGGCAAGTTATCTCTGCGCTTCATCGGACCCTTCCAGATTCTCAGCAGGATTGGCGAGGTGGCTTATCGCCTGGCTCTACCACCTCAGTTGCACCGGGTGCACGGCGTCTTCCACGTATCCCAGCTGAGGAGATACGTGCACGACCCGACGCACATCATTGACCATGGGGAGCTTGACGTTGACGATGGGGCGACTTTTACGGAGGTCCCGGTAGAGATAGAGGATCGACAGGAGCGGGTCCTGCGTGGGCGATCGATTCCTCTTGTGCGCATCAGATGGCAGCACGGGAATCTCCAGGAGAGCACATGGGAGCGGGAGGCTCAGATGCGTGCTCAGTACCCTCATTTGTTTCCCTAGTTTTTGTTGTATCTTTACGGGGACGTAAATCCCTGAGGTGGGAGTAATGTAAAGACCCGTAAAATTCAAGGGAAATTTTTTCTTAATTTTCTTTAGAATTTTACAAGAGCGCGGTTTCAGACGGCACCTGATTCCGAGGCCCGGAGTGCCCGGAATTAATTTCCGAAGTTTGGCTCGGGTACGTTCAGTGAACGAACGAGCGGGAATTCCTAACTTTTGATCCGGTGCTCGGAATTGAAATCCGAGGGCACCGATGAACTCGCAGCGCTGATATTCGCTTAAAGAGACCTTTTCGGGAGTTGCGTTTGTTGCGGGTTGAAAGTTAGTTTTAGGGGTTTTTAGTTTGAGTTAAATAAAATTGTGTAGAACAATTTTATTTTTAACTTTTTAAAACCTATCAAAGGAGGTTGGGAGTGGGACCCACACCCACTTAACCTCCCTTGGGAGGATTAAGTGTGGTGGGGCCCACACGAGCCCCTAAACCTTTCAATTTCTCCCAACTCCCTTAACGCCTCATTTAATGGCTTAAGTTACTTAATTAATTATGGGAGTTAAACCTTTTTGAATTTCAAACTTTTGAAATTCTTGTGTGTTTTGTAATAATAAAATAAGATGTTATCTTATTTTATTATGGGTTGTTTGTTTGTCACCTGGAGTGCTTTTGAGAGCTTCTTCTTCATCTTCAAGCTCTGACGAAGAACGAAGAACGCCCAGACTCCGACGAAGAACGACGCCTCTCTTCTTCGTCCTCGGTGTCAACAAGAGGGAACGCCGCTTCCTCCTCGGACCTTCTTCGTCGGCATACGAAGATTCTCCAACGACGTATCTCTTCGGGCATATCTCTTCGTCAACGGATTTGACGAACGACGACCGCGACGCCCGACCTCTGCGACGCCGTCTTCCGCGGAACGTAGACGAATCTTCGAATCTTAAACCTGAGGTAGGGGTTGTTGATTCATTATTTATTTATTACATTTCTTGAACGTGGATCTCGCATGTCAAACTTGAGGCTTGAATGTTTAAGTTGAGTTACTTATTTAACGTGAGGGGGGCCGGACGGCATGAACACGGCCGAACCCCCCTCCATCGTTCATGTTAATTATTCTTGCGCGAGGAAGCAAGTGGTGTGGTGCCGTCGCACCACGCGGATGATCGTGCAAATATTTTACGCGGCGCCGTCGCGCTACGTCGAGGAAGAATCTTCAAGAACGCGACGTCGTCGCGCCGCGTTGAAAAGAATCATGGCACGACGAAAGGGGCGCGGTGTCGTCGCACCGCGCCGGACGACGAACACCGCGGCCGGTTCCGGGCCGCGGCGGGACGAGGAGACCGCGGCCGGATCCGGGCCGCGGCGGGATGTGAAGACCGGCGGCCGGGCCGCCGGCGTCGGAAGTCGAAGGCGGGACCGGAATTTCCGGTCCCGTTGGTAAAAACCGGCAGGCCAGCTGGCCGGCCGGATGACATAAAACCGGGGGATTAAATCCCCCGGCCGGTTCAACAAAACCCCCCCTTAATGAGGGGGGGGGGGGGGTTCCTTGAAGGAGGGGGGCAGCCGGCCCCCCGGTTGCGCTCCAGCAGGCCCCCCACGTGAGGGGGGGCCGTTTTGTTACTTAGGCGCGGCACAAAGGCCGCGCCACCTTGAAGAAGCGGGGGCTGAGCCCCCCGCGTGCCACCCTCGTGCGGCGCCGGGCGCCCGCCGCCGCCGCCGCCCCAGGGGGGGGTCGGGCCGGGTCGGCCCGGACCCGGACCCCCCCGTTTCGAACCAGATTTGGTTTTTGGCCCATAACATGAGCCTCGGACCTCCGAATGACGAACCGTCTACGGAAACGCGATCCTTGGATCGAGACGGTCGTTTTGGTATATCGCACTCAAGGTTTCGGGTTACTTTGAGTTCGATCGGGTTGGTTCGTTCACCAAACCAACCGGACCTTCGGAGCGGAAACGCTCAAATCTTGAGCTACGGACGTCCGATTGACGCGCCGTCAGTCGCATTGTGTTCCTCTTAGTGATACAGATCTTTTGGCATACTCCGCCCGAGGTTTGGACGCAGGTGGAGTACGGTCGGTTTGGTTTTGCCTTAGAAACTAACCGGGCCCCGGAGACGAAAATGCCAATAACTCTCAGACCGGGCGTCCGATTGACGCGCCGTCTGTTGCGTTGAGTTCCTGTTGACGATACGGAACTTTTGGATACATCAACTCTGGTCTTTGTGACAGTTGATGTATCAGCCTCTCGGCTCGTGGAGCGGACCCTCCGAACGACCTAGCTATGTGCGGGAACCCTAGTGCTGGCTGCGACTGCTACTACTGCTACTGTGACTGCGACGACGACAGTACAAAGATCTTGTGTGGTTTCGACGACGATGACTACAGCACTCAGCGATCCTACGTGGAACAGTGCTACCGAACCTGTGTGAGCTGAATCTTCTTTTTACCTTGAGCGGTGGAGCGCTTGGGTGTAGCAGCGGACCCGTGGTACTTGACAGTGGTGGTGCGCTTGGATGCAGCAGCAGACCCTTGGCGGTGGAGCGCTTGGTTGTAGCGGCGGACCCGCGATACTCTACGAGTGTGTGCGATTGGTTGTAGCGACAGACCCGCGATGGTGGAGACGTGTGTGCGGAGTACGGAGACCGTGTAGATGACTGAGACCTGACGACTGCTTGACCGACTCGACTTGGAGTGAGTCGACTAGCCCAGTGGACGGAGCGCCCAGTAGTTGGCAGCAGACCCACGGCGGACGGAGCGCCTGGTAGTTGGCGGCAAACCCGCGGTATTCGACAGGAGGAGTACCTCAGTAGGCTATCTGGGTGAGCGCCCGGTATTTGGCAGCAGACCCTCAGCGGACGGAGCGCCCGGTAGTTGGCAGCAGACCCGCGGTACTCGACAGGAGGAGTACTTCAGCAGTCTTAGGTTAGTGAGCAGTACCTCGGAGTCGTGACAGGACCACTGTACACTTCAGAGTTGGGGCTCTTCAACATTTACGGTTTCGATAATGAAAATCCTGGTTTGAGCTGAGTCTATGATCTTTGTGATTTCCTCATGATTGAGATGGGTCGCTTGATAACTTAGGTATATGTATGGGCATATACCTGGGTAATGGTTATCCGTTGATTTCATAAACTTGTTATTATCTGTGTGGATTTACTGTTTACTCTTCTTTGTGGATTGGGTTGTTCTTGGGCTCGGTGTTGGAGCTGAACGGAAATTGATGACTTAGGTATATGTATGGGCATATACCTAAGCAGTGTCAGTTGTTACTTCGTGATTGTTACTTTTCTTCGTGGTTTAACCATTGTGGATTTGAGAGACCTTCAGGGGTCTCGGGGTCCCTACTGAGTAGCTTATACTCACCCCTGCACGGGCTTCGCCCACACTACGTTGTGTTGGTTGCAGACGACGGACAGCGTTGACCTTAGCTGAGGCTTGTAGAGCGGGACGGTACCCGGAGGTGGACCACTGGGTGGGACGTGCACGGAGCGGACGGCGGGACCCGTGGAGCAGAGGAGCTATCTGTACCCACCCTTCAGGTGGGATTTCCAGTGGACAGCTCGGAGTAGCGGCTTTTACTTTTCAGTTGCTGTTTTTCCTTTTTGAGTTGTACTTTACTTTCAGTTTGGGTTTGTATACTGGCCCATTTATTTTTCCGCACTTTCAGTAGTACTCTGCTTTTGTTTAGTGTTTACTTTCCGCTTGTTTACTCCGTGGTGTGTGTTTACTTTTCAAAGGCAATGCCTTCCCTTTTTACTGGGATTTACGCCTTGGTGCTAGTCGCCAGCCCCTGGCCTATGGAAGGCGGGCTTGGGGTAGTCATGGCACGGACCCCGAGGGTGGGTCGTGACACACACCCCCTCCCATACTGTAACATAATTCTTCAACCTCCCCTAGAGTGCTCTCTTATCCAATGTATTTTCTTGATCCAACACTAGATTTGAGTTCAAATAGGTATGATTTGTCTCATTATCGACAATATGACATAATGTCATTTGATTTGTTGATTTTCTATGATATATGTTTTTTGAAATGAATTTTTGATGATTCATGTTATATTTTCTCAATAAAACGTGGTAATGAAATTAGAATGATATAAAAATGTAAAATTTAATTCAAAATGATTTTCATTGGTTAAAATGTTATGTTATTCATTATTAATGATTTGAATTTGTGAATTTTGGTGATGGTTGTTTATTATATATGTAACATGATAGTGATTTAGTTTTAATATATAATATTTTTCCACTCATGTAATGTTATAAAATATGATAATGTGAATTTTAGTATCATGTTTTTTTATTATGTTATGGGAGGTAAGGCCTAATCCATGAATTCAGTTGGACATGTTATCAATATTGTTTTCTAACATATATGTATAGAATTCAAAGAGGAAATCCAAATGGATTGGATGTAAATACCCTTTTAGTATGAATAATGTAGATACTTATTGACCTTATTTTTTCCCTTTTGGTATGCCCTTCTAGAGGAAACCCAATTGAATGAGTCATTATTCGTTCTATATAAATTGAAATTGTAAAATCCTAATGATATTATTTTATTGATCCTATATCATGATAATGATCCCCTTGAAAATTTTAACTTAATTTTGGCTCAATAAAGGTTTTATATTCATAGAGTATTAGAAAGATACAAACATTTATTTTATTTTATTAAATGTTACACTCAATGTATGTATGATCATCCACAAGGATTGTATTTATATTTACAAAATTTGTAGGGCGGGGGGTTCTAGGAAATATATATTTTCATCCATTATATTAAATGAAAACATTCATGCCCAAATTTATGATTGTAGTGAAATAGAGTCCAATGGATACATCCTACAAATGAAATCATTCTCACACCCTAATTCACCACTTTATAGCGTGAATTTCGTCATTTTGGTTATAAAATTTTTCTTTTGAGAGGGATAAAATATTACTAGTTTTTGTATGGGATGATAACCTATGGGGTCTAATTGATTTTTTTTCCACAAATAATGACCCCATTTAAATGATCATTTTCCATGATTAGTCAAAATAAACAAGTAGTACTCACCAAATATGAAATCAATTTAGGATGACACATAATAAATTTTACTTGGTTCAATCATAACAATTTATGTATAATTACAAAACACATAATGATTTTTTTATTGAACTAAAATTCAATATTTCATCATGTAAAATGTTTACATTGAACTCATTATCCCAGTGTTTATGTTTGGATTCAATTGTAAGGGAATTGTGTTATTGATTTAAGTGTAATATGATTTTAATATATGTACATTTTTATATAAATTTATGGTTCAATGTTCTGGTTGGTGTAAAATTGGAACATTTAATTATTATGGATGAATTTGTATTGAATGCTATATGCTTTCTTTGTTTTTTCGATATTTTTTCTTGCGATGAAAATTCTACAAATATTTTTTTTAAACATCATATAGTGCTGGTTTCAAATGTCACTAAATATGGAATTTGTTTCATTGTGTTTCAAACATCTACTATTTGATGATATTGTTTTGGGACATAGTTATAATCTATGTTCTATCAATTATCCTATTATTCAACAATGGGTTTCTTCATATTATTGGTAGGTTTTTTGTATAAAAATATTTAAGATTTAGTGGTGGTTTTAACCATCACATTACATAAATTCAATGATGCTTAACAATAACTACCACTAAATGGAAGGAACAATCACATCTTGGATGATGACACCGACTTTTGTATTTTTTTTGTATCTATCACAATATCATTTAGTGATTTTTCATTCCACTACCAAAAAAATAATAACATCTACAAATGGGAGATTTAATTATTGTGTTAAATGTATTTTTCTTTTGGGATAGTATAGACCACATAATAAAATTTCTAAAACGAATTTACCTTATTATCATTTTCAAAACCCAAGACTAGATCCAGGTCAATTATTATTTAGGAATGTGTTTTTTCAATTATAATGGTTATATGTGATGCCTATGATCTTGTTTTCTATCATGTTTCTTCATATTATTATTTCCAGTTTATCCTTGGATGTTTCATAGGAATAGTTCCATTTTATAAGAAAAACCAAATTTATCCCTTAGAAGATTAACCAAATGAGAGGATATTTGTATCAATTTGTTATAAGTGAAAATAAATGTATTTAAATTTTTATGAAATGGTAAAACTTATATTTATTGTTATTACTCTCTTCTATTGGATTATTCTCTCATTGTCATGCTGTTATTGATTGAATATAAATTATAGGGGAGACTAGTGTTAGGTCACTATTATCCTTAGATAATATTGTTGTATAATCTAGAACCTATATCTCAATTAAATCATTATAAGTGAAGTTAAATTTAGCTTCAGTACTGTTTCAAATTTAGAGCTTCATGGTATTGACTATTCCGTAATTATTGCTAATAAAGGAGTGGATATACACATTAACGTTGGAAAATGAGTGGTAACCCAATGATTTTTTCACCTATTTCCTCCTAGAAAGAATATTTCACATAGTGACCATTAGTTGGTAGTAGTTTTACATGATCTTAGAAAATTGTGACACCAATACCATATAGAGTGGTTTATGATATATGTAGATAAGGAATATCAAATTTATACTTTCACCAAGGGGAATATGATATTATGATAGTAATAGTAGGAAAATGGATTTCAAAACTCTAATTATAAGATGGAGAAAATATTAGAACACTTGGTAAATTCATTGACAACGTGAGAAAGTATTTACGAATGATGGACATAGTGAATCAATTAAGCGGTTATTTAAAAAAACCATGTTTCATAAATTTCCATGGTTATTCTTGAGTGTCTATCATAATTTTGTTCATTGTTAGTGAGAAATATAGTTCTTCATTGGGTAATTGGATTTTTGTTAGGTATGTATTGGATATTATTTTATAATGTTTTATTGTAACCCTCTATGGTGGGGAGACCTCTTTTGTGATTTGGTTTCCTGATGGTACATGTTTTCTTTGAATGTGGTCGTTTTTAGGGTTATTTTACGAAATGAGTTTACATGTCATTAATTTTGGTATAGTTGTTCCATACAATATAGAGTTAATATGATGTGTCATAATATGATACATAAATGCTAGCTGCTAAAGCCTACCACTAAATTGCATAACTTATGTTCCAATTCCCCACATGTTAATAAATTAGGTGGAATTTCACAGAACTACATGTTTTGATTAACCTTATCAACTCCATTAAGGTAGATGAATAAATAATCTATATAATTCACATTTATACTTCCAAAAACTTATATAGATAAATTAGAAAAAATTCAATGGATCATAAATTTATTAATTAATTTTCCTCAAGTATTTCATTACATGGATATGGGTATGTCATAAAAACAAGGACATTATTCTTAAGTAGTTGTAAAGATCATTGTTGTGATTATATTAAGTGTCTATTTGGTCACATATTTACCTTGCAGAAATTAAAATTAATAAAAAATATAATGTTTCGTATGGTTGTACTTCAAAATCATCCTTATATCGGGAAATTGTATATGAATGGTCTCTGGTGGTACTGAGTCTTGTTCATGGCTATCTTGGATAGATTTGTTACTTCTAGTAAAGGTTTGATATGTTTTGTTCCACCAAATTTTTAATGCGTGAAACCATAATATTCTATTTGAAGATGAGGATAAGGATCATGTATCCATCAGAATATAACTTTTTAATTGGGATATTGTATTTATGTAATAATTGTATGTTGGAACTAGGTTTTTTCTTATTAAATATCATTTAATGTCTTGGAATTCTGGATAATTTCTTTCACCTATCATCTAACTTGATGTCATTTCATGACATGTTCCATTTTCCCAACTATGGAGGTAACTAAATGTGTTGAATTGGGACTATAAAGACAATAAACCTCGCATATCGTTGTTTATAAAGATAGTTCGGTTTATGGATCACCATTGTAGGATATAGTATGGTAATATAATATCATTATTCTATGTACTATGTTAGTGCATTCAAGGAATCCACATTACATGGGAAAATAATTGTTTGTTTATCCACTATAATCTTTCTCCCCTTAAAAATAAGAAAACATGAAAAATATTGAGGGAATAAATAACCTATGATGTGGAGAATTTTGACCAACACTTTTTTTTTAATAATAACCTTTTATAAAAATTAAATCCCACTCTCGGTAAGACCGTTTAAAGGAAACAAAATATTTTTCATGTTTTATTTTTACCCTTACATGTGTAATAGGACCTACTCAATGGTAAATTTATTACACCTATACACAAGAGGGATTTATAGTGCTGAATATGGGTAAAATGGATTTTGAAAGGGTTATATAATGGTAATACCCTACTTACATATATAGAATAATGGTTAGTGGGTGTATTCATTCGATTTTAATGGTTAACTACTGATTTCCTTAAGTTTAATAAGGGTAACCCATATTTTTTGTGTGCTACATAAATGTATTAGAAATATTTTATAAAGGAATGATTCTATTTTTAATAGTTGGGTGTGGTTATATTAATCCTTAGGAATGGATATCCATTTGTTTACATGTGTTGTGTATGTTTTTTACAATCTTTACATAAATATATATTCTTTGTATAAAGACATTGGTTAGTGTATTCTATGCATGAATGAGGATAATCCAGTCATATAAAAGTGTAACAACTACTTGAGTAAGGTCAGTCCAAATTACTGTAATAGTTGTCTTGACATGAAAATGGGTATTAAAGACTTGCATACATGTAATATAGATTTTTGTATTGGTAATCATTTTCAACAGAATGGTAATTTATTCCCTTCAATTTTATAAATGGGAAACTCATTACCCTCATAAAATAGTTGTTATCTACAAAAGGGAAAAACAATGCTACACATACAATGATCTATTTATTGAAATCAAATCTTGTAAAAAGTTGTTTTCATATTTCTTATTATATTGACCATTATTATAATTACATAAATACTTTATAAATTCTATAAAAGCATGAGAAGTTATCTACTTATGGACCTTTAATGTTTTTTTATCTTAATTGGAGTTTAAAACATCCAACATTTATGAATTTATTAGAATGGGTATTTATTTATAGTATTAAGTGATGTAAAAAAGTCACATGTTTTTTATTTATTTAAAATACCCAACCAAAAAATACTTCTGATTTCAAGGTATTCTCTTGAAATAGGATTGGATCTTTTTTATATTTTCACTTCTATGAAATTAATGACACGGTATGTAGGTTTTATCTCCATGGACATTATGCATCGAATTTCACCTATTGATGTAGGTGCCACTTACACACTCTAAGTGTTTTCCAGATGTTGATGTTGACCTTTTTTGATGTAGGTGTATATATATTTTTTTAGATGTTCAAATACATTTAGATCATCTGAAATATATCTAGTTGTGTTATTATATTATAAGGGGATAATTTTTTATAAAATATGATCTCTTCTAATTTATCATAAGTTTTTATATGGGTTCATCTGTAATTTCAGTTTATGATATTTTTTGTTGAATGATTATCCAAAATAATGTATTTTATTTTAAATTATACTTTCAATGTATGGTTTTGTTTATTCCACTCATGTGAATGTTATATTTGTATTTGTATTTTATTTTAAAATTGATATTCAAAGTATGATATTGGTGATACATCCAATATAAAAATATTTAGAAAACATTTTGATTAGGGTTTATATTTTTTATTAAGAAAGTATTGAACATGGTGACCTTTAGGAAAATTGGGGGAGGGATTCTCATATAATGATGTACAAAATTTTACCTACATAATGTTATCACTTATTTTTCTTTAGTTTAAATGTATCATATGGTAATAGTTGGGATCTTTATGCATGTGCATAATTTGGATATTAGCATTCTATTTTAGGACATGATATTAAGGGATTCACTTGTGGTCTTAGTGTCTTATTATTTTCTTTATAACATATTACATTGACTAGAGATCATTTATATATCCTGGATGATGTTTTCACTTATGTTTCTTGTGTTATATACTCTCACGTTTATCATATAGATCTGGTCCTATGGACATAACACTCATTGATGGGATTGTACTATCATGGTTACGTTTTTTATAACATATTTTTTTATTACCTCCAGGATATATTTTGGAATATAGTTTGTTTTATTTGTTCCCTCTATCATTAGTTATTTTATATTTATATTCTTGTGGATTTAGATATGTAATGTTTGTAAAATAACAAAATCGATGTTTTATGATATACATTTCATAGGATAATGAGTTATGAAGCTTTTTATTTTAAAAAATCAACATACAGTTTCAGGATATTAGACTTTGTATTGATTATTTTGTTATATATACTATGATATAGTACTTTATCCATAATTTTTTGAATTGAATATTATAAAATTATTTTTAAGTGATATAGAAAAATAGAATAGTTTCATTATGCATGGTGGTTGTTGTAAAAACCTAGATATTCATTTCATGTATGGATCTTGATTTTGGGTTGTTTTTTAGGAAAAATAAGAAAATTTGGTTTTTTCATACGTACATGATTTGTATTTTTTTTGTACATGTCGTGTACCCTGTTGCCGCATACAACAGCGTACTAGCTTTGTAACGGACGAGTATATGGCTGTGTGGTGACCTGTCAGACTACTTTTGTCAGGGGCTGGTTGAGGAAAATACATTGTGCGTATATTAAATAAACATTCTCTATAAATTTATATTTTTTTATATATCATATCATGATCGTATCATAGGTTTTTAAATATCTTCTTCTCCCCATGGGTTGTACAAGAGAGAAAAATAAGACCAACAAACTGCAATCCACTCTAGATTCTCCATTTTGGCATCGATTGAGACATCATCAGATGCATTGGAATCCCACCAGTGAGTTCTAAAAACCATAGAGCCCTTATTCATGATTTCATCCTTCATTTTAGTTATTCATGGTTGGTTGTTTTTATCATTTTATATAACTATACCGATGTAGGCTGATTCAAGGTATGATATTCAATTATATCAATCGTACGATATCGAGTTCGGTTTTTTGTGCCTTCCATTGTTCGTATTTTGATTATATATTATCATAGTTCCACATATTCATGTTTTGGGTATTAAATGATTTTGAATTTAACCCTATTTCATTCCTACAGTGGTTTGGCTAATTTTTAAGGGGGTTTTTCTTATGCATAAGTCTAGATACATTGTTTACGGGACACCCTATGGGTGTGTTTTCCCTTGATTTGATATTTATTGAAGTTTGGTATATAATTTGTTTTAGGCATACCTAGTTTTCTATGCCTTTATTGATTAGGATGGTGTTGATTTATTATATGAAATTAATTTTACATTCTCTTTGAATGTATATCCATGTGGTAGTTAGAGATTACATGTGTTGCTTTGATACAATATGCATAATGTTTTTCCAATGGATCCTGAGAGGATTGGACTAGTAAATCTATTGGTGTTATCATGTTTATTTAAAAAGAAGGTTGTGAGATCCTTGGTGTAGATATTGACATGGGGGTATTTTCCCTGAGAGCTACCAAGTTGGTCATTTATAATTTGTTATGCTATATTGAACCAGGGGTATGGACTGTGTGAGCTACCCAAGAGGTCGTTTATAAGTTATTGATTCCATGTTGACCCATGGGTATTGACTGTGAGAGCTACCCAGGTGTCCATTATTTAATTAATTGGTGTTATGTTACTCCAACTGGGTTAGACCTTGAGATATTCCTATAGGGTTTTTTATGAATGATTGAATGACTATGAAGAGTATGCCATGCCAATGAACTTGTTTGGAATCTGTATTACTTGATTGTTTAGATGGTCTTTAGTGAAATCAATTTTTTTACTGTTACATAGGGGGAAATAAATATTATGATACATCTTGTGATTTCATGATTAAAATGTTGAAATAAATGTAAAATAACTAAATTACAAAATGTAGAACAGTTTGCACTGAGTACTTCCTAATTTATTCCATTATTTTTGCACATTACATGCCTTATATATTCATTGACAGATAAGAAGAGATCATTTGGTTGTTATCAACAAGTTTCATATCACACCATATTTTGGTCTTGTTTTGAACCCGAACAGATTATATGGTTGCATGTATAGATAAGGTCAAGCACCCTTACTCATCAAGTACATGATTGTTGTTAGAGCTGGAGAGTATGAGACCAAGATAAGTCTTGCAATTCTGCTGGAGTGTAATGTTTCATTTGTTACGTTGGTTTCAATATTACTTTCCAGTATTTAAATTTTTCTGGATGTTTTATTAGACATAAATTCCATGCATCATATATTTGTTTTTTGCCTCTATTGGATTTACATTGAATCTTACTATTTTTACTTTTTTGATATTACTATATCCAATTTTGTTTAATATTTGTTATTTTGGTGTGTATACTATGCCAATGAGGTCATAGTTTCCCCATTGTAACACCTTGTCCCTCTCAGCTAGTGATATGTCAATGGGGTTTGGAGAATTGTTCATAATGTTATGTGAAGAACTGGGTTTGGGGATCCATAGGGTGGCAACCGGATCCGAGACGTTACAAAGTTGTATCAAAGGAGGTTTTCTTTCCATATTTTCCTTACTATTTAGAGTCAATATACTAGGATATGAATGAATAGGTAGTTGGTAATAAGCTCTGCTCAGGAGTAACTAACCCATGTATAAGGAAAAGTTATGTTACCTTGAATATGTCAATTTTCTTAGTTTTTCAATAGTTACAGTTGATTTGATTTTAACATTTAGTGACTCTCATGTTTTGTCTGGTAATGATTGATATCATTTTGGTTCTATTTCTGTTGCAACCAACGAGATGAGGTATAACATCTCAACCATCATATAGTCACTTTTTAGTGATCATATTTCATGCATTCTTGTCATGCATTTTCATGGGCATTACTAATTTCGTGTTGTTTTGATTTATGTTGTGCTAGCTATGAATGTTTTTGTAATAGATGAAGTGAATAAAACACCATATATTTTGATACGGTGTTGCTATATGTAAGGTTCCATTTGGATAGACACCATACTTTGGTCTCTGAGGTGTTATAGGAGCTCTTAGATTAGAATTTGGTGGATCACGTTGGATCTTAAATTGAATTCATTTAATATGATATGATTAATGATGCCAAACATTTATTAGTTGGGAGTAAGGGATATCACTAATTATAACATAACATGCCTTGGAAAAATCATATGTCCTTTAGGATTTTAGAGATTTTTCAGAGGCATAATATCCCGAAACCCATACAACATGGTGTGGGATGTAAATAACACACACCATGTGTTCTTATATTTAGAAAGAACTTACTTTTCTTATGTATATGTCATGTACCATATGTACATCCCATGTAGATGGTGAATTTGTGAGAATATACATGGGGTTGGTAATTTTTTTATAACATGTTGTGTACTGGGGGTACATGTTATGTGGTAATCGATTGGGTCTATGTTCATGTGACTAATGACATGGGTGGATGAAACATTAGTGATACATGCTGTGTCTAGAGTATTTAGGTCGTGTATTGTTACAGCAGTAGTCCCATGTAGTTCTAGTCAAGTAGATGTACTTTTGAAGGAGGTAATATTGATTTACACTCAATGACACAGGAGGTACACATAGTGTGTATGGGGTGTTACACGACCAGGTTGGTAGAGGTACACACCAATTTTACGGCTTCAAGGGAACATTCCATATCGTGGTTCTATAATCCATGTATCCCTATTTTGAAAAGATTGAATGTTTTCCTTCTCATGTTTTTTTATTTCATTTATAATGTGACATCATTGATAATAATGAACAAAGGTGTGAAATTGACCTTGCAGAGTCATTCTATCAGGATTTCCTCCGGTCAAATTCCAGGTACATGGAGATTATCTGACATTGGAAATGGAAGAGCAATGACTATTAGTAGATCCTCCCATTGTACCATTCGTTGAAACAACTATTTTAACAGACATTGGTGCAATTTCACATTTCCATGAAGGATTTATGAGGATGATGTTGACTTTTTAAATAGGACCACATCCTGCCCAATCTCTGGTATGGATGATATGGGTGTTCCAGCAGTAGCATCATCCCACTTTTTCAGGGGATAGAGGACCTTGGGAAAAAGTTTCATTGTGGGAGGCCATGAATTCTATCATTGAGAATTTAAAGATCCATTTTGAGAGGAGGGTGAAGCTCATGACTTACATGCTATGTGATTCTACATAGAAATTGTGAGGTGTTATCTCACAGGAAGGACGTCATCAGGATATCACTTGGGAATAGTTTTAGAGGACCTTCTATAATAACATCTATGGTGAAAACATGAGGGCTGACCGATCCCATGATTTCAAGAATTTGGAGCATGGTTATCTATTAGTGAGGGATAACTCTTCTCACATTACGAAGATTCAACTCTTCACAAATGTTTTGGGGGTGATGAGTTATCACTGGCTAGGCGTTTCGAGGAAGGTCGCAGGTACGACATCTGATCACAGGTGATACTTATTATTTTGATTTCAGTTACTGCAACGGTATATCAGGAATATATTATTGATCTAAATCTAAGGGATTTTGGAGCTATGTGCTAGGGAGGTTTAGCATCAAGTGCTACTACTCCTTCTACCAAAAGAAGGAAGTGTCATTGGGAGCCTTTGTGTGTTGATTCCATTAGAAGGGATGTATGTACAGTTATGGAGATGAGGTTATAAAAGTTCATGTATTGTGTTAAAATGAAACCATAGTGCCTAAGAGACCATGTTGAGTGCTGATCATACGGAAATACGGGTCATCTTCAGCATTTTTGCTATTTTTTCTCACAAGCAGCTACTGATATGGGTTCAATTTTGACTCCACAGTTAGGAACATGAACTCTTGTTTTTTCACAGATAGGGAACTGGAGTTCTTATGACCATTCAAGTCGAGGATGTGGTCATGAAAATGGAATCTAGAAAACAATTTTTCCATGATAGTAGTGTGGACCAACTCAGGTAATTTGGGCATGGTCATAGGTCTGCGGTACATGTCTGTCATTCCAAATGGAAAATACCCCGCAAGAGCAGGATCCCAAACCATATATATTTAGAGTTATGATTTTAAATTTTTTTGTTTTAACATATTATACATTTGATAAAGGGGCTTATCAATGTTATATATATGTTTTTCTTTTGGAGATCATTGGGCTCTATATGTTTACATTTTATGATCTTATGACACAAGACTCTACGTTGGGGATTTGGAAGAAATGTGTACAATAGTTAATGGAGTTGCATCCTGAGGTTTGGGAATGTCACTTAATTTGGGACCTCTATTTCTTAGAGATGAAAGGATTTGATGTCATTCTCACAATAGACTGGTCGATTTATATTCTTGCCTTTATTGACTACTATCACCGCTGGGTGAGCATCACATCACTAGATGGTGGATCTTTTCCAAACATTGGTATGTGGTGTTTCAAGGAGAGCATAACTAGTCCCGAGCATCATGGGTTGGGAGGAATTACTGCCCAAATTTTTGGTTTTTATTTGGATGTCTTGGGAACCTCACAGATGGAATTTCCACCAGTGGTGGATTTTTTTGGGATGTCTTTCTAGAAATCTTTTCAGGTTTGCCTTGAGAGAGAGGTGTTTATTTCTAGATTTAGCTTATTCCAGGTGCGACACAAGTTTCCCATCCATTTTTATAGGATGGGTACACTAGATTTATAAGAGATTAAGAAGTAGTTAGAGGATTTGTAGGTAAAGGGTTTCATTTGACATAATACTTCTCCTCGGGTTCCAAAAGTCCTTTTCATAAAACATTCTCTAGATTATTGAAAGATAAACTTGTTGATGGTCAAGATTTGATATCCCTTATTGAATTTGATGATCTCATTGATAATCTTCAACGAGCTCGGGTGTTCTTGAATACTAATTTGAGATCCAATTATCATCTGTTTCATGTTAGTCCCTTAGATATCCCTCTTAGAGACTTTCAGAGCATGTATAGTCTATATGTGTATTTGGGTATGTTGTTCAGTCTCAAGAAATCACCATTTGTTTTTTAGACATAATTAACCAAGTATTCCAAACTTACTTGGATTATTTTGTGGTAGTCTTTGTGGACGATATATTGGTGTACACTCATACTCGAGACAACCATTCCATCCATTTTGAAATAATTTTGAGTACACTAAGATAGAATCAGATATATGATATGCTCTCAATGTTACACTTTTTTATTTACTAGATTCATTTAATGGGTCCTGTTATGTTAGAAACAAGAGTATTTATACACCCAATGAATGTGAGAGCGGTATTTTCCTTGGGTAATCCAAATAAATTCATTGAGGTACGATTTTTTATAAAGTTGGATGGTTACTACAGATAGATTATTCAGGACGCCTTACACTAAACAGTTCCTCTAATAGGCCTAACTAAGAAGTGTGTTATGTACTTGTGGACAGATTCTTATGATGCAGCCTTTCAAGAGCTAAAGGAGTGATTTAATTTAGCACCTATCCATATTTTTTCGGAGCCAAGAATGAGTTATATTGAGTATTGTGATGCATCAGGTATCGGGCTGCGAGTAGTGCTTTTACATAGAAATGGAGTTTTTGTGTATGGTTCTCGGTAGTTGAGGCTTCATGATAGGATCTACACTTCGAATTATCTTGAGATTGTTATTTTTATACATGCTTCACACTATTGGAGACACTATCTTTTGGATTATAATTTTTTGGTGTATAAAGACCACAAAAGCCTTAAGTACATCTTAACTCACTGTCATATAAATTTGAGATAGAGAAGGAGGGTTGATTACCTTATTTCATTTGACATTGATCTTTACTACATGTCTAGGAAAGGAAATATAGTGTAATATGTGTTGAGCAAGAGAACTCAAATACATGATGTTCAAGAGGAAAAATTGAGTAGAATCTTATGGCTATGTTCTCTTAGATGAATTCAGAGGTGGACAAAAAATAGGGGAAGACATTTCATTATTCTATAGTTGATACCTCTACTCTACTATATCAAGTGTGAATGGGGATGATATCAGATCATGAAGGAATAATCCTTCAAGATAGTGTGTCAGGTGATGACCCTACCCCTAGATGGACCATAGGCGAGGATTAGGTTTTTTATTTTCATGGGTGCGTATGGGTGTTCGTTTTCATGATCAAGGAGCTTCTGAATGTTTTCCATACCTTAGTTTAGGCATTTTATACTGGTTTCACCAATATGCATCGAGATTTATATCTTTTATATTGGTAATGTATTAAGTGGTATGTAGCTATTTTTGTTATGAGATATTCCACATTTCGGTAGGTGAAGGCGTTTCATTAGCAACTAACAAGGCTATTACATTTTTTACACAATCGTGATTAGAAGTGGATTGATATCTCCATGGATTTTAGGATGGTATTACCTAGGTCAACCAGAGGAAATGATGTTGACTCTTTGGTTGTTGAAAGACACATGATGGTTTCACATTTCATATGATTAGGGAATCCTTCACTATAGATGATATATGAAAGGTGTACATCTTAGATGAATTATAAATTCATGGGGTTACATAGTTAATAATTTTATATAGGGACACCCAATTTACTTCTCATGTCTGGAAAGGACTATATAGGACATTGGGTATATAGGTAATTTTGAGTACAACTTACCATTACTAGAAAGATGGTCAGTCCGAGCGCATGATTCATGTTTTTTATGATAGGCTCTGAGCATGAATCCAATAATTCAACGTCTCATGGGAGACAAATAAAAACATTCTTATGTTTTATTGAAATAATGATTTTTTAAGAAAAGTTTAATATGGAACCTTATGAGGATTTGTGTGGTAGTCCATGCTGATAACCCCTATATTGGAAGGAGGAAGGAGTGGTAGCTTTGTTGGGACCACATCTTTTATAGGAGACCATTGAGAAGATGTAGTTGATTTAGAATAGTATGGCTACTACATATCATTGGAAGAATTCATATTTTGATCGATGGAGATGACCTCTAGTGTTTGAGGGTGGAGATAATGTTTTCTTACAAGTCACAGTGAGGTTGGGACACAAGAGGATTATAAGGGAGGGTAAGATTTCCCCGAGATTCGTCCGACTATTTGAGGGGTTGTATAGAGTTTGAACAGTTTCCTATCAGTTTCATTTTCCATGGAGTTATTTAGTTATGCATGTTGTATTCTACATTTCTCATCTATAATGTTTCATATCAGAACTGTCTCATTTTTCAACCTAAAGTGTTTTAGTTGTAGCTAGATGCTTCCTTCGAGGAGAAAATTATTAAAAATATGGATCACACCATGATGGTTCTCCATGGCTGGTCTATTCCATTGATATGGGTGCTCTGGATTAATGTGAAAGTACATGATGAGACATTGGAGTGGGAGACCGAGGTATGATCAAAGTGTCCATAGTTTCTTGAATCTTCTTCATCATAACCCTTTGAAGGGAAATATTTTGACGGATTAAATTAAGGGGTGAAATTTGAAAAAACTCAGATATTCATTTCCGGTATGTATCATGATTTTTGGTTGTTTTTTATAATGCAGGAGGAAATAGGGTTTTTCAATGTACACACCTGCTACTTCTGTGTACATTTCATGTACCATGATTCCATATACAGCCGCGTACTAGCTATGCAACAGCTGAGTACATAGCCGTGTGGTGACATGGAATATCACTTAAGTCTGCAATCGGTTGAGGCTAATACACAACGTGTAAATTTAATGAACAAATTATGTAAATTTCTTCTTAATAGATATATCAGAGTGGGGTCATGTATTATGTTCATAAACACATTCTTCCCAATATGGTTCATACAGGAGAACGATGGAACGACCAACAAACTTCAATCCCCTCCTGATTCTTGGTCTAAGCTCAATTTGAGACGTTGTTTGTTGCATTGGAATACCACCAGTGATTTCTCAAAACCACTAGTTCCCTTATCCCTGATTAGTTATCTCATTTTTTTCATGGATGGGTGTTCTCTAACTTTTTATAGATCTACACCAATCTAGGCTGATTAAAGGGTCGATGTTCAAGTATATCCATCGTATGATATATATGTATGTGTTTTGTTTCATTAGTTGTTCGTATTGGGATTATATTTGATCAATGTGCCTAATATACATGTCTAGGGTATTAAATGATTTGGAATTTAAAATTTTTTTTTGCAAGAAATTGTTTGACCAATTATTAAGGTGTTGTTTCTTAGGCGTAATGTTAGATAACTTGTTTACGGGACAACCTGTGGGTGAATTTTTCCTTGTCTGGTTATTTATGGACATTTAATATATAATTAATTTCGGTTATAAATTTATTTCCATTCCTTGGTTGATTGGGATGGAGTTTAATGGTTTTATTAAAATTCAGTTGTAGGATTTGTGAATTTTATCCATGTGGTAGTCATATATTACATGTGATGCTTCGATATAATTTGTGAATTGTTTTTCTAGTGGGCCATGAGAGCCTTGGACCGAAAAAGCTATTGGGGTTTCCATGTTTATTTACATGGGACTGTGAGAGCCTAGGTGTAGATATTGACCTAGGGGTATTGACCATGAGAGCAACCATGTGGTAATTAATGATTTTTTTGCTATATTAACCCATGGGTATTGACTGTGAGAGATACCTAGGTGGTCATTTATATATTGTTAATTCCATGTTGACCTAGGTGTATTAACCATGAGATCTACATAGTTGATAATTATTTAATGAATTGGTTCTATTTTAAACCAACGAGGTTAGAACATGATAGATTTCAAAGAGGTTTTTTAGGAATGATTGAATGATTATGAAGAGTCTTCCAAGACATAACACAATATTGGGTGCAATATTACTAGATTATTTATATGGCCTCACGAGACTTCACTTTTGTTAATATTACACAAGAGGATATAGATATTTGGCTGGACCGTGAAAGTTCCTAATTTAATGGGTGAAATAAAAGTAACTGAATGTAATTAAAAACCGTAGGACTTTTTAATTTGATTACTTCCTAGTTTATTGAATCATTTATGCATATTACCTGTTATATATTTTCATAGAAAGATGAGAACAATTCTTTTGGTGTTTTTCTACTAGCATATGTCTCACACCTTTTTTGGGTCATGTCTTGGACCCATAGAGATTATATGATATCATGTATTGATAAAGGCAAGCACCCTTCATCATTAGGTACTTGGTTTTTTTTGGAACTTGAGAGTATGGGACCATGTTGAGGCTTGTTATTCTACTAGAGTTTACTATTTCCTTTGTACAATGGTTTTTGTATTTCTTTCTAGCTTTATGACATGATTGGTTAAATTTATATATACATATTTCATGTATCATTTATATGTGTGGTGGCCTCTATTGGATTTACAATCATTATTCCTATGATTACTTTTGTGATGTTATGGATTTCTCTTTTGTTTACCAACTATTTTTATACTATCCATACTATACCAATGTGGTCATAGTTTCCCCATTCTCACACCTTAGCCCTCATTTCTAGTCTACAGCCTCTGGCATTTGGGGAAACGTGTTGGAGGTTATGTGACGAATCGGTTTCTGGGAACCTTTGGGTGGAAACCAGATATTGTTTGTCACATAACATAAAGCAAATTTCCCAAAATACCAGATGTTGTCGAATAGAAGTGAGGGACATGGTGTGAAAATGTGGAAACTATACATTCATTGGAAGAATATGAATAGTGGATAAATGAATAGTATTCAAAAGTGGATGTAGTAATACCACAAAAGTAAACAATGGAAGAATGAATGTAAATACGACAAAGGACACAAAAAATATATATAATTCATGTAATATATATCTAAGAAATTATCGAAAAAATTAATAATGATGGAATGAAATAGATAATCGAATGTACTAATGAAATTGTAAACACTAGCAGTATTGCAAGCATGATATTGGTCCCATTTTATCCATCCCCAACAACAATTAAGTACCTGATGATGATGGGAGCTTGCCTTTATCTATTCTTGCAACCATATAGTATCATTGGGTCAAAAACCTGTCCCAAATTGGGTTTGAGATGAATCCCATTAGACAATCACCAAATGATATATGCCTAAATGTCAATGAATATATATAGTAGGGAAAATGCATAAATGAAGCAATAAACTCAGAAGTACTCAATGTAACCAGTCCTATAGTTTTTAATCACATTAATTTACATTTATTTCATATTTTTAATCATTATGTATTGGTGTCTAACATATGATCAATATACCCTGTTGGAATACTAACATTACGTATATCTCATGAGGCCTTCTGAACAATTATATACAACCTAGTCCAAGCTTGGGCATTGGCTTGGCAGACTCGTCACAATCATCCAGTCATTCAAAAACAACCCTTAAGGAAATATCTCATGGTCTATTGAAATTGGATTAAAATAACACCAATTAATTAAATAAAGAAAACATGGTTAGCTCTCATAGTAAATACCTTTGGGTCCAGATGGAATCAAGAACTTATAAACGACCTCCTGGGTAGCTCTCACGGTCAATACCCATGTGTCAATATCGCAAAAAAATCATAAATGACCACCTTGGTAGATATCACAGTCAATACCCCTAGTTCAATGACTACACCATGGATATAATGATCTTGTGTAAATAAACATGGAAACCCCACATTTTTCATGTCCAATGCTCTCACTGTCCATTGTAAAAACAACGCACAAATTATATCAAAGCAGTGCATGTAATATATTACTACCACATGGCTAAAGATTTAAAAAACACATAACATGCATTGAATATAATAAATAAACTATATACTGATCAACTGGTCATAGAAAAAAAGGTACAAATAACATGAATTATAGAGAAAATGACCATAATCCCTCAATTGAGGGAATACACAACTATAGGGTGTCCCGTAATCATGGTTCCTAACCTTATGGCAATGAAAAACCCACTTACAAATTAGTAAAACCATTGAATGAAATAAACATGGTCAAATTTAAAGTCAATCAATACAAATATCACGGAAATGTGTCACTTTGATCATATAAAATTCAAATACATTCAACGAAAGACACAATCCACCAACCTCGATATCGTACGACTAATATACTTGAATGTCCTCCCTTGTATTGGACTAGGTCGGCATAGATATATAAAAAGATAAAAAAAATCCCAACATTGAATAAATCAAAAGATGGAAGGAATCAGGATGAAGGGATCTAGGTGATTCTAGAATTCACCGGTGGGATTCCAACCCACCCTAAAACTTTTCAATCAGAGTTCAGATGGAGAATCGGGTGGGGTTAAAATATTTTATGTTATTATATTGGCCTCCTATATGAACCATGAGAGAATAACATTTTTACAAACACAAGTTAGGACCCCACTCCAATATATCAATTAAAAATAGAGGTACACAATTTGTTCATTGAAACTACACTCAATGTATTAGCCTATACCTGCCTTCGACATAAGCATTCTATTAGGTCACCACATGGCCATGTACTCATCTGTTACACAGATAGTATGTGGCTGTACATGACAACATGGTACACGACATGTACATAGAAGTACATGGGGTGTACTTAGAAAAACTCCATTTTTTCCATTTTCATTCATGTTCAACCCTTTATAGATTTTCTGTATATTTATCATTGTTGTGAACATTACTCCCACATATTACTTGAAAGTTTTGTATCATTTTTGTGTTTTCATGACACATATTATATTGTTTGTTTGATATGTTCCTTGTGGTGGTCCATCTTGGGTGAAATGTCAGGATGATCCAGGTCAGATTATAAGAAACTGAATAAGATCCCCAGTATAAAAATTGGTTTTAAATAATAATTTAAAAGATTTTTTTAAAATATTAATAAAAATACATTTATTTCTTGTTATATATATCTATCATCCACTCAACATTTCTTCCATTTTGATTTATTGATGTTTTAATAATATTCAATACTTTTAAAATAGTGATCTCAAAATTCCACATCCACTGAAAATTATTGACACTACTTTTTTTAAAAAATCTATCATAAATGATATAGATATTATAAGGATACACATTTATTTATTGGTAAGTATGAAGAACCTTGGAATTTATTATGCATTAAATTAATTAAACAACATGTTGAATAAAATGTGATATATGAAAATGTAAAAAAAAGTGAGAAACACATTATTAATATTAAAATTTTAACATCAATACATTATGATGATAAAATATTCAAATAGATTAATTAATTTTCATTTCTATATGATATGAAATATTCATAATAATAGTTTTTATTCTAAAAGAGGTATATTTCTATGAAATTTGGTTCTCGTAATATTTTGTATACTAATATAAAAGAAAAATATATGACTTCATAAATTTTAGATTTGTGGAATTATAATAATTTTCTAATTTACTATTTCATAATTATCTTTGGGTGAATTTTTGGAATTTTTCTATAAAATCATTTCTGTAGGAATAGTGAAAATACTAATATTACAAATAATACCAATATTATGATATATAAAATATAAAATAATGCATTGAAATATTATAAATCAACTTTTATAGATCATAAATACATTTATTAAATAATATAATTAATTTAATGGATAAATATATTTGTTCATTTAAATCTATTGTTGACATTTTTGAAATATAAGTATTTTTTAATCAAATAAATGCTATTTTGAGTTCCTTTATTTTATTCAAGTATTCAAAATGATATGTTCTATTTTTTTAATTGAAAATCAAATAATTTTCATTATTAACAAATAGAATTGATACAATTTTGTTCGTGTAAAAATTATAATTTCATTTTTTTAAATACCATTTATGGTTAAAAATGATTTTTTATATGAATAGTCAATTTATCATTTTTGGGATATAAGAAAATTAATTTTAACTAATTTAAAAATTTAATCACTAAAAATTTACTACATATTTGTAATTATTAGATTAAAATTATGTAATATATTGAATTTCTAATTTTTTATAATGAATACATACCATGCTAAATTTTTTTCACCATGATAATGGCTAAAAAGCTGAACATGGGTTAATAAAGGATAAATCTTCCAATATCTATACTTCTAGTTAAAATTTAATTTGATAATAGTATTTTTATATTAAATTATCATATATTAAAAATATTATAATACATTACTAAAATAAGGTAAATTTCTTTGAGAAGAACATTTATTTTATTTTACTGTTTATAATATTTACAAGGGTGTCACACCTCTTAATGATAATATAGATCCTTATATCCTCTCTCATAAACACCATTTTGGAATCCTAGATCAACCTAACCCTATCAAAATATACTTAAAAATTTATTACACAAAACAAAGTGTTCCTATTCTTCCAAAATGTCAAATCCTAGAATACTTAAGGTGTATGCTAATGGAAGACACCCAAGGATGATGGATATATATTAACTATAATCAAAAATGTTTTTAACTTATTCAATGGAAATAAAATATTTTATTTCCCTCCTAATATAATTAAATTTTTATTTTTACTATATATATATTAATATGATTATGGGAAAAAAATTCCTCCATTTTCATCTAATGAAAATTGACCTTTTTCATCCTTCATATGTGTAATCTATCTCTTCCCTGAGTCAATGTATATCATTTTTCACCACATCATCAAATGGAGGGTTATAAAAATGGTTTCCATCAATTTATATTATATTTATTATATATGTATTATTATGTATTAAAAATTTAATATCTACCATCTTACCCACCTATCCATTGGAAAATGAAAACATTACTCCTGAGAAATACTATATTCTTGAATGGAATTGTTCATTTTTAATTACATTATGGCGTGGAAGGTTATTATGATGGATATAATAAATAACTATTATTTATATTATAAAATTCCATTTTTCCCTTAACATCCATTATAAAGAGGAAAACGTCTCCTTTTTGTACCTTCGGACTACCGTAATTGTTAATGAAATAAATAATTTTTCACCACCATAATATATTAATGGTTTTAAATAATATTAAATATATATAAAAATAATTATAGTATAATAATAATTTTTTAGATGAATAAAACATGAAAACTTTGATGACAGTCTACATAACAAATATTTTATGACCAAATTACCCTAGAACATCTAAGAGAAACATAACTGATTTAGTAAATAAAATGAAAAAAAATAAATCATTAATAATTAAACAATAAAGTAAATAATATATATATTTTTATTATTATGGAAAATATATGACGTATGTGGTGAATGGAGAATCAATGTAATAGATTTCACAGTTGGAATTCCATTTTTTGTGAATAATTGAATTTTTAACACATGTTTTATTTTGTGTGTGAAATACAATAATATATTAATGTATTTAATTTTTCATTAAATGAAATTCAAATAGATTATGAATCCATTTATTTATTTAGAAGTAATTTTTCTTTTGATTAAATAGCAAGAAAACTCACAATATACTTTTCACCAAAACCATGTTTTTTATGTGTTAAAAAAATTGTCATACAAGTATATATTATTTTAAATTCATCAAAAAATTTATTATGTATAATTAAATATACTCATAATGGATATAGTTAAAAAAAATGAATTTTCATATAAATTTTTTAAAATTAATCTTTTCATTGTGATCCATATGTTTTATTTCTATTATTCTTTAAAAATGTGAAAAATAATTTCATTAATAATATATTCCAACTGAATGGCTCTTCATAATTTAAAAATATTTATTAATTAACATGATCACTATGAATGTCATTATTTTTTTAATAATAAATTATTGTTGTTGTTTTTGAAATTTTTAGTTTTTAATAAAATATATTATATAAATAAATTTCATCTCATTTTTATGATATTATTGAATATGCCTTTTCATATCATCTAAAATGAAAATTGTATTAATTAATGGGAAGGGAGTGAATAATTTCTTGTGATTAGTTATTTTTATTATTCTTTTATATTTTTTATAATTATGTGTTAGATTGTTATATCCATCTAGTTCATTAGGTAATTTGTTTCTACTTATTTATTCAAGTTACAACTATGATGTTTCCATGTTTAACTATTTATAAGTTACATTCATAAATGGGAAAAACCAAAATGTTTATAACTTACATATATTAAGATGTTTGATTTAATATGGGATGTCATTTCATTATAAGGGTGATTGTAGTTTCGATGGGAATATAATGTCCCATGTTACCTATATGTTTAAAATATGATTGAAAATGGTTTTGTACTAAAATATTATTAATATATATTTTAGGAAAAATATGTTACGATTTTTTATTTAATATATATATATATAAATCTAGCATTAATTGAAATTATATCAAGTCTTTCAATAAACACTCATGGTATTTAACATTATTTTACTCTTTATTTTCATACGTTATATGAAATAACATGGGCAATATATTTATTTTTATATGGTAGTAAAATATTATTTTTTTCTAAAAGATTGTTTCTTGAAAATTGAAAAATTCATGTGGGTTTTCATGTCTTACCAAGGAATATTGAGTTTACATTTATAATTAGTTAGCTTTTTATTCTCATATAACATTAAAAAACATTTTTCTATGGGACTATGAATGTGTTGGAAATATTCCTAAGCTCAATAAGAAGATATCAATAATAAAGAAATAGTTTCAGGAATGAAAAATGAGTATAACCATAGGAAACTTTATTCTTTTTGAAATAATATGTTTGGAAGAAATGTAAACATTTTTTTATTGGGGTAATATTATATTTATGATACTCCAATCTTGAAATATAATTAAATAATAAGAGAGTTAGAAATGGTTTTTATTAATATTATAATTAAGGATATGTCATATATATTTTTTTATAATTATTTCTAATGACATTAAACTTATTTATTATTATTAATTATTATATTTTTTTATTTCTTATATTAATAATTATAAATGTCATATGATTCCATTTTAAATAATAAAAGAGTGAAATCATTCAATCATTATGTGTAAAAGATAAATTTTTCAACTAAAAAAATGTTATACTACATCATATAACAAATAATATTGTTTATTTAAAGAAATATGTTAACATAATGACCCTAGTGTTCCTTAAAACTCAATTTCCTTTAGTTTCATTTTCACCACGTTATCTAATAAATAATTTGAAACATATGGATCTATGGAATCACATTAATATTTTGAATTGACTATATATAATTATTTATAAATGATTATCTATGTTTTAAAATCCAATTCCATAATTTTGATGGAAATTTTCTACAATCATCGTATTAATTTTTAAGATCATTTACCTGTTCTATAAATTTATATTACCTTTGTTAATTTTCTATTTTTTTTTAATTTTAAGGATATAAATGTTAAATATATTTTCTATAATAATTTCGTGGGTATATTGTTGTAAGAACCCGGTTCTTATTCATGAGGTACATGTTTCTTCTTTTACTTTTCCTTATGTGATTTTGAGAAAACATGGGAAATGTGGGGAAAATCGAAAATTTATGGGTACATGCCTTGTACTTTTGTACACATGTCGTGTACTTTTTCCGTGTGAGATAAGAACACCGGGCGTGTAGGCTTGTCGGCAGTTAAGGGTGAAAAAACTAATTGTAACATCCCATGTAAATAAAGAATCAGACATTTTCATATTTAAAAATATTTTTTAATTAAATAATAATTTTTACTTTAATGGGGTTTCTATGTTCGATAGCGTACCCAATACGCAACAACGAGTTTCTTTGAAATTATACGTTGCACACTAGTAATATAACAATAATATTTTAAATTGTAGTTAACACGTAGCCATTGTTTTGGTAAGAATGAATATAAATAACGAAAATATTATTATATATGTTTGTTAAATGTTTTTACATTTATCCAATAAAAGATAAAGTCTTAAAATAAGAAAAGTATTCAATTTTAAGCATAAATACTCTAATATTCTCAAAAAGGTCGTTTTGTCTCCTTTTGATGGAGAACCCACATTAAATATAGTTTTGGTCACTCTTAAAAATTATATTGGACCAAATAATATTCTTCTTTAGAATTGGGACATCCAAATTTAATTTGTGTAAATTTTTGGTTTTTTTTCGATAAAGGTCATTTTTTAATGAATAGTGAAAAATGTTGTATTTTAATTCAAAACCACTTTTTAATATAATTTATTTATATGAATAGATTATCATTTTAACTGTATTTAAAGTGAAATTATAATATACTTTTACCATTTAATCCAATGGTGGTAATTGGAATTAAGTTCACTTTGAAATTTGACTTAAACTAGTGTCAATATTTTGATATATATTGTTTCATAAAAACATGCTATTTGTTCTGACAGCGGGAATTAATTATTAAATTAAATAAAGAAACTTATATGTTTTTAATTTTTTAAAATAGAATTCATTTTTTAATTTGGAATATCAAATATATCTTAGGGTTAATTTTTGTTATTTTTCTGAAAAACTACATTTTTTTATGAATAGTGAAACCACTAAGTGGCAGTTAAAAAACTGATTTTTCGTTTAAATGAAACATTACCACTTCTGGGATTTGAATTTCAAAAATCCTACATAAATGGTTTTCATTATGATGTAAAATGAGGTTCAATGGGATTAAAATATTTTTTTGGTGAATAGTCACTTTTAAGTTTATTAATCGCGATTAGAGGTAATTAGTGTAATTTAAGGTATCAATAATGTTTTCATAATATGAAATGACAATGAAAAATGTCCTACCATTACATTTTGTGTCATGGACGACCAATAAAATCCAGGGGTCAACTTGGAGACCCCATGGAGCCTCTTGGGTATGAAAATGACTTTACAAACTTTTTATTTTAAGTTAAAATAAAAATGTCACAAACATGTATTGTTTTACTAAAACAATTTTTACATGAGTTTATACAAGTAATAATTTTGTCTATAAATATTAATTGGAAATATAAAAATATTTCCTAAATCATATTATTTTTTTATAATTTTTAGACATTAAATAAATTAATTTATTTATGACACCATGATGATGCAGCGATTACCTCATTATTTAATGATTTAAATAAAATGAAAAGATAATGTAAAATCCAATACCTACACTTGTCAAAAACCAATTTTATGGGTTTAATTTAGAAAAATTATCAACTTATCCTCGAAATATATAACTGCGGGTCCTTTAGAAACTGAAACTCATTTTATAATAATGTTACATTTTATAACATTTCAAGAGTGCCTCTCCTCTCCTCTTTAAAAGGCCCCCACCTTTACCACCATAATCACACATCTCAAGCCTTTGGCTCGACCAATATCATCCCATTTTATCTCTCCACATCACTATTCTCATCCTAGAAGTGTTACCTTAGGCATAAAGATCTTCAAGAAGCCCCTTTGGTTCAAACCAAGAGGAGTCACCTGATTTAAAGGTACTGTCATCACTTGTGTTATTTCGTTTTATCTTGCTTCTCCAACCCCTTAAACTCTTTTTATTCATTTTTTTTGTAACAAAAACTGTATATTCAATATACTAGGATGTTTTTATGAGAATTATTCGAGCTACATTTACACACATCTCCATCTAATGGTTAATGAACATATTGTTTCTATGGTTGGTGAATTTCTACCTCACGAAACGATGATTGTTCAATATTATTTTAACACCTTTCATGGTGGCCATAAATATGTCAATATATTAATATATGATAAATATTATTTTAATTTTTTCCTTATTATTCTGTATTTTTTTCATTTACGGAATACCTTTATGGTTTCGACTATGGGTAAACAAGTTAATTTCATTTTAAGAAGTGTGAACTACCGCCCCGTCAATGTGATTTGATTCGTTAATGGAATATATGGGTTGTATAAAGGATGTATTTAATGATATTATATATGATATTATATTGGAATTATAATATACCATTATATCATTATTATTTCACTCCATTAAAAATGAAATAGAAATGAATGTAGCGTTCATTCGTACGTACGACTTAACATCTCCAGGAATAGTGAATTTCATTTCTTACCTCTAAATATTATATACTATTACAACTATAAGTTTAGTCTAGATATATATGACATATATGTTATCCAAATAATGAATATCATTCTTGATATAATGAACATTTGACCGCATGAACAACACGTAATTGTAAGAAGTCCATTTTTGACTTAAGTACCAAATATTGACAAAACAAACGTTATTAACATAAATGATTACATAATGTTTATAACATGGAAATAATTTATATAAAAGGAATACTAATCTTTGAAAAGGTTCTTAAGAAAGTATAAATTAATATTCGTTTATTATTCATGAGATTAAAGAGAGATCAAGCCATGTCGGACACGTGGTAAGGGACATTATCTCAATCTCCTTTCATTGAGGAATATTTTTTTTCTAATACAAGACTTTCTTTTATACGGTTTATTAACCACTTTGAATTTTTCTTTTATTAAAAAGGAATCTATTTCTATGAAAAAATTTATTAAACGTCAAAAAGGAATGATTCTTTTAATGCACGCGGTGACAATGACCTTTTCCTCTACCATGAGAATTATTTGGCCTTTGGCTTCCTCAACGAGCCATAATATTTTTAAAATGAAATAAATATCATATACACTTTTATGTATTTTGGTATTGAAAATGGTATTTATAATGGATTGGTTATGTCAATATATTTATGTTATATATTGTGATCGAATTGTGGGAATTTTTTCTTTCCATTATATTTTTTTTATGTCTTATGATTTAATAATGGTAAATGGACATTTGACGGGTGGTTACGTGATAAGCCATATGACGAGTGGTGATGTGATTACCAAGATGGGTGGTTACGTTATAACCTCCAATGAATTGGGTATGGAAGTCAGCCGTATGGCTATTCCATAATATGATATGTGCGGAAGTTAACTGTATGGTTATTTCATTTAAGTATGTTTATGTCCCATGTTATATTTATATGTTATGTGTTATTTATATGGTTTTTTTATAATCATTTGGTTACCAAAGGGTAAGTAATGATATTTTATTCAGTGAAGAGTTTTTACCAATTTATAAAGGTGAAAAGTATTACTTTGATAATGTATTCATGGTATAATTGTTGTTTTGAAAAACTAACAATTTTATTTCCATGTGTATCCCTTACTGAGCTTTTTATGCTCATCCCAAGTTTTTTTTGAAATTTTTTTCACATGAAATAATGTGGAATAGGGTCAAAGATGGGATCAAGGAAAAGTCATGCTGTCTTAAACATGGAACTAGACATGTCTCTCTTTTTTTAAGAGTTCATGTATTGTAAAAAAAGGAAACTCTATAGAAGTGTCTACTGTGTAATCATTTGAGATGTAATAGTTATGATCTAATTCTCTAAAACTCTAAACCTGAAATGATACTCAATATTAATTATTCATTAAATTCAATATTATTTAATGTCTAAAGCGTGGTCCTTATAGTTGGTATCAGAGGTCGGTTTAGACAGCTTTAGGAGTTAGCAAATTGTTAAATTATATATTTATTTTATGGTATGATTGAAATGATATAGAATTTAAAGATTACCATGTTGGTTTGCCTAAGATATTTCTATGTTCAGAATGGTTTTCCATAGAGAAAACATGGCAGATATGTTGGGACAACATCAGGAGGAAGACAACATTCCAAATCAGCAACGTGAGATGGTCAGAATTTGAACTGAACTGTTTGTTGTAGTGATGGCACGGTTGACCCAGGCTATATATGGTAGTGGTATCCATGCACGAGATCAGCCAGATCAACCGCAGAGGAACATGTCAGTGGTGGAACATTTCATGAGGCAACGCCCCCCATCATTCAGAGGATCATCTAACCCATTTCTAACAGAATGGTTGATTAAAGCACGGGAGAAGATTTTTGATATCATGGTGTGTTCAAAACAAGAAAAGGTTAGTCTTGTTGTTTACCATTTTGAAGGTGAAGCTAATCAGTGGTGGTAGATGTTGAAAATTATCAGGGATAGTGATGAGATTGATGATCTTTACTGGGGCTAATTCAATGTATGTTTCTTGAGAAATATTTTCCTATGGTGGTTTGCCTTAGGATGGAAAAACAATTCATAGAATTGAGGCAGGAGGATGACTCTATGGCTTCTTTTGAAGCAAAGTTCATTTGACTGGAAAGGTATGATCCAAATTTCATATGATATCTTGATAGTAAAATCAATCATTTTTACTCAGAGTTAAATACAAAGTATCTAAGGGAATTAGCCTCTCATGAGTTCAAAAGTTATGAAAAACTTGTTCGATGTGCAGAGAAGGTGGAAATGGAGTTTTCTGATGATCAGGCGTTCTTTGACATATAACAGAATAAGAGGTCCTGTTGGCAGAAAAAGGGGATGAATTCATCAATGAAGCAATGAGGTAAAAAAAACCAAATATACATCATGTGATAAGTGTGGTAAAATTCATCATGGAGAATTTTTATCCAAGTCTGGAAAGTGCTTTTGTTGTGGTAATTCTGGTCATATTGCTCATAACTGTAAGGAATATGATCAATCACTCAATAAAAAGACAGTGGTAAGATGTTTTTAGTGTAATTAAATGGGTCATTATGCAAATGATTGTCTAATGAAAAACTCAACTGGGGAAAAAAACCATACTACAAGCAGAACAGGGTGGTGAAATCCAATGCAACAACTTCTGCAGATGTTGGTCCATCGAATCAAGTAGTATCAGGTAAACTGTTTGTTTGTTCAGATTATGCCAATTTGTTGTTTGATTCAGGGTCTACACATTCTTTCATTTCTGAGAAGTTTTCTAGTAAATTTGGAATTCAATATCAAGATATGAATCCTGAGCTTATGGTAAAAACAACAGGAGGGAACGTTGAGACAAAAAGAAATAATAAGAACCTTCCTATCCTTGTGTGTGGAAAGAATCTAGCTGAAAACCATATTTTTTTCCCTATATTAGAGTTTGATATCATTTTGGTCATGGATTAGCATTCTATTTATCATTTTATGATTTATTGCAGAGCTAAAATGGTTCCTTTTCAGAAAGATTTTCAGTTTGTGTACAAGAATGAACCCTTGATTTTGAAAACATATCAGGAATGTGAGAAACTAGTAAAATATGGAAATGAATTTTACCATGCACATATTGTTGAAAAAAACGATCTATTGAGATTAATGATGTGCCAGTAGTAAACGAGTATCTTGATGTTTTTCTTGATGAGTTGGCTGATATTATTCATGATCAGAAAGTTGAATTTACTGTTGACATAGTTCTTGATTCTAATCCAATTTCAAAACCCCCTTATCGAAGGGCTCAAGTTGAAATTTTAGAGTTAAATTATAAATTAAAGGAGTTATTAGATAAAGGTTTCATTTGACCTAGCACATTACCATGGGGTGCCCCTATCTAGTTTGTTAAGAATAAAGATGGTTCAATGAGACTTTGCAATGATTATAGACCCTTGAATAACATCATTGTTATGAACAAGTATCCTTTGCCTAATATCGATGATTTGTTTGATCAGCTACTGGGAGCTCAGTATTTTTCAAAGATTGACTTGAGGTCAGGGTTCTATGAGTTGAATGCAAAGAATCAGTCGTTCCGAAGACTGTGTTCCGTACTAGATATGTCCATTATGATTTTGTAGTTATGCCTTTTGGGTTATCCAATGAAACTGTTGTATTCATGGACCTTATGAATAGAATTTTCCATAACTTCTTGGTTATGTTTGTGGTTGTTTTCATTGATGAAATTTTGGTTTTTTCTAAAATTAAAGAGGATCATGAAATTCATTTAAGGGTTATCTTGCAAACCATAAAATAAATGAAACTGTATGGAATATTCATCAAGTGTGAGTTTTGGTTACATAAAAATTCTTCCCTTGGTCACATTGTTTCAAAAAATGGAATAACTATTGATCCTGTTAAAACAAATGTTATTGAAGAATGGCATGACCCAAAAATGTTACCGAGATCCATATTTTTCATGGTTTGGCAGGTTACTAACAAAGGTTTGTTGACAAGTTTTCACGGTTATCTAGTCTAATGAAAAAGCTAACTCGAAAGGGTGTTATGTTTATCTGGACAAAACTATGTCATGATTGTTTTCAGGATTTTAAATGAAGATTGGTGAATGCAACAGTTTTGGAACTTCTTTCCAAGAATGGGGAGTCTTTTATCTACGTTGATGCTTCCTTGAAGGGACTTGGTTGTGTCCTTTTGTAGAATGATCAGTTAATTGAATATGCTTCACGTCAGTTGAAAACTCTTGAGGTAAATTACCCTCCACATGATTTGGAATTAGTTGTTGTTTTTTTTGCTTTAAAAATTTGGAGGCATCATTTGTATGGAGTAAGGTTTGAAATATATACCGATCAGAAATGTTTAATGTATATATTCACTCAAAATGAATTGAACATGAGACAGAGGAGATGGCTAGATTTAATCAAGGATTGTGATTGTACAATTCATAACCATCTGGGAAAAGAAAATAAAGTGGTTGATGCTTTGAGTAAAAATGTAATGCTTAATTAACCATGCTACGATTGAAATGAGATCCTTTGGTTTTTGATTTTATGAACTTTGGCATAGAAGTTGTTGGTGTAAGAAGTTTGTCTATTTTGTTTCAGGTGTCAGTGAAATTATTTCTATCAGACAGAATTACGAAAGCACAGAAGAAAGAAAATGGGTTGTGGAAAAAGGTAGAGCTGGTTCAGAAGGGTAATTTTCTTGTATTTAACATTGACAATGATTGTGTTTTGAGGGTTTGGGAAGAGATTATGTGTTACTTGTGATTAAAAGTTGAAGAATGGGTTGTTATGTGAAGCACATAGTTCCCCTTTTTAGTTCATCCTGGCAGTACTACGATGTACAGAGATCCGCGGGAGTATTACTGGTGGGATGGAATGATAAGAGATATTGCTGATTTTACTATGAAGTGTTCGACTTGTCAAAATGTTAAAGAAGAGTGGCAGTCACCGAAATGGATGCTTCAGCCTTTACCAGAACCAGATTGGAGGTTGGAAAATATATCCATGGACTTCGTTGTGGGATTACTAAAGACATGTAATAATGCAACCGATGTTATTGTTGATCGACTAACTAAATTTTCTCATTTACTTCCTATTCAAGATACATTATATCTAGATCAAAATTCTCGATTGTATCTTAAAGAGATATTCAGGTTTCATGGAGTTCCCGTCTCCATTCAATTTTATCGTGATCCCAGGTTCATTTCCATCTTTTGGAAGGGCCTTGAGAAGTCATTAGGTACTGAATTAAATTTTAGCACAGCTTTTCATCCTCAATTAGATTGTAATTCAGAACAAACAATTCGGACTTTGGAGGATATGTTGCGTTATTGTCCGATGGATTATCAGGAATGATGGGACCAACATCTTTCTTTGGTTGAATTTTCATTTAATAACAGTTTTCATTTCAGTATACAGATGGCTCCGTTTGAAGCATTATATGGAAAATGGTTTCAAACTCCGGCTTTTTGTGATGAAGAAGGTGAAAAGAAGCTGATGGGACCAGAATTGGAAGAAGAGTTGGTAGAAAAAGTTCAGTTGATTCAGAAACATATGAGAATAGCTCAGAGCAGACCGAAAAGATATGCAGACAACATGAGTAAGGATCTCTCTTTTGAGGTTGGTGATCATGTTTTTCTCAAAGTTTCACCATCGAAAAGTGTGGTGTGATATGGTATGAAAGGAAAGCTGAGTCCAATGTTTATTGGACCATATGAATTTTTGTAGAGAGTTGGATCAGTTTCTTACCGAGTGGCTTTTCCTCCATGTTTGTCCCAGGTACACAATGTTTTTCATGTTTTGATGTTGAGAAAGTATATGCCAGATCCATCTCATGTTTTGTGCCAAGATGTAGTTCAGTTAGAAGAGAATCTCTCTTATGAAGAGAAACCAGTCGAGATTCTTGACCATAGAGAGAATGTGTTGCAGAGTAAAGTAATTCACTAGGTAAAGGTATTGTGGAAAAACCATATGGTTGAAGAGGCAACATGGTAATCTGAAAATTCAATGAGGGATAGATACCCCCACTTATTTTGATAAGTGAATAAAATTACGAGGACACAATTCCCAAAAGGGGTGAAGGATGTAACATATCAGGTAAATAAAGAATAATACATTTTCATATTTAATAATATTTGTGAATTAAATATTAATTTTTAGTTAAAAGGGGTTTCTTTGTTCTAAGCGTACCCAATACGCTACAACAAGATTCATTGAAATTTTTCCTTGCACTCTAGTAATATAATAATATTATTTTAAATGGTAGTTAACATGTAGCCATTTTATTTGAAAGAATGAATATAAATAACTAATATATGATTATATATTTTTGTTAAATGTTTTTAAATTTATCCAATAAAAGATAAAGGCTTAAAATATGAAAAGAATTCAATTTTAAGCATAAATACTCTAATATTCACATAATGGTCGATCTATCATCTTTTAATGGTGAACCGTCATTAAATATAGATTTTGTGACTCTTATAAATTATATTGGAAAAAATAAAATTCTTCTATAGAATTGGGACATCAAAATTTACTTTTTGTAAAGTTTTGGTATTTTTCTGATAAAGGTCGTTTTTAATGAATACTGAAAAATGTTGTATTTTAATTCAAAACAACTTTTTAATATAATTTATTTATATGATTATATTATCTTATTATTTGATTATAATGTGAAATTAGAATTTAATTTTACCATTTAACCCATTGGTGGTCATTGGAAATAATTTCACTTTGAAATTGGACTTAAACTAGTGTCAATATTTTCATATATATTGTTTCATTAAAACACGCTATATGTTTTAACAATGGGAATTAATTACTAAATTAATTTATGAAACATATATGTTTTTGATTTTTTAAAATAGACATCAATATTTAATTCGGTATATCAAATATAGCTTAGGGTGAATTTTTGGTATGTTTCTGAAAAACATCAATTTTTTATGAATAGTGAAACAACTAAGTGGCAGTTAAAAAACTGATTTTTTGTTTACATGAAACATTACCACTTCTGTGATTTGAATTTCTTAAATCCGACATACGTATTTTTCATTAGGATGTAAAATATTGTTCAATGAGATTAATTTTTTTGGTGAATAATATCTTTTAAATTTATTAATCACGATTAGAGGTAATTAGTGTAATTTATGGTAAAAATAATGTTTTAATAACATGAAATATCCATGACACATGTCCTACCATTATTGTATTGGTCATGGCCAACCATGGAAATCCAGGGGTCAAATTGGGGACCCCATGGAGCCACATGGGTAAGAAAATGACATTAAAAACATTTTATTTAAAGTTAAAATAAAAATGTCACAAACATGTATTGTCCTACTAAAACAATTTTTACACAGGGTTATACAAGTAATATTTATGACTATTAAAATTCATTGGAAAGATTAAAATATTTACTATATCATAGTATTTTTTTATAATTTTTAGACATTACATAAATTAAATTATTTATGACACCATGATGTTGAAGTGATTACCTCATTATTTAACGATTTAAATAAAAATAGATAATGTAAAATCAAAGTCCTAAACTTATAAAAAACCAATTGGATGGATGGATTTAGAACTCTAATCACATTATCCTAGAAATATATAATTGTAGGACCTTTAATATCCGAAACTCATTATATAATAATGTAACATTTTATAACATTCTAAGAGTGCCCCTCATCTCCTCTTATAAAAGGCCCCAACCTCTACCACCTTACCCTCACCTCTCAAGACTTTTTCTCGACCAAGATCTACTCATTTTATCTCTCCATAGCCCTATCCTCATCTTAGAAGCCTTAATCTTTTCATTAAGCTCTTCAATAATCCCCTTTGGTTCAAACCAAGAGGAGTTTCCCGATTTAAAGGTAATGTATTCACTTGTATTCTTTTGTTTTATTTTGCTTCTCCAACCCCCTAAAGTCTTTTTATTCCATTATTTTATAACAACACCAGTATCTTCAATATACTAGGATGTTTTTATGTGAATTATTCGAGCAACACATACACACACCTCCAAATAATTGTTAAAGAACATACTATTTCTGTGGTTGGCGAAGTTCTACCTCACGAAACGATGATTGTTCAATCTTCTTTTAACACCTTTCATGGTGGCTTTTAATATGGAACTCTATTTATATATTATATATATATTATGTTTATGTGTTCCTTAATCTTCTGTATTTTTTTCATTTATGGCATACCTTTATGGATTCCATTATGGGTAAACACTATAATTTCATTTTAGGAAGTGTGGACTACCGCCCCCTCAATGTGATTTGATTCGTTAATGCTATATGTGGGACATATAAAGGAAGTAGTTAATAATATTATATATTATATTATACAGGAATTATAATATTTCTTTATATCATTATGATTTCACTCCATTAAATATGAAATAGAAATCAGAGTAGTGTTCATGCGTACGTATGGCTTACCGTCTCCATGAACGGTGCATTTCATTTCTTACCTCTAAATGTTATATAGTATTATAAATACATGTATATGCTGGATATATATGATATATATGATATCCAAATCATGAATATAATTCTGGATATAATGAACCTTTGACCACAAGAACAACATGTAATTGTAAGAAGTCTATTTTTTATATAAGTACCAAATATCAACAAAACTAACATTATTAACTTAAAAGATTACATATTGTTTATAACATGGAAATAAGTTATATAAAAGGAATAATAAACTTGGAAAAGGTTCTTAAGAAGGTATAAATTAACACTAGTTAATTATTCAGGAGATTAAAGATCGATCGAGTCAAGTTAGACACGAGGTAAGGGACTTTGTCTTAATCTCCTTTCATTGAGGAATTTTTTTCTAATACAAGACTTTATTTTATACGGTGTAAAAAACCCTTTGAATTTAACTTTTATTCAAAAAGAATCTTTTTCTACAAAGAATTTTACTAAACAACAAAAAGGAATGTTTCTTTTATCATATGCGGTGACAAAGTCCTTTTCCACCGCAGTGAGTATTATTTGGACTCTGGCTTCCTCAATAAGACGTAATGATTTTAAAATGAAATAAATACCATATACACATTTTTGTATTCTGTTATTGAAAATGGTTTTTATAGTGGATTGGTTAGGTCAATGTATTTATGTGATTTATTGTGATTTAAATGTGGGAATTTTTTCTTTCCATTATATTTGTTTTATATCTTATGATTTTATAAGTGTACTTGGACATTTGACGGGTGGGTACGTGATAAACCATACGATGGGTGGTTCTGTGAATACCAGGACGACTGGTTACATTTTATCCTCCAATGCATTGGGTATGGAAGTCGGTTGTATGGCTATTCCATTAATTGATATGTGTGGAAGTTGACCGTATGGTTATTCCATTTAATTATGTTTATGTCCCAAGTTGCCTTTATATGTTATGTGTTCTTTATATGGGTTTTATTGTAATATTTTGGTTACAAAAGTGAATGTAATGATATATTATTTAGTGAAGAGTTTTTACTACTTCATAAAGGTGGAAAGTATTACTTTGATAAAGTATTCATGGATTACATGTTGTTTTTAAAAAACTAACAGATTTCATTCTTTGTGTATCCCTTACTGAGTTTTTTATGCTCATCCCAAATTTTTTAAATGTTTTTCACATTAAATAATGTGGAATAGGGTCAAGGATGGGATCACAGAAAAGTCATGATGTCATAAACATGGAAGTAGACATGACTCTCTTTTTTAAGAGTACAAGTTTTGTTAATAAAAGAAACTCTGTAGAAGTGTATACTGTGTAATATTTTGAGATGTAGTAGTTATGATCTAATTCACTAAAACACTATTACTGAAAATATCCTCAATGTGAATTATTCATTTAATTCAATATTAAGTAATGTTTAAGGCTGGGTCCTTATACTAATTACATTCCATGTACTTAGAAATAGATTTCAGGTAATTAGTAGGATGTTGAAAATTGTGGAAGAATGTAGCCGCCATAGGAATAGTTAAAAAGGAAAGTACATGTTGTGTACATGGAGGTACATGAAGTGTAGTTATGTTTTTTATTGTTAAAACAATAAGTAGCCTCCTCATTCAACAGAGGAGGTCGGGATCTCACTAGAAGGTGCAGGAGAGGAGGCTGAGACATGGAGGAGATCTTGATCGCTCACTAGGACTCTGTTTCATCCATTTTCAATCTTGTTTGAACCACGTGGGTAAGGTATTAATTATTCTAGATCATTTCCTTCCAATTATTTCTCTTAGGGATGTTATTTAGGTTTTAACGAGTAATCATTTATCTCAGATCTACATCATTCATGGTTGTTTAGGGTGGCGTCTTTCATGCATATCGATTAGAGGATATATAGGTAGGTGGTCTTGTGTTTAATTCCAACTGTTTCATTGATTTTGTGTACTATTGTGCCACACACCCATGTTCAGGGTGTCATGTGGCCGAGACATTGACTATTTAGATACATAAAAATTGTATAGGTAATCTTTTGAATAAATTTAAATTGATGTTTGAGATCATTTCTTTGATCTAGGGCCACCCCAATGGTCTTTTTCCCTTGTTTAGACATTTGGATATGATACCCGTGTGCATTCCAGGATTATTGCATGTTTTGATCTTTCTTGTGAGGAAACTTATATAAATTGCTTGATTATGCTTTGGGCTCGGCCCGATTACTAGCGTTTTAATTGATAAACCTGAGGGAAATGTAGTTATTATCCTGAGGGAAAGGTTATGATTAGCCTGAGGTCAAGGTTATGATTATACTGACTTAGAGGTTCTTATTATCGTGAGGGAAACAATCCATTTGGCCTGAGGGTAATGTTCTGTTTCACAAGAGGGGTAGGTTCTATTAAGCCTCAGGGCATGGTTTTTTTAGTCAAAGGGCAGGGAAATACATGTCTGGGGAAAATGTTTACATTGAATTCAATTATATTGATTTATTAAATAATTATTCAATTGAAAATTTTATCCAGTAGGGATGTTACTTTTGATTACTTCTTAGTTTAATTCATTTCATTATTGTACACTGTTGTTGCACATTTTCACTGACAGTTGGCCATAGGCCTTTGGTGGTTGCCAACTGGGATTTATTTCTCACACCCTGTGTGGGTCAAGTCTTGTGCCCAAAAAAATTATATTTCTACAGGGGTCTATAAGGTAAATTTTCCGTACACTAGTAAAAGATTTTTGCAAAGGATTTGAAGATCATGGGACTGATCTTAGGGTGGTGATGCTTTTGCGTTCCTGTTTCACTGCTTTGGTTTTGTTTTTCTATACATTTTACTTTGTGCTATATTGTATTAGATTGTAGCGTATTCTGTTTTGGAAGAATTCTTCGAATTAACGTCATGTTGCATCATCAAATATATGACTGTTGGATATCTTTTACTTTAGTTATGTTATCCATTTCAGCTCTATTTTTTTTACTGCTTCTGCTTTAGTTTGTTTATATTTTATATTCTTCTACGCAAAACATTGGAAAATGAGGTAATTGTTTCCAAACCATCAGTCCTATGCCCTCACTGCTAGTTGGAAGCTTCTGGTTTTTGTGGAAAAGTGCTTTAGGTCTTGTGACCAACCGGGTTAGGGGCACCCATTTTGTGTTACCCGGATCCGGGACTTTAAAAAGTTGTATCAGATGAGTTTCTTTTCTATCAGTTATAGTGTTATTCTATGACAATGGACATAGATTTATTGTTAATAGATTCAATAATATACTATTACCAAGAGTAGCTACCCCGTGTACTGGTAATAGCGAGATTTCCTGCAATTAAATTGTAATATTCTGTTTATTATTATTAAAATTGATTTGATTTTCACCGTTGGGTGATGGAATTATGTTGTGTTGTTTATATTTTATACATGGGATTGGTATATTTTCAACCTGATAAGATGAGGGTATTCCATCTCGTTCATCATATAGAAATTTTCATGAAATTACATTTCATGCATTCATGCAATGCTATATAGGTTACACTAGCAATTGCCTGTTGTTGTGATCGATGTTGTGTAGAATAATCCTGTTGTTGTGATAGTTTCCATGATAAATACCTACTATTTCATATGGTATCATTTGTGTATCATTTTGATTTAATGAATTAAAAACATTGGTTCTTGAGGTATTATTGGACCTAATGGACTAGAATTTGGTGGGTCATTGCATTGTTTTTACTTGTTATAACATGTTTGAGATGCCAAGATATGATTCGTGGGGTGTATAGGCCCTCATGGATCTAAAACTGGCACTTAAGAGGCTATTTCAGTGTATTTATGGGATCCTGAGTAGTTTATAAGGATTAAATTCCAAAAAAACCCAGAATATACGCCATGTAGCTTTTACTACATGCCATGATTTCTTCTGTTCAGGGAGAAACTGTTTTTCTGAAGATCATGACGTGTATCGTAAGTACACTCCTTATAGTCTCTAACGGTGTCATTATCCATGTGGGAAGAGACACGGGACGGGGAAATCCTGGGGTGAACACGGTGTGTATTGTCCATACTTGTTTTATTGTGTTGACATCATGTCTGCCTGTGTATCTACCAACATTGGTCGGTGTTATCGTTCCACTTACACACCTTGTCATCATGGAAAACATCGTGTAGTATTGTTCTAAGGAGAACCATGTGGTTTAGCTATGTATAAGGACTCGTGATTTGAAGAGGATTCATGTACATGTCATGTGTTAGGATAACCCATCGTGTGTTTGGGGTGTTACACGACCAGGTTTAGCTGATGTACACACCCTTGTGAATGGAATAAGAAAATAGGTCGTGTAGTAACTATACACGTCGTGTAGTCATATTTTTTCGAAACCTGAATGCTTTATTTTTTCTGTTCTCCTTTAGTGCTTCTATCATTCATTCCTTGATAATCTTGATCAAAGTCATGTGGCTGAACTTGTAGTGTAATGCAATTTAAGTCACCCTGAGTTGTTTTCCAATAGAGTGGCGACGATTTTACTCCATTGATGGTAAGCCATGGTCTATCGATGGATCCTCCAATAGTCCCAGATGTGGTGCCAGCCGTTATACCGAACACTAGTGTGGATGTGTAGTTCTGTGAATGATTAATGTGGTTCATGCAGAACTTCCAGGGAGCACCGCTGGTTGCCACATCTATGGCAAGGATGACATGTATATTCAAACAACATCATCTGCCCATGTTTTTAGGCGATGACGGACCACATGCTGCAGATTCTTGGATGGGTTCAATTCAAACCATCATCGATCATTTTGAGAAACCTCTAGGTAGGAGATTCAAGTTCGCTAGTTACATTCTACGTGATTCGGCCAAGATATGGTGGGTTGTTACCACCCAGACTGACCATCATCGAGACATGGGGTGGGATTATTTTCCACCAGTCTTCTATAATTTTTTCATTCCAGCGATGCTTAGGGAAGATCGAGCTCGAGAGTTTAGGAATTTGCAACAGGGCACCATGTATGTGATGTAGAATCCGGCCCGCTTCACTACGCTATTGCATTTTCCACCTGTTCTAATGGGTGAAGAGATGTTGAGGTGAAGACGCTTTTAGGATGGTCTTTGATATGACATTAGAGTGCTAGTGAATGTTTTCAGGTTTCCATAATATACATGATATTGTGAACCAGTCCTTTATTTCTAAGAGGAACCTGTAGGAAGAGAGTGGTGCGTACAAGGGAGGTTCGACACTGGTCTATGGTACTATTTCTACAGGAAAGAGGAAGAAGTAGATGAATTTCTCTCATGGTGCCAGTACAAGCCAAAATAATTCTTCAGGTGGCCCAATAATGTGATACTATTGTGGTAAAGAAGGGCACACGATACTTCAATGTCCACATCACCCAGTGGAGTGCCGAGTATGCGGCAATATGGGTAATCTTCAGGGTTTGTGTAGGGAATTTCCACCAGTTACTAGTGGGATGGGTCCTATGCAGACTCCACATACATGAGCAGGGCCAGTAGCTTCGTACCAGTCAGGGAATTGGAATACGTCAGGACGTTCAGGCCAAGGTGGTGGTTATGGGAATGGTAGCCAAAAACTAGCATCTCAGTGACAACCAGGCAGGTCAACTCATGGTAGCTAGGCTATGTCATAGGGCCACTACACTGGGAATAATATGATGTACAACAGACCCAACATGAGAAGGATCTTGGACCTTCCACTACCATAGGTACTATTCCAATTTCATCTATTATATCTTCTGTACTTTACGATACTGGTGCTTTTCATAGATTTATATATGTGCCTGTTGTAGAGGGATTTGGGATCTGTGTTTCTTCTTATACAGATATTATGATTCTAGACACTCAATTGGGAATGAGAATGGTAGGTGTGCATCAGTGAAATAAGTTCCCCCTAGTGGTTGGTGGGTGTAACAATACATGGGACATCTATGTCATAGAGATGAAAACCTATGATGTCATACTTGGGATGGAATAGTTGGTACACTTTCAACCCTTTTTAGGTTTATATCACCACAGGGTTAGTTTCACGTTACTAGAGGGAATGTATTTTCTATACAAGGGAAAATGGGATGTATATGTGAGGCGCACTGGACTCGAGCATCATGGGTGAGGTGGATTGATAGCCCATATTGCGAGTTTATATCAGGATGACCAGGGAACATGAAAGAAGGATTGTACTCCAGTGGTAGATTGTTTCAAGGATGTCTTTCTAGATGAATTTTTAGGTCTACCTCCAGAGGGAGAGGTGGACTACTCTATTGAGTTTGTACCAGGAGCGACACCGGTGTTCATTCCTCTTTATTAGACATCTACGCTAGAATTGCATGAACTCAAGAAGCAGATAGAGGAGTTACAAGCCAATGGTTTGATCTGACCCAGTATATATCCATGGGGTTCGCCTATCCATTTCACTAAGAATGCAGATGGTACCCTTAAACTCGGTGTGGATTATCGGAAACTAAACCAGTTGACGGTTAAGAACAGATATCCCTTACCTAATATTGATGATCTTTTTAATCAAATTTGGGGATCACGAGTGTGCTTGAAGATTGAATTAAGATCCAGATATCATCAGTTACGCATTAGAGCATAAGCAATACCGCTTACAGCCATTCGGAGTCGATATGGTCTCTATGAGTACATGGTCATGCCATTCGGACTCACAAATATGCAAGTAGTTTTTATGGATCTATTGAATTGTGTGTTCCACCCATATCTGTATTAGTTTGTGGTAGTATTCATGATGATATCTTGGTAAACTCTCATAGTAAACATGACCATGAGAACCATCTTGAGATCAAACTGTGAACACTGAGAAAACATCTGTTATCCTCTATTCTCTCAAAGTGACACTTTTGGACAGACTATATTCACTTCTTGTGGCATATTATTTCTGTGGCTATAGTAGAGGTAGAACTAGAGAATGTGAGGGTATTAGATTCTTGGGATCATCCTAATAATGTTTTTGAATTATGGATTTTCTTGTGGATGGATAGTTACTATAGGTGCTTTATAAGGAACTTTTCCCGCTTGGCACCGCCGTTGATAGGTTTTACTAAGAAGTTCAAGATGTTTTTTTGGATATAAGCTTGTGAGGAATCCATTTATATTATGAAGGGAAGGACGACATCAGCACAAGTCCTGATACTTCCAGAGTAAGGGAAGGGCTATATAATTTACTGTGATGCATTAGGTATTGGGTTGGGAGCAGTGTGGATGCAGGGTAGTTGAGTGGTTGGCTACGAGTCTCTGCAGTTAAATCCACATGAGTGGAATTAACCGACACATGATTAATATTTGTATGTAGCTGGTTATGCATTACACTGATGGGGACATTATATCTTGGGAGAACACATTTTAGTTTTTACGGATCACCAATGTCTTAAATTAATCTTTTCCCAGTGTGACATGAATTTGAGACAGCAAAGGTGGGTCAAATACCTTCAGTCCTTTGTCATTGAGATTTCCTATACACATGGGTAGGGTAACGATGTTGCTAATGCACTGAGTAGGAAGACTCTGATACAGGTAGTTCTTGAGGCAAGTGGTGAGTGGTAGATTATGGCTCTGTTCATTGAGATTCATTTAGAGGTGCACAGTAGTCAAAGGAGAACCTATCATTCATCCTTATTTATGGATTCTACCATCCTAGATTGAGTAAAGATGATACAAAAATTATATTTAGAAGGCCTAGTTCTATGGGAGTTTGTGGAAGGTGATGATCCTCCTCCTGGTTGGACAATAAGAGATGATGATGTACTATGTATCCATGGATGATTATGGGTCCTAGGGGATATATGTGAGGAGTTGATGCAGGAATTTCATATTTCATCTTGGGTAGTGCATCCTCGAGTTACCAAAATGTATCGTGACATGAGACGTCAGTATTGGTGGTCGGGTATGAAAAGAGAGGTAGTTGGTTTTTTTACGAGATGTTCCACCTGTCAGCAGGTGAAGGAGGAGCATTAGAGGCTAGCTAGACTATTACAATAGTTACCCATTCCGGAGTGGAAATGGTATGATGTTGCGATGGACTTGATTACTAGGTTACTAAGGTCACCCCAAGGCAATGATTTTTTATGGGTTATTGTGGAAAGACTAACGATGGTTGATAACTTATTGTCGATCAAGGAGACCTTCAGTGTCGGCAATCTCAAGATGTATTATATCTGAGAGGTCGTACGTATTCATGCGGTCCCTCGTTCTTTCATTTTAGATAGGGACGCCTATCTTACCTCTCATTTATGGCAGAGTTTTTAGAGAGAACGGGGTACACAGGTGATTTTGAGGACAACATACCACCCTCAAACTGATGGCCAGTCAGAGAATACAATACAGGTGCTAGATGAAATGATGTGTGCATGTGTCTTGGACTTTGGGGGATATTGGAAGAAGCACATACAACTGGTTGTGTTTTCCTACAATAACTATTTTTAGGCAACTAATGTGATGGATCCATATGATCCATTATATGGTAGGCCATACCTATCACCCTTGTGATTGTTTGAGGCAGGTGGGTTAGATTTACAGTGACCACGTGTCGTGTAGGTGTCATTAGAGTCGGTCCTGTTGATTCAGAAGTGGATGGATATTGCACAGTCTCATCAAAAATATTATGCTCATTGCCGCAGATGACCCATGAAGTTCATGGTCGGGGATCACATTTTCTATCGTGTTTCACTGACGTTGGGACACAAACAGATGAAGAGACAAGGTAAAATTTAACTGTGATATGTAGGGCTGTTTGAGATTCTGGAGAGAGTCAGGCCAGTTGCCTATTGGTTTTAGTTACTAGAGTGGTACCGGGCCATGCATGACATAGTCCATGTATCTCAGTTGTGATGTTATCACTGAGACCCATCTCAAGTTTTTGATCCAGAGGAGGTTGAACTTCATGTTGATGTATCCATTGAGGAGCATCTGATTTGTATTGTTGATAGGAGCACGAAGCTTTTTGAGGCCAGTCAGTTCATCTTGTATGGGTGTTATGACAGCGTGAACGAGTGCAGGATGAAACCTGGGAGTGGGAGGCCGATGTACATGCTTAGTGGCTATAATTGATCACAGCTTTATCTTCACCACCCTTAGAAGGGAAATTTTCGGGAAAATTTTTTTAGTGGAGGATTTTTTTAGAAATCGGTTATTATTCTTGAGGTACATGTTTCTTATTTTTCTTTTCCTTTTGTGTTTCTGAGAAAACAATTGAACTGTGGGAAAATCAAAAATTTTTGGGAAAACGTGGTGTACTTTTGTACAAACGCCATGTACTTTGGCTGAGTGTGTTGAGAACATAGGGCATGTAGGCTTGCCATTGGCTATCTGTGTAAAAACTAAGTACAAACCTTGTACCTCATAGTACTTGGTATGTGATCAGTCGGTAGGAGAACAATGAAGTGGCAGAAAGTAGCCACTAGAGTAAAAATTAAAAATGAAAGTACACACAGTGTACTTGGATGTACATTCTATGTATTCATGTTTATATTCTATTAAAACTGGCAGTAGCCTCCTCATTTGATAGAAGAGGAAGAGAGATCACTAGGAGCATTGAGAGAGGAGGGCAAGACTGGGAGGAGCTACAGATCACTCCCTGAGAATCACTTTCTTCCGCCATTGATCTTGTTTGAACTGCCCGGGTAAGGTCTTCCGTCTTCATGAACCTTTCCTTCTAATTATTTCCCTATGGGATGTTATTTTGGATTGAACAAGTAATCTTTTATCTCAGATCTACAACGTTCTTGGTTGTTTCGGGAGGTGTCATTCCCCTATATCAATCCGAGGAGAATGATGTAGGTGGTCTGGTGTTTAATTACTACTGTCGAGTGGATTTTGTGTACCATTGTGCCACAGACACATGTTAAGGGTGTCGCGTGGCTGAGACTTGGACTATTGAGATACCTAGAAATTTCATAGGTAATCTTTTGAATAAGTATATACTGCTGTTTGATATCATTGCTTTGATCTAGGGCCACCCTGAGGGTGTGTTTACCTTGTTTGGACATTTGTCCAGGAAACCAATTAGTATGCAATTATTATATAATGCATTTAGCTATCATGAGAGGAAACATATATAAATTTCTTGCTTATGCGTTGGACTCGACCTGTTTACTTTCTTTTCTTTTGATTAGCCTGAGCGCAGGGTTATGACTAGCCTGAGGGCATGTTTCTAATAATCCTAAGTGAAATGTTCAAATTTGACTTATGGTATGGTTCGGATTAGCCTGAGGGTAGGGATGTGATTATTCTAAGGGAATGGTTCTGATTAGCCTGTGGGAAAGGATCTATTTGACATAAGGGCATGGTTCCGTTTCACATGAGGGCCAGGTTCTGTTTATCCTGAGGGCGTGGTTTTGTTTATCTTGAGGGTTGGTAATTTCATGTCTGAGGAAAAGTTTTGCATTGAGTTAAATTTTATTGAATTTTTAAATAATTATTAAAGTGGAAATGTAATAGGTAGGGATGATACTTTTGAGTAATTCATGTTTACTTCATTTCATTATTCCACACTGTTGTTGTACATATTCACTGATAGCTGGGCACATTCCTTTGGTGGTTACATACTGGGATTTATTTCTCACAACCTGTTTGGGTCATGACTTGGGCCAAAACTGAGTATATTGTTAAATGTGTCGATAAGTGAATGAGTCCCTACAAAGGTATATGATTTTTGTAGAGGAGTAAAAGATCATAGGACCAATCTTAGGCTTGCGATGCTGTTGAGCTTGTGTTGCACTACTTTGATTTTGTTATGTTGTATATTGTAATTTTTGTTTTATTGTATTATATTTTAGTGTATTAGGTTTTGGATGCTTTCTAGAATTAGAGACTTGTTGCATCATCACATATATGCGTGTTGGTTATATTTTACTTTAGCTTTGTTATCAATTTCATCTCTATATTGTTTATTGCTTCCGGTTTTGTATGATTAGATTTTATCTTCCGCTGCGCTAAAATTTGAAAAATGAGGGAATAGTTTCCCCCACTATTAGTCCTAGGACATTGCTGTTAGTCGGTAGCCGCTGCGGTTTGGGGAAATGCGGTTGAGGTCATGTGACCAGCCGGGTTCGAGGCACCCATTTTATGGCACTAGAAACTGGGGCACTACAATAAGGATTATTTTCATATTTTCAAGACTTTTCATAGATTAAAAATATATAGAATTATATTTTCATTGTACTTTTATTAGTGATGTATGAATTATATTTTTTGAAAAGTTAGAATTTTTTCATAATTTAAAATTGATGTTTTTACATTGAATTATTATGTAACACCCTAATATTTCAAATGAATAATGCCATGTTTCATAGAATATATGAAATGAAACAATAATAATGGAATGGAATGTAACATCCTGAGACAATATGATATATTTATATTCATACAAATGAAATCTCATTGATTTTATGTGATGAATGAAGCACTAGGTTTCATGGAAAACAAATTTCTACTAAAATATGTTATTTTTTAAATGTGATATTTCATAACATAGCAGTTAAGTAAGAGTGTATGAATATGAATGAATCATTTATGAAACCTTATGTCTTAAACATGAAAAATTATTATCTATTTGTTAAAAATATAAATATAAATGATTTCTATGATGATTTCTTTGAAAAACTATATTTTTTCCAAATGACTATTTAGTCATGATTTGATCCAATAAATTATTATTAATTTTGATCAATTTTATAAAACATATTTAACCAAATTTACCTTTTTTATTGAATCATCATATGAAGAATAATCCTTGGTTAAATTTTTTATGTTTTTATGAAATGTTTAATTTTTCAATGAATTGTGATAATATTAACTTTTATTGAAAACTGTTTTTTCCCTGAAGTGCTGAAATTCATTTTCTATGAACCACCTTCAATAATTATTATAATAAAATATATAATTTCTTTATATAATATTTATAAAATTACTATACATCTAAGTATTATGGATATATATCTTACACACATGAGCATGAACATTCATGATGAAACATAAATGAGAAAATAAGGCAATAAACACCCAAAATAATGAAAATAGTGTAATGTTATAAAAACATGTGGTAAATTTTATAAGAGGAAAATATATGATATTATAATTATTAAAAATTATATTTATTAAATTAACAACATGTTAAATACCATTATTTATGATATTAAATCATGTTAAACCAAGATTATGTGTGAGGTAAGGGATTAGTCTCAATTACTCTTCATAGAGTAATATTGTATGGATTGAACGTAATTTATATTATTTAGTATATAATATATCTTTTATTAATTTAATATAATGAATAAATAATATGTAATTGCCTTTTTAGTATTAATTTTAATTATTTCATCATAAGAAATTTGAATTGAAATTTACCAAGTGGTAAATAATTTCATAACTAAATTTCATTTCATTTGGTTATATTACTTTTTCATTATCATTGGAAGTATAATATTATTTGAGTAAATAATTATTCCAATAATATTTTTTAATACCTATTTACATTTTATATACTTAATCAATTAATTGATTTTTTTCTTATCAACATTAAGTTATTCAAAAGGGTTTATTTTGAAATACCATTTTTATAGTGATTATATACATTAAATTTTAAAATGAATTATAATATTTAATTACTATATATTAATCCCATTTTATTTTACTCTCATCAATTAATTTTTTTTAAGTAATAGTAACTTATTATTCTCTTTGGTAATTGAAATGATTTGAAATTTTTTTTATGTAAAACATTAAATTATTTATGTCTTTGGTTGAAAATATTTTTTCTTCAAACATTAATATTTATAAAAATTCATCCCAATATATTTTTTACGTTTTCAAAATTACATATTAATGTTATTTTTCCTATGTTTTGACATTTAAAAAATGTTTTTTGTGTAATAATTTTGCCAAACATGACCCATTTTGATTTTATAAAATTTTGTAAAAGCTTCATTATTTTGAAACGCACGACACATAGAAAATTTTCACTATCATGACCACTCAATTTTTTATATATTAAATTATATGTTTCAAAATTTATTTTAAAATAAAATATTATTTTATATATTTTATGAGCATTAGTTTTTATCAATATTTTCAAATTGAAATAGTTTTTATCCTATATAATGATTCAAATTAAATTTTTATTGTACTTAGATTAATAAATGACCTATTCTCATTATTTGTTAACAAAAACATCTATTATTTTTACATGCGTTATTTTACTTTTAATGTTATATTATTGAAAGGGGAAATTATTATCAATCCATATTCCATTCTTGATTCAGAAATTTATAGATAATTCATATTTTTTATGAATTAAATCAATCATAAAATACACGAGGAATTCCTTTGATATGATGATATGGGTGGGGATAATTTATAGACTCCCACTTGATGAGTTTTTATTCTCATGGATGAATAATTTTGTATGAATTTTTTGAATTGGGTTCTCATGTATAACTATGCATTAGTTTTAAATGTTCGTTTGAAATGTCTCAACAATAGAGTTATCATGATTCCAATGTAATGGATTGACTGACCACTAAACCGGTAGCCAGAATAGTTTCCACATGACCTCAAGTGCATCTCTCCAAAAGCCCATGGCTACTAATGTAATGTACTGGAATAAGATCTATGCAACGGTGCCCCAAATCTATTAGTCACATTACCTTAGGTGTGCCTCCCCATATTCCAGAGGCTACTAACTAGCAACGTGGTTCTAATATCGATCATGGGTGTGTATATCCGCTTGGTATTATTATATTAGATTTATACACCAGTTGAAATAAATAGACAAAAAAAGAGTAATATATATAACCATGGGAAAAACCAATTTCACATGATGTCCAAAAATGGAAATACAGTACTCAATGTAATGGGGAAACGTGTTATGTCATGTATGTGTAAAAGTGACTAAAATGAAATAGAATATAAGGAAACTAATAAAAACCAAACATGTCCCAATCCACATTTTGTACAATGATCATGGATCCATCCCCACTTAGCAATCTAACACCAAGTGTTTTCTTTTATCCTATCTATAGATTCACAATTCCTTTCGAGTATTAATCATGCATTCCAAATAGGGTGGAAGTAAAACTCAGTAGGCTACCACAAAAGGTGTATAAAACTAGTCTAGTCAAACGATAGTGTATAATTTCACGGACCCCTCTTGTCCATTCCATTATGAAAATACGTTGTTTGAAGTGTTTTGGGTAGTCTCTCTAACTCATTTCAAGAGTCTTCAGAAAATCTAGTTTTCCAATGGTTGGTTAGGGTGTCGGTAGGTCATGGTGTCAGTAGGTCAGGGTATTAGTAGGTTGGGAGTCATTTTGTGAGGCATCCGTAGGATAGTCTAATACATGTTGGGAATTGGTAGGTTGGTAGTCAGTAGGTCGGGCATCGACAGGTCGATCATCAATAGGAGGGACATCTGTAGTTTAGGTATTGGTGGGTCGCATCTGTGACTCGATGTCGGTGGGTCACATTATTGACTTGATTCAATGAATCACATTGGTGACTCATGTCAATGTGTCCAACATCAGTGAATCATGTTGGTGACTTGATTCGGATACTTATGTCGGTGATTCAGGCATCTGTGACTTGCGTCAGCGTCTCACCCATCATTGTATCATTTATAGCTTTTCCAATTTTTTCAATTTTAGGCCCTCTTTAACATAAATTATTTACCCATCATGTTAATGTGCCTTTTAATCCATTTCCACCATCTCTGAGGATAATATTTATATCATTAATATCATAAAACCCCCTAGAATTTGAAATGGCCAATCTATGTGGGAAAACCATGATCTGAATTTCACGAACATTGAAACTATCTACCCTCCTTTGTATATGATATGGATATTCTATAATGATATATTTTCATTATGGTGTTTTTCTATTTTATCTTCGTGCACCCAAATACTTTACTCCTCATATATTCATTGTGGTGTTGTGGCCCTTGAATCTAGTTTTCCCTTGGAGTCATCCACCTACTAATGTACCGTCTTCTTTAGCACATTTATGAGTTACTGATCACATTTTGTTTGAGTTTGGGATCCCTTAGTCACTATTTTTATTTACTATAATGTGGGTTAGTTAATCTCATCTATGTTTAATAATATATTCAACCAAATATTATGTTACCTATTATAAATATTAACAATCCAATTAGGAAAACATGTTTTGTTATATTAGAAATAAATGAAGGGATGTGCTAGATGAGGATGATGCTCCTTTGATTTCCAGTCCTGTTTTTATGGCACCCTATCAGATAGAACCTTCTGAGCAGCTGGAGAAGCAGATTCAGATTGACAAACGTATGAATAAGAGATTCATCTAGAACAACATTCCATCGTGGGGGTCTACAGTATTTTTTGAGAAGATGTAAAATGGTGGTATTAGTATCTTCATAGACTACTAGAGGTTGAATTAGGTAACTGTCAAGAACTGTAAGACTTTCCCATGGAAAAATGATTTTTTCAACTAGTAGAGCGGTGAAATTTTATTCTCAACGATCAATATGTGGTTTCGGTATCACTATTTTAAGGTGAAGGTGGAATGAATCCTAAATACATCATTAAAGTGTAGGTACAAACATTTTGAGTTCATGTTTTTTCCATTCAATGTTACAAATTCATTATCCATGTTCATAGGACTCATGATCTCCATTCTCTATGACTTCCTAGACTAATTTGTGATTTTATTCATCGATTAAATCCTTATTTAAGTTAAATCATTAGAGTAGAATTATTAGAATCTCTTGAATTTCCATGAGGATCTTAGTCACCACTAGATATATGGGATATTTTCCATATTAATTTTATGGACATGGGAGGGGCACATAGCTGGACATGTGGTGTCTCGGTAGGGTATGTCGGTGGACTCTTTGAAGACTGAGGCATGTTATTCTTAATAAGAAAACATGAATGTTGTGGAGGGTCATATTTATTTCATTATATAAGGTTATTAATCGATATTTTTCCCATATTTTTATATGTTCTACCTTGGTTTATAGAATTGACTAGAAGTTTCCCAAATTTTGTGTTGAAGTGACCGGTTTTAGAAATCATTCGTCTATATGAAAGGAAGGTTATTCAGTGCTCTAGTTCTCTAGTTTCCATAAGAAGGCATAATGTTATTTTTTTTCAATGATTCATGTCTTGGCTTAGGATGTGTGGTGACTTAGTAGTGAGGTAGGATCTATTATGGATATAGGAAGTTACATCCACATGAACATAACTATTCCACTCATGAAATTGATTTAGTGCAGGTGGTTTTTTATGGATTTTGTTGTGGAATTACCTCATTGGGGATATCACATATCAGAAGAGCATGAGGTGTATATTTCCATAAAGATAAATGAAAATAATACAACAGATGTGTATTTATTTTCTCGAGGATTAAAAACTTGGGATCTATTATACCACATGAGAGGGGAATATATCGGATGATTCCTAGAGTAGGAAGTTTAAGAAATTGGGAGTTCAGGAATCTTCTGATTCTTGGAAGGTAATGAAGGAGTTGTCCACCATGCTCCAAGATGTTGGAGTGGATAGTGGAAGAGGATGTCTATTCCATATGATAGTGCATTCATCTTCAATGCACTAATTAGAGGAATCTCAATTGGGATATTAAATCGTATATGTGATGTGTCATCACATTCACCAAGAGGAATCTCTAGTGGGATTGTGAGAGGATTTTCCAAAATGGATTTTCCATGGAAGGATTTTTGTATCAGTGGAGATGCTGGGGGATGTTCTCTGTGAGTTTCATTTCTCACCCATAGTATTACTCCCGATATTTTCCAAGAAATATCTTGGATTGAGGGAATAATTTTTGTGGCCAAATTGTGATGGGGGTGGTGGTAGAGTTTGTGGCATGGTTCTTAGTGTACGAGAAGGTGATGCCTGAGCATCAGGTTCCAGATTGTTTTTTACAACCCTTAAATGTTCTTGAGTGGATGTAGCATGATATCTCGATAGAATTATTCATAAGAATACCCATGGAATAGGGAGGCTATTATTCTATCTGGGTGGTTGTGGATTGATAGAAAAAATTGGATCACTTATTAGCATTTAAGGTGTTGAGCGTAGTGAATTCCTTATCAAGGAGGTATGCGGATGTAGTGTTGTGGGTACATGGGGTTTATATATCAATCATCTCAGCATGGGATGAAATATTTACCTCTCAAGTCTAGAGTAGATTAAAAAAAATATTTTGGCACCCAGTTATTCCACAAAACGTCTTTTATAGTTATAAAAATGGGAAGATAGAGAATACCATCTAGATGTTGGAGGATATATTGTGGTTGTGTGTTCAAGACATTGGAAGGTCTTGGGTATGACACTATCCCCTTGTGGAGTTATTTACAACAATTTCTATCACTCTACTATTGGCATGGCTCTGTTTGAAGACTTGTACAGAATTCCATGTAATTAAAAATTGTTTTGGACACATGCTTGGGAGATCGTTGTTCTTGGTCCAAAGGTAGTGCAAAACATGACTGAATAGGTTCAACTGTTTCTTGAGAGGATTAAGAATGCTTGATATAGGAATAATCTCTATTCAAATCATAGGAGGAGGCCTTTGGAGGATTAGGTTGTATGTCTCATGTTCTAGATGGTTTTCCCTCAATGTGGGAAATGAAGGTTCTGTAGAGGGATAAATATTTCTCCCAAGATCATTGAACCTTTCATGTTGTAAGAACTAGTTGGTGAGGGGGCATATCATCTTGTGTTTCTTCCATAGTTAGAAAAGATCCCCGATGTCTTTCACATCTCTCATCATCTTCAGGATCTACATGATGACTTCCATTTCATTTACTAGGGAGATTTGGATATCTAGGATGATGTCATATACTTGGAGAAACCAGTGGAGATATTTGATTGTAGGGAAATGCTTCTTCATGGAAAAACCATTCCCTTCTTCCATGTTTTTTATAGTCACGGTGGCCTTGAGGAGAGTAACTGGTAATGGGTAACATGGATGTGTTTCTAGTACCTAGAGTTATATTCATCTTTTTATTGCCTATCATCAAATTTATGTAATGTTTAATCCTTCATTTATATGAAATGAGTGCCTTGTTGTCTTCTCAAATGTGGTAAGTTCTCGACCTATGATGAAGGGAAAACCGTGTTTTCTAATTGAGACACATTAATGAGGTTGCAATAAAAATTTTTTGGTTAGTTGGTGATTCCCAAAGTGCACGGTATATCAAAATGGAGGAAGAAATTTCCTAATTCAAACATCTGGAAAGTTTGACCATTGGTCTTTGGGTTTTATTTTGGGAATTATATTTCGAAGGAAGTATTCATGGATATCAAAGATTCACTTCATCTTACAAAATGGGTTGATTATCCTTGAGAGGTATCATAAATTATAGTTGTTTGGAACCATATTTCATCTAGGATTGGTTTTGAAATGTTGATTGTGAGAATAGTTTTAGTGGTATTTGATGTAGTGTCATTTTGCTCTCCATTCCATTACATTTTGAAAATAGTGTGTTTGTGGTGTTCTGAAGAGTCTCAGTGACTCATTTATGGATTTTTCAAAAACAAATCTTTTTTCGAATGATAGGTCAGGGCATCGGTAGGTCAACACAACGATATGTCTGGCATCATTCGGTCGATAATAGGTATTTTAGGCATCAGTAGGACGAGTATTGGTTTCTCATGCATAGGTATGTGTGAATTGGTAAGTCAAGATTTGGTAGGTTGGGTGTTGTTATTCCAGGTGTCTACGTTTTGTTTCAGTGAATCGCTATAGGCGGGTCATATCGGTGACTCGTATTAGTGAATCACTTTGGTTCCTCATGTTTTCAAGTCAGACATCGGTGACTCGGGTCTGGGAGTCATGTTGGTTACTCGCGTAAGTGTGTCATGCATCAATGACTCACCCATAGGTGATTTATTTCCATTTTCCCAGTTTTTCAAGTTTCTGCCATATTATAAATTAAAATGAGTTACCTATCATTTTTATGAATTTATGAAGCCATTTCCATAATCTCCAATGGGAATGATTATATCATTACTATCATAGTTCCTCACAGACATTGAAATAGCCATGCCACATGGTCAAATAATGTTCTGTATTTTATTTACTTTGAAACTCTTTCCCATCCATTGATAATTGATATTTAACTTCCTTGACGATATCTTTTCTTCCCCATGTGATTTAGTTTTATCTTGGTGAACCCGGAGTCTTTCTTCCCCACATAGACTATGTGGTGTTGTTGCCCATTAATCCAGTATTATCATAGAGTCTTTCTATTGCTCGTGCATGCTCTGCTTTTGTTCAAGTAGAAGATGGTGATTGGCTGTTCATCATGGTATGAATCCCATATTGTCCCTTTTGACTTAGAATTAAATAAGGTGGGTAAACTCATGTCCCATTGAGAATAAGCTCTAATCCCAATATTAATTAACCTTTTATGATGATGAATATACCTATTAGGAAAATGAGTTTTGATACCTTAGTAATAAATGATAGGACATGAACGATTTTCTTAATGATTATTTCTTATATATGTTATCTAAGATCCATGTTGTGATTTGAATGGGTTGTATCCTTTTGAAAATCATTTCATTTTTTAGTCATTATTTGTGAACCCATGATAACTTGGGAATAGTTGATGCAAATAAAAATCCATTAATAATGAATAATTGATTAATTAAATAGATTCCATATAATTGGTCTCGTGAAGTTGTCTCCCTTAAAATATGATATTGTAATTAAAAAATGGTGGTTAAATATAAGTCAACTCTTTTAGATACATGTGGTTGTGTGTTATGTGTGGTTTTATTCAGTTTTGGTTCTTTATTTGGGTTTTATGGTGCTGTATTTGGAAGCATAGTTGTTGGTACATTGGTGGACATGGGGGTTGTGTCTATGAGCTTGGTTTGGTAGCTTTGTATAGTAGGGATGCATCATTGTTGATAATTGTAGCGAGTTTAAAGTATTGGGTGGTACAGGTGGTGTAATAAAATCATAGGTTGAGAGAATGATTGATTTTGGAATGGATAAACTTGTTATACTATGGAACTACATCCAGTGTATGTTATGGGTTTATGGAATGTTAGTTTTGTGATGTGGGACTTCAACTAGCTTGTGTTTGTTTATGGATGTGGATTTTTTGCAGTAGGGATACCAGGGATGGTTTTGATGTTATTATGGAAATTCTTGGATGATTTTTTAGTATAGCGGTGTGTGTGGGTGGTTGTTATATATTAGTCCTTCATCGTGGTTTTTTATGGATGAATATGTGGTTTTTGATTGTCCAATGTTTAGTTGTTTCTAGGGTATGGATTAGACAAGCAGATGGAATGTTAAATGAAGTACGACAGTTGGATTAATGAATTGGTTAGGGGTTATGGTTTGGGGTTTCAACTTTTTGTGTGTTATTAAATTTATAGTTAGAAGAAGAAGGTGGTTATGAATGAGATAGTTGGTTGTATAGAAAACCCGTAAGTTGGGATGAGTGTCTGGTACATATATGTTGATATATGTACATGTAGTTCATTATGATTTATATGTGTACCCCAACCTAGTTGATCAATATGTTCCATACACCCCCATTTCATGGGGGATGGTGTTTTTTGGAACATCCTAGTGGGAGTATGGATGTATTATTGTTGGATCTTATATACAACCTCTTCGTTTCATTGGTATCCAATGATTCTTCCGAAAGATTTTTGTTGTGAGAACCATGTGTCTTTGGGTGAGGTGTTCTTTCCCATGTGTCTTTGTATTGATATATATTTTTATTTCCCAATTTTCTTCAGAATGAGCATTTGGTTTTTTGCCTAGTTGTCTATGAGAAGGATGTGGAATGTGGACCATGTATCTATGGGAGGGATATAGTTTGTGGACCAGGTGTTTTTGGGTTGGTTTTGATAATGGGGATTGTGGATGAGTGTGGTAGAATCATGATTCTCTATTAGGAATAAGAATCTAAACACATGGAATGTGGTGAAGGGTTCCCAAATATTGATGTGAATATTGGATTACATTACTGGACTTAAGATACTTGGTGATTGTGCCTTACGGAGGATGTGGGGGATAATATGAATTGTTATGTTCTTTCTAGGTTCTACTATATTCTCACAGTGGCCTCAATATGTTTCCTCTAATTGTCCCTAAGAGACCTTGGATTTTCCAATTTTCTATACAACTATTCTCACGTTATATATATTAATCAATTTTTACGTTCCAATGAGGACTTTACAGACTATGATGTACATACTAGCTCAGGTGCTGGGAATATTGGTGTGTCAACACTTAGCTTGTATTTTTGGTATTTACATTAGAGGTTTACTGTATTTTTAGAAGTTTAATATTAAAAACATGCATATGTGATGGAATTTTTGTTTTATTTTATATATGTTATGCAGTAGTATCAGGTTAATAAATCTTATAACCTGATCTTTTTTCTTATAAAAAGGTTAATTCCTACAATTTTGTGGGATTCTACACCCTTGGTGTTGGTCTCCATCCTTGGGCCAATGAAAGACAGGACATGATGGTCCTTATCTTTTCATCTCACTTGTTGAAGAAGGGGGGAGGGTTATGAAATAGTGTTTGTATTGGAACACAAAAATAAGTACAATGCATAAATAAACATTTATTGAGTTATGATTTCATATATATTTAAATACATTAACCCATAAGTACTCAAGGATACCTAATCATTGATAATTGCTTAAACTCCTGCCAGAGCCCGAAGTGATCCCAAGTAATATCATATCCTAATAAATACATCGACTCGTGTCAGTGCTCAATGTATTTAACTACGAGTACATATGTCAGAGTATCATTTTTATCATTCATCAATTAACAAATCATCTAGTGCCTAGAATGTAATTTATATCCTTATAATTCACAACAGGTATAAATAACATTTGTTTAGATAGTCTTTTCTAACACCACAAATCTCATCATGAACATACAACACCAATGTATACCATTATTTCTCACACCCCAAATCTCATAAGTGTGCACCCATCATGGGTGTAGTTTATCAAGTCTGACACACTATTCATTCAGAACCTGATAGATCTATCACTAGCAATTAATTCCTTGTATATCCCTTATTCAATAATTATGTACGTATATCAACTTCTGTCTAGATCATCGTCTCTAGAACCCCAATTCTAAATCATGCATGTATATCCATTTTAATTACAACTTCCCAAGTTTCTCATTATCACATGAAATCAAATTATCACACCAACTATGATTAAACACAATAATATTTATATCCAAATAATTATCATGAATTTCACTAATTAATTCAAAAATTAATTAATTCAAGTCCATTAATTTTTCCAAAATTAATTAATCTATTCAAAAAATCAAAATCAAATAATTAATTAACCAATTAATTATTGAAACACACTATTTAAATATATCCAAATTTATTAACAAAATTAATTATCTATATATTTTTAAAGCACAACAATATTCATTAATTAATTTAATAAATAATTATGTTTACTCATTCAATTTCATTTTAATAAAAAACCCCATAAATTATGCCACTAATAAATTTATTCAATTCCTTAATCTACAAATTAAATAATCACACTAGAGAAATTCATTTAAACCCAAATTAATTAATCACTTTTCTAATGAAAAAGTTAAATTATCACCATACATGGATGAATTAATTATACAATTAATTAATCCATTTAATTAATTCAACATTTAAAAAATATCATTTCTCACATTAATTAATTTTTTGATTAATAAATTCATACCCGCAATCAAAAAAACCCAGATAATTATTTCATTAATTAATAATTTCAAATTAATAAAACCAATAACAATAATTTTTTTCCAATTAATTTATATATCTCAATAAATTATATATCCCCAATTAATTCGTCGATTAATTTTTCTATCTACATAAATTTAGTAATCATAAAAACCTCTAATAATAAATTCTACATTTAATTATCCACATTCAAAAATATCAATATAATAATAACTAATGTTTCCCATAACAATTAAATTACAACAATCACTATCTCATCATAAGTAATTCAACAATTAATTATCAAAATCACAATTTCATAATATCATTTTTAATTTACCAATTATATATTCATGCTTTAAATTCCAATATACCAATTTCACATTTCCATTAATTAATAATTTATCAAAATTAATTAATTTATAAAAGCACACAATTTCTTATAATATAATAGAAATATGACAATTACATACATTTAATGTTAATCATGACTATTGGATATGAATTTTAGACCACCTACATCAATTATAGTGATGAAGAATGGTATCTAGTATATGTACTCAATTTGAGGATAGAAACCCCATATCAGAATATCATGATTCAATTAATCAATTTTATAATAAATAATCACCAAGTTTGAAGAGGATCCCTCAAAAATGAAATGATTAACAAAATATAGTTTCAAATTTTATATCCACTATAAAATGAATAAATATATCTTAACATTATATAAAAATCCAATGAGTAAATATATACATTCAAAAAATCGAGATCTAGATCTTAGAAGCTGAGATCTAGATACAAAAAATATATATCTGGATCCAAAAGTGTATAAAAATATTTATTTTATCTGAGAATGGGGGAAGAAGGGTGACATGTCAGAAAAGATAAGAACATCGATACTTAGGTGGTGGACCGATGGTCTATGGTTGAAGATAGTGTTGCATGAATGAGCTTCACTCTATATCAGAGGATCACAAAGGTGTTTTGGCCTTGAGAAGAGGTTTGCAGAGGCTATCTAGCAGAATGGAGATGTCTGTAGGATCCTTATAGTGGAGAATAGGGGGTTTTAGAGGTTTTACATAACATTGAATTGATGAATTTAAAATTAAGGGAATCAAAATTACATGACATGACTTCCGTTTTAAGGTTATTTATATGGCATGACTTATTTCATGATTTCCCAAAGAAATCATGTCACATCCCATTTTAAGAAAATTAAAATTACACATTGTGTAATTTACTATCATTGCTTATTAGAACCTATAGACAGACATTAGCAGGGGGTCTAATATGCTTTCGAGATGGTTCGATGCATGATGAAAACTACATTTGTGACATGATGACATGTGGTGAAAACCTGTTATAGGGGGTGTAAATTTTCAATTCTGTTAATTAATTCAGGATAAGAATTAATTTAACAGGGTATACCAAACAATTTTAATGTCAAGAATTGTTTCAACAACATGTATTTGTTCTACAACAACAAATCAACATTTAATCATTCCACACCCCTAGAAAAATATGGTATATGACTATATCATGATCTAATTACAGATTTTCCTTTAGCTTTATTCCCATGAACGTTAATGATTTCATGACATTGAATTTTAGGCTACCATGCCCCCATATCCTCTTCTTCTCCCATGTTTCTTCATGGACATTCCCATGTTCCTCAATATATTATTTTTTGGAACAAAATACACCATAAAAGAACTTCTTAATGTTGTTCACCACAGGTATCAGATGCTCCAAAATGAATTCTTGGGTTTTAGTCTTAAGTTACACAATATTATCGATTGGACTCAAAATGAAATGTTTCTCTGATCCAAAAGAAACCATCCAAAATTTTAACATAAAATTTCCATAAAAACCCATCTATAAATAATGTACATCCGCCCCTATATGAATCACTAGCGTTTTAAGAAGGATTTTAAACATGAAAATTGTTGGATACACATTAAATTTTGATTCCAAAAATTGAAACCAATAGTTATAATTGAAAAAGAACATATTGACACATTTCTCTCCAATATAATAGCATCGTTAACTCATCTTGTCAAGCCACTCATCCCATATGGCCCATGGCCCATAGTATTCATCGAACTCTTGTCCCTCCAGAGAACCTCATTCGTAAACTGTCTATGGGATACCTCGCACCATCAATTCCACATATACAACTTCCTTAACTCAACCTATAAGATTCCCCATATAAAAAAACACAATCTTCAATCTAGGCGCAACGAGAGTGATTTTTCAATGTTCTTGGGAAAATCTCATGGATGGGGAAATGGATCACTAATTAAAATACACAAATATGTTTTCAATGAATAAAACCTCAAATTATTCATTATATAAGTAAAATCACACAATTGAAACATGATTACCCATTGAAATTATCAGTCTTCCTTTATTTCAAATCATATCATCACAATGATCAAAAACTAGAAAGTGAATAAAAAAATAATCTTCTCGAGTATGTAGTGGATTAAAATAGGTCTCTGGCATGTAGTTACATCTCCCAACATCTTTTTTCCCTCTTGTAGAAGGGAGTAAAGATAGGACTAACCAGAAATTAGAGGATATGGTGCTGGTGTGTGTCTTTGAAATTGATGTATCTTTGGTATGACACCTAACCTTAGTGGAATTCCCTTATAATAATGACTATCAGTCTTCCACTGGCATTGATAGATGTTAGGGATGTATCTCTTCATTGTTGGAACATGGTGTAGAGAATAACATTTAATGTCTATCCACTTCGTGAGAGGATGGAAAAAGCTCGGGATCGGAATAAGTATTATGTTGATTATAGGACGATGCCCATGTAGATTTAGGTTGTGGACAACATATTCTTGATGGATTCCCGTAGATGTGGTAATTGATGTCTAGGCAGAGGGATAAATCATTCTCCCAGGTTTGTTTGATCCTTTGAGGAGTTGGGGTGAGTGGGAGAGGTTGCATACTAGTTAGTGTTGCAACAGTGATTTAAGAGGATCCAAAACATCTAGTACATCTCCTATATTTTCCAGTATCTTCACATTGACTCCCATGTCATTTAATGGGGAGATCTGGATATCGAGGATGATGTGACATTTGTGTAGTGACCATTGGATATCTTAGATTGACTATAAAATGTTCTACATGGATTTATCATTCCAGTGGTTCATGTGTTAGGGAGGTAGGGTGGCCTGGATCAGAGTACATGGTACTGAGTGGTTCAAATGAGTACCCAATACCCAATATGGTTCTGAGTTTTCTTTTTCTATATTTTTCATTATAATTTTATGGTTAGATAATTTTTTATTTGAGATGATTTCATTCATTTCATCATAATGGGTTATAATTCTCGGAATGATAATGAGAGGAAGGCCCATTTATTAATTGATATTCATTAATTGAGATGTGATTAAACCTTTTTGAGTGAGTCAGTTCCACCCAATGAAGATAGTATATTGATATAGATGATAGAATTCCATGATTCTTTTATTTTGATATAGGGATTGTTGCTCTTGTGTTGTGAGTCTTTTGGTCATTTGGGTTAGCAAATGTAATAGGTGGTGTTCTCCAATTTCAATGTTTTAATTCCATCATTCAAACAAAATATGGTTGTTTATATTTGAAAATTACTATGTCTAGTTTGTGGTGGTCTTTAAATTGTGATGATATACTTGGGAGTTATCTCGCAAGGTTTTTGATCGGACCCCACTTTCTTCTGGGATTTTGTTTAATTCGTGAGGGTGAGAATCATTTGATAGGCATCATATGTAAATGTATTTTCCTTCTAGGTCTATTAAATTCTGGTGTTTGGTGTTTGGATGTGTATATAGGAGGCTTTATGGAGTTTGGGGAGGATTGGTAGCAAAGGGGTTGGAAAGGGGGGATTTCACATCGTTTAACTATATTACACAATGTGGATCTCTATTTCAAAACATTTCCTTTGATTCTCATAGTGTGTAATATTTCAGAGTCTAAAAAATAACATAAATTTAGAGGCGAAACATATTAGGGAGGAGTGAAATACCCAAGTACAAAATGACATAAAAGGGTATTAGATGCTGGATAATAACCAAATCCTTATTTTGATTTAATTTGTTTTTCAGACAACTATTCATTTATTCTACTGTTCTCACTACATAATCTAATTTATCATGAACCCTAGGCACTCGAAGGAGTCCTTTGATCCCTCTTCCTCAATTTTCAATATGTGTGTCTTGGTGATTGTTCTTTGGTGATCTTTGGTGTCCTACAGTGCATTATCCTTTCATTTTTTGAAATTTATCTTGGTTTGATATCATTTTCTTACATATATTATTATTTCTATAAGGAGATTTATTTCCTAGGGTATTATGGGGTTCTCTTCAGTTATTATTGATGTTGTGCTAATGTAAAATCCACAGATGGATGAAAATCATGTGGGTAGAGTTATTGGAAGACCATTATGTTATAATTTCTCACAGGAAGAATAATGTCACCACATATAGGAAGTGATTCCCTAGTTTCTATTTATTTTTTAATCACTATGGTGTGGTTTAACTTTTATTTATCTATAGTTAATAGTTTGTTTCTCCTATCAAATGTAAAATATAGTTAATGAAATTAGAAGAAGAAATTGGGCTTGATTCACCTATTTTTACCTTTTCAATGTTCATTTTGATATTGTGACTGTATTGAAAAAACACCTCACGGAAAATTGTGGCCATTGGTTTTTTATTTTCCCATGTTAAATCTATTGTGTTCCTGTTTTAGTTGTGGTTATTACAGTTTTAATCTAATGGGAAATTAGAAATTAGATATACTCAAAAAATAAATGGATTCCCCAGGATCATAATGAGAACCCCTAAAATATCAGGTGACCCTAAATAAGGGATTCTCTAATAAATATATATATTTTATTTTCCATGTTAGGTTTTGTGATGTGATTTGTGTTTATGACTATTATAGTTTTGATATAATTTGTTTCCAGATGTGTTTGTGACTTGGAGGATTTTTTTTATCGCTGGATTGGTGGGATGATGTTGAAGTTGTACATTGTTGCTTTATGTATGAAGGTTCTACCAGATTCAAGATATTGATATATGATTTATCACTGAGGGGTATTTAATGGATTGGAAATGAGGAGCGGGTTAGTTTAACAGGGTCCTTCCCTTTGGTATGACTTTGTGGGATCCTTCTATGTGTTTTTCATAGTAGTTACCTAAGCAGTGATGGAATTAATATGTTAATTGTTTAATGAAAACATAATTTGTTGGAGACATTGTTTTGGAATTTGAAATGGTTTTGTGGTTTGTTTTGTGGTTTTGTTAATTTGGATGATAGATAAATTGTGTGGGTGTGGTCCTGGTTTGATGTTTGTGAACCCATAGGTTTGGAATGAGGTTTTAGTCATATATATGTATATATAATTTTAGTTTTCTTTTTTATTCAAATATGCAACCCATCCTTGCAGAGAACAATGTTTCGAGCACACCCATCATCACAAGGGATGTTGTCCTTGCAAAAAATCAATGTGGGAGGATGGCTTCATAACCTCCCACTCTTATATAATAATTCATCTAGGTGGTGATATCCCATCTTTCCTCGGGTAGGTATTGGTTCATGGGGAACTGGCCGATTCAAGAATATTTTTAATATGGAATATTATTTATGATTAGAGGAATAATTATTTCCATGTTGTTTTTATGATGAGATGCATTGTAGTCCTTAGGTGTCTTCAGGATGATATGTGGTGTGTGGATTAGGTGTCTATGGGTGGGATGTGGGTTGGTTTGTGTCCCATGTATATGCAGGCAGGAAGTGGTGTGGTTTGTGAACCATGTGTATGTGGGAGACATGTGATAATTTTGGTGGTCCATTTGTCTATAGGTGTGATGTGTTATGTAAGGCCCATGTGTATAAAGGTAGATTGTGATGTTGTATGTTTGGAAGGGGTGGGAGTGTGAGGATATTTTCCATTGGGGAGTGATAGTGGAAAATCATTTTTAACGTGGTGTTAGGTACCCTATAATAAATGTGCCTTATACTATATTTCATGAACTATGTTATTTTGAGAGAACACCTTGGTGAGGATTGTGTGGTTATTTTACCTACATTTTTGTTGTTTTGGTTATTATTTTTTCTCCAATGAGACTTAGTATGATTCATTAATCTATGCATTAGAGACATTGGTTTTTCCTACTGAGTATACTTCTATCCTCACCCAACATATATAAACTATTACTAGTTTTCTGGGAGGATTATGAGTATAGGGCTTGATCATACTGGCCAACATCTTGAGAGTATTCATGTCGCTAAAAAAAATTACTTTTCATATTTTAATTTGGAGACCTTTTTATTTCTATCATTTCTATTTGTAGGCATGAATATGTTATATTTTTGTCCTTCTTTTATATATGTCCAAGAGATTCACTGTGGATGATCCATCAAGTATCTCTATATTTTACATCCTAAAAATGTTAATTCCTCCTATATTGTCATATCTATACACCCATGGTTCTAGTCACTAACAAAGGGCCTACTAGAGGTGGGACTTAATGGGTCATTATCTCGCTTTATTTTTTTCATCCTATGAGGGTTATCATTTGGAATGTAGTCTCATGATAGAGTAAAAGATTATTGAAATTACACATTGAATGGGATGATTCATGAAGCTCAAATTTATAAGGTTTTGTCGATATTTATCTAATCATGATTCCTTTTCTGAGGGGTATTACTGGTAGCCATATCATAGGGAATGAAAAATCAGGCATGCAAGGACCAAAGAAGAGAATATCAATATCTTGGGCTGGATTAATATATTACAAAGTGGTACCATACACTAGTGTTATTTTATTATTCATTTCTATTACTATATGGGTTGGGTAGATAGGTGAATAAGAAGCCTAGGGGCTTAGTTATGAGCTTGAGCATCTGTAAACATACCCAATGTATGGGGGAGAACCTTTGTTTCTTTGGTGGGATTACCATTATTGTGGTTTTCTGTTAGGTTTGAAAATTATTTCACCTTGGGTGTCAAAATTTTATTTTTATGTGATTATTTTTTTAAAATTTATTGATATTTACTCAGGGACCTAAATATAAAGATAGTGTAGTCTACATGCATCATTCTAGTCACTCATGGTTATTGTTATATGAATAATTTTTTGCATGAATGAGATGGCTGGTTTATGGTAATTTGTTGAATATGAACTATTTTTCCTTACTTGTGATGTTGAAATGAAAATTTATCTTAATATAAAATTGATATGTATTTTAAAATGAATCTATATGATAAAAAATGGATGCCTAAAATAGAAACATTATTAGTGATGATGTGTTTACCCCCGTTGACCAAACATAAGTGTAGGATGGTTATGTGTAATTACTATAACGTAGTTTTTATTGTGTGGAAGGATAAATGTGGAAATAAATGAATGGATTTGAGGAAATCCCACTTGTTATCTATTCTGAATTTTTTGAAATAAAAAACATTCATTTGGTTTATAAGACCATGGGTGTTTTTTATAGTGAGAATGCACTAGTTCAAGAACTCTCTTATGGGGAGTGTGGACAAATGTCTGGTTTTGGATCAGTGTGGTTAGATGGATGGAAGGTATAGAAGCCAATGAATTTATATGGGTTAATGTGTTTCCTTTATATGAGTAATCATATGTAATGAAGAATTGGTGGTTGTATTCATTGATTATGTATTATTGATCTTTAAATTAGTGATTATCATGTCCTCTACAATGATATCGTCAAAAGGGATACTAAGAATGCTCTGACTTTATTCCTAACCACCTGATTGTGTTATGGTCTTATAGGTTTAACTTATGATGTACAATATGTGAAGTTGGATAGTGGGAGGTACGACATAGATAGTTTACATATGAGTTTTTCATGGGGGATCAGAAGTTGATTAATATTATGGGCCACGACCTATGGTGGCTACGTTTTATGACATGAGGTGTTAAAAATAATCAAATGGTGTAGATCGATATATATGTAATAGATTAGTGGGTCAAGAACAAGGGTGGGAGGTGGTTTCATCAGAATTCCTATGTGGAAATTGTAAAGTGAATTATTAAATTCCATAGGGTATGTCTTGGTGTGCTAGGAGGATGAGGATGTACCTTCATTCCCTACAATTTTTATAGAAATTTTGAGCCAAAATATGATGGTTTAATTTGATTTTGTGTAATAATTATTAGGGAAGTTATTTAGGTATGTTATGGATGTTGATCTTGAGATTTATTCGTTCATTGAGGAGTTTTTGTAATGTTGCATGGATCACAGTGAGAAGGTGTTGTCCAGACTGATTCTGTTATTAGTTAATGTATTGTGGAAATATGGATCAGTTATGGGGAAAATTTTGTAGAGAGAAGATGATAATGGGGAATGTTAGATAGAAATTCATTGTCTCGGAATGTTAGAATTTATTTGGAGTACAACATGAGGATGAGCTACTTTAAGGTGTGAAGATGGTATGTTCTTAAATTTTTTCCCAGGAGGATAATGATTTTGTGGTTAGTTCTGATTAGAGAAATAATCTATGTTATGGATTCAATTCAAAATTTTAATTTTTTGGGGTACACTGTGGGAATTTAATTGAGGTATTGAATTAATTCATAACATAAAAAATTTTCCCCACCTATAATTGTTTTTCGCAAATTATCAACATTACATGAATGTAGTTTTTACCACGTTTAACTATTTCTCAGCACATGTCAACATATAACAAAATAAGATAACACCCCTTGTAATTATCTATCAAAATGTCTTGACATGTCATGAAATTAAATTTCACCACCTTCAATTTTTAAATATGTTTGTTATGGTTTGTGATGGGATTTATTTGTAAAATTTGGAAATAAGTTATGGAATATTAAAATATGTGAAAATGTAAATCATTTCATGTCATTTTGATGCCTCTTATAATTATTTCATGAATCCAGCACCATCTAAACCTCTGGACACACCTATCCATCATAATAGGGCATTGGAACCCTATCTTTTAGGATGAATAAGCCCATCACACCTCCGCTTTGGACAAAAATTCATTGGAGCGACTCTAACTTGTTTTGTTACTCCTTGACGAACCTCCACCATGGACTAAAATCCCCCATGAAACCTCATGTTTTCTCAAAACTCCTCAGATCACCCCAGTCATAGATGGTACTCTAATACTCACCTTCACCTTGCACTAAAACTCCTATGTGCACCATTATTTTGACCGATGTCCCTCCGTGCACATCTCAAGTATGGGTGTTCTTCTCTTTTTGATCTATCATTCAGTTCCACTCATCTTATTTGATAAAACAGTGATGCTTATCTACTATTGGTTGTTGATTTAGATTTATTGAATCTATATCTAGGTTTTCATGATCTAGATCATGATTTCCTGAATCTATATTTGGACTTGTTTCATCTAGATATAGATTTTTTGAAACAAGAACTTGGATTGATGGGTTTATATCTCAATTTATGATATCTTGGTTCATTTAATTATTGTTTTAGGTTTCAGATCTATATGGTATTCTTATTCGTGTTCTTAATTGATCTTCATCAATTTGAGATTATCCAATGGAATGCTTTCATCAACGTTCTTGTGGTAGATGGTCTAAAATTCAAATCCCATAGTCTTGATTAAAATTATGTTTAAGAAATATGAGAATTTATGTTATATTATTATAAATAGTATTTGTGAATAAAATAATTAATTTGGTTAATTAATTTATTTAAATATATGTGAAATTGGGATATTCAGATTTTAGATTGTGAATATTAAAATGGAAAATTAATTATCAGATTATGAAATTGTGATTAGCATAAATAATTGTTGAATAAATTATGATGAGATAAATATTTTTGAAATTGAATAATAAATGGACATATTAATTATCAGTATATCAAAGTTTTTCAAAGGGGATAAATAATTGTAGAATTATTAACAAATATTTTTACGATTATTCAATTGAGGGAGGTAAAATGATTTATTTGGGATATTAAATTGATCATGACATAAAAATTAATTGATGAATTAATTGTGATTAATGATTTTATTATGCCAAAATAATTAATTTATTAATTAAATATGTTGGTATTTGTGATTGTGGGTTTGATTTAATTATTGTATTAATTAATTAATGTGAGAAATGAGATTATTTATTATTTAATTTATTGAAGGTATTAATTAATTAATTAACTTGAGTAATGGTATTATTCAATTATTGAATTAAATAGTGGGATTAATTAATTAACTTGTATTATCTAATTTATTAACTAATTAATTGAAATAGTGGTGGATAATTTGGAAAATATGATTAATTTTGTTTAATAAAATGTGATAAAGAGGGTGTTAGAAATAATTATCTATGCAGATGATATGGATATAAATGCATCAAAGAAATGAATAATTAATTGTGGAATTATTTATGGCATATGGATGTTACAAATTGAGAATATTTATGTGGTGAAGAATTAATTATTGAATTAATTAATTGGATTGGATTACTTAATTTTTGAAATAATTAATTGTTGATTAATAGTGTTATAGACGTGGAGATCATGGAAGATGATGATATATATCCCTATCTATTAAATGGGTTGCTAGATATGGAGATCTAAGAGAATAATAATATGCATGTGTAGATTTTAAATGTGGATAGACATGAAAACCTATTTTAGTGATTGATCTATTGATATCATTGATAAATGGTGTATTATACATCATGATCAAGAACAATTATAGGTTACATAATTGAGAATTGGGAGGAAATACATGATGATCTACACCAATAGTATAAAATACACGTTGAGAATTGGGAGGCTATACAATTTGTTCTATTCCCATAATAGGTTTATATATAATCAAATGTTTGGTTAGAGGGGTATTAAACATTGAATTATACCCCCGAAAAACGTGGTCATAGAATAAGCTTCCCAGTGGGTATATTATTATAATTGTCACATAATGGATAATGATAGATTATATGTAAAAAGGAATGCGAATTGAATATTTTATATGGATCATACTCGGAAAAAGGCAGATACAGGCATTGGGTTCTGGTTTCTATGAGAACCTGTGCGATTATGTTGATAAATAATGATTAATTAATAATCTGATAACACTTTATTTATCTATTGTGATTATTTCATTATACAAATTCATATACAACTATTTGACATTATTGGTTTTAGACACCGTTGCCGGTGGCCTTCTAAGATGTACTCAAACCCTAGTCGAGCGGCCTGAATCTATACTCAAATATAATTTTTTTCCCCTCGACATGTTAGTAGAAAATTAGAATTACAAAATATATGAGTTCTGATAAGGAATGAATGAGGGAACTCGATGTTGTTCCAAACCCGTTAGGCATATTTTAGGTTATTTACATTTGGGTTTTCATTTGACACATGGAACATAATTATCATTTCTTATCTACAGTTCAGATATGATTCTATATTTCTTATTATGGTCGTCATGTGATATTTATTCTGCATATGGTAATATATATTCTTTCACTATTGTTTATTTATTTCTACCAGTGTACTAATTAGATAATATAATAATGTGTGTATAGTCTTCCAATGATTGTTACTAGACCCTCACTGCTATTCTTTGGATCTAGACTACAGGGAGGGTCACATGAGGTCATGTGACTGACCGGCTCATGGAACAAAATTATTAAGTGGTGAGTTATGGATACATAAAAAATACAAATTTTAGACCCTATTCAAGACCCTATTTCATTGGTTTTACAATGGTAATTTAATTCTTAGTTGGAATTAAATCACAAATTACAAAATTTACACCCCCTATAACTAGTTTTCACCACATATTGATTTGTCATGAATGATGTTTTCACCACATATCAAAAAAATTTGAATATAGATTACACTTAATATATTTTCCTTTCACCATGTTTTAAATGTTAAAAAATTAAATTACACAACATGTAATTTTTAAATAATGATTTTAAAGTGTTGTGATTTGATTGCATTGGAAAATCATGAAACAAGCCATGACTATTACATGACCTGAAATGTTAATTCACATCATGTAAATAAAACGCCAAGTATATCAATGTAACGACACCATCATAGAATAAAACCTCTTGAAACCCCTCTTATCCGCTGGAATCCGCTTGAAGATCTATCATATATACTATAGATCCTATGCACACCTCATCTATTGGCCATAAATCTTCTCTAAACCGCCACACTTTACCACATCTCCTCCCTCCACTACTGGCATCGAGAAAACTCCATCATATCACCTCCTGGTATATAATTTCTTATATTTTATGATCTATATCTTATCTTCCCCTTCTATAGTATAAAATAAATATTTATATCTGCTATTGGATGACGATCTATATTTCATCAATATTGATCTTGGATTATTTGATCTTTATCATGATTTGTGGAATCTATATATAGTCTCATTTGATATAGATTTATATTTAAGTGATATATTTTTATTTAATCATGGATTTAGTATTCAGATTTATAGTGTGTTCATCATCCTGTTTTTGATAGATCGGATTCAAATTTTGAAAATTTTCATCAACAAATTGAGGAATTTAATTATGATCTTAGGCTATACGGTTGTTTTTCTCAAATTAATTACATTTTTTGGAGATAATTCCTCATCACTATTGTGGATGTAGGTGGCCTAAAACTCCAATCCCATTGTCCTGAAAACAATCATGTGTATGTAGCATCAAAATTTCAACTACATGTTTGGCAATTCAATTCTTGTTTAAAGTAATTAATATGGTTAATTAATTAATTATGAAATGTGAAATTGGGATATTAGGATTTTATATCATGAATAATTAATTGATAAATTAATTATGAGATTATGAAATTTTTATTTTGATAAATAACTACTGAATTAATTATTTTGATCATGAGATTTTTTAAATTGAATAATAAATGGATGGATTATTTATTTTTATATGTCATGGAAACCAGATAATTAATTATAGAATTAATTATCAAAATTATTTATTAGTATTAAATTTTTTTAGATAGAAAAACTATTTGATGAATTACTTGGATATATTAAATTGATTTAGATATAACAAATTAATTGATGAATTAATTGATGATACTGGTTTTATTTTGTTTGAATAATTAATTAGGGAAATAATTATGTTGTTTTGGAGATTTTTGGGTTGAATTAATTAATTTAATGATTATTTAGTGTGAGAAATGAGATAAATTAATTGTTGAATTAAATAAGGGTATTAAATAATTAACAGAAAAATTAATATGGGTAATGTAAATATTTAATTTTTGAATTAAATAAGGGATAAATTAACTGTAGAATTAAATATTGGTTTAACTAAATGGATAATTAATTCATATGAAAATGTGTTTATTTAATAGCCAAATTAAACAATGATAATAATTAATTTTTATATTAATTAATGGGGTTTGTTGGGTATTTACAATTGAATGAGTTAAATTAATTAATTTAAAAATTAATTAATGGTTACTGTTTTGTTATTACAATTAAAATAAAATTAATTAATGAATCAATTATGAGATATTGAAATACTGTTTTTGAATGATAAATTAGTGAATTAATTATTGTATATTGATTTTCTGAATAGATTAATTAATATTTTAATTAATTAATGGACTTAGAATAAATAAATAATTTATTAATTAATTAAATTCATAGAGGTTAGTAATTATATTAATATTAATGTGTTTAGTTTTAGTTTATGTGATAATGTGAAAACATGTGATAAAGAGATACATGTGACGTTGTGATGAAAAGTGATATATATGCCTAATTGAGAATTTCATTGCTGGACATGACGATCTAGGTTGATGACGTAATATATAAAAGTTATTGAATGAGGGATAGACATGGAATTCTATGAGTGTGATAGATCTGTCAGGTTATTAAATGAATAGGCTTCTAGAACTGATGATTTGTACTAGTGATCACTTCAACAAATGAGATTTATGCAATTAGACATGATGATCTATATTAATTGTTTTTGTTTCTTGTACTGAATTTGAAGGCTAGTCATGACATTATATGCCCATGATGATATGTGAACTAAAGAATGATAATAATGAAACTCTCACATATGGCCTTACATTTGAAAACATTGAACTCCGGTATGAGTTAAAACAATAATTATGATATGATATTACATAGGTAACACTTTAGGTTACGATATGAGCCGAACCTAATATCAAGGTCTGAGAATCATCATGAACCGTGGGGTAAAGGAATTTAAATAATGATTAAAGGATAATGAAATAAATATTTAATTATGAATTTTACATCTTTATTTATAAAAATTAGGAAACCATATTATTATAGGACTAGTTTTAGGCACTATTAGTGGTTTCCTACTATGTTGTACTCACACACTATTTTTGATGCATGATTTGTACCAGAATAGACTATATTGATTTATGTACATGTTAATGGAAAATTCCCTGAGTTATATTTTTCAGTGGGGATAGATCCTGGATGAGGCTATTGGAGGTGGATCAAACCCATCTTGGGAGTACATTGTATCACTAAATTTAGTTTAATATTATACACATTGACACATACCTTTCAAAACATGGACACCCCTTTCAGTTGAATATAATATTTCCAGTTTTTGTCATCATTTTATATAGGTGTTTTTTATGGTTATATATTTTGTTCAACTACTGTTTAATTATTTTTTCTGGTTTATTACATTGATGAAATAAAAAAAGAGTATATATTCTCCACAAGATTTTTATTTGACCTTCACATCTAGTTGGCAGACTCTGGAGTACAAAGAGATGGGTCTTAGGTCATATGACAAACCGATTTAGATAAATTTTGATTGGAACCCGGTGCTAGGACATTACTATTGAAATGAAATGAGGGAATAGGGTGTGTCTCTGGGGAGACTATTCCCTCGTAGAGTAGATTATAAACAATGTTAATCACTATAAAATTGAAAACCATAAGTAATGTAGTAAATAAATTAAGTGAAACAACAGAAGATAACATGAGAACTGAATAAATGTCAAATGTCAAATTCCAATTCCATATAATTATGTAGATAATTTAAGGTGTTTCTATAATGTGTATGAATTACATTATAACAAGTGTAATGAAAATCCAACAGTTAACTCTTCAATCCTTGGGAGCATGAGTTTAGTCATGTCCTTCCTAGCTCCCATATACAGAAAATGTAACAAAAAAGGAATACATAATCATGCAAGAAATAAGATCTACTAGGTTTTTAAATGTCACGTGTGTAGTGTGTCATATATAAATATCAGTAGGTCAGCAGCCACAGGGTCTAGACTAATATATTTCATTCAATAAATAAATAAATAGGTCACATTTTTTAATACATTAAAAATATGGAGTGATAATGAAATTAAATTACAGAAAATTGGTCTAGGTTCCGAAACGGTCACCCGTCCCACACCACCTACATCATCCTAAGAAAAAATTTAGAAATTGGGTACCTATGAGAGAATAATATGTATACAAGGGACTATATATACCAGGAAGCCATGATGAAATATCCACATGATTGTGCCTCATCTATGGGTCGAATTCACATTTCACATTCAAGTGCTCTAGTAAGGAAAAGAGATGTGTCACTTGTGTGTATGAAATTTCAATAATAAAAAAGCATGCATCATAAATGGACAAACAAAATATAAAACATTAAAACGTTAAATCATGTCCATATTGACCCATGGGGTTCTTTCAAGCCCATCTAACATGATCTAAAAGGATCCTAGGTATAGTTACATGATCATCAAATATAATGCAATACCACTGAATCTATCCAAGGTGATACAAAATAATCCTATGTGACACTCTTGGCATGGTAACTCTGATTGTGTACTAGGTATATCACATAGAGGGCCGAGTATAACCCATAGCATGGCATACCCATGTTACTAATTGTTCTATCAACTGCATCTCCCCAAGGGAATCATTTTCACTCAGGTGTATAATAACCACACATGAATCACTCATGTGGGAAGACAATGCATCACCCCTTAGGTGTCATGTTATAACCCACCGATCATTGAGACTCCGTTTATGAGTTCTTAAAATGTGACATCTATTTTTCAAAATCCTTTCACTACTAGAAAATAAGGTTACTAATGTGGACCTATAGACATAGTTCTAGAACCAAGGCTATAGGTGGCTATAGCCACGGTTTTAAAACTGCGGCTATAGGTGGATATAGTTATGGTTTTGTGGCATATAGCCACGGTTTAGAAAAAATGGCTATATGATAAATTTTTCGTTAGCCTATATCAACTGATTTCCAAAACCGTTGCAATAGGGTTCCCATGCTTCCATGAGGAAAATATTTCCCCCAAACAATTTGGCGGGAAGACCTACCACCATGGTTTTGATGTTATTCCCACACTTTATATTAATATATATTTCATAATATATATATTTTCCTGATGTTTCATGCGGTGTAGTGGTAAGTATACTGGTTTATAAAAATGAGGTACAAGGATTGAAACGCGCTGGGGAAATTTTGTATCTTGGAAACTACAAGGGTTTTCTGAGGGTATATCCACATGTAAACTTGTGTCAATAGATTCCAATAGCCACCGTTCAAACCTTGGGAATAGGTCAACTTCTATAGTGGCATTTTGTGAGTCCTAGTGCCATGGTTTTGAAAATGGTGGCAATAGGAAGCTATTTCCATGGTTATAACTATGGTAGTAGGATGGGACCTACTGCTAAGGTTATAGTGGCCACAGTTGGCCAAAACAATGGTAGTAGGCTACGGACACGTTTTTAGACCTATTAAAACGGTTTTGAAACAAGGATATAGGATTTTTTGTAGTTGTGTGTGTCACGTGAGCCATACCAACAGAGAATTTAATATGTTAAGACATATATCTAATTTATCACAATCAATTCAAAAATATTTAAAATGAGAAATGTAAATAAGAGATCAATCCAATCCAATTTTGGAGTCTCATTCCCATCCATGGATATCTATATAATCCCATGTATCTAAATAGTTACATCTAATAACACAATACCATCGATTATGTCCAAGGAATTCCAAATGAAACCCAAGTATCACTCGAGGCATAGTAACACTGAGTACATCCCAGATATCTCAATTAGGGGATGGAGTATCACCCATAACATGTTGTATCTATATTTATAATGGTCATGTTAATGGTTTCAACCCTAGAGAACCTATATCAATCATGAAGATAATAACTTCCCCATAATCCGTCATCTAGATAGACAATGCATCACCCTTGGTGTCTCGGGTCATAACCCAATGAGTGGGGTGAGTCCATCCCTGAGTCCTTAATACAAAACCCATGTTCTATCCTGAACAGTATCAAGAGTACAATGTAAAAATATCACTTCACAAGGAAATTCACATATCAAGGAAAATCATTTATAATATCAATCCATTTAATAGAAAAGTTATTCCAAAATATATCATGTTCTACCTGAATAAAAATCCAGCTAAAAATGGAATAAGCCATTGGGAACAAGATTAAGATACATTATATAAGTAAGAGAACATGGAATTGATAGGTTGTTAATAAAAATTCATCAATTAAATTTCAATAAACCATTCTATAAACATTACCATGCCATAAATTTTACATTCCATACACTAGACATTACATTCTATATCGAAATATTAAAGAGACACTTAGAAAGTTCGCTTTTCCTTTAGAAAATATCATACATGATTAATTTACTTTATATGAAGTTCCAATCCATTCAATATGAGGAAATTTGGTTTAATAAGAATTTATAAATTTCATACCATGGTAATGTAATTTAATAATTAAAAAGAAGACCTTAGGAGGAGAATTTTTCATTATGATTTTATATTAATTAGGTCTTGTCCAACTAAGAGTTTTAAAGCGTTCAAGTCACATACATGATATTCAATCTAAGTGACCATTACACATGGATTCATATTATTGAAAAGGGGGAAATTAAGAATATGGAAAAAAACAATGACCAACATTTGGAAATATGGAAAACTCAACCCATAACTAAGAATAATATAAATAACTATCAGTACATTTTGGTACAGAAGGTAGCACATCTTCATTTAAGGGGTTTTATTTTAAAATATTGGCATTGTTCATGAAAAAAATTCATTAATCATATTTAAATATTAATTATAAAATCAAAATTTAGAACTAATTAAATTCATGATATGCTGATAAAACACACAATATATATAATATTTAATTTAATGGTGGATAGAGATGTATCATACCTCATGAGAAGACCAATATATGAAAAAAAAACAATGGCATTCAACATTTTTAGCGGTGACCACTCGATTCTACTATATCTCTACAATGAGAATATTTACCATCTGAAACACATAAGGAAACATAGACACTATGAAAATATTCACATGGAAAAGAATTTGTGCATGGTTATCCTTACATAAAATCTCATTTATCTATATACCTTTTAACAATAATGCAGATACGCATATTTTTATTATACATAATCACACAAATCCTCGTATGTATATATTCTCCTCCATGGATGAATATACATATAATATGGGATTGTACATATAAATATTCATATATATGCATCCCTATAAAGCCGTTTTTAACTCCATTGACTCAATAATATGTGGAAAATGCCCAATGTACTTGAATAAAAATTACAGTGAATCAAAAACTAAAAAATCCCAAATATAATTTAAGCAAGGAAAAATAATGGAGGAAAACATTACCCCAAATTGACAATGGTGGACCAAGCTGATCCAATCCAATTCAACATTAGTGAAGTGTGTTGAAACATGAACAAATTAGTATTGATAGTTATATTTCATGTTGTAGAAATTAGAGGAAAATACAAATTTGTTTGAAAAAAACCCTATAGTTCAGTCGAATGGGATAGGTATATGGGAATAATGGAACATCGTAATAAATGGGTAGAAAAGGGATCCAATAATCATTCCTTTAAACATAGAATTTAAATCTAGGAGATTTATAATTAAAATGGAGGTCAATGTAAGAACACAAATTGGGGGATAGTCGCACACCATAATGGAGAGGGGCCTTGGTGCATCACATGATTAGAGGGGATCAGTAGGGGAGAGAATATTTTGATTAAGGATTTCTTAAAATTTAACCCTTATAATTATAAATAAAATTATTAGGAGAATAATAATAATATCATTATTATTTTTAAAATTTTTCATTATCTTTATTTCCAATTTATTTCCATTTAATTTAATACAATTATAAATATCAATTTACTAAAATATTATTCAAAAATACATATCACATGGTTTGGGTTACATGATTAGAAAAACTATGTGAAAACCGTTTGATGAAAAATGTGAGTATAATGACTATTGGGACTGACCATGAGGTCTAGCTGCATGGTTTGGAAAATTGTGTGCAGCTTGTGCAGGGAATTTGAAATCCTCTGATCGTGGTCATACAGATTCTGGTGGGTCCTTATGGATTTAGACAACCCATTAACCCTCTATAGGTACCCCAAATACTATATTTGTACACCCCCAGATATAGGAAACACAATGATATAGTTAAGGGACCTCTAATTCAATCACCAAAGTCAAAAAATAACGTTTATAAGGGTTCCAATCATCTTAATTTTATTCGGAAACCCTATTTTGAAAACAACACATTCAATAAAAGAAAAACATAATATTCCATTGGAATTTTGTCTGGTTCAAATCACTAGTCATTAAAAACACCCCAACATAGTACATATCATCCATGTGAAGCATTTGAGAACTACTTAAAATAGCACTCAACTTATAACGTTTGTGAAGATCCATTCCAATTTTATTGTTTCATTTCTAAATGGACAACACACCTCTGAGAATTCATTTCTGTACATGACAATTTATCCATCCAAACCCAATCTGAAACCCTTTTTCCAACTAAAACACCCAGACGGAGATTACCCGAACCTTCTTAGCTAGAGTTATGAGCATATAGTAATCTTAATAAAAATACTATTAATGATGCTCCTAACTTTAGGATTTAAGGTTATAATGATAATATTTCGATCCACATTACCTATTTCATCATAATTAACTCACAAAGAACACATTAATGAATTATAGTTATGATCCTAGCAGGAATCTGAAAATAGTCAAATGGTAAATTCCCCATGCTAACAGATACTACTATCATATTAAACTTATGAAATTATTTTAAACGGTCCTTCACCAACAGTTTTCATTGAACATGGTAATATATGAGTCAATACACCTTTTGATGACCATTCAAAAGACACCCAACATAGTTGGCCGGTGAATTTCAAGCTAAAGTAGGATGCCTTATCCCAAGGAACATTGCTCATAAAATGAGAATGTTCACCAAAAACCATAAATAGCTCATGGTAACACTCCCAGATCAAAACACCAAATGAACCATTTAACTATCACAACTCATCACGAACTAGGGTGTTACCCCGGTCACTACAACTAGAAACACTCCCTTTAAAAAATAATCACCGAGCTAGACAAACTTGTACAAGGTAACATCATAATGAATGAACTACAGTTCAAGGAACTAACCATGGAAGTACATACATCATTATTAGAAAAGAGACATTATTATAAGGCCATGGTGTCCACATTAGTACTTTGACTGTGTCTAAAGCAGCATCAACATGGCAGTCATGTTAGAAGAAAAAAAAGGTGTGAAAGCATTAGTCAAGGTAATTTCTCCTTGGGAATACAAGGATCACTGAAAACTTCCATGAATATATTAGAACCACTCATTTAGCACTCCATAGCCGAAAAAAACAACACAAAAATGTCAACATCTGTTAAATATTTAGTACGTTGTAATATTGATGCTATCTTAGTTCGTCAGGATGATATCTAGATAGGGGACATGATATTCATCAAGATAGAGTATACTAAGAGGATGGAAATAATTTTCTTTATTAATAAACTATTACTAGAAAGAAAATGGTAAAACAAAAACCAGTCAACATTATTTGAATGAAATTCAGCTTCACCTACCTACACATCGCATTTTCAAACATATCAAAATTCCTTTTTCCACATGTGGCATTTTGTGATGATTTATGAGTCACCACCGGAGTCCATTGAAGACCAAATATTTTCAACAAAGGTTCAATTCCTATCAAACCACATCAACTCCATGCTATCAAGAATTCACTGAAATGATTTAAATCTGGATAGCCTCGATGGAATTCAAGATATATAGTCCATTTTTAAATGGTCCTCCTTTTTTGTGTTCCTTCTAAATATATATTCATATATTTACAAAAACCGACTCAAAATCCCAACCATAAGAGTGTCCTAGTCCAAAATTGAGAATATAAACTAGCCACTCACTATATCTCTATATGAAAAATACCTTAATAAACATCTTACACTCATCCAAGCCACAATCACAGTGTCAATGAATTTAATGAAATCCAAAACCAGACCGACTAAAATGTAAAAATAAATGAGTAAATTGGATGTTATTAAATGTATGAGGACAAACTTGTTTACCTTTAATGCACAAGTCACATTGTTATTGAGGTGACCTAAGACTCTAAATTATTACAATGCCCAATAATACCACCAAACTCAACTAGTTTGTTATAACATTTAGAACTCAACAATACCACATATAACTACGCATACAACCCTAAGGATACACGAGAAAATGAAACATCTTAAATACTACCCATAGTCTTATCATCCATATTAATTTAGCTATTGGATAACCAGTACATGACATTAATCTCAGAGTCATACTACACCATACAACCTTTCACTTTGATGGTGACATGACAAGTCATCCACCACTGAGGAAAAGAATGATTCAACTGACCTAAAAAGAGGTCACTCATTCTTGAGGAATGTTAAACTAGATGAAACCAATAATTACATGATTCACACATATGTATCAAAGTCCATTTATTCCTATGAACACCCATCTAAAAAAGGGTTTCATTAAAATGTAATTTGAGTTATACTAGGGACAATAAAAATCGAATGACTCCCAACATTTTAAAAATAAAATCATTTAGCAATGAATTTAAACTATATGGGAACAAAGTACCATGGTGTGTCCCCTTATGAAATAAATAACATATACCCAATATATAGATCAAGCTAAATAAGATGTTAACTAGCCTCAAAATCTGATCATCTAAGCCATTTCTTAAAAAAGAATCTGCCTACAAAAAACACCTTTTGTTCCATTTTATGGAAGCAGAATGAAAGGTTTAATCTACTATTATAAGAGGTATTAAAGAAGGAAAACCACTATGGTTTCATTTTAGGAAAATAACATTCCCTAAATTTTAAAATTTAAGAATTTAGAGATTTATTCAATACATCAAGTACAAATATTAAAGAAAAGAACTTTGTAAAAGCTAAATTTATAATCCATGGAATAACAGTCATGTCTCATAAGACATTAGTTTAATAAAATTTACAGTTAATGAAATCCCATGAGAATTATGAATCATCTCATATTTATTCTTTTTAATTGATATGGGGATCTACAGGGGTATCCAAATCCATCATGGGTTCTTAAAAATCAATCCCTTTATTAGTTTCTTAATTATTAATGTTTAAAACACCCACAACGGGTTATCATATAAGAAAAATACCCCAATTTACCTATCTGGGTTACATTGTATAATTTATAAGTTAAAAAATTCCTTTACGTTCTAGGTTAAAAATCTTCCACATTATAACCATTTGAATGATTTAGATCGAAATATATCATTGTTCATTGATATGGATATCCATCTACTAATCCATAAAGCATCTATACAAATTACAGGTTGGAATTTGTATCCCATTTAATTTAAATCAATTATAATTGAAATTAAAATTTAGAATCCTCTTAATTTTAACAAGGGTCTATAATTTTTTTATGTCCAAGATATGGTCCATATATAATGGTTAAATTTTTTCATTTATAATGAACACATACACATTACAACTGAAAATTGTAACCTATTTAAAATACATCAAATTGGTTCATCCCATGCAGCCATATTTAATTATTTAAAAAAACCCAAAATTTATAAGAAACAACAACTATAGAAACTACACTGCTTAACATGCATCATGGAACATTATCAGCTATGCATGGTAGTAGTTAACTAGATAAAGAGATATACATATTAAAGAAAACAAAAATCATTGCATCACAATAAAAAAAATCTATATTCATCCTACTAATAGAACTACATCACACAAAAAATGCCTGGTCTATGAATTAATATGTTCCTATAAATATTCATACAATGATACTTCCTTACCTTACTAGGACAAGGATAAATTACCATAATAACATTAATCATTCATTAGTGGAAATTTCAATAACAATTCAGGGTGAAATCATCTCAAATATAATAACAAAATGGTATTAACAATAATTTCAGCCCCGACTATGTGATCATTTTCCCATAATTTGTGTGATCATCACAAGGCACAACTATTTACCAAGTACTAACACATTGTTAGTCTATAGTATACCATCCAAAAATACTAAATCAATGAATAAATAATCTCTAAAACCACGTTTTAACATACTGAACCAATTGATGATGAAACATGCAGCCAAAATTCTTTCCACATGACCTCATCAACATCTCCCCCAATACCATAGGCTGCAAACTAGTAGACAGGGCCTATGTTCTATCTATGGGGAGACTATACACTAATATATGGGTGTATTCACAATTATAGACAATAGATAAATAGATAAAAAAGTGGAAGTATTAAAAATTGAGAAACAATAAAAAATAATAAATTAACAAAATGAAATTAAAATGGATAACACTAATTCTGTATAATGATTCATGTAATATTAGGTGTTTTTATTTGGTAAATGAAATGTTATTTAACAAAATAAAAATAAATCCAAATGCTAATCACCTCAAGAATCTTGAGAACAAGTAATAACATGTCCTCCTAGCTCCAACATTCATAGAAAAGAAAAAAAGAAATGAATCCAATGACCATGGATCCTGAAGAACTACTCAGGTTCCAAATTGTTCTCGAGTAGGTACTGAGATATAAATCACAATACAATGACACCCGTAATGAATATCCCAATCCATTTCATTAAATATATAAATAAATAAGTTATAGTGATCTATAAATTATAAATGTTGAGTGATAAAAAATTATATAATATCATCTTGGTTCTGGTTCCAAAATTCTCATCCATCCCATACCACCTTCATCTACCTAAGCTGAAAATTAGAATGGAGGTACATGTCCAAGTGTAAAATCAATGCACAGATTAATGTAAACTGGGAATCCAAGAATGTTTATACACATTTTTGTGCCTCGACATTTTGTCATACAAGTGCACTAGTAAAGAATGTAGAATCATCACATGTGCACAAGGTATCTCAAAAATAATAAAGAATGAATTTTTATATGAACAAAAAATCAATCAATCAATTAATAGAACAATCACATATTTCCAAAAAAAAGGTTGAGTCTCGGGTCCATCCATGGCGATCTAATGACATCCCATGTATCACTATGGGATCATTTGATAAAATCCAATAACACCAGTTCTGTCTAAGGAATATGAAATAGATCCAAATTATCACTCAAAGAATGTAATCTCTATGTCAGATCTAGGTATAACACAAAAGCCACCAATTATCACACATACAATGGGTTTTCCATTTTCCAATGGGTCTTACCATATTTTAGAACATTAGAAACTAGTATCACTCATGGGTATAATAATCGTACATGAATCACTTTCTTGGAAATAAAATGCATCTCCCATGGTGAATTATGTACAACCCACCTAGCCTAATGAATATATCAATGAGTGCTTAAAACAGTACCCTTGATCTCTCATGGGATACTCAACTAAAATATATCAACATGGTGTATCAAAATATAAGACACATATATAATGAATCACATGACTTTAAATAAACATTTTAAATGCACAAGTTGAACAAAAAATCCATCAAATCCATTGTTTGAATATTATTCCCGACCAATGAAATCTAAAAATATTCCCATGTATTGCAAGGGGAATATCCAATAACCCAATACCAATGATCTCATCCAAGGTGATCCAAAATAATCCCACATATCACTTATGTCATGTAATCTAAGTGTCAATCACATGTATCGGAAATAGAAGGTTGTGTATCACCCATAGCATCACCTAAACATCTTTCTAATTGGTCTATCAATGGTTTCTCCCATAGAAAATTGGTATAAGTCATGAGAATAATAGTTATCTCTAAATCCCTCCATATGAAATTCAAACAATCTCCCCCAGTAGAATGGGATCTAACATAACCAACACAATGAGTCCATCAATGAGACCTTAATATTAAACCCATGTTCTCTTGTGGCCTGTATAATGTGAACCAATTTGAAAGATCACATAAAAAGGTAAGAGAATATCATGGGAAGGAATTTATAATTTCAAAAAATTAAATTACCATCATATTCTAAAATCTCACAAGCAATAAAAGTATCACAATCAGATTAAATAGGGTATAAGGCATTAGAAACATGAATAAGAAACATTATATAAGAAAGGGAATATGGAATTAGAAATCCTATAATCACAATTAATCAATTACATTTCAATAACCCAAGATATCAAATCAATGGAACATAAATTCAAGACATTAGATTTGAAAATCAAATTTCAATGCTTAAAGATACACTTAGAATTTGGTCTTATCGTTTACAAAATTACCTTCACGGTTATTTCCCAATAGAAGCCGGTCCATTCTATTCAAGAGGATATTCATTGGTTTAATGAACTTTTATTATTCTCCATCATGGGAAAATAATTTTAAAAATAAATCCAATCCCTTAAGAAGAGCTTGGTTCATTAATATTGTATATTATGGAGGTGTTAACAATTTAACAATATCAATAAGACAATGTCCTAAACATTCAATTTAATCTAATCAAGCATGACACAGCAATTCATATTATTAAAATGGATCAATAAAAATTATTTTACAAATAGAACCAGTAATAAGTCATGTGGAAAACACAAAAAATAAATAATAATGACATTAATAACTATCACTATTTTTTGGTTTATTATATAGTTCACCTTCATTAGATGAGATTTATTAATAAATTGTGATATTGTTAAAGAAAAAATAAATTTTTCACATTTATACATGTATTCTAGAATTGTAATTCAACACTAATAAAATGAATTCTGATTTCATAATGAATTAATGAAAAGAATTTCTTATTTAAAGGAGTAAGGAAAGGGATCATACCTCATGAGAAGAACAATCCAAGACAATCAGTTTGGTTTTTTTCATTTTCAAGGAAGTCTACTCAAAGCTATTGCATCCCACCTCAGGTTATATGCCCCTTCTCAAACACATAAGGACACTTAGATTCTATTAACATATTTGAATGGACAAGAATATGTGTATTGGGATTTATAAATACAATATCATATATGAATATATTTCATATCACTCATGAAAATTTTTAATATTCATAAAATAGGGGAAAATAGATATAAATATCTCTACCTATGCAGTCATTGGGAGTCGCACTTAACTTTAGAAATTCAAAACCATGTGGAAGGGCCCAATTCACTTAATGAAAGACAACAGAGACTGACAAACTACAATATAACCAAATATAATTTGATAAATTTTGAATAATGGATAAATAACTTACCCGAAGTCGATGATAGGGAATAAATCTAATTCAAACCACTTAGCCTTCATTGATGTTTTCTAAAACATACATGATGAAGTCCTAATAGATCCATTTCACACCCAAGAAACATTTTGAAAATTAGAACTAGTCCTTCCAAAACCCTATGGTTTTGTCGAATTAGATAGGACAATAAAAATAAGGGATGATTTCTAGAACATTATTGAAGAGGGAGTATTATGTCTTAGAATGAATATTCAAAGAGGAATTGGGAACAAAACAAGTTAAAATAATTCTTGAGAATGGAGCTATGAAAGGGGGTGTATTTCCCACCATGAGGGAATGAGGGTTAGGTGTAACATGATATAAGAGGGAAATGGTAGGAGATACACCCCTTTGATGATAGTTTTATTTTAATTAAATAGTAATAATTATATTAAATGATAATAAAATGATTAATAATAATCATATCCAATAATAATTATATTGGTAACCTTTTATTTCAACAATTCTATTAGTTTTATTTATTATTTATTTCAATTTATTTTATTATCATTTTAAAATTTAATTTGTTTAGTTTTTATTTATTGATACACATTGTACTACATGGGTCTCATGGTTATCTGAACCACACACCAACCATGTGATTCATAGTGTGAGAATACAACATATTGGCCTCTACCAATGCATGCTATGTTCATATTTAGGAAAATTTTGAACATTCCATTCAGGGTGGTGATGCTCCTCAAATTAATGGGGCTGACTTTTTTTGGGGCCACGTAGTTTCAAAAATATCGTCGACCCACAGTAAATGCTCCAAAAAATTTACTTCCAACCCTCGACACACATGTAACTCAACCAGACCTTTAAGGGACCTCTGAAGCCTTCAACCAAGTTCAAAATAATATAATACATGTTTTCCATCAATCAAAATTTAATTCAGAAGACTAGTTTTAATTATTGATTTTCTATTAAAAAATGGTCAAATTCCATAGGATTTTTTCCTGGTTGAAAAAATATGACATTAGAGTGTTGCCTCAGATCATGATGTCCCATAATGAATAATCTCATTAATTATAAATTCAGTAATTATTATTCATTTTATTTTCACAATAATTTTATATCTAGATTAAATTTTATAATCATATTTCTTGTAATGACATGGGATTTCATCCACTTACCTAACCATAATGATTATTCCTAATATATTCATGATGACCATGTTATTTAAATAACATATGTGTATAGTTATTTTTCCTTTTTATATTTATTATTCCTTTTCATTAAATGAAATTAATGTTATTTATTAAATAAGATTTTTGTTAAGATATTTTACCTGACATATTGATATAACTTATAGATTATTCTTCATTTAAACATTATTTAATTTACTTTATGTAAATCCTAATAATTATTGGAGATCATCATTGTTGTTCTCCATTCTGTGGAATATAGGAATAGTATTATGGAAGAGATATAAGAATATTCTTGAAGGAATAATGATAGTCTTGAAAAAATGTATATTGTCATTTTTTATTAAAATGGAATATTTGAATCATGTATTGTTCTAGATTACTAATACTACAAATCTATTAATTCCTTTTGGATGTGATTCCTTTTTATGAATATTTAATATTGCAGATGCCAGATCTATGATACTATGTTTAATGATTTGAAGTCAAAGGAAGGGAAATTTCCCTCAAGATTGACATATCTAAGGCATTTTATACCCTTAAATGGAGCGTTCTAATTGAGATACTTCACCAAAATGGGTTCTCGAAATTTTTTCTAAATATGATTGGAACTGTTATTAGATCCTTGAGGATGTCAATTCTTGTGAATGGGGCACCAAGAGGATTATTTTTTTGCTCATGAGGTATTCGGCATGGTGACCCCTTATTGGGTACTCTGTTTGCCATTATGGAGGATTATTTACGCCGATGCATCGAGGAGATTTCTCATATGGGTATGAATAATAGAATGAGGGATGGTATTAATGATCATTCCCCATCCCATGTTCTCTATGCTGACGATATCCTATTGTTGGGTCAGGCCTCAAGGAGAAACATATCTAATATTAAGGCTCTCTTTAATCATTATGAGGATGTGGTTGGATAGGCTATATGATGGGATAAGTCATTAATTTTTTTTGGAAATGGAATCCCTGCTGGAAAAAGGAATATGATCACTCATTATCATTGGGTGAAGCGGGGATGCATGCACATTCTGTATCATGGGGTGCCACTTTTCTGGGGAAGGGTGAAACAATGATATCTTGAAGGTATGTATGTCGACAATACTCATCAGCTTGCCAGTTGGAAGGGGAAATCCATGTCCATGGCTGGGAGGGTTTGCCTTGTGAATTCAGTGATTACATCCAAATTTGTTTACCCATTATCTCTCTACAAATGGCCCCAAGGATTGATTAAGGAACTGCAAGGCCTAGTGAAAAATTTTAAATGGACAAGATCAATATTTGAAAGGAACTTGGTCACATTGAAGTGGAAGAACTGCATAAAATCTGTGGAAATGATAGGATTAGGAGTTAAGGATATTTATACATTTAATGATGTTTTAATTGGAACGTTCACTTGGATGATGATATCCAATGACGTTGATGATGAATTCCTTCCAAGAAGTTTCACAAAGTAGTTGTTTAATGGTTAATAATATCACCTCCAGTATTCGGTATGGGCCTCCATTAAGTAGGCATATGCAACGATTATGTAGGATTCTAAATGGTTGTTCAACAAGGACTCCAATCTTAGTTGTTGTAGCACCACGTGTTTGGATTGGCCCTTTCAACTCATGAATGTCACACATGATGTTTCTTTTTTATCCATCTCAGATTTCTTCTCATATCAATCTTTGCTTGAGCTGAATATTTATGATTATGTGCTGTCTCAAATTAATAGTTATGCTTTTATGGATTATGACAGATTTATTTGACTACACATAATGAATGGGATCTTTGAATCCAATGAATTCTAAAAGATTTCATGTGGAGGAAATGATCACGCCCCAACCTGGCTGCTGAATTTTAGAGCTCCATTCATTCGACCAACCCGCTTTATCTTACTTTGGAGGATCTAGAAAAATAGAATCCCCACATCATAACACTTGAAGACAGTAGGATTTCAGTTGGCATCCAGGTGTGTTGTTTGCAGGGCTGGAGAAGATAGAACGTAGCATGTGTTTATGAAGTGTGATCAAGCCCGTCAACTCTGGAACTACTTGGGTGTGTTGTTCAGATTAGCGGTGGATTACAGAATCCATATATTTGATCTGCTGTCTAGGTTGCTACAGGTGAGGTACAATGAGAAAATTTTATACCTTTTTACCACTACTTTAGTAGCAGTTTTTGCGGCCTTATGGGACTCGAGGAACAGGGCCCTATTTGATGGTGTGGTTGTTGATGTCCGGAAGGTAATGAGATCCATCCATAGGGATGTGTACGATGTTGCAATGTTCAAAGATGATGTAATGTCTAGCACCATTTCAGGCATCAAAATTCTTAGGATGCTTGGTGTTTCAGGCCGTCCACGAAAACCTTGGATGATAAAACATATCAGAGGAGTCTTCCGCACGTTTCATGGGTTTGTTAAGGGATGCTTTTATTATTACCTTGTCCTTGGTACTACTTTTGAAGATGAACTTTGGGTCGTGATTCATGCAAAAAGGTATGTTGTCCAATTTAACTAGAAATGGCTCTAGATTGAATCTAACTCACTGACTACTATACATGCCATGAGTAATAGAATTAAAATTGTATCGTGGCGTGTGCTGCCTTAGTGGGTTGATTGTCTCTGCCAAGTCAATCAATTACATATGGTTGTCTCCCATGTGTACCGGGAGGCTAATCAAGTTGCAGAAACACTTTCTAAAAAGGCTATAATTGATCTTGATACGATGTGGTCTTTCACGGACCCAGATTATTGTGCTCCGATGGTATAGGCGGATCAATGTGGTGTATTTCATAGTCTCTTATGTAATAACCCCCTGTATGCCGAACTCCTTTTTTATTTTTTTTGTGGACTGGCTCATGTCGGATCCTTATCTTCCTGCTTATTATATTTTTTGTTAATCGATGATTAATAGAAACCTTGGGAACTACAATTATTAAAAAAAATATTTTAGAACATTAACCTATCCCATATGTTGAGGAAAAATATAGAAAAAATTCATAATTTTTTTGTATGGTTGATAAAGTGTGATTTTTTTAAAAAAATACATCTGTATATGGATAGTTCGTATAGATGTAGTTCAGGAATAGTTGTTACTATGCATAAAAACTACAAAAGGATCATTGGGAATGACACATGAATTTCCCAGTACATGACAATAATCCATGATACTTAATTGGTTTGACACTTTTGGGAAACATTCCTTGGATTATTCAACTTTTCATCACAAACCGTTATTATAGATTTGATTAGATTATGAACATTAATTTCCTAGGTTAAACAATAGTTATATTTGATTGAAAATATGGTGTTCTGATTTTGGCACCCTATACATGATTACATTTTTTCCCACTATGATTATTTTTTTTAACACTACAGTTTTTCGTTTTACTGAATGGATTAAATGCCAAGGACCCAGATTGACATTGAATATGAAGGAAAATGTGGTGACTCTGAAAATCCCAATGGTATGAAGAATAGATTGAATTATATCAAGATTATTACTAAACAGTTAATGAAAAATAATACTTATATTACATACCATACCATCCTTAAAACTCACTTTAGGAGATATGGATCGATTTCTCTAAGAGATCGAGTTGGGGAGACCATAGAGGAATAAAGGATTGATTTTATTAATTTCAAAAATGTGTATATATGCTATGAGGAATGTGTCACAAATAAATGATAATTTTTTTATGTTTATAAAATAAGCTAATAATGCAATTGACTATTTATAAAATATGTAGAGTACGATGGAATTGAATAAATTTACTCCAAATGATAAGTTAATATTTAATTGTATTAAATTTTGGGAGGATGTGCATTATTCGGGTCAATTCAATCTTAAAATGTTGAACCTAGACCAAGGAATGACCTATTTTGAAATAAAACAGTTGAAGTATATATGTATTGGATTTCATGAATTGTATAGTATAATTATTTTTACTAATTGGCTTTTCCAATAAGAGTCACAATACTACAATGGATTTTCCTAGGTTTTGGAATCATATATTTTTTAATCATTATAATATTTATAGATACCATCATTGGATTGGGATTTTATTGTTGATAATGTGTTTAATGAATTAACTAGATCTTTTGAATTTCATTTTGGTTGGAATATATAGCAATTAAAGATTTTTTTTTGGAAAAATTCGAATACTACATTCTATTTTAGTATATGGTAATTTTATTTGGGGATTACTGCACATATATTTTTTAGAAAATGGATTAAATGTATTTTCAAAATTTGACATTTATATTTTATTAATTTTGTAATAATTTTAGTTCAACATTATTTGGTATTTTTAGAAGATTAATATAGTTTTATAAAATTGTGAACATGAATACTAGGTGAAAACCTGTCCCATATGAAATGGAAATGATGCTTGAAATCAATATGATTTACAATAAGGGTATAACACTAACCACTGGCCTACATGCAGTTCTTATTAATATGTTACTTTCTTATATTAATGACTTGATGAATAAATATTAATGATGAACCTATGGTGTTAATATAATGGTTTATATATTAATAACATCTTCAAACCATACCTGGTTTGTAAAATTTTTAGAAATTAGAGGAAATACATGTCACCCTTTTATAGATCATATGATAAATTAAAAGATTATTTTAGTACATCCAACAAAAAAATTAATTTGGAATATTAATATACTGGATTATGTGATTATGTATAAATTATTCAATGAATAAAAAGGTATGATGATTTGTTTTGAAATAAAATGATTTCTAGGAAGAATATTAAAATAAATTATTATATAGTAAAATAATTTATCAAAATTAAAAAAATAATTATAGAAGAAATATATAATCATATTACATTTATATATGAGGAATATAAGGTCTTTTGACTCATAAGTGATTTATAGATTTTATGTCTTTATCATTTCCATTGATCACTCACATTCATATGATTAATTAACCTTATAAAAATATATAATTATTTACTATTATCATCAATACCCATGAAACAAATTCCCACCTTTTCCCCATACATGTAAACCTAGTTATGTGTTATTCTAGATAAAAATTATTATTTACATTTCACTATTTTATTAGGTTATTTTATTAAACTTTTTACAATGTCTATATTGATCAATGTAATTTTCAAATGTTGAAAACTTGATTTATAAGTGCATGTTTAAAATGTTAAGAAATGTTTTATTTATGGTGAAGAGAATGTGAATACCAAAAATTTAAAATGTGGAAAACCATGATTGATAAAATATACGATACAAAAAAACAATATTATAATATTATTTAACACCGAAAGATTATATAATATAATTTTTTTATATTAATGTAATCTTTTTGATAGCTTACGAAACATGCCACACTATGATTAAATGAATCAAAATACTCTTTTATAGTATTATAATTAAAAATTAGAATGTAATGAAATAGAAATTAGGATTGAAGGTATAAACATGACTATATAATTTGTTAAAATATATTTTTACACCAAATAATAGTTATGTGTTGATTATAATAAAAATTATTTGAATAAAAAATAAATGTTTTTACAAAAAGTCAGTTTTCATATAAAAGGATAATTAGTTAAAATATGTGTAAATAATATGAATTTTTTTTACAAATTTCATAAAATATATTTTTTGAAAAATCATATTTATTTTTTAAATCTTCATATAAAAATAAATTACAATTATTTGTTTTGGAATTTTTCTAAAAATGTTGATTTTTTATGAATAGTGAAAAATGCATATTTTTATTTAAAACTACATTTTCCTTAAAATTATTTATTATATTATATTATAATTTAATTTTTTTTAATGTACAACTATTAAAAAATTAAAAATTAAAATATTTTGTTAATAGGAAAAAAATTTCTATTGAAATTTTTATATTTACACATTCAAAACGTTTGAGAATTTTCTATTTTGAAACCCACATATTCATTACATATGTTGATATAATTTTAAATTGTATACTACTTTTTCTATGATTGGATATTAAAAAAGTATAATATATTTGGAATAAAAATATATTATATTATATATTAAATTCAATTTAATTATTGACTATTATGAATAATAAAAGATGAAAAAATTAATTACCAAGATTCCAGTTTAAACTAATTTATTAGTGGATAAACTAAAAATATAACAGTTAAAATGAAGAGAAAATATTCAAATCCAATGGGATGGATATATTTATACTTTATCAATATTTTCACTACTTATAAGGATTTTCTCTTTGGAGACTCACATTTATATCACATATGGAGGTATTGTTATAAATTATATTATAACACTTATATGAATATGATATAAAAAAGATATTATATATTATAAATGTGATAATTTATAATATATAATAATTTTATATTTATAGATTACAATTATTATAAGAAAAATTTAGTAAAAATTAAATATCGTGATTAAGGTAAAAACAAATTTATCGAGGGTTACACTAATATGACAGAGGTTAAAATTACCAACCAACATTTAAAAAACCAATTGGATGTACAAATATAGATTTAATCGGAACCATGGTTCAATAATGATTTTTTAGGATTTGGAAACGATAAAAACATGTGTCTAATTGATTCATCAAAAAAAATCCATTTGGGTCCTCTCCTCCACTAATATTTGGCCACCAATCTCCTCCCAAATTCATCATTAAAAATCAATTTTTATTAGAATATACCATGAAATATAACATCATTACTCCCTTAAGAACATTATATATCTCTTTATATTATAAAAAATATACCATAGGAGTATTTTCATGAAAAATTAAGGAAGTTCTTTAAAGAAGAGGAAACATTTTTATAAAAGAATTTTTATTATTTTTTTATATCCACAACCATGAAATCCTACTAAAAATGATTATATATTTAACTAAATATATTAAATATTTTTATATTTTATTATTTCAGGCCCATGACTGATATCATTCTTCTCATCTATCAAGTTGGAAATGAACACATCGATCATGTGTATAGCAGAAAACAACCTCATGAACCGATACAATTATTTTTTCATCACTACCTTTCAATGATAGATGCAATAATGGATTTAAAACATGTATATGATATTTATGATATTATTATACATTTTTAATTATAAAATGACATATTAATGATAATATCACAAGTATTTTAATATTTGAAAATATCACTCATCTAAAGGGAAGAATGTTGCCTCACAAGGCGATGCGATTCATTATTCACATATTAATAAGATAAATTGTAATAAAGATAAATTTAAATAATATATGTTACATATGTGACTTTATATTGATTCAGAAATAATAATATACAATGCACATATTTATCCTTTAATCATTAATTGAGTGATATCGTCACTTGTGATTACATATAGACCACCACCTCCATGAAGTGATGTGATTGATTTTATATATAAAACCATCAAAAATGATTCTAAAAATGTGTAATATTATTAAAAATTATATTAATAACATTAATATAATTTCTTATATGAGGGAGAAATATCATATGCATTTGAAACAAAACATTCATGATAAAAAGGCTTGAGAAAACAAGGAAATTAGCTCCCAAAATATTGAAAATAACGAAATGTTATTAACAAAATGGTTGAAAATTTTTATTAGAGGTTAATATATGATATTATAATTATTAATATGTATCTATAATTAATTAATACCAAATAAAATTCATTTTATATGTAATTAAACAATGTTTTGTAAAAATGAAGTTTGAGGTAATGGACATCATCTCATTTTACCTTCATTAAGGCATATTGTAGTGTTATAAACCATAATTCATTAATATGGTGTATATAATTACCATGTTTCATGTTATATAATTAATAAAAAAATCTTCATTCTATTTTATGTTTTAATTTGTATTATTTCAACTATGTGGATTTCAGTTTAAAATTATAAACTTGTAATTAATTTACAGACTCAATTTCAGTTCATTTAGATATATAACATCTTCATTATCCATGAAATTATAAAATTATCTGACTAAATTATATTGAACATATTATTTTTGAATTAAAATTTTTACTTATGTATTTATTTTGATGCCCATAATCGATAAATTTTTTAATTATCACATCAATGTTATAGTCTTTGTAAGAGTTTATTTCACATTTTCATTTTAATCGATATGTTTTTCAATTGAATTTCCATTGAAGAAAGTTATTTTATCATTATATAGTAAACACATTTAATTTTATTATCATATTTCTAGTCATGCGGTGATTAATTAATAATATTATATTCCTATAGTTTACTGTTAAAATGATTGGGATATTTTTTAAATCAAATAAGACATCATTTATCTCTTCATTCAAAAATAATTTTTCTTCTGAATGTTTATTATATTAAAAAAATCATTTATTATTAAAATTATCCAAATGATTTATTTATGGACGTTTTACCCGTGTTAATATATTTAAATTAATTTTGAATGCAATTTCAATGTCGTTTTCTAAAGGAATCCCATTTGGATTTAAATAATAGTATAAAAATGTATATTTTTAATGTGTACAAAATTTATAGAATTTTCCCACCGAAAGAAAAACCTTATTTAAAATAATCCTTTATATATTTTAATGGTTATTTTTTATGAAACTTTTTTTCAATCGATTTTTTCAATATTTTTTTAAAACATATATTTTCAATGTGAAAAAAGTTAATTTCCCCATGAATTTTTTAACGGAATTTTTATTATATTTTTATTCCTCAATAAAATCAATCCATTATATTACAAAATATAAAATGGTGATATATTCTATTTATACAATCATTATTATATCTCTAGATGTTTTATGATGATTTTGACCAAGAAAATTATTCACATTCTATTTTTTGACTAATTTTTACAATCATTAACATTCTCATTGTAACGCCCCGACCGTAGTAACCTAGAGCTGATACATTATTACATAACATAAGAAGGATCACAAAATATCAAGTCTCGATAGACTAATTAGTTAAATATAATTGGATGTACTAGATACATTAATAAGTATTACATTACATTATAAAACGAAAAAAATAACATTGTCTCCATTGGCTACATTCATATCCCTTAGACTATCCCTGTTGGTATGTCATAATATATTTCTTCACTTCTAGGAAAATTAAAATATAGAATGGGGTTAGCTCTGATGCTCAGTAAGGATAACAATATAGTGAAAACTATCATAAATAAGCATAGTCATGGAAAGAAAATGTATAAGACTAAATCGAAAGCCTTTTAAACTTAAACATTATTATAATATGGAAAATGAAATTCAATATAATTAAATTTACTGATTCACATGGATATTCAACTAGTTGAATAATCGCATGCTATATTAATAGCCAAATTCATAAATATGTAATGCATAATTCCAGAGTTTACAACCACACAATCAAGGCCTTATTCCAAGACTACAATTATGATTTTTTCAATGCCTTTTTCAAAGATAGCGTTTGTCTAACGAGATCTACCGATGCATCGAGGAGCTATAGCGGGCTCCAACCGTCACTTATTACGTCCAATGCAATCCTTATATGAAAAGGTTCAAACATAACATAAACATTTTTAGTAAAACTAGCATACAAAATGACAATAATTTATCTACAAACCATGAATGGTATAAAAATAACACATCCAAATTCAAAACATATCCAAAAACCATCAATAAAATATGGAACATTTGTATCCTAATAAAGAAACCTCAAATAAGTTTAAAATACATAAAATGATGTAGACATATATGAAATGAAACTATTTGAATGAAATACTTATTTATATTTTGATAACATTGAAAATAAAACATTTTTTGGAAATATTCTTATATGAATGTAAGGTAATCTTCAAAGGTGTTATAACGGAAAAAAATTGCCGCCCACACCATATAAGTTAATTTTTTTTTGCTTAATTATGTCAAAATGGTCGTAAAGTATCTTGTTTGGAAAACTACAGAATGATTCCTTTGTAAATATATAATAAAAAGTAAAAAAGGGTTTAAATGACTTTAAATAAAAGCTAGGAAACAATAAAAATGTTTTGAAATACATTTTATGAAACATGGATGTGGATTATAAAGAGCTTCCAGTAGATAATTATGTATAAACTCCCTTAGATAATGAAGATATTGTAAAACTTACCCTTAGCTTGTACAATTACTTGGTCTAGGGTACGTTAAAATCCTTTATAATAGTTAAATTATTGTTATTAAATTATGAAGATCCATATACATAAATATGATATCATATATGATCTTCTAATATTTCTTTGTTAAAAATATTTTATCATTATTGTTGTTTTGTTTGTTAACTAATTCGTTGTACTTTTAATACATAGTTACATAAGTCATTCTTTTTACAGAATTTGATTCATATAAAAAATGATATACGTTCTATAAATATTAATTTTAATCATCAAATGAAAATTATTATTCAATGGTTAAAATGGGGATATGAATCTCATAGCGTTCGTGGAGACAATAATCCGTACATAGCCACAAGCGACAATTCGATTATTTTGATATTAAAATTGTCTTTAAATAGATGGTATAACATATATAATGAATCAGTAACATGATATATTTATTATTTAGATCAAGTATAGATCATTATTATGCCCATCGAAATAATAATGTATTGAATAACAACTACCCCGTGACATGGAGACGGTAAGCCGTACATATGCACGTATAGAGGCATTTAATTCATATGATGGGTACAATAATGAATAATATTGTAACATTTTAAAAATAACATCACATTATGTAGACGATACTATAGTTTTTATATTATAATGTAAAAAATAGAGAAAGTGGATGTGGAAGAAGAAAAAATATTGAAAGTGGTGATGAATAATTACCTAATATTCGGGTTATTTATTTTGAGTTGATTAAAAGGGTCCATAGGTTGGATTTATAATCAAACTAACACCTTTAGGTTGATGTTAGGGATGTTGGGAGTATATTTGGGTAGGGTTTTCAGAGCCAAATTTATTTGGAGGAGTGAATTTGTGAAAAGAGGAAGTGTCCTTTTATAACAGAGGTGGGGCATCTTAGGGAATGATTGAAATATTATTTTTTAATAAAATAATTTTCTGTTTCTAATTGTTCCAAAATGATATATTTCGGGGATAATGAAGGTTTGGGTAGAAAACATATCAAACAATAGGTTTTAGATAGATTTGGATGACTATATTAACCTTATCCTTTTGATTTAACACTTAGTTAAATAGTTTAACATTTACCATGTCTTATTTTATTTTTATATTATTTTGTAAATAACATTAATATAAAATGAAAAGGTAACCCCAAGTGGATTATTAATGAAAAAAGTATCATTATTGATGTCCTTTGGTATACCCTTATATTTTTAGGGTTATTATATCATTTAATAATATAATTTTTGTTTTAAAACCACTTTTACGTAAATTTTGACTCTATTTGGTATTTTGTTTTTATTAAAGTCATTAAAACTTGATTACATTGAAAATAATTCATTGATTCAACCCAAACATGTCGTATTAAAATATAAAATTATTTTAATTCCCTAAAAGTCTCAAAACTACATTTATTTTGATATTTGTAATATCAATTATTTTAATTATTCATTAATAAGGTAATTGATGCTTCATCATTTTTTCATCAATAAATTTAATTAATCAATTTCAAAAAATTATAAATAAAATACAATTATTTAAGAAATTTTATTTAGCTTTCTAATAGATATATATAGTCTAATTTATCTTCTATAAAACCGTATATTAAAAATTCATTTGTTATGAAAAATTAAAGTTAACACTTTTAACTCTTCTTAAAATTAAATAATAATAAATTTCCTATTCTAATCAAAGTCACAAAAAGATCATATTTTATTTCTAAGTACTTTTTTGGTTTAAATACACTTATCCAATAGAGTTCTAACATGTGTTAGGGTAATAATTATATCATTTTTCCTTTTAATTACACTATTTACTTTTAACAATGGTAAATAAATGTTAAAAGTTACTATTAAAAAAATTATTTCCATAATATTGAATGAAATTTTACTTACTCATGTCAACTATGTCCCTCAAAATTTCGATATACAACTCATAGAAGCACTAAAATTATGTTTTATGCAAATTTTTAAATGCTCTTACGAGGTGTGTAAAAGAGGGTAAAAAGTTCAATGTAATTTTATATATAAAAACTTATTATAAAATTACTCCAATGAATTAAATTGAACATATATAGGTATTATGTATCTATTTTGACCAAAAATAAATTTATATAAAAATAATAATTATTTAAATAAAAAGTTGGTTTTAAAAAATAATGCAGTGTTTTTCAGTATTCATATAAAATTGATTGTTTTCAGAAAAATACCAAAAACTCTCCCAAAGATAATTATGATATTTATAATCCAAAAATGAAGTCTATTTTTAAGGATAAAATTAATATATTTTGAAAAAGTGGAAATTACTATTCATATCATCTTATTTTATTGGTCATGGTGTGCTTGAACTTGAAGTTGTGTACAACACAAGCTATTGTATTATTCAAAGAGAAACATATTGGGGAAGACAGGGGGGTTACATTCTCTCCTCCAAAAATTATTTTTGTCCTTGAAATTTCTAGAATATCACTCTATAGAAAGACTCGAGTGGTTCGTCATCATTAGCTCATCGAGTTCTCACGTCACCTCTTCCATATTATGGTTTTTCGATAGAACATTTACCAGACGAGTCATCCAGTTCCCCAACACTTATTCTCTGGTATCCAGAATCCTGACAGTCTATTCACAATAAGATAGATCAAGTTATAGATATATTTCTTCACGGGTGAGTACATTCATTGGGTCAGGCATGTATTTACACAATAATGATACATGGAACACGTCATTAAATTTGGAGAGACATGGAGGCATTGCCGAACAGTATGCTACAATCCCAATTCGTTCTATAATATTGAAAGTTCTGATATACGTGGGACTTAATAAACCCTTTCTACCGAAACATATAACACCCATAAATGGACATGCCTTCATGAAAACCTTATCTCCTCCATGAAACTCAAAATCCTTCATTTGTTAATTAGCATAGCTCTTTTACCTACATCAAGATGCTTTGATCTGGGTTTGGATAACCTTCACCTTTTCAATTGCTTCCTCAACAAGTTCAAGGACTACATTTTTTTCCTTCACCAAAATCATCCCAACACATTTTTGTGCAACATATCTTTCCATATAATTCATTATATGGTGCCATCTGAATACTTTAATGGAAGATATTGTTATAGGAAAATTCTACTATAGTTAAATATTGATCCCACATTCCATCAATGTCAAATGATCATGATATCAACATTTATTCTAATGTTTGAATAAACTGTTCTGATTGTCCAGTATTTTGATGGTGGTATGCAGTGCTCAAATGAAGTTCAGTATCCGGGGATTTCTGAAGACTATTCTAGAATCATGATTTAAAACATGGATCACGATTAGAAATAATCGATAGGAGTACTCCATGAATTCTTACAACTTAATTAATATATAGTGTTTATAAACATTCATGTGTTAAATCTTCCCTTATAGCAAGAAAATATACTGAGTTGGTAGGACGATCCACAAAAACCCACATTGCATCATTTCTTCTAGGATTATTTGGTAGTCCCATGACAATTTAAATAGTAATATCATCCCATTTTCACTCAGGTATGGGAAATGGTTTAATGAATCCTCAAGGATGCTATCTTCCAGCTTTCACTTGTTGAAAAACCATACATCTTAACAAAAAATCAGTAATCTCTCTATTCATTATTTCCTACAAAAAATGTTCCTTCAAATCACTATACATTTTTTTTATACCATGTTCTATTGGGAAATTTGAGATATGAGAATCATCCAAAAATTCCATTTTTTTGATTAGTTATGTTAGGAACCCAATGTCTCTTCCAAAATTTCAAAATCCCATCTTTATATATAATGTTGATCAATATCCCATCATTCATAGCTATAATATTCTTTAGAAAATCTTCATCATTGGTCTGAAAACTCTGTATCCTTTCTAGTAAAGATGATTTGGAAACCATTTGAAAATGTATTGATGTTTCAACTTACATGGTTATTCCCATGTCCATATTTACTTGATCAATGTATATAATATCCTTTTCTACTCTCATCTAATTCAGAACACCATGATAATTTCCACTCAACGCATCTACAACCCTATTTTCCTTTTCTGGGTGGTAATGTATATTGGAATCATAATCCATTAGTAGTTCAAGCCATTTCCATCACCTCATGATGAGTTATTTTTGTGAAAAAATATACTCATAACTCTTGTGATCAGTATAAATATCACATTTTTCGCTATATAGATAGTGTATACATATATTCAGAGCATAAATTACAGCTGCTAACTCAAGGTCATGAGTGGGATAGTTTTTTTCATGAGTATTTAGCTATCATGACACATAGGCTATAACTCGATCATTCATAAAAAGGACACAACCACGTCCTTTTTCTAAAGAATCACTATAAATAACAAACCCATAATTCCTCGATGGTAGACTCAAGATAAGGGAATTGAGTAATATTTTATTTAGTTCTTCAAGACATTCTTCATAGTCTTTTATCAAATAAAATTAATCCCTTTTACGTGTGAGCTTGGTTAATGTGTTAGCTAATCAGGAAAAAGTCTAGATGATGTGCTGATATTAACCTGCTAAACCATGCATTCCTTGGTTATAATTATCAGTTCTGAACATTCTTGTATTTCCATGGTCTTTTAAGAATCAATAGAGATTCCATCCTTAGAGACAATATGACCAAGAAAAGAAATCTCTTTAATCCAGAATTCCTGAATGCTAAACATCCCATATGATTCATTTTTTGAAAGAGTCATTAAAATAATGCGCTAGTGATTTTCACAATATTTTTAGCTTTTGGAGTATACCATGATATCATCAATAAATTCTACTACAAAGTTATCAATGTATTCCATGAAAACTCTATTAATAATATCCATGAAGACAAAGGGTGCATTAGTCAATCCAAAAGGTATTACTGTAAACTCGTAATGCCAGTAACCAGTTCAAAATGCAATTTTCAGAATGTATTCCTTCTTCAAACACAACTGATGATATGCATATCATAGGACAATATATGAAAAAAATGTATCTCCATGATGTTGGTAGAATAAATCATCAATGCGAGGTGGGGGATACTTTTTATTTATTGATATAGCATTGATCATCATGTAGTCAATGCACAACCTCATAGATCCATCTTTCTTCATAACAAAATGAAAAGGGGCTCTCCATGGAGAAAATCTAGGGAGAATAAATCATTTATTACACCACTCATCTAGTTTTTTCTTTAGCTCCACTAATTTCTCAATGGGCAATCTATAAAGGCTATTCAATATGGTCCTTGAACCAAGAATTATGTCAATGGAAAAATTTATTTCTCATTTTGGAGGATTTCCACATAAATCCTCTAGAAACACATCTACATATTCTTTCATAATATTCAAATCCTCTATTTGAAGATTTTTTAACTCACTCGTAGTTATTTCATTATCTTCCTCCATGAAAGTGGAATTTAGTTGAGCTACTAGATATATATATATATAATAATCAGATGGTGAAGATTCTATACTAAATAGGCGATGTTCTTTATCATCATCATCATAAAATTTACCCTCCTTCATCTGACAATAATTTTTTGCATCATGGTCTGAAATCCAATCCATTCTATGGATTATATCAAATTCAATCATGGGAATGATTATGAGACGAGCAGATAAATAACATTTATATGCCTTTATGGGAATTGATTGACAAAATTTTGATGCAATGATACTTCTCTTAGGAGTTTTAACTGACAAATCTCTTGTTTAATGAAATTCTAAATATTTAATTTTCGTATAAAACTTTTAAGATATGAAGCAATGTGATGATCCAAAATCAAATAAAGCATTTTCTAAAAATGATTAAACTCTTAAATTGCATGCCACCACGTCTTTCGATGTTTCAACCTCCGCGGTAGTGATCACATAAGCATGGCCTTTCTGCCTTGGCCTTTTCTGAGATATGTTTCCCTAATGATGAAGAAATTCCTTTCCACAATGTCCCATTTCATTACAATTGTATAATTCAATATTTACAGCCACTTTCATCCACTTCTTATCACGAGTTTGGGGGCCTTTTTAACCACATTTCTAAAAAACTAACATTCCCTTTCGGAAAGTACTATGGTGTTTCTTCCAACATTTACCGCGTGATGGATATTCAAATTTTCATTATTCCCCTTATTTTAATTTACAAAGTCTACAATAGATCTCTTCTTATTCTACTTTTCTTTAAAGTCTTAAGAATAAGAGAATTATTCTTCAATCTTGATAGTGCATGAGACCATGTCTTTGAACACCGAGAAGGATTGTGAGACTAATTCTTGAAGGAGAAATGGTTTTAACACATAAAATAATTGATCAATCATACTTATTAGGTTAAATATATAATCTATAGCATGCAATTCTATCATTGTAATTTTAGACTCATATTTTGTGACATTTTCATCCTCTTTTTTACATCTCACTCTAAAATTGTATTTCCATATCTGCATGATGGTCATGAAGAATAGTATTTTTGAAATAAAATATCTTTAAAATACATCCATTTTATATGTTATACTTCATCATATTCACATGTTTTTTGAATCAAGGACCACTATTGATCTTCATCTTCTGTGAGGTGATAAACTACCATGACAACATTTTCTCTTTCACAACTCCCCAATGCATGAAATATTTTCTCTATGGAAATTATCCATTGCTAATCTACAAATGGATTTGTAGTCCCATTTAATTTTGGTTTTTGATTCCTCATGAAGCGTTCCAACATTGATCCTCCACGTTGTGGATAATGGTTCTCCATACAGGTAAGGTTATTATTCATAACCTGAGTGAGTTGTCCCAGAATAGTGATAAGTTGATCAGCACCATTTGCCTCACCAGATCCACTATAATTATCTTGAGAAGGAGTTCAATCCCTACTTGGATTATGTGTGTTGATACAATCTCAATCCCTTCCACTAGGCACCATTTCTAAACAATGTAATATAGTAGATTATTTTAGTAATCGAAATACATAATTCCAAACATGTAAAAAACATAACATAAATTGAGCAGTTTATGGATATAATCTATAATGATAAAAATGTTTTCTTTAAAGATTTATATACACATAAATCCTTCATAATGGTTTTTAAAATAAATTTAAATTATACTACGAATATCATCAGGAGTGTCGTAACCAATAGTGCAGCAAGGACCATTGTCTTGTACCAGGATTCCCCTGGTCAAGCCCGAAACTCATTGTTGGATTTTTTACACATAGGTGCATCTGGGCCAGAGCCACCTCTACCTGATCATATCCAGACATGATTATATTTCATGGAAAATACAAAAAATATCAACATTACCAAAATTATAGGATGATCTTCTATACCAATCGTCAAATTCTACATTAGTGTAATGTGTTCTAATTAGAGTTTATCTAAATCAAGATTCCATGGTTTGTAATAAAAATCCCATGATACCAACATTAACACCTTGATCCTTGTTACACCAAGTCAGTGCGGTATTACATAACATTGGCATGATAACAAATGATCATGTCTGGAAAGGCCGATTACTTTAGTAGCCTTTGAAATACTAGAAACATTCATATGTATTAATTTACATTATAAAATGAAAATAAAAAAAACATTTTCTCCATTTTATTTATTCATATCCCTTAAACAATCCATGTATGTCAGTCATAACATATTTCTTCTCATCCTGGGAAAAACAAAACACCAAAAGGGGTGAGCTCATATGCTAAGTAAGGATAACAATATAGGGGAAACATTCATTAATAAGAATAAAAATTTAAGAAAATGTATAACACCAAAAAAAATCCTTTTAATCATAACAATAATCATTATATGTAAAATATAATACAAAATAATTCTATTTACATATTAACATGGATATTATATTATTTTTAATAATCTCTTGTAATATCAATAGCAAAATTCATAATTATGGAATTGATAATGCTTGAATTCATAACCAGATAGTGAAGGACTTCATCCAAGACTAAAAATAAGATTTTGTCAAGTAATTATGCCAAGAAACTAGTTTAACTCATGATACCTACCAAGGAATCAAGGAGCTATAACGGGCTCCACCCGTAACTTAATAAGTCTATGCATTCCTAATATGAAAAGGTTCAAACATAACATAATCATTTTTATTAAAACTAGTAAATGAAATGTCAATAATTTATCCATAAAACATGAATGGTATAAAACCAAACATCCAATGTAAAAACATATTATGAACCTTCAATACAATATGGAAGATTTTTATCATAATAAATCAACATAAAACGGGTTTAACATCCATCAAATGATGTCGACAGAGATGAAATGTCAAATATTTGAATGAAATAGCTATTTCTATTTTAAAACCATACACTCATTCTTTAATTTTTTAGATTCATATAATATTGAAAGGGAAGCATAAAATGTGTTAGGTTGGAATAAAATAGCCGCACATGTCGTAGAAGTTTAAAAAAATATTCCCATAATTTTGTCAAAAGGTCGAAAAGTAGCTTGTTTGGAAAATGACAGTAAGATTCCTTCATAAAGATCTTGTAAAAATTCAAATAGGAGTATAAATGATTTTTACTCATAGTAGAGGAATTAGTAAAATGGTTTTGAAGTACATTTTAAGAAACATGGATGTTGATGATAAAGAGGGCCCAGAAGAAAATTACGTATAAACAACCTCAAATAATGAAGAGATTGTAAAATTAACCCTTACCTTATACATTTCCATGCTCGAGGGTATGTTAACCTATTGTAAAATAGTTATGTACTTTTTTTAAAAAAATTATATAAGACCCATAAACATAAATATGATATCATAGATGATCTTCGAATATTTCCTTATTAATAATATTTTAGTATTATCGCCGTTTTAGGTGTTAACTGATTCGTTTTTCTTTATATATGTGGATACGTAAGTCATGTTTGTTAAGGATATGATGTATTTGATTCACATATAAAATTATATTAAGTTATTTAAACATTATTTTTAATCATGAAATTTAATTTATTATTGAATTGTTACGATGTTGAATGAATATCATCACGTTCGTGGAGACGGTAATCTGTATGCACGAACGAGAAACAATATCATTATTTTGATGTTAAAATTGTATGTAAATAGATGTTATATCATATATACAGATTAATTAACATATTATATTTATTATTTAAATAAATTATACATCATTATTATACCCATCCAAATAATAATTTATTGAACAACAACTACACCCCGACGCAGAGACTGTAAGCCGTACATACCCACGTATGGTGACATTTCCTTCATAAGATGAATAAAATAAAGAATATGGTCTTAAAATTTTTATAATAACATATAATTTTGTATAATATACTGGAGTTATTATTTAATAAAAGAAACTACAAATAATGTGGAATTTGAAGAAGAAAATATATAGAAAGATGTGATAAAATATATACCTCTTTCTCGGGCGATTCCTTTTGAGTTGATCAAAAGGGATACATAGGATGGATTTATGATCAAAATACGTTTTCTAGGATGAAGGGAGGGAAGATGGTATTATATTTTGGTGTGGTATTAATTATCCAAATTGATTTCTAAGAGTGAGTTGGAGAGAAGGGGAAGTGCACTTTTTATAAGAGAGGTGAGGGGCACTATATGGAATGATAAAAATATTATTTTATAATAAAATAATTTTCTATTTACAAAGGATAAAAAATAATTTATTTCTAGGATATAGTGGTGATGGGTCTAAAACCTCTCAACTAATTGTTTTTAGGTAGGTTTGGGTCACTATATTAACCTTATATTTTAGATATAACTCATTGTTAAATAATTTAACATTTACCATTTCTCCTTGTGTTTTTAAATTATATGGTTAATAAACATACTTTGAAAATACAAGTGAACCCTAAGTGGTTCATTAATGAAATATATATCATTATTTATGATGTTTTACTGAATCATATATTTATAGGTCTATTATATCATTAAATAATATAATATTTGTTTAAAAAACAATTTTTTGTCAATTTAGACACTATTTCGTATTTTGTTTTTATTAATGTCATAACAACATGATTAATTCGAAAAAAATTAATTGAATCAACCCAAACATGTCTTATTAACCATGAAAATTAGTTTAATTCTACTAATCCTAAAATTTCATTTTTTTTGACATTTATAATATCGGTTATTTTAACCATTCATTAATCTGTTAATTACTACATCATCATTGTGTCATAAATTAAATTTATTATTTAATGTTTGAAAATTATAAATAAAATAAAATTATGTAGGAAATTTATTTAACATTCTAATGAATATTTATATTCGAATTTATCTTATGAATATCCCTATATTAAAAATGTATTAGTTATGAAAATATTATTTTAACACTTTTAACTCTTTTGAATTTAAATAATAAAAAATGACCTAATCTTATATAAGTCATACAAAATTATCATATTTTATTTCAAAATTAGATTTTGGTCGAAATAAACTTATCTAGTAGATTTAGGATATGTGTTAAGGTATTAATAATTTCATTTTTACCTTTAATTACTCTATTTAATTTTAACCGTGGTAAATAAATGTTAAAATTTATTATTCACAAAAAATTATTTTCAATTTATTGAACTAAATTTTACTTACTAATACCAACCGTCTCTTTTGGATTTTTGAAATTAAACCCACAGAAGTGGTAAAATTATTATTTATGAAAATTTTCAAATTCTCCAAGGAGGTGGGTAAAATATGGTAAAATGTTCTATAATATTTAATATATCTAAACATATTATAAAATGAAACCAATGAATTACATTGAACATATATAGGTATTATGAATCTAATTTGTCCTAAAATAAATTTACATAAAACTAATAATTATTTAAATAAAAAGATTGTTTAAAAAAATAATGCAGTGTTTTTCACTATCCATAAAAAAATTAATGTTTTAAGAAAAGTACCCAAACATCACCCTATTATGATTTCGATATTCAGAATCCAAAAAAAAAATGAATTCAATTTTTAATGATAAAATTTTTAAAATTTCAATAAAGTGGATATTACTATTTTTAATGGCTAGTTTTATTGGTTGTGGTGTGTTTGGACTTGATTTTGCGTACAACACAAGCTATTATTTTATTCAAATAGAAACGTATCGTGGATGCTTCGGCTGTTACACCTTTGAAATATTAACTTTAGTCTCACCATTGGAAATTACATTTCACCAAAATTTCCTTATTATTTATCAATTATATATTTCGTAATTATACAATATATAATATATATATATAATTAATTTTTATTGTATTGATAAATGATTTATTGGGGAAGGTATTGTTTATACATATTACATACCTGATTCCGAATTTTTTTGATAAAGAATATATTACATATATTTAATTGATGGTTTGATATATGAAGAATGTTTTTGAAATGCATATACTGGTGGGGCCAAGTTATATATAGTAACTTGATGAATTGATTGTGTTATGATATACAGTTTAAAAGTGTTTATATCAAAACCATGCCTAGAAAATTTAATTTCCCTGTCATCAAAATTTCCAATTAAAACATTTGAATCAGTTTCAATGCATTTCGTATTCATATATCAAATATATACATAAAATAAAACCAAATCATGCATCACCTATCATATAATACACATGGAAGTACAAGGAAAATTTTCCTAATGAATAGTATCCCAAATTACACTTGAACCATTGCTATCAACACAATAAGGATCACACTTTTCAATGATAGCTAGGACAGTCATACATAAAATTTAATATAACACAAGAATATATCTTCTAGAAAAATGATTCAAGTTTAAATAGTAGAGGAAAAACCCATAATGTGAATTTCCTAATTGATCTACCATGTTCCTAAAACATTGGTCTTGTTGAGAATAGGATGTCTGCATGAGAAAAATGCCCTGATTGTGGAAGAGGACTATTAATACACCATAAAAATAATTAAATAGGGTTTTTTATGTTCTTTGTCTTTAAAACCACCCAATCATATCATGATTTGAAAACCTTATCATAAATTCATTTTAGAATTTCTTAAAAACAATTTTTATTTTCTAAAACTAGGGTAGAAATCTTTTATCAAAAATCAAGTGCATAACACACATAAAAAATATTTATATCATAAAATTTAATTTTATGAAACAATTTACCGAATATTATAGAAAATAAATTCACCAAAAGAGGATAGAGAGAGAACCACCAATCATAAAACCCATGTTGGAATCACCCACAATTGGATATACAATAAAAATGATTCCAATAATAAAAATAGACACCCTTGAATAAATATAAACATATTAGATTGTTAAAATTGAAATAAATGGTTTAGAGAAGTAGAATCAACAAATCCCTTAAGAACACAAGCCCACTGCACCACAACCAATAATAGATAGGACTCCAGAACAAGATCTCACAATTGATGAAAAATGAAATCCAGGGAAACATCACAAAAGATCAATGGATCTGATAATGTAATGCATCAAAACATCTTCAATCAAGTCAATGAAGAAGTAGAAAGTATTACTAACCTAGAGATATCAACCACAACCGCAACATTGATCAATCATAAAAAAACCCGATCTAGATGTGTTGGAGTTCTCAACAATCATTATATGGGATATCGAAATCAATATCATGGTGTATATATGTTTAATAAAAAACATATTACTAGTATGGTTCCCTAAAATCATATTTTGAGACATTTACAATAAATGATATCTATTTCCATGTTATTTCTTCCAAGAGCCAAATATACATAGAAAAACCAATTTCCTTTTTTTAGAAACATGATTTTTAACATTTCATGGTGGGTAACCATTAAAACCAAGTACTTTTCCCATTATATGATCCATAAATAAATTACACATCATGTACTCGTTACACAACATGTAAATTTCCTATAAACAATGAAAATATTATATTCATACATGAAATTACAAACCACAATGGGAATTCTCCATTACTAGGGATAACCCCATTATGCAATGTACATTCAAACCATAAATCCATTAATTCAATCATTCATATATCCACGAAATTTAATTCATCTTGATCATAAAATGTTTTCCATCTATAGGAGTCCCAAACAGACCCAAAATTAAAAAGTAAAAGAAGGTTTTAAAAGGGAATTACTTGAAATTGGTTTAGTGATATGACATGCCAACTAGTAGCCCCTTATAGTGGGTATACACTATAATTACCCCCACATAGTAGCCTAATCCACTAAAATATGAACCTAGTGGCCCATTTAAATAACTATCTTTCAAAACATGGTCTCTCAAACCGCCAAACACACATTGAGCCTCATTGTTCTAATAAAAAACACTAAATATATGTTTCATCATTTATAAAGAATCTAACAAATATTTTAATGAATCTAAATATGAAATTTTAAAAAGGGATTTAGATAGAAATGCATTCATACTCGACAAACATGAATTCATTTAGGTTTTTTTGACCTCCTACCCATAACACATATCATCACCATGAATTATCTATTTTTATTTCTAATTAACAACATTATTCACTAACTTCATATTCATAATAAAACTATAAATCATATAATGTTAATAAAATAGAAAATAATATACCCCACTAATGAAATTACGAAATCATATATTCCTCCCCCTTTTACCAACACAAAACATAACTATCAATCAAAAGAAGATCATTGATACTTCTATGTGTCATCTTTCTCAATCAATAAAAACATAATGTTTTCAATATTTCCAAACATACACTAAACCTAAAATCCAAATGACCTATGTATTTTCTCTTTTAATAAATCCTCCAACTCTAATAAAATTCCACAATATTAGAGTATGTTTTGAATTTAAAATTTTTAGAACACCTAAAACCATTGGTTGACATCACCTGTCCATAAAAGAAATAATTTACTAAGTTCCCTAATTGATCCCATCATTACCACTATCATTATAATTTTTAGACCCACTTTTTGATTACATATATAATAATGGGTCATGAATTATTGTAAATATCCTTAGTCAGTTAACGATCATCAAAATTATATGTAATCACCTACACAACCAGAAAACCTCATAACCATATAGTTGGTTATTTACTAGAATATATCTCGGGGTAACACCATAAATAGTTATCAAATGAAAAAATTTGACATCCATATCACAACATGATAATAATATTTGGATATTTTTATTTTCTACAAATAAATAAAGCACAATTTCCCACAACCCCATGAACAAACATAACAAATTTATGTTATTGTTCACCAAACATATCATACCAAAACCATTCACTATATCTCTTATGTATGGGTAAAAAAAATGAATATAGTGGTCTCCATATTAAAAAATTTATTTTATTCTCAATATATTACTATGATCCTTCTCATGATATTATATAAAAAATTTAATTCATGAAGCCCCTAATTTGTTCTAGATTCACCATTCAAATAAACCATGATCTATGGTCAATAATAGAAATGTTCTTCAAGAGACCACCTCTAAATTTTTTCCCTTTACTAATGTTGTAACGCATGGGATCATCCAATAAAACATTATGAAACTCTCACACTATAACATTTTATAACCCTCATGCTAACCATGCTAGTGATTTAATTTCTATTGGGGATAAACCCACTGGTATTGGGGGTCCTTCTTGGTTAATTAGAGATCATACCAAGATACTCAGCATATTAGTGTGATATAATAACCCATATTCATTATACTACAATAAAATTTCAAAAAAAATATCATAAAATGTGCCAAAATTTCTAACTTTTCGTTTCTATTAATTAATATTTAAGCACTTATTCATTTAAATGATTCTATATAGAGGCCCCATCCCATGTACCAAGTATATATTAAATGAAATGTGGGTTTACTACACAATAGACTATAATATATTTAATAAATCATTTTTTTATTTCGATTTTATATTTTAAAACATGGCCAATTAATATTTTCCACATTATTTTTTTACCTCATGAAAATATTATTTTCATAAGCTGTGAAATGTTTTTATAACTATGGTTATGGTTGAGTAAAAATTTGAAACTTTATATAATTATTTTTTATTCATATTATCAATGCATCGTAAGTAATGTATCTAACACCACTAAAAGTTTGGATTAGATAAATTATATTAATTCATACACATAATCAAATTAAAAGACAAAATTTCTCGAATTAATGGTCTATACAACTCATTTTGGTCATAATAAAACTCCTAGGTGGATAGATTCACTTCATCATATAAATGGAAAGATTGGAACAACCCACGTTCTTATACCAATGGATTTCAAATACAATTGGTATATTTAGTATTATCCCAATATATTAGCATAACCATTGGTATATGATGATTATGTTATGGATATCCCATATGTTTGGAATAACCTTTGGGATATATATTTCAATAACAACTATTTTATAAACATTTGTTATAGTACTGGTTGTAATAATTTCTATAAGGACCCAATGTTATAACATTCCCATATAATCCAATACCACAAATTCTACCATCCTTCCATCCCATTATCATCTAGAATACCCTATATTCAAATTTGGTATTCTATTTTTTCCCACCTCACATGATTTCTCCTCTATTAATATTTGTATTCCATCATTCTTCATTATTAAATTGGTATGTTCCAAATCGTTTAGGTATTATATCAACCATAAAATTTATTTATATTATATGTCTAAAACCCCAGGATATATTAATATTTTTATCAACAATTTATTTATTTTGATATGTCTAAGTCTTCTTGTGTTTTTTGAAACTATGGTTGTGTATACATATATTAAAGGATATTTTGTTAATATTATAGCTTTTAATTTGTTATTTATTTTCTTTTCTAGGGGTACCATTATGATATATATTGATTTACATTTTCTGTGTAATTTCACCTCATTATAATACTTGTATGGTCTAATTTGGTGATGGATTTCTCAATAACATAATCATTGTTTGGTTTTTTATATATGTAACACTATTTTACTCTAATGGGTTGTTTTTCACTAATCATTTTTAATTTTATGTTTTTTCACTGACATGTGAAAAATGATACACTTTATCATCCCTTAATATGAAATGGTTTCGTCAATATGATTATCCCCCATGAATTTAGTTTTTCACTTATCTCTAGTCTGAATTTGTTCTCTATTGATTGGGAGAGTCACTAATCCACTTATCTATAGTTCCTTTATGCCTTATAAATTTATTTACTAACTAACACATAAAATAAATAACACCCATAAAAAAATATATTTCATAAGACACATTATCCTAATTAAATCATTATATTGTGATGGATGATGAAAAATTTTTATTCTCATATAACACCATGTATTTGGAATTTCATCAGATTCAAGTCCATATATATGATCACAAAATATACCATTCATTAATTTTAAAAAGGTTCAATTTCACAATGTGGAGAGACCAAACATTTCAAAATAAATATAATATCTTCTGTATTTATGAGGGGGTAGATTTAATGGAGCACTTATATTTCAAGAGATTTAATTCCAACATAAAACACCAGTTTAACATAACATTGAAGGCATGTCAAAGTGTACTAGTTATTTAACTCACACATGTGGCCTTATTCCATTCCATGAACATCTAAAACCTAATTAGAACATTTATAATATCTATTAAATTATTTTAATTTCCCCTAAATACTAATTAATCCATTCAGTGACCATACCACACACAAACTGTAAGAAATCAAAAATAGATGGTCTAAAATATACCCTCTAAACAGTCCCAAGAATGATTCGTATCACGAAAAAATACCCTAATAAATATAATTCAATTTAATTTAAAATCCCTAAGGAAAAAAATAAAATGAATCATAACATCAATGAAATAGCTCTTGATTTATTGTAAATGTTATCTCAAGACATCCTCAACATAATTCACTTGAGATATATATAGAAGTATTAAGATTCCTCTATAATATCATTTTATGAAGACGTCATAAATTTCCCAAGATGATGGAACTCCCCAAAATAAGACTCTAGTCCCAAGGGCTATTTAAGAACCATACCACTTCATTCCATGGTAATTATCTATTGAAATATATTTCTAGAGTTTCTATGATATACTTGGTATAGTTCACATCTCAACACCTCTATACATATGAAATAAAAGCCTTTAATATTCAGTATCATAACTCATATCTATTAATGAAATAGTTGAAATCGAATCCACACCCAATGAATTTTGCACGCACACTACAAATATTTATGAAAATTCCAGATCACAATATAAATAAAATTGTTATATTCTATACCATGGTCAAACAATATTTTCCAGCTATCTATATACCATTACATATAAAATAAATGGTTATTAATACTCCACCTTACCGACATCAAAAAAATTGGTGTCGTCCACTTACTCTAATGTATATAACTAAATTATTATTCTGTACCACTTGATGGAATCCTAAAATTTCTCAACAAAAAAAATTGTTGTCTATGCCTGATATTATGTATAATCTTCAAGGTGGGATCACTAAAATCAATAATAACTATCATGATCTCACCATTATAAATGTCTCACATATGATGAGACAAATGGTTATTAATCTAAAAAATTTGTGTCATCGAAACACATCAATCCTTTTCCCATCAATGAATCATGGGAAAAAATTGATAGATATAGACAAAAATAAAATAAATAATTATGGTTATAAACTCAAATAGAAATTTAATTTTCCCACCATATTTTTATCCTAACATTATTCCACATGTTGAAAATCAAATGGATTCATCATTACACATGTTTCACTCATAATGACCCATGCCCAATTTCTACTTCATAATTAATCATAATTTTTTCATGGATCGATCTTACCACCAAATAATTGATCTCTTAACATGATGAAATTCAAAATTCATTCAATTGGATTAGTCCATCATTCCTTGTAGTAATTATATTAAAAATCATCATTTTCTATACCAGAAATAAATGCTCACTCTTCCATAACACAACAAACGAGTCATATACAAGACGCATTCAACCTCAATATCATTTAAGTATTAATTGTTTTCACTAATAGAATTCCCAATCTATATTACATATGCGAAATCTAATTCTATATGTGTGATTTAAAAAATGATTATATCAATACTCAAATGTTTCGCAAACGAATTTTCCAAGATTGAAAATGCAGTCCATCTCTCTAAAAGTAGCATAAAACTGAACCAAAGGTCATTCTATTAAACTAATAACAAATGGTCACCATTTAAGATAGTACCATAAAAAATATATCAGCACTCCTATTCATAGTTTGGTTACTAACTCATTTCAATGTCTACCACATGAAATCTTATTAAAAAATAAATGTTCTATAATTGAAAAAATCGACCCACACATTGTCCACCTCAGATCTAACCATTAAGAGTCATAATCTAGCAACCCACTAGAAAATTGTGAAAATAATTATATATATTTATGTATCCAAATTAAACATCCCTCAAAATAATCATTGATACTATGAAATCTCCACAAAAGATCCATTCCATATAGAAATCCAATGCATAATCATGCCTACATCATATACAGAAACAACTTTTTTTGGAATTGATCCCTAGGAGAGGAATGATTAAAAATAAAATCCATCACAATAAGAAACCAATAATTATGTGTTTATACAATATATAATCATTATGTATGTTTTAAAAGATGATTTTTACATAGGAATAATAATATTTTATAAATTAATATATAGAACAAGAATAACAAAAGGTAAAAATTAAATAGAATAAGAGAAAAAAAACTCTAATAAAAAACAAATTTTTGTAGTATTATGTACAGTAATTACTCATTCAAATAATTAAATATAATTCCATGATTTTATATTTATATTATTTTTTTATATTTATAAAATTTCATTATATATTATATTATTATTATCTTATTGACTAGTGTGTCGGTTATGGTTTCATAGAATCTGAACTATTATCATTTCCAAAATTATATTTTCAATTTAACATCACTATTATATAATTTATAATAATAAAAGACATTTAAATTATTATTTCAAATTTATTGAATTTTCATGTATGAAACTGATCAGATATCAAGGGGTTTTCAAAAAAATATGATTAAATTTTATATCTTTCATTTAAGTATTCACTAGACCGTGTATATATACACTTAACATGTTATAATTGTGTTTTTTACAATCTATAAGTCATGAAAATGTAACATAACATAAATATAGATTTTTTTATAAAAAAATACATTTTAGGTATAAAATTGGATGAAATTGAAATCTCAAAATGTCTATAATACAATTGAGAGGACTGGAATAATGAATTTTTTAGATGGTTGGTTTCTATTTATTACAAATCATGATAATCAACAAATGTATACCCAATAATACTTAAATATAAGAACAAATTATAATTTTAATGAAAATGAAGATGTTGACAGGGTGAAAAAAATTAAATAATGCTTCCACGACTCATATATGTCAGAAATTTGGTAAAATGAAAATGTAAAAAAAAATTAATCTGAATATTTCTTGGGAAACCCTTTTATTGGATTCTAAAACTACCATTGGTTATATTTTTAAATTTTTATGTAAATATATATAGATGTGTTGATATTCCATTAAACCATTTTATAGATTGGATATTAGTCAACGAACATGGATTTTCTAACAATAAAATTCATGTTTACCTGAAATATTTCATCTTATTCTACAAGGGAATTACTAAATTAAATGACTGCAAATTTTTTTCATGTTCGAATGGATGATAAATATTGATGGAACACTATCATGTGGAAGAAAATTTGTAATGTGGATTATCCCATTGATTCCAATAAACTAGAATATTTTCAGGTATGATGAAATAAAAATAAATATTAGATTGAATGATACCAATAGGCAGAAGGATAATCATGAGTTTATTCATCCTATTAAATTAATTTCATTGTGGTCATTTAAATCATGATATCTTTAATTTTCAACTAATTTTAATAATTTGATATTGTTTCTAACTCATTGAATCATTAATCTATTTGGGAATATTCCTAATTTGCAAAAAACATTGTCAAGTTTTATAAACATTTACAACCTTACTCTATGGATGTGTATAAAAAATTAGTCCATATTCCTGAGTATACAAATATCTAAACCTTATGATCCTAGTAAGGATATAGATGCATACCAGAAACCATTTATTAAATGGTTGAAGAATCATTGGAATGTGGCTGTGCGAACTCAATATTTTTGTTTAGAAGAAAATTTTCTTATAATTACTTCACATATGATAATGATAAATTATTTTCTTTCTTATGTAATGATATCTACCTGGGGAATGAAGAGAAAATATTAATTTCATTTTTTTATGAGGAATACATGATTTAGATGACATGAATATCATCATTGTTTCAGTATTATGTGAAATAAAATATTCTTTCCAATTGATTATCTATATTTGAATATGTTTTGATGGTTTGTAAATATCATGGTGACTAAAAATCCAACACAATTCATTTAATGAATTGACATGCTTAATAAATTTGAAGATATAATTTTTTTATTCGGGAATGTTAAGGTAATATCTAGAAAAAGACATAATATATTTACTAAAACAAATTAAAATTTGAAGAAGAATATTATCTAATCTAATATTCCTTAGTAGTCAATAAATTTTTTATAGAAATTATTATATGTCGTGAATATTGAAAAAAATATGAAATATTACATTAAATTGATATTTTTGTATATGGGAATAAAATATAATATTTAAAATATTAGCATCACTTGGTTGATTGGTTTACCATAACATAATTCTGTCATGTCTGTATTGCTAAAAATAGATGGAAATTCTAGATTCTTCTTCGTGATAACGCCTGCAAAAAAAATTAATTTCTAGAACCACTATAGAAAATTAATGTTCCTTATTGATATTCAAAAAAATATATAAAAATTGGACAATATAAGAGATTTGATGGTGAAGTATATGATTAAAAATTATTATCACATAATTCCACATGATTATTTTGTAATAGAACTCTATCATGTACTATCCAATTATGTGAGGGTGGAAGTTATTCTATTTTATCATTTTTAAAGAGTATTTTTGATTACCAGTTCTTTATATATATATTTAAATTAATTTATTTATGAGTCAATTATAATTTTATATGAGTTGAATAATATTTTTCCTCCATGTGTTTTATAGAAATAAAATATATAACTATCGATCATCCAACACAAATACCTCTTATAAGACCTATTACATTTCTTTTTATGTATCCAATGGAATGAAATTTTTACACATCAACTTATATTTCTAGAAAGAAAATCATCCCGATGGTTATATCAAGAACGGTTCTTTGTATCAAGAATATATGGATTTTTTTCAATGTATTTGATTGATGTGACTATAATATGGAACATACAAATTAGAAATCATGAAGATAAATATGAGAAAAGTGAACTCAGTTTTCCATCACTTCTCCATACAGGGTGAATTTTGTGATCATATACATTGAGTATATTAAGACTTGACTGGAAGAGCAGTGGAAGAGCTACACACACATATTGGAACACTTAATCAAACCCTTTTCATTATCGAGCTAACTTTCTTATCCCAAATGGTCCTTAGAAGAAGTTGAGAATTTCCAGATGATTATATTTTCCCCACATCATACATCTAGAAATCTTCATATTTAATTCCATTATCTCATGATGAATCAGACTCTTGATCCATATTTGAAATATCTATAGACGTTTATGTTGGATTAATTTCTTTCTAATTCCTTCTCCTATAGATTCTATGCTCATATTCATTAGACTTATACAACAATATATACTCAAGATCATAAGTTTACAATAGATCCCACTCCTACTGTATAGGATGATGATTAATTATATCCTAGTGATCTAGCGGCACCCACAGATTATACTAGCCCTTTTATATTGATAAAAACCTTGGAAATGTTTATTATATTAAATTATTTTCTATATTTGTTGTAATTGTATAATATTTTACCATTAACATCTATAATTTCCAATAGGCAGCATGGGTCCACATTCATGAATGGGGTGTTGAACCTCCACAGACATTTGATGGTTGAGTATAATGATGACAGTCAAATTACTGTAAAATATGGCATGAATTTAAGTGTTTTATGGTGATGCATTTAAAAAAACACTAATGTCATTTACTTCATTCCACCGTCATAGATAAACATTTAGAATGAATTAAAGGATAATGATTGGGTGAAAGTATGGGTAATAATATTTATTCGATTTAATGGTATATAATTATGGTATTTATAAGGCTTAATATTTTCAGTAATGCTTTGTTATATTTTTTTAGATGGTGATTCTATGAGGGAAACATAAATCATTTAATTAGGTGATCTTTTGAGATAATATAATCATGAGTTTAATAGTGTATGTCTTATAATCATTTCATAAGGGTATAGAGACCTTAAAAATCATGAATGAGTCTCAATTATCACATTATCGGGAAATGATTTTTCTTCAGGAAAGTACTGAGAGTATGTTATGAGTGATATTTGGGTTTTCTTAATAAATAAAAACATGATTTTCATTAATAATTATATTTTTATTTTTGTCAGTTATTTTTTAGGAATCATTAGATAGAAATATAAAAAACCAATATGATATGAAATACCTCCACATATTAGGTTTGATTGTGATGCTAAAACCTGATTGGAAGCAGGCACGACACTCGTTTAAAATATTTCAATTTAAATAAATTATGGAAATAAAACATCATTAATTTTAATATATATACATTCATTATAACATTTTCATAACAACTATATTTATTTTCATGTTAATTAATGGTTATTATAGTATATTAATAAGAAAAAATAAATTAAATAATTTATTGATGACTTGATTATAGAATTTGATTTTTTAAAACAATTAATGGAGTTATAAATAATCTTCATCAGTTTTCATCAAAATTATGGGTTTTTTAAAATGTTTTATTACAAAATTGTTTTGTGAACATAGGCATGATTTATAACGACATGAAACCATAAACCAAATTTGGTTAAGGATGCATTAATAGTTCGGAATCCATTGATAATGAATTGAACAATTCCTATAGTGCTCAAGCATATTGAATTGATAAAGCACAAAAATTCATAATTTTTATTTGTAAATTTACTAATTATATTCACACTTATTTCATTTAACATATATAGTTATAATTATTTGCAGTTTTATGATTATTTTTAAATAGATATAAAATATTGATTTTTGGGGTGAATGGTTTAAAATATTCTCTCTTATGTTGTATTAGGAAATATGGTTGAGTCTTACCACCCACAAAAGAAAGATACTAAATTTATAGTTACAGGTATTAAAAAATACCAATATATAAACTATTCTACAAATATAAATGCTATGGGAGAATTGGTATGGTTAAATAAAAATAAATTAATGATGTCCTTTTAGAATAGAATTTAGTATGCATACTCTATCCCATACATAACCCAAAACATAACAAAACACAATTCCCACAACACTCCTCACCTCAAGAACCAGAATATATACTCACCTAAGAGAATTATTGGGGTTATCAAATGCAATGATGTGAATTATAAATTTCAACTAGAACCACACCCTCTATAAAATGTGAAATTTATCAAAATTTATATATATATGTTATTACATTAAATTATTATCTTCTATTAAGCATTATTACGGTCCTACCATTTTTGACCTATTTTATATTATGTTTGTAAGGGTAAGAAAATAAAAATGAAAATGAAAAATTAGAATAGGGTTGTTTCATGATATATATAATTTCTCAGTATACATCATTTTCATCAAATCGAAAAAATTTATATTCATTATATAGACATTGGAAATGGAATAATTCATTATAAATGATAAATAACTAATAAAAATGAATATAAAATTACCAAAATTTGAATTTTACTAATGATGATAATTTATTCTATTAAGAGAGCGTAGAAATACATTATAAAATCATTAATACACAAGAAAATGAATAAATAGACGCCAAAAACAAACCTAATAGTTTTTTAATCTAATATTGTTTTTTAAAAACAATTTCTAAACAATTTGTTTTTAATTTTTTAATATTATATCTATTTATTTAAAATTTATCAATTTAAAATTCTGTTATATATAAAAAAATAATACAAAATTGTAAATATATAAAATAATATGAGATATATTATTTAATATAATAATTATAATGATATGATTACTCTTAATTCACTAATCTTCTTTTAATCAAAATTTATTTTGAGTTATATTTTTAATTTGAATATACAAATATATAAATTGTCATCAAATCATATCATATCATTCGAAAATTGAAATAGGAAAATGATAGAGTCCAAAGACACTTTCTCTATTTTATTTACATGGAAAATATGTACAATAGGATGTGGTCAGACATGATATATTTCCATCATCATCAAAAAGAATGAACCCATATAAAGAAAACAAAATATTAAAGTCTCATTATCTATGATATCAAAACTTGTTCAGAACGACAACTAGAAAACATATATAATAATTTCAATTATTTATCCAATATTGGATAACATAGGATATCAATTTCAAATCTCACACCAATGATGTGAAGGGGAATCCATCTCCATTTTTGTAATCATATGTAGTGGATACCCCACCTCTTAGGTTATATTTTCCAAGTATTTTCAAATGTGCTTTTGGAGATAGATTAGTTTTTTATGGAAACATGATAGATTTCTATACCCTATTATTTCAATATGTCTATATTTTTATCATCATTTCTATCTAAAACATAGATTCAAGAGCCTCAAATGATGAATCCATATTAATCTGTATAGTTAGTGATAGTTTAGACACATGATAACATCCATCTGATAAATTTCCCAGTCAAGTATAACTTTCATTGACTTGAGTTGAAAAAATATAGATGGTTTGACTATAAATTCATCTTTCATATAAAAAACAATACTCATTAAGAACCCAAATCAACCAAAAATTAACCTCATACTCATTAATCCACAAAAAAGTTAAGAGAACATAGATGATTATCTACTACATGGATTTAGTCCTGTTTCTTTTTTAGGAAGGGGACGTAATAATCACACATACCACACTCATTTATTCTCCATGACCACAATTAGACACAAACTAACAACATGTAATCAGTGAATGTTGTTCCATTTATAGAATAATTAACATTAAATACTCTATTTTCTTAATTATAGTTGATTCATCATTTAATCCCATGCTTTAGATATTAAATAACCTCATAGGCCATGGTTACACTGACGAATTGAAAACAAAAATATTATTACTTCTTTGATCACTTGAAGATAACATATTATTCTATTTCAAAAAAAAATCAATATTAGTTTATGAATCCTTTATACAACCATTATCTGCATAATCATATCCATCACCAATCACCTAAATGTTCCTAACATTAGAAACATTAATAGATTTAACCCAAACATCAACGTTATCCTGTGTCCAGTGGATTCTCTAACTCTGTCAAGGAAAATTTATTTTCTAAAAATTATTGATGAAATGGTACATTGAAAACCATACCCATTATCTTTAATCTTATTCTAAACAATACATTAATAATTACAAATACCTAGCACATAATAAATTACATGCGGTCAATCCCCCTTCTCATAACCAGGAATAAAATACTCTATAATTCAATTGAAAAATTATAAAATATTTATTGTTACATTCTTGGAGACTGAAAAGATGATTCTTATTATCCATAATCATTCAAGGAAACAAATCTCTATAGGTCTAAAACACCTTAGGGGTAATCCAAGGCTTACCTAATTATCTTCTATAAACAATCTAAAAAAGCACCAGCCTAAAAATGAATTCTATTGAAATATTAATCCTTATTCTAAACCATTCAGTTTTCTATTAACTCTTTATTTTTAATACCTCACATTAACATTAATAATATAGCCCACAAATAAATTAAGCATTTTACTATACTCTATTTTCAAAATAAATATTCATTCTCAGTAGAGTGAATTGATTTATCAGTAATGCAAACACCCAGTCCATTCTTAAGAAAAATAAATTAAATATTACCAAACAGGATAATCCTCGATTCATTATCCATTTGGAATAGAACCCCAATAAAAAAATGAAAATAATAAAAAACATTAGGCTACTAGAGAACCCAACTCAAACCATGATTCAATATCCATTCAAGCAGAAATGCCCTTTTTATAGAGGAAAAATTAAATGTTGAAGCCCATCCATAAATTTATTGTAATCTAGATCTGAAATAAAAAATTCAAACATCAATGTAAAATTCTTCTGATCCGTAGAATAGAAAATAAAATATAATAACACCATGCCCAAGAGAGAAAATTCCTTGATTAGTAAGGCACAAAATATTAAAAAAACAATTCCATCGTACCATCATTCCCCAATATATTCATCCATATTGGAATGATAATCCTTAAAAGAAAAGAATTATTACATAATTTTAAATTCTATATAATCGAAAAGAAATTCACTTCCTAAGAAAAAATGGATCAATTCTTATGATTCCTTACAATAGTTGAATCTCTAAAAGAAAAAAACTGCCTCTCTACTTCGATCATGTCATCTGACCACTCCATCTTCTCCATCAAGTAAAATAAGTCCATATGAATCATGTGAACATTTCCACCAATAAATACCTCTTCAATGTTTAATCTAGAATAATTATGAAATGAAATTGTCAATCAAGATCCATAGAAATATGTTTCTCCATCATCAATACACTTAAATAGATAGACACCCATACTCTCAAAACCCGTCCTCTTTTGAAACTACTACTAATAATAATATAACCAATATTAATAATATTATTATAATTAATGTTTGTAATTGAATTTATATGATTGTAAATATATTACATCATAATAATAATTGATTTTTTTAATTTTTTTTATATTTTTATTTTATTTTTATTAATTATATTTTTCAAATAAAAAGTAGATTATAATAATTTAATCATTATATGTAATTATATAGATTATTATAAAATTTAATTATATTATTAAATTTAAAATTGAAATGGTCATATTTATATATGTTTATTTGTATCCACTCTTATGCACTTTGGAATTTAATTAATTAAAATAATTAATTTTACTAATAATTTATTTAATAATATTATTAATAAAAATTATATACATAAATTAAATAATTTAGTTATTATTAATTTCATCAAAAAATACATATTTTTATTAATGATTATTATAACTCATTCAGATTCTTTATATACTACTTTAAGTAAATATCTTGTTTAATATTGTGTCGCATATAAAAATACAAACTATAGAGCATAAAAATTTATTAAAATGAATGGTAAAATCAATAAAAAATGAAAATAAATGACAGAAAAATATTAACTAACTATCATTGGTTAATGAAAAAAAATAAGATTAATGACACATTTGGTTTAAAGGGGAGATGATTCTATAAATGATTTTTCCATTATATATTTTATTTGAATTTATAATAATAATTTATTTATTATAGAAAATGAAAATTATAAAATTAAATTTTTTTCATAATTCATTAGGCCACTATTATCATAGAGTGAATATTATAGATATTTCATGAAAACAACCTCTTTTGGTGAATAATAAAAAATACAAATTTTATAAATATTATTACATTTATGAAATTTATATGATATATAATTTCATAAATTTTTTTGATGAATTTTCCATAGGACAAATATATATTAAATTGATTATATAATTAATTTAAATATATAATTATGATCTAGTATATGATTGATATTTTTTGAAAACAATTTAATGTTTTGATTCAATTAAAATGCATTTAGGTTTTTTTATTTTTATAAATTATTAACTGTGTGAAATTAAAATGAGCCTCCCTTCATTAAAAATAATTAAATTAATTCCTTGTTAATAAACAAAATATTTCATTTCGGTGTAAAATAATAATTATACTTAATAAATGTATTTTTCTCAAGAAAACATTTTAATTAAATTTATGAACATATATCAAAATACATTTCCACCATTTCTGGATATCGAATCCTATAAAATTGATTACTTATTTTATATTAGAATCTTCAAATTATGTGAAAAGTTTCAATCAATTTTTATGCATTATCAATAAATACCATGGTAACATTTTTAAACAAGAAAGGATGAATGGCATAAATAGGGGGATAATCTAAAGGTGACGGGTTAAAATATCTATAAATTATATCTAAAACTAATTGATTATGTTCAGTTAAAAAATTATTTATCATAAAATTTATAATGGACTAGATTTTATCAACATTCCATAAGAAATTCAAGTATTATATTTTATTGTTCGTAATATTTACTAGTGTTCAACTACTGTCACATATAAATGTAAAAAACCTCTCAAAACCCCTTCACTTACTCTGATTACCAAATCCAAACCCCACTCTACCACATCACATAAAAACATTCCTCCTCACACAATAAAAAACTTCTTATGTAACTAGTCATGTATTATTTATGGAATTTTTAAATGTAACATTATAGGGGGAATTTCTATTATAAATGTAATGAGAATAATTATTTTTTGTGTGGTTGGTTTGAAATTTTCTATTAAATTTGTCTTTGGTATTTTTCTTTATTAATTTCCTATGATATGCCTCTAGTATTTTGCAATCAAATTTCTTAGTGGAAGATTACAATAAAATTTTAAATATTTAATTTTCATATTCTTTTCAATAAAATATTTTATATAATTTTATATTTATATTTTCAGAAACATTTACAATAAAATTTATAGTGGATGTTTGATTTTTTAAAATCTATCAGTAGTTTCTAGTATAAATTTTAACTCAATTTTTTCTTAAATAAATTAAAAGAAAATTTTAATTGAAAATTGTTTCTATCATATTTACCATAATAAAATATTTAATAATATTTTACCCTAGAATTTGACATTGTATTTTTAGTAGTTTATTATAATGTTTAATTTTTTTGTTTTATTTTCATTTATAATTTCTCTATGAGATTTTATACTATTATTTTATTATTTTTTCAGTATTTTATGATAATTCAGTAATAAAATTTTAAATTTGATTTTATTTGTGGTATTTTCAAGTAGAAATTTTACAAATTTTAACAAATATATTATTTTATTTTATTTTATAGAAATTACAATATGTAATCCAATTTAAACCCCGTTTCTTAAATTTAGTTTCTATTTTAAAAATAAGAAAATATTTATAATGGTATTAAAGTAAAAAATAAATAATTGTATATAATAATAATGATCAACATATCCATTCATAGGAAATTATTTATATTTTATTGGTAATATAAATAAGAAATTCTTGATTCAATTTCCAGAATTAAAACTTAGTTATAAATTTTAAAAATATTATTTATAATGATAATATAAAAATTTATTTCTAAAAAAATAATTTTTTATTTTTTGGAAAATAATTGTTTTTGGTATTTCCAATTAACCATTCAAGATTATTATGAAATATAAACACATGATATTATTTAAAAATTCAAAAAATAATACATAATTATAAATATGCACTATCCACTAAAGTGTCGGAAGTAAAGTATCTACTATCCACTTGTTAAATTTTTATAAATTATGATGGAATGTTTTCAATTATCTTATATAGATAACCAAATAAAAAAAATGAAAAACTCTATGCTAAAGAACTTCATGTGAATGTCCATGATTGTTAAAATTTTATTAAATACAAGTAAACCTCCCCACCAATAAATGGAGTGTCAAAATGTTGACATCAGTATGATGCTCTAACACATAAAAATTCATATAGTATAGGATTTATGGAATTTCAACTGCAACTATCATAATATATTCCCCTCTCTACTATAAAAAAGAGTTATTTAACCATAAAATGAGAACAGTTTAATGGTTCACTACATGTAAGGATGGTCTTGATGTAACATAAGCTTTGGAATCCTAAATGGTCAACAATTATATCATTGAGGGTCCATATATTTTCTCATGATATTGGGGGATATCCATTACCATAATACATCCTGTAAATTAAAATTTTAGGGTTGTAATACATTATTCGTTTTCAACTAGAACTAGATCCATAGTGGATGTATGAAGAGTAGTGTATTTCCTAAAACCATTCCCTTGAGAGAAAATTTATTTTGAAGGCCCCAACATCAGAATAAGGATTAGGTAATCATTAAAAGCTCCACTGGGATCCATACGGGAATCAACAGGATGACATGTAGGGAACCACATTGTTTCTAGTGGCATGGTGGAATCCCAATATGAGTATCACATGAATCATCAGAGGGCCATAGTTTGGAAATTTCAACATCATATTATGTCTGGGGATGATTATAGTGATACCCTTAGGGGACATTATTCTACGTAGTATGGGTTTTCATGGGTCTTGTTGAGTTGCAATTGCACAATTTTTTCACCCAACTAAATAATATGTGGTCAGTTTAGGTTGGGATTGGTAATTGACATTTTTTTTATTTGCATAACCTATACAAACAATAGTCTAATAGGGTTGTATTGGGATGCTCTGTTGTGTCAGGTAATGAAACATTAATTTAAAATATTAAAATATTTATAGTTTTTTAAAATTATAACTAATAATATTTAGAATATATAAAATAGTCAAAATACAAACGACAAAAAATCCATATTAAGATAAATTTAAAATTTTATAACATTAAAAAAAACAGATAAATATATCATCACATGGTGTAAAAAATATATATTTCTATTAATTAATAAAACGGTAGTGATATGTGTTAAAAATTATCACTAACAAAAAAATGAACCATAATTTATATCAATCAATAAAAAAAGTATATAATCAAATAAGTATTAATGATAACAAATCCGAAAATTATTTATATGGAAAAAGAACATTAAAAATTATAGATGAACCATGAAGGAATTTTTTTAAACTGATGGGTGATTGAAGAGATAAAAAGTTAGTGAACACCATAAGAAATTAATTATGGATTAGTTTTGATGGTTTTAATGGGATGGTATATTCATTTTCTGAACTATATGTCAGCATGAGTTTTTCCTAAACCTAACCAAACTAACATGATCCATCAATGTGTAATTTATCGTTGGATCCCATAAAGTCTTCAATTTCCTAATTCTTCCTGGAAATAAATTTCTAATTAAATAAGTAATTCATGTGTCTACCAGTCCATAGAGTGAGGGGTGGGTCTTAATCAATGGACTTGAATGTTTTAGTGTTTTCCTGGCAGTTTTGATCCACTATACCAAGAATAAATAATAATAATAATTCATAAAAATATAATTAATAATATTATTCGGATAAAGGGTAACGTATTCGAAAACATCACTTATGAGTTGTACATTGGCATTTGAGGTCTCTTTAATCATGTTTTCTTTGATGGATGATGCTGCTAATTTGAATAATCTACCTATGGGTGAAGTTGTTCTTGTTGACATTTTCAAAGGCCAGAATGTTAAAACTATGGTTCAACATCTCAAAGGAAAATACCCAAATCAATGTTTTTATGCTATAATCAAATCTCTGCATATGGTAGGTTAGGGAAAAAGAGTTTTATCGCATGGTTTTTAGTAAGAAATGATGTGGTTGGGGACCTCTTAGTGTCCTACAATCATTATCTATTCACTAAAAACATATTTTTGAACGATGACCAAACTTGAAAAACCACATACCTATTACAAAGATTTTCCTTGATGTGGGGTATCACAAATATTAAAATTTTTCCATTAAGAAGGGGTTTATTCTATATTCTCTTATCGAATTTAGATATAAAAATTAATGCATGGGGATTTGGAATGGTATCAATGATGACATGACCCTTAAGAATCTTCGAGTGAGACTTCCACATCAAACCAATAGTGGTAAATAATTCATTCACCCATGTTTTGTGTTAAGCTCGTTGGATTCAAATAGATCTTATGGCACCCAAATATCCTTTTTTATATATCATTAGATATTGGAAATCCTTTAAAAATGGACAAATAAACCGAGAGGGAGTGGTTTGGTTACATAACAAAAATTCTTGTTGAGGTTGATCTTAGTCAAACATTAACAGTAAAGGTAATTATATCGACTAATAATAATGAATTGTTTACATTTATCATCTATGATAAGTTATATATTTCTAATGTGATTGAAAAATACCATGAATCTTCTTGGAATCCTACAAAAGGGAAACATTTTGATCATTTTTTTTGAAAAATGGACTGATCACACTACCTGTATGATTAAATAGAGGAAAGAGGTTGAATCTAGTGACATTAGAGAAAGCTTGAATGCATCTTCTAAACCTGCTAACACTGATGGGAAAGATAGAGACACTAGAAATACTGATATGGTAGCACAATGAAATTTCACTAACTGCACATCAAATATTGGCCATGATTGGGATCTCATTGTTGATGAATCTAAATATTTTGTGGATGGGGGTCTCTTTTAAGGATTACTTTGCCAGCAGTACATTGGATGAGGGAACTAGAAACTCTTAACATACTTGTGATGATATATTGGTGGATGATTTCGTGAAGAAACTACTAAGTATACTTCTAGTATTGAAACAGTTGCTAGAATTGACTAACATGATGTGGTGGAACAAAATGTGATGTATGCCCAAAAATAATATAAAATGGATATAAAAGAGTTGGAAAATGAAATAATTGAACATGATCTATTGATATCAGTGATAAATCTCATAGGAAAGAAGATGATTGATTCCCCTATCAGGCTCAGAAGCAAAGAGATACCTCCTTTGTCTCAACACTTTTCTACACAAGATGTTTGTATGGTGCCTATACAGGTGGATAAGAATGGATGGAGTTCATCCTTCTATAGTACATCTAACCCAACATCTATTTGTGTGGTTTTGTTTCTAAATCTAGTAAATCCACAATCAAAATTGTATTTGATGCAGATTGATTCCATATGATCCACTCTAAAAAGGCGAAACCATTTTCTGGTCCAAAAACATCTTTGTATCTAGTTCTTCCCTAGAAGATGTTGTTGGCCAATTTTCAGAAAATTTAATTAAGATCCACCATGAATCTAAATTATGGAAATGGGAGAATCGTCTATTATATAGATGGAGGTTCCCCAGGAACACAGTCTCTATGACATATTACTAATGTTGTTTCAACTTTTAATTTGGGTTTTGATGATCCTTTTGTACCCCCATGTTTTTTTCATTTTATTAGTATTTATAGAGGCCATATGTAACCTTTTTTAATAATGTAGAGCAGTACATAAAATTCATTGCATTCTTATAACTCATATCATATATGAAATTATACCCAATGAGGGTCTTGTCCCCAAGTTGTGTGTCTAATTTCCACATACATATTTGGCCAATTAAAATATTGTGATTTACTAAAATATTCTTAATGCACTATGAAATGATTTATTATATATATATATATATATATATATATATTGTTTTTGATAATTTATTATCAATTAAATTACTATTATTTATGGTTTTTATTACTTTTTTATTAATTTGCCACCCATGGATAGGGACAACCTCTATAGAATGATATGGAATGTTCTTGATGAATCATGGGTGCGTGTTTAATGATTATAACTTGTGGGACCTTAATAAAAAAAATTAATGTATACATTAAAATAATTAAAATATATAGTTAAACTCATCATTACTTTTATGCAAACAACATGATAAAATAATGTAATAGTTTCACTCTTTTAATAAAAAATGAATTATTTTAAATAATGAAAATATTTTCATATTTTTTTAAAAAAATATATAAATATTTTTATCATTTATTGAAATGAAAAATTATTTTCCATTAATAAGAAATAATAATAAATTTTCTTTTTAATGATTAAACATAATAAAGAAAACATAAGGATTTGGTAACATGAAAACTAAATTATTATATAAGAAAAAAATTAGGATATAATATAAAAAATAATATGGAAATATTTTTTATCAAATAATTACAAAAAATAATGTCATAAAATATTTCAGAAATAAAAAATAAAAAATAAATCTCTTTTCTTTATTTCAATCACACATGTAATATTATTTAAAATAGATAATATTTAAAAAAACATATAGTGTAATAGATAATTTTAACTATGTAGATGTATGATGACATTCAATTATTTATTCTCTTTAAGAAATATATTTCTGTTATAATTAGTTAAATAATATACTATTTATTAAATATTTTCCTTTATTTATTGAAATAATCAGAAATAAATAATTTAAAAATAAATATTATAAAATGTTCAATTTATAAATATTTTTAAATATTTGATTACATTAATTTTTTTTGTAAAACACTCTTATGTTACATCCAACTAAGACCACTTTGTTATGATGAAATTTAGTGTAGGGAAATAAAAAGGAAAAATACAAATAAAATTTCAGTTATTTCATAAAATATTTAATTTTTCTATGTTACTCAATTTCATAAAAATTGGTCAAATTTATAATCATTCTATAAATCACATAATATGGATAATTATTTAGCATAAAAAATATTTAATAAATGGAAATTTAAAAATTAAAAATAATTATTTTAGTTTTGATAATAATATTACCTTCTTCAATATAAGGTGTGTATAAACACATTAGAATATAATCAACACACAAAAAATTGTATAAAGGGAAACTCAAACCCAAAAATTATATAGTTATTAGAGAATTGTTTTTAAATACTATATTTAATTATAATATAACTAATTGTTAATATTATATTAAACTATTTTAGAAATATTATGTAATAATTAAATTATATTTAAAATAATAACAATTTTTTATAACTATATCAAATCGTGTTAGAATTAAAATTAATTTCTTAGATTATAATGATAGTATTACACATCATTCACTAACATCCTAATACGGTAAATATTTATTATATTATATTATTAGTATATATAGTTTTGTTTATGTGTGTGTTGTTATAATTCTAAAATAAAAACAGGAAACGAAAAGAGTGAAAACATAAAATCCGCACTATGAAGAAAAGGAGAATTGTTACCATAGACGAAGATGCATTCATACATGAAATTCTAGCCTCTTCTTCTAAAAAAACAAACTCAAACAGAGGGAAAAAAATTAGTCAAAATCCCAATCTCGATGTGCTCTTAAAAGTTCCACACCATTAACTTGAAACTGTCTAAAATAATTTCTCTTAGTAATATAATATAATAAAACATAAGGAAATGAATTTATTTATCATAATCATGTTGTTAAAATTAATCATGCCTCTTATCTGTCTTCCTCTTTGTTGATATCCCCACCTCCAAGGGAGACATTACATATGATTCTCATTAAAGTCATCTAAAGACACATTGATGTTTGTGGATACAGTATGGAGATAATATGGTAGTATTTTTATAATATCATATTTTGTATGATATTTTATATCTAAAATAATAGCCTCAACAGCCTACGATTTGGCATTCATGAGTATCCTCATAGTTAGGTATTTCATGGACACATGATAACATCAATCTGACTGTGTTCTGAGATATGTTTCCATTTAATTTACCTTTGTGGAATAATATAGATTTTTTGGATTATGAATTATACTCTTATATAGAATAAATTTGAGGAGAATAACCCCTATCACAAAAGATATGAACTCATGATACATATCCAAAACGTTATATATCAAGTAATTTTTTATCGATTTATATTAAAATTGTTATCATTAAATTCATTTTATGAATATGAAATATGAATATATCTATTATACTCATAAGAAACTAGTTGGAGATTCCTAACCTATAAATCTACATTTGGATTATTAGAATATGTATTCCCATTAATTTCACATACATCACTCATAATATATCCCTAAAATAAATTATCTGCAATTGTCTATAAGAAGTAACAAAATGAAAAGATGTCGAATACATGACTAACATATATGACTCTATTATCCAAAATATAAATGAATAAACATCCACACAAAGATATTCCATCTTATATATCATTGTAGTATATAATTTTAATGATTAATATATTGGTTCCAGGTGTACCATATGCACTTTTCAAGGTTGATCATGACTCATCCAGTGTTTTATACATTTATTCTTGATAAGAGTTTCTTTGATTATCTTAGATAAACACATTGTCACACCATAACTCTGGAATTTATAGTGATAGTTCTATTTTAAGTAACCGTTTTAAAAATCAACGTGCATAAATATATAAGGGATAAATACTTCCTCTATTTATCATTAGCAACTTATCAGTAATGATGCACCCAATGCACCCAATATCACAATGAATTTTTATCGTCATAGATTATGTTAATACTCCTAATTTTATGATTCATGACATATATAAATAGTAAACATAACTTTTATGGATCATTACACATGCTCACATATACTAATTATAAATTACATATAAAGAGGTGAAATTCCTACTAGCTGTTACATTCGTATAATCCCCCATCTAGTAGACTACTATGTGAAAACATATTGAGATAGATTATTCTATTCTTATGATTAATCTCACCTGAGGATAATAATACTATGTTCCCCATTATATAATATTATTTGACATTTTAACAAGGTCTTAAGAATATCATCACGTAATTTCACAGTTCTAATCATTTTGGAAACTACAATTTCATTTTACTATAACAAATACTCTTGGTAATTACTACATTAAAACCATGTGTAACAAATAATTATATAAAAAAATATTTAATAAAATATTCACTTCATTGAATACAAAAGTAATCTTAATAAATTTTTGTATTTTATATAACACCAACTCTTATAGAATCAAACATTTACTTATGCCAACATCAAATGACTTCATTTCCAATGGATCGTTCATGCTGATGGTTTTTCTAAGAAGTTAGATCTATAGTTTAGAGGTCCTCTGTGCTTTCTTCCTTGGATGCTCTACTCACTTTGATTTAACCGATCAGATAAAAATTCATCTAGATAAGATATTCTCAATGCATATTCTTTATATATTCATATAATCTTTTATTTTTACATGTTCAACTTCAATATTATTATCAAAATAGAGTGTGATAGAGACATTAATAGTATGACAATGATAATGATCTCTTAGAACATGTATATCAAATATCCTTATCTAGTTTCCATAGAAACTGAAATATAAACAATCCCTACTGCAAAATTTTTATCTATATCATTTTTTGAGCTCTTCTATTTAACACCACCTCTATTGAAAATAACTATTTTTCATTAATTTGATTTTATACTATCATGATCAATTTATAATAAAGAATATTTATATTCCTTATAGGCTAGTTTCTTATATCCTCAATAGACAATAATAATATCATTATTTTTCCTCAATTACATACTAGTAGTTTTGACCACAATCCAATGGAGGTAACCGTGGACTACATGATATCTTCCTATATCAAATTTGGAATATAAAATATCGATCCATGAAAAAAAAATATCATACATTATTGAACCAATAAATGATCCATATAGTATCATTGACATCCTATGTCACTACTCATGTATCTAAGGGCATATTTTCCAAGAATGATGAATTCCATGCGACACTGAAAACAAAAACCTTAGGGAATGTTTCATTCAAAATATCATAAAACCATTATCAATATATGTTATCTTATGTATACCTAGTATCCTCATTTATTTTCCACGAAGAATCTTTTTGAATAAAATATATAATTTTTCGCATATGTCCTTCATGAGTAGAATGTATTCAACAATTTATTAAAAGGATATAATAATGGTATTCTGTGTCCAATACATAGTATTTATTTGCATAAACAATTTAGAAAAAAGACACTCCCCTAAAACTATTTTTATACAGAAGCCCCATGTTTGTTAAATATGAAACAAAATTAATTTATGGAATCATAAAAACAAATTTCCCATGGACTTGATGATTTCTCTAACCAATAAATGGATCTTTGGAACATCAATAGCTTATTGGAATCCATCAGTGTAAAAAAACTATCAGTTTGGGTCATACTGAGATCTTTTTGAGGAACCCATTATAGAGGATTATTTATATAGCCATCATCCAAATATCATAGTATCATTAATATTATATATATATTATAATTCTTGTGTATTTATTAATATAAAAATTTTAATAGTTTTGGTTATATTTTATGAGTTGATGTTTCTTGAAACATTTTTCATCTTTTAGTTCCTTATGATTATTCAATTTTAATCCATTCCATATTTCTTCTTGAATACCAATTCTGAACAAACAGAAATGACATTCAATGGATGATATAGAAAAATTCAAACTTGGATTTGATAAATGGAATCCATTTAATAATCCAATTTTTCTTGACACATATAAATTTTTTTCCCACATAATGTTTCATTGAAACTTACCATATCATTATTTTAAATATTAATGATTCACAATCTTCCATGACTAGAAAAAAAATTTGTTCAGGTTAATTATTCCTCTTGTACTCTTAAAAACAACTTATATATATGGATAATTATATTTCATATATATTTAGGGAATCCCCTTCCTACTCCAACACTTGTGTATCTTGATCCAATACTATAGTAATGTATATCTCACTGCAATGATATATTTACGATATATGATCTCTCTCATTAAATATATAAATTATATCAATATAAACATTTTCTCCAAGAATAAATGTAGGTAATATCCCCTTGTATCATTAAGATATAATATAATGATAATCGTAGTGTTGTACGGTGAATGTTTGGTTGAAAAAATATCCTAATTCAACACTTCACTTCACCACACTAATACATGTGACAATATAGGTTTTCATCAACAAAAAGACAATTTGAAATATATTTTTTCACTTTAGATATAATAAAATTTAGAATATATGACACAATATTTAATTAGCATATCCAAAAGGAGAATGGATTTTTCGCAGGACACATAGTTGACCTCACCATGTCTAATTGGTTGTGGTTACACATTTCACATAAACCATTCCATAGTGGTTTATAAATAAGAGTGAGTGGTAATAGTATCCATAAATCATAAAATTAATCAACAATTTCTTGATTAATAATTTATGTACCATGATATGAGTGGCGTTTTTTAGTCTTCATACAAATCTATATGTTAGCATAATTGATATATTCCTTTAATTGGTTTCTGTAATCGTACTTATTCCACATTAATAAGTAAAATAATTATATAAAAATTCATTATTATATGTTATGATGTATTTTTATCCACCAGTAGATTAAAATGAAAAATTTCATTGGACATCATAATAAACCAACGTACAAATATTAGTGTCCCACCACCTTTTCTATTAATGAATATTTGGACTCTATTCCTTATAAACAAGAATGATATACCCTATGAGGTTTTATTTAAAAAGAATCATAATATCTATCTTTGTTTTACATTATCAAACATTTTTATTTTACATAACCTAGCAGTAGATTTTATATTATAGTGTGGTATGAATCATGTTAATAAATTTTTGTTTCTATTACCATTTCATAGATTTATTAATCCAACTTATAAATTCCATTATTTAAATATTCCTTATTAAAAAAATTTAATCATTATATGAGAAACTATATTTATTCACATATTTAAAAAATCATTTTAATCATGCATGTATACTAAAATATTATTTTTAGAAACATATGACACATAATGAAAATATGTTAAAACCATGTTAATTCCAGTTGGAATTATGAAGTGGTATTCCCCAATAGCCAATGTAGAAATTATTGATCATTTGGTTTCTCAATGATCTACTTCACATAAATAAAATATTCTAATATATACTTTATTTCATTATTTTAATACATATTTTGTGTAAACATGTTATATTTAATAACTAGATAGTAGAAATGGATAAATTACACATGACAACAATTTCACCTAATGATTCCACTTCCTTATTTTTCATGGAGAGGTTTTTGATCCAATGGCTCTACTAGCCACATGATGAATAGATAAAATCATGTTACCTTTATTATATGATGATTCTTCTCTTCATATAAGGATTATGTTAGTAAAATTTTAAGTTATAGTTTTTCTTAGACGTCTAATATTGGCCTTTCCATTTATTCAACATAAGTTCATATGGACTTTCACACTTCATATCATAGTCCAATTTTTGATGTAGGTTGATATGATTTGGAAAACTTCTATATGTTGTTCATACAAATATTTTCATCAAATCTAGAGAATCTATAATAGAGTGAATAAATAATGAGAAATATGTGAAACATTTATTCAATTCTAACCCTATAACTCTCAAAACACAGTGTTCCTAATAATATATATTTTTAAGGATCATGTATATGTTTTATATAAATTATGATCATTGATATCTCATACTATTACTATCTTTCTATATCTTGAAAAATTAAATGGATATTCTAGATCATTATATAATAATCCATATACTAATATGAATTTAAGAGTATATTTGATAATGATGAAGAAATTAAATAATTAACATTATCCACAAAACATAGGTGCTTATCATATAATGTCAAATTCCCATTACTCACCTCCATTGTAGGCCATACAAGAACTGGGTATTTTATTACATATTATTTTCTTCCATTTTGAAACACTACCAATAGGTTTCTAAACCATTATTGGATTTTACTTCTAGATAGTTGATGATATTTCACTTAAATCAATCATAAGGATAATGTAATTGATGAAAATATAATTATAACATAATTAACTGTTTGAATATCTATAAATCACATGGTGAAAATATATGTGATATTTTATAATCATATGTTAATTGTCTCACTAATTTATATGGTCTCAAAAACCTTAATAATTGGTCTGATAAATCCCTATTTTATAAAAATTCTTGAAGATGTATTCATTTTTATATTCTAATAATCTAGACAGAATCAATAAAAATAATAAAAAAATATATAGGTAGGAAGTTATACTAAATGAAAAACGTTATCTCTTTGAACCATTGAGTGGATTTCCCAAACCATAAATCATTACTCAGATTTTCTCAGTATATTACTCAATGATTTTAAATGAATTATAGATTCAATTATATCCAATACACATTTAGTTATTTCAACCCACTATTGTAGTTAACAATACACAATAATTAAATGTTCCCCTGTTAGAGGTCGAACAAACCCTTTTACTATAGATCTAGCATAATCTAGAAGACATAAATTTAAATGACTATGTTTTAATTTAACTGATTTTTTTTAATAATTCATTAAAATTTCATGTTTTATCATTTATTTTTATTTTATTATAATATGGATTTTACATATGTGATTAATAATATTTATATTGGAAATTTACTCATAAGATATTTATTTTAACTACATCTTTTATTATATGTCCATTAATTTTTTTGTTTATTTCCTGACAATCATAAATTAATCATGTATAAGATATAAATAAAATAAAAAACTATTTTATTTGATAGTGATCACATATAATTTATTATTTATTGAATTGGAAAAAATACTATCTTTTTAACCAGCGGGAAAAATTCTGGTGTTATTCTTCGCATGATCTATAACATTACACGACAACATCTATGTATCACTTAGGTAGATTTAATCTTGGTTTCATCTTGAACAACCTCAAAGTCAACTAATCTAGGAATTGAATTAATAAACCATCAAATTATCATTTCATTAAAAAAAAATTTTAACACACATGTTGGTTATTGTACGTGACATATTAGTTATGGAGAATTAAATTAAAAACCCATATCCACAGTAGTTCTACATAATAAATGAGAAATTATTTATCACATATCATTATATTCAATTTTATAAACAAAACTGCAAACTCGTGAAGGAAATTAAATTAAGTAAAATATTCATATAATAATGACTAGTCAAAGATCATGATTTTTCATACATAAAAATGTATTAGACATAAAAATAAATTTCTAGAATAAATTTCACTTAGTTATTCGATAAAAAAATTACCTTGAACTAGTCTAACTAATTATATTTTTAAGAAATTATTTCAATTTATCTTATTCTATCAAATTATACTAAAATTAACCCCTGAAGTGAATTTAAAAAAAAATAATTTTATTTTATTTAAAAAATAATAAAATAGTACACATCGGTGTACATGGAATCAACTCAATGGGTTCCTAACCGAATATCTTAGTATGGTTCTTTTTCTATATATTTAACTTTTAAAAAAGATTGTGAACATGAATTTTGTTGTATTTTTATGACATAAAATCCAAATTATTTTTTGTTACGAACTGAATCTAGTCACCTTGAAAATCAGCAACTGACCCGGTCCGTGGCAAGACGCAAAGGGAGTTTATGATCCCCATGTGTTGGAACAAGTTCCAAGGTATCATAAAATGTAGTTTTGGAATTATTTACCTGAATTTTAAACATAAAATGACAAACAAAACCAAGAAACCAAAACTGGATTTTTCAAACCATAACAACTTTTACTAAATTTCAAAACTAAATTAGACAATTTTAAACAATATATAATGTAACGCCCCGACCCCAGCTACCCAGAGTCGGTGCATTACTTCGTAACATTGGCATGATCACAAAAGATCAAGTCTCGAATGACCTATTAGTTTAGTAGCCTTGGAAACACTAGATAATTTCGTAAACGTTACATTACATCATAAAGTGAAAAACTACAATAACAAAGTCTCCATAGTCCACTCTCATATCCTCTTCTGACAATCCCTGCAGGTCATTCATAAAATACTTCTTCACATCCGGGAAAATATTAAAACATTGAAAGGGGTGAGCTCAGATGCTCAGTAAGGATAACAATATTGCGGAAGCCTTCATAAATAAACATAAACATTTAAGTCAATGTATAACTAAAACAAAAGCCTTTTAAACTTGAACATAAACATAATATGGAAAAAGTAATATGAGATAATGCCATTTACTTCTTCACATGGATATTCTACTGGTCGAATAATCACATGAAATATCATTAACCACTTTCATAATGAGGGAATGTATAATTCCAGACATTCTGAAACATTTTGTCAAGGCCTCGGCTAAGGCGTCTAAAATGATTAAGGCCTCGGCCAAAACCATAAAACAAATTGGGAAAGGGCCTCAACCAATTCCACGTCTAGTTGTCTCATGAGACCTACCGATGCATCGAGGAGCTATAGAGGGCTCCACCCGTCACTTATTAAGTCCAATACATTCCTCATATGAATAGGTTCAAACATATCATAAACCATAACATAATCGTATCACATAAAACATGCATAAAGGAAAGATAACATTTCCACATTTCAATCACAAGATATCAATACAACACATTGATATAATAAAAACTCTTTCAAAACCATTTTCAATACCAAAATAAAAGAATGTTAAAACTTTGTATTTATTTTTCATTAAAAAAAGATGGCTTGTAGAGGAAGCCGAAACTCAAATAATGGTCATGGCGGCGGAGAATTCGTTATCACCGCATAAGTATGGAAAGAAAAACATTCCCTTTTGTCTTTTAGAAAAACACTTAGTATAAAAAATATTCCTTTTGAATAAACGTAAAAGTCAAAGGGGTTTATACACCGTATAAAAGAAAGTTGTGTATAAAACCAAATATGCCTCAATGAAAGGTGATTGAGACGAAGTCCTTAAAAAGATCATTTTTTTAAATAAATTAAATATATAATGTGTATTCACTATAAGTACACATAAATAAAGTACAAATACATGATAGGACATAATAATGTCATGACATAATTTGAAAGTAGGAGATTAACCCAAAGAATGGAAGTTGGGTTAAGAAATTCCCTTACCTCGTGTCTGACTTCACTCAACCGTTATTTAACCTCCTGAATAATAAACTAGAGTTAATATATACCTTATTAAGAACCATTTTCAATTTCATTATCCTTATTATATCATTTATTACGATGATATGAACATTATGTAATTATTTAAGTTAATAACGGTCGTTTTGTCGATCTTTGGTACTTGAGTCAACAATAAACTTCTTATAATTACAAGTTGTTTATGTGGTAGAATATCCATTATCTCCAGAGTTATTTTCATGATTTATATGTCATATATATCTTATATATCCAGTATATACATTCATTTATAATATTAAGTAACATTTAGAGGTAAGAAATGAAATGCACCGTTCATGGAGATGGTAAGCCGTACGTACGCATGAACGCTACATTCATTTCAATTTCATATTTAATGGAATGAAATCATAATGATATAAATGTATATTATAATTCCAGTATAACATAGTGTATAATACCATTTACTCCTTCCTTTATACATCCCACATATGGCATTAACGATTCAAATCACTTTGAGGGGGCGGTAGTCCGCACTTCCTAAAATGAAATTATCGTGTTTTACCCATAATGGAAATCATAAAGTATGCCATAAATGAGAAATAAAGAATCATAAGTAAAACATAAAAATATTATATATCATATATAAAAATAGTGACATCTTAATGGCCACCGTTGAAGGTGTTATATGAGTGTTGAACAATCATCGTTTCGTGAGGCAGAAATTCGCCATCCACAGAAACTGTATGTTCTTTAACAATTAGATGTAGGTGTATGTATGTGTAGCTCGAATGCTTATTATAACAACATCCTAGTATATTTAGGATACTGGTGTTGTTACAAAAGAAATTAATAAAAAGAGTTTATGGGGTTGGAGAAGAAAAATAAAACAAAACAACATTAGAGAAGACATTACCTCAAAATCGGGTAACTCTTTTTGATTTGAGCCAAAGGCTTCCTTGGGAAGAGTTCTGCCCAAAGTGAGGCTTCTAGGAGTAAGGGAGGGAAGTTGGGAGAGTATTTGGGCAGAGTTTTTCCGAGCCAAATGGCTTGAATGTGTGAATAAGGTGGGAGAGGTGGGGGCCTTTTATAAGTGGAGAGGAGGGTCTCTTTTGGAACGATTGAAATGTTACATTATTATACAATTCTTTTCGGATTCTAAAGGTCCCACACTTATATAATTCGTGGATAAGGTGATAAGGGTTCTAAATATACCCATCCAATAGTCTTTGGACAAGTTTAAGCCTTGGAATTTACATTATCTTCTCATTTTATTTAAATCGTTAAATTATGAGGTCATCGCTGCATAATCATGATGTCATAAATAATTTAATTTATTTAATGTCTAAAAATTATAAAAAAAAGACTATGATGTAGGAAATCCTTTTAGCTTTCCAATGAATATTTATAATCAAAAATATGACTTGTATAACCCCATGTAAAAATTGTTTTAATAAAACATTTCATGTTTGTGTAATTTTTTACTTTAACATTAAATAAAAGGTATTTATGTCATTTTCCAACTAAAGTGGCTCCATGGGGTCCCCAAGTTGACCCATGGATTGTATTGGTCGTCCATGACTCGTCCAATAGGAGTAGGACAAGTGTCAAGCTCATATCATATTATTAAAACATTATTTTTACCTTAAACTACACTAATTACCTCTAATCGCGATTAAGAACATAAAAGTTACTATTCACCAAAAAATTATTTTAATCTCATTGAACAACATTTTACTTCTTAATGACAACCATGTATGTCGGATTTTTGAAAATAAAATCATAGAAGTGGTAATATTTCATTTAAACGAAAAATCAGTTATTTAACTACCACTTAGTGGTTTCACTATTCATAAAAAATTGAAGTTTTTCAGAACAATGCCAAAATTTCACCCTAAGCTATAATTGATATTCCGAATTCAAAAATTATGTCTATTTTACAAAATTACAAACATATATGTTGAATTAATTAATTTTATAATTAATTCCCGCCGTTACAACAAATAGTGTGTTTTTAAGAAACAATTTATATCAAAAGATTGGCAATTGTTTATGTCGAATTTCAATGATAAATTAATTCTAATGACCACCATTGGATAAAATGGTAAAAATATATTATAATTATAATTTAAAACCACTCAATAGTATAATTTATCACTAAAAATTATTTTTATTAAAAAAGTTTTTTTTAAATATTTTTCACTATTCATAAAAATTAAAAGTTCTCAGAAAAATACCAAAAATTCAACATAGGATAATTTCGATATTCCGAATCCAAAAATGAAGTCCATTTTGATAAATAAAATTTATAAAATTTCAAAAAGTAGGTATTACTATTGACAACGGCTAGTTTAATTCGTTGTGGTGTGTGTTAGAGTTCGAGGTTGCGTACAACACAGGCTATTGCATTATTCGAAGGGAAACGTACCGTGGATGATTGGGGTGTTACATTCTCCCCTCCTTCAATAAATTGTGTCCTCGCATTTTGAAAATTTTTCTTTGTAAATAAATGATTGAAAAGAGAAAATACCTTTGTGGAAAACCCACATCGAAAATAAGATTAATAAAATTTATCCTTAATAAGAGGGAAAGGGAAATGAAAAAGTCACCACCCAATTATGATCTCGATTAAGAGAACATTGGTGGCAATTAAAGACATATAATTGGAGGGAAAATTTAAATATTTGTAGGGAGTGATTGAGGTCATCAATTACAATCAACTGTCAAATTGAGGGCCTCATAGCCTTCAATCTATGTTGATTTAAAATATCATCAGTTCAACAAGACATAAGGTATTAGGATAACACATTTTTTGTTTTAATATCTCTTTACTTAAGTTTAAGAATTAATTTATTCATTGAATAAGAGATAGATACATATATTTATTCTTGACACGTAGAGTTTCAACCTTCAACTAATTTCTACCACAAATGCATTTTTCACTCAAAAAGATAATAAAACTCAAAAATATTATACTTATCCTAATTTTATAAGGTTCCAAATGTTAACACATACCATTTAGATTAGTAAAATTATTTTGTAATAACCAGGGAATTCCTGTAGGCTAGTGGTAGGAAATAAAGGCCTGTCACACTATGGTTGTGGGTTCGATTCCTGCAGCTTTTTCTGACGTGACGGGTTATGCCCCACCCTACAGGTTGTCCTTTTCCTAAAACTATAGTATTATAATATTTCAAAAATAATCTTCAGAAATGATTTAACCTTAAACAATACTATCCATGGTTCAACTTAATCCATTACAACCTTAATAGTTATCCAAAATACCTCCGTCCAGACTTTCTCTAAAAGGTCTCTAAATTCCAAAATCAATTGTAACATCAGATTCCCCAAACAAAGAAAAGTTTCTCTTATTGTCACATACTAAAAATATGATTACCATAATCATATTAAAACCTTAATTAAAACAACATGTACTGCAGTACAATCCTTATATATATATCACTTTATTCTAATAACTAGAATATAATCCATGAGTCTAAAAGCACCAATACATTAATTACTCCACTTAAACTGTAGTAACAACATAAGATTGTCCTTGATCCCTTGGCCTTTTCTGAGGTAAGTTTCCCTGACGATTAGGACATTCATTTGCATAATGCCCCATTTCTCTACAATTGTAGAATTCATCTTTGATATCCTCTTTCTTCCCCTTTCAATCACGAGCCCGGTGACCTTTTTCTCCACATTTATAACAAACTCCCATTCCTTTTAGGCAAGTACCAGGGTGATTCTTCCCACAATTATCACATAAGGGAAAATCCTTCTTTCCATTTTTCCCTTTATTTGTCTCTTGTTCCACCGTTCTCTTCTTCTCTTTCTTTACTTTGTTGTCATAAGACTTAGAGAATTCCTTTTCTGTCATGATAGAACACGAGAAAATATCTTCGTATGTTGAGAACGATTGTGATACTAAAGATCGACGTAGAAATGGATTTAACCCATCAAAGAAACGATCAATCTTACTTCTTTGGTTACGTATATAATCTGCAGCATGCCTCGCTAACCTTGTAAAGTTGGCCTCATACTTTGCGACATTCTCATCCTCCTTTTGTCTCAGACACAAAAATTGCTTTTCTATATCTGCTCGATGGTCACGAGGATAGTATTTTTCTAAGAAAATCTCTTTGAACTCCCTCCATTCCATATTCGATACGTCATCATCTTCCTTTGTGTTTTGAATCAGCGACCACCACTGATCGGCATCTCCAGTGAGGCGGTAAACTGCCATGACAACCTTCTCACTTTCACTACCCCCCAAGGCATGGAATATTTTCTCTATGGAGTTTATCCATTTCTCAGCTACTAATGGATTTATACCCCCATTAAATGTTGGCGGTTGTTGCCTCATGAAGCGGTCTAACATTGATCCTCCATGTTGTGGATCAGGGTGATCCATACAAGTAAGGTTATTATTCATAACTTGAGTGAGTTGTCCCAGTATGGTAATAAGTTGATCAGCACCAGTTGTATCTCCAGATCCACAATAATTATCTTGAGCAGGATGGAAATCCCTACACGGAGTGCGTGCATTGATACAGTTTCCATTCCTTCCACTAGGCTCCATTTCTATACAATGGCATAAACTAGATTAGTATATGAATCAAAATACATAATTCCATACTTATAAAATACTTAACATAAAATGAACTATTTATGGATATAATCCATAATAATAAAAAGGTTTTATTTGAGGAAGTATATACTCATAACCGTTCATAGTGGTTTGTAATGAAAATGAGAATTATCCTAAGCATATCCCCCGGGAGTGTCGTAACCAAGAGTGCAGCAAGGCCCGTTGTCGTGCACCAGTTCCTGTTCGAGTCTTGCTCAAGGCGGTGTTTTCAGGTTTTACCCCTAGGTACATCTGTGCCAGAGCCGCCTCTACCTACTCGTATCCAGATAGGGATGTATTGCTCAGAAAACTCACAAAATCTCTACAATAACAAAATTCTAGGAAGTTCTTCTATACTAATCCTCAAAGTCTATCATTGGGCTATGTGCTCTAATCAGATTTTATCTAAATCTAGCTTCCAAGGTTAGTACTAAACTGCCTCTGATACCAACTGTAATGCCCCGACCCCAGCTACCCAGAGTCGGTGCATTACTTCGTAACATTGGCATGATCACAAAAGATCAAGTCTCGAAAGACCGATTAGTTTAGTAGCCTTGGAAACACTAGATACATTCGTAAATGTTACAATACATCAAAAAGTGAAAAACTAATATAACAAAGTCTCCATAGTCCACTCTCATATCCTCTTCTGAAAATCCCTACAGGTCATTCATAAAATACATCTTCACATCCTGGAAAATATTAAAACAGTGAAAGGGGTGAGCTCAGATGCTCAGTAAGGATAACAATATTGCGGAAGACTTCATAAATAAACATAAACATTTAAGGCAATGTATAACTAAAACAAAAGCCTTTTAAACTTGAACATAAACATAATATGGCAAAATTAAAATGAGATAATGCCATTTACTTCTTCACATGGATATTCTACTGGTCGAATAATCACATGAAATATCATTAACCACTTTCATAATGAGGGAATGTATAATTCCAGACATTCTGAAACATTTTGTCAAGGCCTCGGCCAATACGTCTAAAATGATTAAGGCCTCGTCCAAAACCGTAAAACAAATTGGGAAAGGGCCTCGGCCAATTCCACGTCTAGTTGTCTCATGAGACCTACAGATGCATCGAGGAGCTATAGCGGGCTCCACCCGTCACTTATTAAGTCCAATACATTCCTCATATGAATAGGTTTAAACATATCATAAACCATAACATAATTGTATCACATAAAACATGCATAAAGGAAACATAAAATTTCCACATTTCAATCACAAGATATCAATACAACACATTGATATAATAAAAACTCTTTCAAAACCATTTTCAATACCAAAACAAAAGAAAGTTAAAACTTTGTATTTATTTTTCATTAAAAAAATGATGGCTTGTAGAGGAAGCCGAAACTCAAATAATGGTCACGGCGGGGGAGAAGTCATTTTCGCTGCATAAGTACGGAAATAAAAACATTCCCTTTTAACATTTAGAAAAACACTTCGTATAAAAAATATTCCTTTTGAATAAACGTAAAAGTCAAAGGGGTTTATACACCGTATAAAAGAAAGTTGTGTATAAAACCAAATATGCCTCAATGAAAGGGGATTGAGATGAAGTCCTTAAAAAGATCAATTTTTTTAAATAAAGTACATCTATAATGTGTATTCACTATAAGTACACAAAAATAAATTACAAATACATGATAGGACATAATAATATCCTGACATAATTTGAAAGTAGGAGATTAACCCAAAGAATGGAAGTTGGGTTAAGAAATTCCCTTACCTCGTGTCTGACATGACTCAACCGTTCTTTAACATCCTGAATAATAAACTAGAGTAAATATATACCTTATTATGAACCATTTTCAATTTAATTATCCTTATTATATCACTTATTACAATGATATTAACATTATGTAATTATTTAAGTTAATAACGGTTGTTTTGTCGATCTTTGATACTTGAGTCAACAATAAACTTCTTATAATTACAAGTTGTTTATGTGGTAGAATATCCATTATCTCCAGAATTATATTCATGATTTAGATGTCATATATATCTTATATATCCAGTATATACATTCATTTATAATATTACGTAACATTTAGAGGTAAGGAATGAAATGCACTGTTCATGGAGACGGTAAGCCGTACGTACGCATGAACGCTACTTTCATTTCAATTTCATATTTAATGGAACAAAATAATAATGATATAAACGTATAATATAAATCCAGTATAACATAGTGTATAATACCAGTTACTCCATCCTTTATACATCCCACATATGGCATTAACGATTCAAATCACTTTGAGGGGGCGGTAGTCCGCACTTCCTAAAATGAAATTATCGCGTTTTACCCATAATGGAAATCATAAAGTATGCCATAAATGAAAAATACAGAAGCATAAGTAAAATATAAACATATTATATATCATATATAAAAATATTGACATCTTAATGGCCACCTTTGAATGTGTTATATGAGTGTTGAATAATCATCGTTTCGTGAGGCAGAAATTCGCCATCCACAAAAACTGTATGTTCTTTAACCATTAGATGTAGGTGTGTGTAAGTGTAGCTCGAATACTTCTTATACCAACATCCTAGTATATTTAGTATACTGATGTTGTTACAAAAGAAATTAATAAAAATAGTTTACGGGGTTGGAGAAAAAAATAAAACAAAACAACATTAGAGAAGACATTACCTCAAAATCGGGTAACTCTTTTTGATTTGAGCCAAAGGCTTCCATGGGAAGAGTTCAGCCCAAAGTGAGGCTTCTAGGAGTAAGGGAGGGAAGTTGGGAGAGTATTTGGGCAGAGTCTGGCCGATCCAAATGGCTTGAATGTGTGAATAAGGTGGGAGAGGTTGGGGCCTTTTATAAATGGAGAGGAGGGGCTCTTTTGGAAAGATTGAAATGTTACATTATTATGCAATGATTTTCGGATTCTAAAGGTCCCACACTTATATAATTCGTGGATAAGGTGATAAGGGTTCTAAATCTACCCATCCAATAGTCTTTGGACAAGTGTATGCCCTGGATTTGACATTATCTTCTCATTTTATTTAAATCGTTAAATAATGAGGTCATCGCTGCAACATCATGATGTAATAAATAATTTAATTTATTTAATGTCTAAAAATTATAAAAAAAATTCTATGATATAGGTAATCTTTTTAGATTTCCAATGACTATTTATAATAAAACATATGACTTGTATAACCATATGTAAAAATTGTTTTAGTAAAACATTTCATGTTTGTGTCATTTTTTACTTTAACATTAAATAAAAGGTATTTATGTCATTTTCCAACTAAAATGGCTCCATGGGGTCCCCAAGTTGACCCATGGATTTTCTTGGTAGCCAATGACTCTTAGAATAGTATTAGGACAAGTTTCAAGCTCATATCATATTATTAAAACATTATTTTTACCTTAAACTACACTAATTACCTCTAATCGCGATTAAGAACTTAAAAGTTACTATTCACCAAAAAATTATTTTAATCTCATTGAACCACATTTTACTTCTTAATGACAACCATGTATGTCGGATTTTTTAAAATCAAATCACAGAAGTGGTAATATTTCATTTAAATGAAAAATTAGTTATTTAACTACCACTTAGTGGTTTCACTATTCATCAAAAATTGATGTTTTTCAGAACAATGCCAAAATTTCACCCTAAGCTATAATTGATATTCCGAATTCAAAAATGATGTCTATTTTACAAAATTCCAAACATATAAGTTGAATTAATTAATTTTATAATTAATTCCCGCTGTTACAACAAATAGAGTGTTTTTAAGAAACAATTTATATCAAAAGATTGGCAATTGTTTATGTCCAATTTCAATGTTAAATTAATTCTAATGACCACCATTGGATAAAATGGTAAAAATATATTCTAATTATACTTTATAACCACTAAATAGTATAATTTATCACTATAAATTATTTTGATTAAAAAGTTGTTTTTAAGTATTTTTCACTATTCATAAAAAATAGAAGTTCTCAGAAAAATACCAAAAATTCAACATAGGCTAATTTTGATATTCTGAATCCAAAAATGAAGTACATTTTGATAAATAAAATTTATAAAATTTCAAAAAGTAGGTATTACTATTCACAATGGCTAGTTTAATTCGTTGTGGTGTGTGTTAGAGTTCGAGGTTGCGTACAACACACGCTATTGCATTATTCGAAGGGAAACATACCGTGGAAGCTTGGGGTGTTACATATAAAGACCATTACAAAGGTAAAAACCATGAAAATATAGCCCAATAACATCCACAAGGAAAGAGGATCCTCCCTCAAGATATCTCCACAACACTGCATCATGATGGATCACTAAAAACCAAAACCAATGACATTAAACCTGTATCCAAACCTATGACAAAAAATAATAAATCCTACTTACACGTAATGAGGTAAGTAGGGTGTGAGAAAAATCCCAGTAGGATACCACCACAATGAGATTCCAAGTGATAAACATTGAAAAACTTAAAGCATGCAAGTTTTCAAAAACGTGAAAAGATAGTTACTATTTCTAAAAGATGCAACCTTGAATAAAAACATTTCTCAAGTGGTCTATTTTAAAGTGTTAACACTTTTAAAATAAAATGCAAAGCTACTTAATATTCTAGACTAATATACCAGATGCTGACGGTAAGTATAATGTAACTAATGAGCACATGGAATAGGAAATAACCCCTTGGCACTAGCTAGGTGTTGGTCCTAGGTACCTCGTATCTCAGTGAGACTAACCATCACAAATATCCATTCACATGCACAAGCCACTAGTATGGAACATACCCCTAAACTATTGGTCCCCAATCATCATCATCATAGTTTAGTTGTATTTTTTAGTATCAATCTTGCTAAGTGAAACTGAGGCCAAACCCAAAGGATTCACTAGAATATTAGTACTTGCCCACCCACCTAGATACCCAAGATTTCCCCTTGTGCTCAAACAAGTTCAACAAGTCCTGAAATATACTTTTAATATGAAAATATTATTTCCACATCACAAATTCACAAAACAGACCATATGTATACCACAGAATTAACCGGAGTCCATTTTTCATTCAAAATGATTTAGAAATCTAACTGACACCAAAATAGCCCACAACACATTTTGAATTTCTTCAAAACCTCCACAAAACCATTAAACAATTTTATAAAATAATTATAAGATATTTAAACTCATATAATATCCCACACACATGGCACATAACACTCCATTCAAAATCAAAACATTATTTTTTTCGCATTTCACTCACACAAAACAGTCCACATCACATTGACTTATCTTTCACACCTAAATATCTCCTTCAATAAATTTAATAAAATACTTCCAAGATGATAAATATCACATAACATACATTTATCAAATGAATTGGACCTTTTATAAATATACTCCTACCAAAAAAGTTTTCTAATATATTTTCACCTCTTACACAACTCAATAAACCATTCAGAACATTCATAAAACAATTATAATGAGTATACCCAAGCTTTTCACATAAAACACATTTAAAAAACAAGTTTTGAAGCCAAAATCACATCAATAGCCTACCAAAAAAAGAATTGGTTGCAGAATCAACATGTAATAATCCACTTTCAAATGTTTTATAATCACCTTGAACAATATCACAAAAGATACCCATGAGAACACACAAATCCAAAAACCACTTTCACAGAGTATAACAAGATTACACACATAAAACCCATTCGAAGAACCCATTTTCTTGGCCCACATGAACCTATATCATTACCCAACCAAAATTGGAAAACCCTTTCAACAACTAATAAATCAATTCCAAAATTTTCAAAACTACCAAATGAGATAGAACATGAAATAAATTTAAAAAATACACACTTCAAACATAAATTTTACTTTTATAAAAAATGGTTTACTATTGCTACCAAAAAATGGTTTTTTAATAATTAATAAAATATAAGCAACATGAAAAATTATTTAATCAAGAAAATTAACTCATCATTAAATGGTTACCCATGGAATCACCTAATTAAATTGTCGAATCCCTCAAAACATGTTATGAAATATCAACCGCACAACCCCAGCACCACAAGGATGCAAAATCCATCCCTATACCACAAATTTTCACGAAAAAAGTCCTCATAAAACCCTATTTATGAACCCAAGGTTCTGGAAACATTTGAACATCAATAACGGTTGATGAAACCCTATGGAAATGAAATAAGAGGAAGGGAGGAACACTTACCTTGAAAAATCATGATGCAATTACCCCGAATTAACAAAATGTTGAATCTGAAAGAAAAAAACCGATAGTGAGGCTCGAATGATGAGGAGGAGGTCATGTGGGGACTAAAATTGGGGGAAAAGAGTTAATATTTAAGGAGATATGAATTAATGAATTTACCTCTTCAAATATGGGCGATTTGATAAATTCATAGAAGAATCCCCCTTCTTTGGGGTACAAATGATCTCCAAAAACTCAAAACCGATAATGGGGGTTATCCATGGGATAGTGGCTTCGCGACGGTGGTTGAATTATCGAAACAAAATATAAAATTATGGAGAAAATAAATAATTAATAGTTATTTTTAATGCTGGAGATGGGCCTTCGGGCTGGCCCAATCTATTAAATAAAAACAATAATACACCATGATTAAGGATTTCTAAATGCTCCAAATTAATTTGGTGGTATTATTACGTCAGGGGAGTCAAATTAGTAATTGGAATGGAATTTTTTTGGAAAAATTATGTATTTATAAAGGAAACAAAAATAAATTTTAAATCAGGAATTGGGCTGACAGTTTGGCCGAAATCATGAAAACTCACCCATTTCTCAAAAAATTGCTGGGAAACCCACAAAACAAAGTAATAATGGATATTAAATTTAAAATAAAATAAAAATAATTTATTTATTTGAAAATTCTTCCCACCATGAAAACAATCCACCTTAGAATGTCCCAATAATGCCAATGTAATAAACAAACACATCTGTGAAACCAAGTGGTACTCCTTTTCTATGTATCACCCCCAAATTCCAAAACACCTACAGTGATCAATTAAGAAAGGAATACCTCACAACCAAAACATACAACACTTTCCTGAAACAATCAAGCACATTCAATCTCTTTCCCAAAAGGATAAATCCTCAAACTCTATCTGAACAAGGCTCAAGAAATTTTCCAAAACAACAACCACATCGAACAATGTTACACCTATCATGATATAACAAAACCGTTGGGCACTCTCCAATACCAATATTTAACCAAGTAAGATGTTGGTAGTTATATATCTCCAAATGAGACTACCCACTTCCAATCCAAGACTAAGGACAAAACTGGGTTACTAATATGGGGAGACACAAATGGGCTCCCCACTACAAGAGACAACATAATATTTTTTTTCTAAGACAGAATTAGGAAACTAACATGGGGAGGCCCGAATGGACTATTTGGTACAAGGGGTATGATTCCATTAGAAATTACCAAAAGAACATACATGATACCCATGGGGGGTCTCCCCAATATAAGAACCAACCATCTTAACCGACCAGCATGGTCCGACACAGAAGGACCCCAAAACAAAAAGAGTTGGGATGACCACATGGATAGTCTGCACAGTTTGGGAAATTTGGTGCTAACAATGTGGATCCTTATATTTTCATGTTTTTCTAGGGCACAGTTACAATTCACCATGTTTAAACCTTGTGATAAACCTGTCTAGACAAATTTTAAACCTTTCTCCAAAAACACAAATAAAACCTAAGTGGAAATAAATGACATTGGGCGATAAACATGGGCACACGTCCCCCCATCTGTTTCTATAAAACAATAACAACAGAAGCAAGAAAAAAACACCAGAGGTTTAAAATCTTCCCATCATTAATATAGAAGTTTGGACATGTAAAAATGTTTAAATGACCATAGGATTTTTTCATGACTACACGCTAGCTTCTCTCCGAGACCTATGGACAGAGCTCAAAAGATTCAAGCATCTTTGGCCTCACAATTAGGATTTGGAAACCCCTATATGAAACTTCTTCTTTTGGTGCCACAAACAACTGCACCGCATACGCTGATGGGTTCAACATGAGATAACATACCCCAAAACCCGCATTACCAAAACCTATAAATTCAATGATACAAGGGATTATAATATGCACATTCATCAGACCTTGTATCATCATTTGACAAACAATAGAAGGGGATGAAACATATAAAAAACCTTCCTATATGATAAAGGATTTTAATTTTCATCCAAAGGGATATGTACTCCCAACATAAAAGGGACCCATAGAGGATTGTATAACCTTCACATTAATAGTCAAATTAGAACATGATATCACAAGGTGTCACCATACATGACTATTGTTATTGATAGAAAAAATACATGTAAAGGGTCCTTATGATAAGTCCCCAAACAACATAAATTCCCAAAATGTGTCCATAATGGCCTCTCATGACCATATTTCCAACACTAGCAGATTAACATGATCTCATACTTCAATGAGACTATGAAGGACCCAGAGGCTCTCTTAGACTCCATCCAGACAATCACCCACAATAACAACCCCAGAACACTTCCACCCTCGACAAATCAAGAAACATAAGAATATAATGTCTCTTTCAACCTTCCCCAATCAATCTACCTATACAAGAGGCTCTAAAAATCAAACAAATGAATGGGTGTATAATAAATCAACAAATATCGATAAATGTTCCTTATATTGATCAACTGGAGGATTTTACAACAGTGAAACAATCAGGGTTTTTCATTGGTTGTGCACTAACCCTTAATGGGGCGTACCTTACCCAACAAGGTTACCGAAGGACACAACCAAGATTTTCCATTGGAAAAATGTGACACAATCAGATCCAAACACATGAAGGGAACTGTCATAATGGTAGCCCAAAACATTTCTTAGAAGATACCACTAACCACCCTTTCGACCCATCATACCGAACGAACACTTACCCAAAACACTGTTCATACATGAGGGGTTCTTGGACTCAAAACATCCCACAACATCAAAATTTTCAAAAACACCTAATACAAACCATCCTAAACCAGTCATCAAGGCTTCATGTTACCCTTTAAAATAATTTTTTTAAAAAAATTTAAAAATTCAGTGGTTAGCATACCCACCAATGGTACCCCATGGGCCACACACATGCATGTTTCTATGCCACACTAGACACCCTCCTCATATCTATCTTGGAACACATCCAGTCATGCCGTTATCCATTCATCATCCCATATAAACTCATTCATGTGGTCGCTCATGAAAATACCAATTGTTAAAACAAAAATTATTTCCACTTCTCAAAACCAAAATATTCAACCAATACATACTTTTTCTCAAGACCTCTAACCACGAAATCAAACCCAAATTACATCTTAACAATATTCTCAGAAATGAAAAATCATTTAAATGAAACTCATTTTTAATTCATACACATAAATTTAAAAACATATAATCCCTTTAAAACTCCTTTCTTTAGTTTTGAAATCTGGGATCATTGGTTTTAAAGTGACTTGGATTTAAGAAGTATAATGTTTTTATGAAATGATTATCTAATAAAGAGGTAATGGTTTTATTTTTGAAAATAGAGATCTGAATTTTCATAATTGTATTGGAATGAAAATTTTCACCAACCAAATCTGGTCAACTTCAAAACCGGCACCCGACCCGGTTCGTGGAAAGACCATAAGGGCGTTCCTGATCCTAACAGGCTGTAACAAGTGTCTAGGAGTCATAAAATAATATTTGGGAACGATTTAACTTAATTTTTAAACATAAAATGACTAACGAAACCAAGAATCCAAAACTAGATTTTTCAAACCAAAACATCCTTTACGAAAATTCAGAACTGAATTACATAATCTTAAACAATGTATAATGACCATTACAGAGGTAAAAAACCCAGAAAAGACAGCCCAAGAACATCCACAAGGAAAGAGGAACCTCTCTCAAGCCATCTGCACAACATTGCATCACGATGGACCACTAAAATCCCAAACCAATGACATTAAACATGTACCCAAACCTATGACACAAAATAAGAAAGACTACTTGAACACAATGGTGTAAGTTGGGTGTGAGCCAAAGCCCAGTAAGATACCACCACAAAGAGATTCCATGTGATAAACTTTTACAAACGAAATTATTGCAGGTTTTCAAATACATGAAAAGATAGTTACAATTTCTAAAAGATGCAACATTGAATTAAAATAGTTTTCAAGTGGGATAATTTAAAGAGTTGAAACTTTAGAAATAAACACCAATTCCACTTAATTTTCCTGCCAAATGTACCATATGCTGATGGTATATATATTGTAACAAATGATCACATGAAATAGGAAATATCCTCTAGGCAATAGCTACATGTAAGTCCCAGGTACGTCGTATCTTGGTGAGAGTAACTATAAAAAATATCCATTCCCATGAACGATCAACTATTATAGAACATACCCATAACCTAGTGGTCCCCAATCATCATCATCATAGTTTAGTTATAGTTGTATGTGTCAATCTTTCTATGTGAAACTGAGGCCAAATCCCAAGGATTCACTATCATACTAGTACTCATCCCCCCACCTAGATACCCAGTTATTACCCTTGTGCTCAAACAAGTTCAAAAAGTCATGAAATATATATTGAACTTGAAATTTTTATTTCCACATCACAAATTTACTAAACATACCATATGTATACCACACAAGTCACAAAAGTAATATTTCATTCAAAATGATTTGAAATATGACTCGCATCAAAATAGCCCACAACACATTTCACATTTCGTCAACACTTGTACAAAACCATTAAAAAAATTTATAAAATAATTATAAGAAATTTCAACTCATATAACTTCCCACACACATGGAACATAAAACTCCCTTCATTAACAAGAATTCATTTTTTCACATCACAGTCACACAAAATAGTCCACATCACATTCACATATATTTCACACCCTAATACCTCCTTAAAACATTTTAATAAAATATTTCCAAGATGATACATTTCAGATAACAACATTTTCACAAATTAAAAGGACCTTTTAAAAATATACTCCTACCAAAACTGTTTTCTAATATAGTTTCACCTCTTACACAACTAAATAAACCATTCAAATCATTATTAAAACAATTATAAGGAGTATACCCAAGAATTACATATAAAACCCATTTCAAAAACCTCTTTATAATCCAAAAGCACACCAATACCATAAAAAAACATAATTGGAATCCCAATCAACATATAATAATCCACTTTCAAATGTTATATAATCACATTGAACAATATCACAAAAGATACCGATGAGAATGCAGAAATCCATAAACCACTATCAAGGAGTATAACAATGTTACATAATAAAACCCATTCAAATACCCCATTAATTAGGCCCACATGACCCTATAACCTAACCCAACCAAAATTGGTATACCCTACCAACAACAAATAAATCACTTCCTAATTTTACAAAACTGCCACAATAGATAACACATGAAATACATTTGAAGAATACACACTTCAAAGAAAAAAGTTACATTAATACCAAATGCTTTACTATTCCTACCAAAAATAGATTTATCATAATGTAAAGATTATAATGAAAATGAAAAATTATTTAATCCAGAAAACTAACTCATCATTAAATTTTTATCCACAGAATCACCTACAGAAATTGTCGAATATCTCAAAACATGGTGTGAAATATCAACCGCACCACCCCGGAACCTCAACGATGATAAATCCATCACTAGACAACAAATATTCAACAAAAAGACTCATGGATAAACCCTAGGTACTAACCCTAGGTTCTAGTCAATTTGGAACATAACAGAGGAGCGATGAAACCCTAAGAAAATGGAAGAAGTGGACGGTAAGAACACTTACCTTTGAAAATATTGAAGCAATTACACTGAATAAAAAAAATTTTGAATCTCAAATCAACAAAACCTGATATTAAGGATCAACTGATGAGTATTAGGTCATTTGGAGACTAAATTGGGTGTAAAATGATAAATATATGAGGAGATATAAAATAATGAATTTACCTCTTCAAATTTGGGTGACTTGATAAATTCAGGGAAGAATCGCCCGCCTTCGGGGTACAAATGAGCTCCCAAAATGAGAAACCAATAATGGGGGTGATACTCATGATTGTGGCCTTGATAAGGAGGTGGAATTAAAGGATAAAATTATAAAATTAAGAATATATTAAATAATTAAAAATTATTTTTAATCCAGGAAATGGGCCTTTGGGATGGCCCATTCCATTAAATAAAAACCGAACTACACAATGATTAACGATTTCAAAATGGTCCAAATTAATAGGGTGGTGTTATTAGGTCATGTAAGGACAAGTATGAATAGGAATCTAAAAAATGTTTAAAAATGAATGATTGTAATGGAAAAAATTAATTTTTAAATCTGTTATTGGGATCACGGATTGGCCTAAATCATGAAAACTCACCCATTTCTCCAAAAGTGTCTAAGAAACCCCCAAAAAATAGTAATAATTTACCTTTAATTAAAAATAACTATAAAATAAGTTATTTATGTGTCATTTAGATATGGAACACATGAAAATTATATTCCATTTAAATTTTAATCCACTAAGACTTTAGTATTAAATGACCATACCTTATTAATTGTTTTAAATGTTATAAGGATTTCATTAATAATTTAATACAATATATAAACTAACTACACTAATTTATTATCAATATAATGACTTGAAAAAATTATGATCGATGAGTTATAATGGAAAAATTAATTATATTTAATGTTTTCTTATAGATTTGAAAAATAAATTCCATATACTGGTTATCAAAATGGAATGTACAACACTTCATTGGATATCTACAGTACATATATAGGGACTCAAAATATATTATATGAATATATTTATGAATTAAATGACATTTATAAATTATATAATGTCATAAATTTATGTTAAATGTCTACAACATGTTTGGATCATGTATTAAATTAACCCAATTTATTAGTTATATTTCACATGTTAGCCTAGTTTTCTAAAAAAAATCACATTTACTACACATTGTCAATGAAATCTAAATTGAATGTAGTTTGGAAAATTCTTGTGCAACTCTAGTTAGTCAACACATGGTATATTTTATATATGTCACATGTATTAATTAAATAAATACTCAATGTCCACAAGGGATTCCCAGTGAAACGGTAAAGGGTAGACAATATGTGATAAAGTGGCACACACCATGTAATATACTATTATCCATTTAGATTTTTTTGAACTTCATTATTGGTTTTTTTGATGAGTAATTCCTTATATATTAATTGTAATTGGTTATGTGGGTTAGAAAAGAATAATTGGAAGAATATATTTTATGATAGATCTATAATGAAATAAAACATGAAAAGAAATTTTATATTTAAATGTTTAATTATAAAAAAACTAACATATAATTATATATTTGTATGTGTCCTCCTTTAAAAAAAATTATGGATCAAGGAGTATTGGAAGAAAATACTAGTATTAATACAATCTAATTGATTTTCATATCATATATATCAATAACTTTTGATACCAAACATAAATTTCAAATTCAATGAAATGTTTCAAATGAATATTGATTGAGAGGGTCACAAGAAAAAATATAAGAACATTTAATATTAAATTTAAAAATAAAAAATTAGTTTGGAACAAATAATTCCTTAGTCATAAGATCTTATTGGGATGATTATGTGGTCATATGGATCCGTTGTTGGAAAAAATTAATTATTTTTATTGGATTAATGTAAAGAATCCATAATGTATTGAACAACCTAGTATCTTTTCATTTTTTAAAAAATACTAATGGATTGTTTTATTCTATATTGATATATCAATCACAATGCATCATAAATTTTGATCATTGTGATTATTCATTCAGTAATTGAGAACCAATCTATCAGTGTTATTCTTCTGAAGATCATTTTGGAAAAAAAAATTATATATTGTTATTAATAATTTACATATATTTCTATATTTTCATTGTACATTAGGATTTTACATTTCAATCAGCCTGCCTATAATAGACATAATCATACAAATATACAGATTGATTTGTGGGATAAATATTAATTAATTTAATAATGGTAATTAAATAATATAAATAACCTTATTTGAACCCATTAAATGTGATAATAATAATTATATTATTTCAGGGGATTCACTAAGTAGCACAATGTTAAATATTACATTAAAATAGTTAAAAATATTATTTATCCCTAGACATAATTTTGTTCTATTAGTTACCCTCAAGATATATAAATGAGTATGATATATCTTTATTATTATTAATTACCCATAGAATAAATATTTATATAATTTATGCTATCAATAAATCCAATGTAAAATTATTCCTCATAATTTAGAATAATATTTATTAAAATAATTAAATTTATATATTTTTTAATTGGGATTAATATAATTTCTAATTTTGTGACCCTTTGGTATTATATCTCATTGGAAATAGATATGGTTAACTAAATAATATTTCTACTATCTAGAAATATATAAAGGTACTATAGAGAATGATGTTAATACTGTAATGTCAATAACTACACCCAAAAATTATTTGTGTAATATAATACCCTTGTAATGATATATCATAACAAATATTAGACAACCATTTCAAAAACCTATTTTCAAGATAAAAAAGTATTTTATTATATGAAATGACCTCATTGTTATGCCATTTCCATGGAAATTATTGTTACAGATCATTTCAAATCAATTATTTGTTATGGAAGTGTTTATAAAGTTTTAAGTAAAAACCACTTCACTAACATATTATTTAGTAGAATCTGATTCATGTTGCACTGATCATACCAAAATTCTCCATGAACTGATTTTATTATGTTCTTCACTAATAATAATAAGTGTGTGAGTAATGGAATGTATTAGTAATAGTATTAATTTCTATGAACTATTAAACAAACTCACACATAGTAATATCTAAGGACACATAAACATGGGTAATTACATCTAATTGATTTGTTCTCATAATCTCCCTTCATAGAGAATAAATTTTTTGATAATAATCAGATAATGTCTCATATCCTTATGAGTACTGTCAAAGGATGGTCAACATAAAATCATCCCCCACCATAGAATTTTGTCCCATCATAGAAAAATATTTTTAGAGTATCATCATGAAACATCATGTTTCTAATCATAGTGATAAAATATTACACCATTTAAATGTGAAAGATTATATAGTGCATTATTAAATTGAAAACACATAGAACTATGAATTATTTTTAATAAGATATTATAATTAATATTATATTCAATTAATATATAATATATATATGGAGAAAATATTATTTCTAGTTCACCAACTCCAATCTAATTTACATTAATCATCTTCTTCCATTTAGAATCATTTAAAAACAATATATTCTTTTTCATTAAATGAAAAAAATAAACATCAACTTATGAATCTAACTCGTAGTAAGTCACCTCATGATCATCATCATCACCCTATATCTCAATATTCCTGACATGTTTATCATTAATGATTGTCCCACCATCTTCAACAGTTTCCCATGACACAAGGATTTTATTACAATCCATGTATAAATTTATTTTCTAAATAATATGGGAATTAATGGGTATCACAATAACTAAATCATACTCATTCACATATTCGAACCAATTCTCTAAGGAATATCAATATTGAGCACATAAACATTCCATACTATAGAAACAACGATATCTTATCCAAGTAAAAAATTCACTAGAATTAAATCAAAAAATGTCAACACTATAATTTATACATATCATAGAGCATTAATATCTGAGTGTTCTTATCTATGATCGTGGATTGTAACACCAACATCCATGCCCCAACAGTGATAGGGTGTATTTCATTTCTTAACCCCCAATGATCAAAAAATATATTATAAGGAAAATACATATTTTAAAGGCTTCCTATTGAAATCCTAATCACCATGGCCTTTAAATTAGTAGGCTTAAAAAATATTAGTGAATTTTATTTGATCCCTTATATAAATAATAACAACGTTATCCAAAAAAGGATGTTTCTAAAAATATATTTTTAGAAAAATATCATCATACTAAATAGATTGAATTACCTCATCAATCATTGTAGCACACCTGTCAATCAAAACCTGAATCGTTGAAATATGTCAAAACTAGATCATCATTTTTTATTTAACTATTTGGAATAGAAAATATATCATAATGAATTTTTTTATTCAAGAAAACCCTATTCACACAATTAATCCTTACCAATACCATTTCATTTATTTTTCTAATAGATGTAGGATAAATTTCAAAAGACAATTCATTAATATAACATGATATGGTAATCAATACAATGACCCCAAAAAAGTTTCATTTTCATCTAATCCATTGAACAAAAATGAATATGTAAAAATCCACAGTCCTGAGTTATAGATCTCTAATCAGTAGATCCCCAAGTCTTCAAAATCATATCCACTATATATTCATACCACCTTGGAAAATCCCATTTTGAACGGACAAGGCATGACCCAAAACAAATCGTACATAATTATACACAATATGTAATCACATTAGTGTTCTATTCTCTATTAGGAATGGATCCCTAGTTGAGAACCAATTTTTTAGTTGAATCCCTTAATGGAACCGACACTCTCCCCAGTTTTATCAGATTCTCCCACCAGAGTTCTTCCTTATTGATTCAATTTAATCCTTATGCTTCAGTTGACCGTTTCAAACAATGAATAACTCTTAAATACAAAATCTATAATCACATGAAAATCAACTTTATACTCAATAACCTAGGAATTTGGATTCTCCATCATCATCACCCAAATATCACTATAAACCCCATATTGCGGTTCATATCCCCATTTAAAAATAAATACAAATAATATTAATAATAATATTAGTATTATTAATATATTTTAATAATTATATTAGTATTATTATTATATTTTAATTTTTTGACAACAATTATTATATTATAAATATATTATTTTTATTTTTAATATATTTTTTATTTATATTATATTTATAAAATATTATATACTTATTATTGGTATATTATCTATATAAAAATATAGATAAAAGAGAATATTTAAATTTTATTTCAATATTAAACTATTTTAATTATACTTAATTATATTTGTTAGATTAATTAAGTAATCTAAATGTTAAAATGGATATTTCCTTATATAAATGAATTTTTATTCATTTAGTAATTTAATTTATAGTAATTGAGAATGTAAAAATGTAATTGAATTAATAATATAAATATTAATAAAAATATATAAACTTTTAATATTTATTTAATATTTATTTCATTATTTTGTCATTAGTTTTGTGATTATTGTATCACAATGATAATTTAGTTTTTATTACATTATGTAAATATCTTCTTGAAAAATGTGCACTATATAGAATTTTCAACTAAAGTGATTAATAATTTTATAATGTGAAACGTAACATTAATATATTATGAATATAAATTTTTCAAAAAACATAATTAACACTCATTGGATGATGATATGATATAAGGATAATAACACATTATGCTTATATGGTAAATTATTTTATGTATGTTATATTTAAATATATTTTTTTATTTTCAATGAAAATATAATTTTGTGAATTTAATAAAATTAATTTTATGTGATAAACTAAAATTTTGAATTCCCTGGGTAAGAATTAGCCTAGGGTAAAATTTTGAGATTTCTATTACAAGGTCTATTTTTGATTAATCATTGAAAAATACTTATTAAAAACAATAATATTTATGATATTAGAAGGTTATATAATTATAAGATAATTCATATTCAATTATAAATTTAATGTTATTATTTTCGATGTTTGATTATTTGTAAATTGAAGCAATGTTTTTATTATAATAGTAATTATTTTCACTTATTTTATTATTAAAATGTATTAAAATAGTTACATTAGGTTTTTATTTATTTTAAATATAAGATATTTATCCTATTATGAATCATGATATTATTAATTCATTTTTGATCAACATTATCCTTGATTTTAGTGTAAAATTATTCTAATGCTAAAAAAGCTATCATTATAAAAACGGATATTTATTTAATTTTTGGGAACATATATGAAAAATTATTTTGGCATCAATAGAAATTTATGTTATATAATATTTATTCAATATGTGAAATATAAATATTAACATTGAGTAACATGTTCTATTTTATTTTATTTTTCATAAAGAATATAATCCATGGTAAATTTTTCAACCATATTATTATTTAAAAGGGTCATGGAGATGGTGAATCAAATAATAGAACAAGAAATAATTATAAATTTATTTTTTGAGTTGTTATAGAAAATAAATTATCATATAATTTATCATAGACTAAATTCAATACACATTCATGAAAATATTCATTTTTTAAATCAACTTTATATTTACATGGGTGGAACTCATCCAACATAGAAAAGTAAACATTCTATACTCACACCATAAATCACATTGGACACCCAAGATAAAAAAATACTTAAATAAAACACATATGAAATTTCTCTAGATATATTATATTTTTTCTATTTCGAAAATACTAATCCTAGAAGTTGTAAGTTGAAGGCCAAAGGATGATATCTAAGGTGGAGGTAACAGCATGTACCTAATTATTTCATGTTTATTTATTCCTCTACACACTTGAAATATATTCAAAACTAAGTTATAAAATTAAATCATTTTCTTTACTACTAATTTTTTATTGTGTTTATGTAGAATTTATTCTCAACAACCTTTGTATCCAATATAAATTAAAAACACCAATTCTGTGTATGTGCGGACTACTACGCCCAGGAAGCGATGCATTTCTGTATTCATGACCAAATGAAATGGAAATTTGTTAATATTAAATTAATATATACATATATATATATATATATATGATATTTATGAAAATTTTATGACATTAAAAATATATGATATTATCTTCCTTTTTACTCACTCATCTTTTCATATATGTGAATATCACTCGTGTCTATGTACATACTACCATATCCATGAATGGAACCTTTCATTTTTCATTATCATCTTGAATGGAATATCAACTAGTTGGATATAATTAATACATATGATGTTAATTATATGATTATTAAACATTAATGTTAATCCTCTATCAATTATATTTACTTTCCATAAATTTGAAAAATGAAAACGTTGCTCATGTGTACATACTGACTGGTGCACCAATAAATTTTGTTGATCATTCAAAATAAACACATAACGTCGATGTATTTAAAATTATTATTAATGTATAAAAAAAAGTATCATAAAAAGTTTCAATAGTATATATTATGGAACAATGACCCAGCTAACCAAAATCATCAAAGAGAATTCATTATCGATCGAACAACCCCAAAACATCTCATGTGAACATAACTAATTTCATAACTAAATAATAAATGATAATAAAATATACGTAAGGATTAATTATTGTACATTAATATTTATCTTAGGAAAAAAAAATTATTATTAAATTATTATTATTTAGGAATGTAAAATTCTAAAGTGGCGAGTCCAGACTCAATGTCAGTTATTATTTCAATAAAATTTCTATTCAATTACACTTATTCCATCCCGACTAAATGTTTTAAATTTTTAAAGTATAATATATGTTATATATTTATTTTATAATTAATTTTATGAAATTAGTTATTTTTAAAAATCCATTTCATGTTCTCACATTTAATTTTTTTTATTCAAAGGATACTAATGTCGTCAGTGAATTTGTATTAGAATATTGTTTTCAATACATTAAAATATTTTTCATTAAAATACATTTAATATTAAACATTCCAGATATTTTATTATTTAAACCTCAATATAATGGTAATAGTCATTATTAATAATTTTTTACATTCAATGCAATAGTTTAAAAAGAAATTATTTTTGAGTGTTATGTATGGGTCTTTTTTTACATTCTACAAAAAATTGAAAAAATATTATCTTTTTAAAAGTTATCAACTGATTACTTCTTCTATAATGATAGATTTTATAAATTATCAATGTTACTAAATAATTCTATAGGTATTTCCAATAAATATCCCATTTTTAATTTTTCTAGCAATATTATTTATTTTAAATGTCTTCAAATGAAATGGATATTTATTCCTATTTATATGAGATTACTAAAAGTTATTTTCTTTATGGGAATGGAATGAATATTATTTTTAATTTTATAATTAAAATTAAATATTTTCTTAATTAATACATGTTTAGATTCTATAATATTGGTTTTGATGATATCTGGGTTTGTTATATCCCTCCCATGCATTATGTAATGTGGACATAGTTAACTAATTTTAAGTTACAACTATGAACTCGATAGAGATAACTATATATATGATATAAAATAAAAGTCGAAAGGTTTGATTATTAATAAGTTACTACTATGATTAATTTTGAATTAATTTGGTAGGTTATTTCATTTTATGAGTTATTGTTAGAGTTATATGAAGATAGTTTCCAGAGGTACAAGCTTGTCTATTCCATGCTTTGATATGTGTTTTTATAGAAATATTTTTATTCCATATCGAAACTAAATGATTTAAATAATATTTACCTCATTTTAAAAAAAATTCTATTTTCAATGGAATTGTATTTTTGTTTTTTTAAAATAATCATGATTGTGAATTGCTATTAATTATTGAACCTAACAAGTTTTTTGAATAATATTGATGAATAAATTTATAATATTTTGTTAGTATGTGACTATATTTAGATAAAAATTAATTATCTTAAAAGATAATGATTCATATTGGTTTTTATTTTATCTACACAACTATTTGGTTTTCATTTTTATTATTAAATTATTTTTTGGAATAATGTAATAAGTCATGCATGTGATAAACATGATAGTTTCATTAACTTCTTTTGATATGTATATATAACTATATAAAAACACATCCCAAGAAAACAAAAACGTAGGATTCCACATATATTTTATAATAGGTTTATATTGATGACCAATTAGAACATAATTTAATCCATTCATATTTTTAAAATGAGTGTACACTTAATTTCGAACAATATTTTTGAAGGGGGAATCAAGTGTAAATTCCATATAGTGGATATTCACATGTGCATCAAGAATATCATGATGTTTCCATGGGTATATTAAAAATTTATTATGAATGTTCTTATGGATTTAATCATTATTTATTTATCATTCCTTTGAATATAAATTTATGCCTAATTGATTATCTTGTTTCACTCATAGCCATATAAGAAGGTATAAGATCGCAAATTCTCATAGAACTCGAAGAATTCCAAATAATGTATCTTAGATTAGAGTGTTCACTAGAGAGAAAGAAACATTCACACTAATTATTAGGAAAATTTCATTTTTTTAATAGTACTATAGATAGGTGTTTATTGATCAGTGGATAGAATATAATTTTCATATAATCCATTTAATATTTTCATAACATTGAGCATAACCCTTGTATAAATAATAATATTTTGTTTATTAATTTACAAGCCATGCACATGAACATTAAACTATTATTATATTAGTTATCTTAAATTAATTAATTAATATCTATTAAAATAATATTTTCTTCCCACCAAACCATAACTCAGTCAACTAATCCTCCACATTATTTACTAGACCATGTATAATTTCTAATTAAATAATTAATTAATTATAACTATTTTATACGCCAAAAAATAAATAATTTTTATTAACTAATATACCAGATTAAATATTATTTCTGGAAAATGTAGTCAAATATTAATATCCACATGAAAAATTAACATATAATTTTACCAAGTATCTTGGCTACAGTATGTGTGTGACCCTCTAAGAAAATTTATATGTGGCATTAAGCTAGACTGCCTAATGTCCTGTTTAGAATCTACAAATAATCCCAGGAACCAAAATAGAAAATAGTTGATTTTGTGATGTCACTAAACGTCCAAAAATACCCTTACAATGTAATATAACCCTTTTTTCTGACATCTCTAGTAAAAATGATTTCATAGATTTTGTCATCCAATATTATGTTCAACTATGTTTCATAGATGTATTGGCACTAAATAAAATGATAGTCCTCTATGGCTAAGGAATTAATCTTGTTTATCTATTCAATCAATGGTCCTAATAAATTCACCTCTAATGAATGGGGTTAATTCCAAATATCTTTATTCATTAATTATATGCCAATAGTGACGCACCCAACAAATAAATCCTTTCTCTAAAATTTTATCTTCATGCTTTTTGAAATAATGTAATGCATGTGAGTCATTAAGTATATTACTAATGAAATTAATATCAAATGATCATCACATACTTCTTCTTATGGTAATATTGAGTGAAATATTATTCATGTATTATTATTATTGGTAGCCTTTTTCTATTAGTCTCATTCATATAGATTACCCAGGGAGGACAAATGAGAAGGTGTTTTAGTGTCTTATTTACCTCCTACCATTGAATGGATGTATCAGTTGTGTCCCATTAGAAAATATAATATAATACTTGAACATGGATTTATTTTATATTTTCATTATATAAAATGTATCTCATCATGTGAGGGAAACTCTATGTACTGTTTATACTGAATGAACCATTAGGAAATTATCACATACAATGTCATGAAAAATTAAAAATAGGATATCATAAGAAATTATGTATTATAAAAAACACTAAATATTCAATGTAATATAAATACAACGATACATGGTTTTGTAGAACCACTAACTCATATATACTCCCACCTACACTAAATCCAACTACTATCAATTTAATCATACTATGTTTCGCATAATATTCCTGATTACGCTATGATAAGGCTCAATTCATGGGGCATTCAATATTATCCTCTTGGGATAACATTATATCAATGAATTAACATCATTAAGAATGATACATCATGTTATACAACAACCCAGGTATTTTCTGCATTATTTGGTGGCACTATAGATCATTTTTGAGGTCCATCATTATAGTATTATCACAATACACTGTGATGGGGTCTAAACATCTATGAACCATAAAAATATCTTAAAAAAAGTTGTGATTCATATATAATTTTATAGATACAATCTAAGATACAATATAATCAAAAACCATTTTAAAAATTTTCACAATGGGGATCTTTGATCTCTTCCAGATTACAACTCCTCCTTTGAGTTGAATTACATATCCTTATTATGATCTCATGTAACTATTATCATTTTGTAAATTATAATTTTTTGTCCCCTAACTATTAGATTCTCCTCTCCAATATATAATAGTAACATATCCTTAGAATACCTTAAACACCTAAGTATAGTATTAATAGCATTCCAATGTTATCCATCTTGATCTACATGATTTATTCATTCCATTTTTAGATAATATGAATCATAAAGTGTGTTTCATAACATTGCAATAATAATTGATCCTATCAGATATTCATAAGTTTTATATTCAAATATATGATAACACCACGGGACGTGGTGAATCTAGGTATTTGTAATTCTCTCCAGAATTAGGAAATCTTTCTCTCAGATATAGGAACTCATTGATTTCTCTCTCAGTTTCCTCTATATGAGATAAAAAAGAAGTAAATTACATAGATGATTTTACATGGTTCACCAGAATAAGGATTTATCCCAAAATAATGCATTAAAATGAAACTATCTTCCAAATTCATTATAATATCACTTCATAATGTATAATGTTTATTGGCCCTTCTAGCCTTTTGGTTTAACCAATATATACAAATAAAATCATTTTTATCCCTATAAATTTTACTAACATATAAAAAAAATTAATCTTCATTCATCATGTAAAAATGAATTAAAAATGTAATTTATATACATCAAAATAATTATAAACCCTAGTGAAAATGAGACTCTAATTTTTAATCCTTATTCAATGGACAATCACTTAGATCAGATCTGGAATAAGGAATCTGGACATCATCCCTAGAATAACTCTTCAATTCCCTTTTTCATTACTGAAATTTATATTTTCCCCATCTATATATACTTTTATTTTTGAAATAAACCAATGTCTTGGATTAATATATCTGTTTACATGATTATTCTACATTTTCATATTATTAAATGATAACAATATCCATATAAAATTTCAATTTATCTGATCATAGTTTCCACCCGTATCACCCAAAAATTTTCAACCTATAACTAGAACTCTACGGCATAGAGAGGACTTTTGTAGCCTAGAGACAACTTGTAAATGAAAAGATCTTTACCGCAAATGCATTTTATTAACCTAATTATAGTAACTATATAGTGGTAAACTTAATTTTGGCATGGAAATACCTATTTCATAATGTCTCTTTTTTAGGATAATTAACGCTGCATAACTCCACGCTTTATGTAGTGTGGATACCTCATAACTACTTATCAAACTAAATAAGTTATATCGTTGTATTTTTTTTGTGGAATAGTCTCATGTAGTGAACATATTCCAAAAAAAATAGTTTGGATAAATTTATACACTCCACATTTTAATACATGCTTTCTTGGTTGATATATCAGATAATCATTGAGGTTATGATGTAACATTTCTCTGATGGCATAGACACATCAATATTTGTAGTGGCACTTAGATGCAGGTGTGAATCCATTGTACTATATCATGGAAGCATTATGTTTTCCTTTTCAACTTTTAGAATTATATGTGGACATTATAATGTAGATTAAATACCATTATTATTCTAGTGTGACTAGAACTCTATCATCAAATCATTACACAATACTGATCATGGTTGGTTCATATTTTGTTTTCCCCTTGTCTCATAATGGAAATTATTCATGTCGGATCCTAGAATCCAAGTTAACCACTTCCTTAGGCTAGATAAAAAATGATTAACTAGTTCTATACTGATGATCCTCCATGTTTTTCCTCAACCATATACCATGATCTATATAAGTCCACCCTATGGTGTGATCCACTCTTCCATGTGCATTCAAAACTAAAGGAACCCTTTCCTTATATCCTAGTTTATCGAGTAGATATCTAGCCTAACCAGTTCCACTATGTGGTCTATAATGATAACACATGTGTGGGTTTTATATGGCATGGGTTTCCAAGGCCAAATTTACCTTATATTTTATAGCATATTGAATAGGGTTTAGATATAGACTTTGGAAAACATGATAGACACTTCCTCCACTTTTTCGTCAACAAACACAACACACAATCCTCCAAAACTGAATTTAATCAATCAATATAAAATCCTAGTTTATTTAAATCATCTAATAACTATAAAAATGCATTTATCAAGAAGTGAATGAAATAGAGACTAACCATCAGTTCAAAGTCCCACTTAGTAATGCACAATTTGATAAAAATTCAATGAAATGTTTATCATGATCAATATTGATAAAGTTGAAGAATTTCAAAACACCCACATATTTATCATTAATATATCCTCACCCTCATTTTTTAAAATTTCAAATAATATTATCCAAAGTTGGATCCCATATATTACCAATGGAAATGAACCCAATAGAATATTCGTTTAAATGATGTGATAATGAAATTAGAAAACCAATATATTGTAATGTGGAAACAAAAATTCTCCATGAAGGGAACATTGTGGATAGTTGTTTCATTCCAGGTTATTTAAATAGATAATAGTAGTTTGGATCCAATAAAATACTAATTATTTTCAAACATAAATTTGGGAAGTTCTATTTTAAAGATGTAATCCACTTGGTCAATTGTTGACACATACTCCAATTTTATATCTCCTTGTTCATCTTTCTCCTTTATAAAATGATATTTCATCTTAGTGGGAATTTCCATTGAATGTGGCATATGATTTTTTCTAATAATTATTTCACATGAGTTGTAACACATATTTGGAATGGTAGATGTAACCCTAACACCCAAATTATCATGTTATTTCTTAATCCATAATAATTGTGTGTATTCTTGATTAGAAGAAACAAATTTGGCCATTGTGATAAATAATGATATAAAATAGAATATCATACTTTGACATGAGATAAACAAACTCCCGTTACAATAAAATAGTATACATAGATTTAATATAATAAATTGAGGAATCCCAATTCACATCTGTAAATACCAACATATTTGACTGTGTAAAATGATGATAGATAATCACATTATATTCTATATGATTAATATACATAATAATTACACTCATATATTTCCTATGAAATTATTTTGAATTTTTTTAAAAAACCAGCTTCATATTTATAAAATGTTATGCCTAGTTTTCTGGCTATCATATAAAAAAATATCCCAATAATTTTTCAACTAATTAACAAATTATCCTTATTCCTCAACTCCTATATTAATAATTATATTCTTTCCTCTACTATAGTATTCTTGAGTCTATTCTATTAGTCTAGAATCTTCATCTGAAATCCTTGGAATAATTGTTTTTTGACAGAAATCCCCCATCCATTCATTACGTGAACTAAAATATAAGGGAAAATGACATTTCATAGATTATAAACATCTTGATTTGGTATTACATGTTTTATAAAAAAAATGTGAATTGGTTTTTATTCATGCCTCCAAAAATAATATCATTAATGTAAATAAGAACCATCGTCAACTAATCATTTTCCATTTTAATATATATTATTATAATATAATCCTTAATGAAGACCATTTTTCATTATATGTTAATATAATCTGGAATAGCTTGATCTTGTACCTTTTAATGGCTATAAAGACCCTTATTTAGTTGAAATGAATTGACATCTTCTTCATAAATGTGAAACCCATCAGTTTTCTCAATATATGGTTCCACTTCAGGGACACCATTTTGAAAAACATAATTCTTCATCTAATTGATAAATTATGACCCCCCCTCAGAATATCCTTAGAATGGAATAATATAATGTTGAAAATTCAGGAAACAGGTGAAAAAGTATCATCGATATAAATGTTTTCAATATTGGAATACCCTTGGAACAAAATTGGTTCAATATTCTAAATCACCATTCTATATAAATTTAATTTCTTCCATTACACCTACTTGGTTCTAATGACAATCTTTTAACCTATCCCTGTTAGAAAATCCCATGGAATTTATTCCTCTAAATTTTCTTGCTCGTTATTCCATGAATTGACAAAAAAATCATCACTCGTATCCTCTATATAGTAATTTTTGTATACTATAGATAACATGGATACCTTCTTTTGATTAATCATTTCACTTGGTGTGATCAGGGAGATATTACTTCCAACAATGATTTATTTATGATTTCATACCATCTTGATTGCCTCAGTGAGCCTTCTAGTATATATGGGCTTTTATATCAATATTAATCTTCATTAGGTATCTATTAATTATTCATATCACCCCATAAATATTGTTTCTTATCAATACATTTATATTCATAATTTCTTTATTATCATGAAAAATGATCTCATGTTCTATGTCATTTTAACCATCTTCAACCACCAAAAGAACATTATTTTCAATAATATTTCAAATTATTTTATTCCTAAATATCTAACATTTTCTAAAATATGGTACTCAATGTTTATTTCATTGATTTTATAGATTATAATCTTCCTTATAATTTGTGAAACGGATCCCATTTTCATTCTAAAACCTCTGTATTTTTATTGATAATTATTTGATCCCTCTAACTATATAGAGTGACACACTTGTATACAATGGTCTTCTATGTGATAGATATATTCATTTCTATTTTGAAATATTCATCTAGAAAAAACACAAAATACCTACATCTATCTATATTTTTTGGTGATATTATCCAATAAGAATCAATTTCCACAAGCTCTAGTTATTTTGAGGAATTCATATTTTTGGATTATAGGACTTTTATATAATCTTCACTTATTAACATGAATCACATGTGTCATTGTGCTTATATATAATAAGGTAAATTTCATGTGAACCAATTTTCATAAACATCATTTAAATATATATTTCTCTCAAATGGTTGAGGCATATATTCCATAAGATGTTATTTTCTTTATTGGTAAATATAAAAAAATAAATTCTCCAAGAAGATTAATGATTGTCGTAGTTTTTATTCACTTGATAATAATTTTAATACTTTCATATTTGAATGTAAAAAATATTTATTGAACTCCAACTCATGTCCATTGTTACATAATTTGTTGACACATTGAATATTATGACCTATACCATCAACAAATACGATTATTATTTTCCTAATATCATTTCCAAAAAATTGGATTTTATAGATGAAATAATCCTGATACCATCAGTATTCACAATTTTTAATAATTCCATCATTATTGTGATCGATGTTCACAATTATGTATTTATTAATATTAATTAATATGTGAATCCAATATCTGAAATCCATAAACATAAATATTCCATTACTCTTATTTAAATTTACCAACAGTTTCGTTCCATAAATTCATTTTAATCACTCTTGTTTGTGAGAAGTGCCACCATTTTATATCATATTCTAAGATTTAATGTTCTTCTTCTAAAATGGAAAATTTCTTCCACGTAACAAGTCTATTGATTAACGATTTCAATTTCTTCATTATTTCATTTTGAGGTATTCTAGATGAAATTTGATTAATACATAATGAATTAAAACTTTCATTATGTAAATATCCTTCATAAACCTAACAATATTCATTATCATAGAATGAATAATTATAATGTTGTCATGCCTGATTGTAATGATATTGTTCTGAGATGGATCGTTGAGAAATAAATCACTCATGAAAAGTGTTTCCTATTATTATTTAGGAAAAATATTATAATTTTGAGGAATTATATTATATTTTTGGCCACATGATTTGATAAATATTCAATTTTGTTAGTATATATATTCCTCTTAGAAAATCATGCTTTTGGTTTAACCAATGAAATTCCTTTTAATCGTTGAACTCAAGGGATTGTAATCTATTCATTATTTGGAAATTCATTTTCATTACATGATATTGATTATGGTTATTTATTATAATAATTCTTTCTCCTAATAGATATTATAGATCTATATACATTCATCTTCAATTCATAGCTTCATCCTATGAATATTCTATCCTCTATACATTATCATTGATAGTTTTATCCAAACAAACAATGAATTAGTTATTTCAACAATCATGAGATTCAACTCAACTTCCATCACTACGTTTTCTAAACATCATGATACGATTTTTTATATTTTAGATAGTTGATTAAATTTTTATTTTTATTTGTTTAATATAGATATTGGAATCATGTATGAATATATAGAAATTATTTTAAATTGATCAATATATATCATATTCATCAAAGCATACATAATGTCCATTTTTCTGATTAACTATACCCATATTTAGGTAACATTTATTCATTAAAAATATCTTTTCATTATTTATATTCCATCTCCCCAAAAAAACCTTCATGTTCTTAGTTTACATAATATTCTATATAACATTACCTTGAACAATATTATTATTTTGAATGATGATTTATTATTTTTTATAAATTCAATTTAGAATTATTTGAACTATATTTTTTCATTATCTAGATAGGTTCACCAGAGTCTTCTTGAATGTATTTGGGAAATTTCGATTAATGATTTCCTAATTTTCAAAACATGAATAAAATAAGGGTAATAACATAATTATATGTCCTTATTACTCTATTATGATTAGAATAAAAAATGGAATCACTTCATGTACTTTATCAAAATCTACTTTTTATACTATTGAGATAAAATTCATGGAATTAAATTCTATATCATGAGTTCTTTACATAATCCATAACACAAATTCTTTCTTTTTATCTAATTCTAGATGTCAATAAATTTAATTGTAATCCATCAACACAATTCAGTTTTAGATCATTATATTCACAAACTGATACCATTTCATCAAATGAAAAGTTATTTTTCTCATGATTCACTACATAATAATTTTATCATTGTGATCCCTATCATGACCTAACATATATTCAAAAATAATATTTATTATATGAATGAAATTATCAAACACGTCATTTGAATTTATTCTCAAATCATCATACTTATTCAACAAGACCTACATCTTGGCCTCTTGGACCATTGAATCCATTTTATAAAAACTATAAATTTTTTTCCCATAGAATCATTGGTTTTTTATGAAATGTACTTTCTGACTATGTGATTAAAAAAGAGAGAAAACTAATTAATTTATAAATTTATAGTTGAAATAAAATTAAGAATGATTTAATTCTACAAAGTTTCATATTTCCATAATTTCAGTCATTCTGTAGAGTAACTTATTAGAAACATACATGGAAGGGGATCTAAAATAATGTTTTATTTGTATGTTACATATCTAAAAATAACCATCAAAAAATATGGGAAGTCATTTATAGTTTTAAATGGTTCACATTCATCTAATAGATAATAATAATTAATATGATTTTGATACCACTTATTGGAATCATATTTATTATTTCACCTTGGGTGGGGGTGAGTCAATGTATATGTAATTATTTCTCAAATTAGGATCCTTTCCTCTCTCCTAGACAAACTCTTTTATTTATCCCTCTCTCTCCTCACAATGAGAGAAGAAATTATTTAATAAAATATTATATTTTACATTGTTCACCCACCCAATGTTATTTCCATAGATCATTTATGTAAATGCACCATTGATCAAAATTAACTAGAATCTTATTACATAAATTAATATTTTGAGTAGATTCACTGAACCTCCTTGTTTACTACCATAATGAAACTGAAAACTCCTAGATCTACCTCAATAAATAAATCATATCTCCTCTTGTGAGATCTATCTTATTCACATGAAAAGAAATTTAAAACTCACTTTATCTTCATCATAATAATGACAAACTATAGTCAGAGTGAGACTCTTAGAATGAATCAATCTTTAACCTCTAAATTTCTCGATCAGATCTAGAATAAAAACGTGGGACCATTTCCAAAATAAAAATATCCATTTCTCTATTTTTTTATGTCAATGTATAGTTATTAATAAAAAAATGGAATTTCCATTTTTTAATAACCCACTAACAACAACAAATCCATATATGGATAGTACAGTTCCAGGTGTCCCTCTAATTCATTCTAGTCATAATGTAAAATAATCTCAGAATTAATTGATTGGAGTATTAACACACAAATTCATATATTCTCCAATCTATAAATCGAATCATGTGGCATGGATAGGGCTACCGCAACATAGAGACTGACTCTCCATATTTTTTTTCCTTTCAACTACTCTATATTATCACCCTAAATATAATATTTATTCCCTAGACACTTTTAGGTTATTTTAGAGAGACCATTTGACCATGTCCATCCTTTTAAGAGAATTAAATTCCCATAAATAGACATTTTGTTAGGTATAGAATCCTATTAATTACGTTTCACCCCATAATAGATATGGCATGAATTCAAATTATCCATCATAGACTCCTGTAAAAATAGAATTTTCAAAAATTATTCTTCTATAGAATATTGAAATACTTGATGAAAGTACAAGGATCTGAAATGGATTCAAATGATATCTATAGAGGATAAAATATAGCCACTATACTATGGTGTAGAAACATAAATTTATATTTATTCACTTATAGGAAACGGTATATATTTTCATCTATGAAATGGAATCCTCAATTTTTCTTGTAGCACTTTGAAAATATTTTATAGCCATTTACTCTTGTATGGAATCATCAATTATTCCATTAGAATTGAAATTCCTTCAACCAACCATTATGTCATGCTGAACTTTTTTGAATCATAGTTTGATGTCTCATTGTCCTACAACCAAAAAGATACTAGTATTTTCAAAAACATATATGTTAAATCTTTCTTTCGACTTGCCAAAATTGAGTAACAATGTCCAATACCAACATCCTCTAGAATGATGTGCTAAAAAATGGGCCATGTGATTCTTACCACCACCTTATTATGTGAACCACTACTCTATGTGAACACCACCCCATGTTCTCCCTCAACTTCTATCCAAGTTAAACTAGTTCATATATTTCATGGATAGTTCCCCTCCCTGGTTGAGAATGCTTCAACATGTGTGGGGTTTAGTAGTCATAGCTAGATATACTATAGATGGTATTATTATTTTTGAAATACCAATCATGGTGGTGGTGTATCCATTGGAATACATGGTGGAAGCCTCCTCAAACATATTTTTAAAATCACCTAAACAAGAAAATGGATTTAGTTCAATATTAAAGAATCTTAATTATACTATGTCATACCCATTGTGTTTGAAGTAAAATTTTCATTGCCATATGAATTTCATGCGACTCTATAAATAACACCATCTTGGATTTTACTATACTAAATCACTTTAGTATCCGATCAATGTATGTTTGCTGAAATATTTTCCTAAAACTTTTGAAGTTATTCCATTGAATAATTATCTCGTATATAGTCTATTTCAATTATATTATTCGTGGTGAAATTTTTTTGACAAGTCCTTCATTGAATACATCTATCATACATAATTTTAACAAATTAATATGTCATCGACATCTAACACCATTAAAACCTTCACACTTCTATTTAACCATTGATAAAAACTTTCTCATATTCATTCAATTAGAAATAAATTGCTCATATAGATTTTTCAATTGAATATACTCTTTCACGGATTCATAATTTAAATAAAGTATATATAATGAAATCTTGAATTACCTTTTGGAATTTTGTTGTTGTCACAGACCCTTATGGTGGTGTCCTATAGTCGTCATTATAAATCAAAAAATAATAGAATGATGGGTTGTAATTCAATTAAAAAATATCATAGTAATATAATGGTAATATAGAATATTTTATTCGGATTGATTTGAATTTGAAAAATGTGGGAAATGTGTCATTATAGTCACTTTCATGTATTATATTAAACAATTTAACCACTATCCATTATTTAAAGGTACTCATGGTATAGTCTAGAAATATTTTTCTCTTGAATATCCCTCAAACGCAACTATATATCATCATCTCATGCATCTAAAAAACCTAAAACATATGATATATGAAATGTATCTTAGAAAACATGACTTTTACCCTTCTTATAAAATTTTCCTCTCAACTACCTACTTGTAATATATTGGATCATCAGTATCTTAAAATAATGTGTCACTCTCTAAAGTGACAAAAAAACCTAATAACCTTTCTACATATCCACTTATCTTCACCATCATAGTAACTATTCCATACAAACATCTTCTTAAATTATGATTAATGGATGGTGTTCCTCTTCTAACTCATGTGTATCATGAGTTTCATATTCATAGAATTTACGGTTTCCCTATCTCACCTTCTTTAGGACGTGCTTCCTCTATCATAATATAGTTATTCAAACCAATATAATGTTTTTTTGTCAGTTCATATTCTTAAGAAATCCTTATTTTTTATTGAAAGATATTTTTATCATTTTTATGTCCATTAAACATATAAAATAAAATGTTATTTATTAATATAATATTATATAGTTAATACACAACATATATTAAAAAAAATTATTATATATATATAGTAACTATATTTCAAAGAAATATGGTCATAATAATATAAAGTATTATAATGTTTAAAACATAGAAGATAAGATAAAATAACTGGAAAATATGGATCCGGTTTATCCCCCAAATAATCACAACCATGAAATATGTAATATTATGGATGAAGAATATTAGTAATATAAAATGAATTTTGAAAATTAAAAATATATACATTAAATTGCGTGAATAAAATATGAATGAATTTTGATGGATTTATAGTATCTCAGGATCCCAATTATATATATTTCAAAACTAATCTTTCTATTGAAATATTAATATGGACATCATAAATAGCATCATTAAGATGTTTTGAAATTTCTAAAAAGTTTGGATAGTTAATAATTGGGAATAAATTACACTACACGAACCTTATAAATGATATCATAAAAATTAATGGCGGTATTGGGTACATCAGGGGATTATTCAATACTCGGCGATCTGAAATGGAAAAGAAGCAGACTCAGTCATACAATTAGAGGAAACCATTCACCTCTGCCCATATAGTTTCCCCAAATCATGTTGAAGTACTAGTGGGAATCAGGGGGCCACACTATTTCACTGAAATCATGTAACCACATATATTTTCTATATAGTGGTTTTTCTAACAGTTTTTTCATGATTAGATAATTCATGTGCCTTACTCTATGTGATTCCATTTGAAGTACCAATATGTGCACTGCTGGGTCATGGTTTGGCCAACGATTGTGGCAAAAATGGGTATAGTGTATATTTAGTGTGAAATTGCACCATTTCCATTAATGAAATGTTTTAATCCTATAGATTATCCATTGTTCACATTCATGTGGTATTTCTCCTCCTCCCTTGGTGTGTGGCTACCTCCACCATCTTCTTTACCATTTTTAGTTATCTCCTTCATCTACAATCTAAATCATTTGATTTTAGAAGAAACATGAATCCCTTTGTAAAATATTCCTTCCACACACCTATATTTATTGTTTCCTCTCATGACTATTCCAATATTTTTCTGTGATTGTTTTTCCCCTAATTTATTGTTTATTGAAAAATTATTTTATTTCATCCACACTATGTCAAATCATGGTTAGATAAAATATGAGTAGTGTGGCACCACATTAAGGAATTTTACATATGATATTCCTCATTGTTTCTTCATGTTATGGTTGTCTCGTATTTATTATTCTCATATAATTCCTCTAGTGAGTAATTGTTCATGTTAAATAAATTACATAATGTTTTTTTCCATCCCATGTATGAACATACCATAAGACAAAACCCATTAGAGGGTTATCTGCATTGTTTTTGACTTCCCCTTTATGTGTTCACTACTTTAATGGTTGTTTTCCTATTCATTGAAATTACTATATATCCAAAAACTTGTGGATACATAATTAAATACAAAAATTACTTACATTGAATGGGATAAAATAGATAGACTTGAGCTTCATACCTCACAACCAGTATTTTAATGTATATTGATGGTTTTATTTGAATTCATTATGCATCTCATTCAATTATTCATTATATGTTGAATGGAAACATTTATTCATTAAATAATATTTTATTATATTTATGTTAGGCCATGTAACTTGTCACTATTAATTATTTAATTATGTTTCTTATGAAAAATTGATTTTATTTAATTGTATACCATGATTTTGTCAAAGTGATTGCATGAGCTATAGATATGTCATTTAGGACTTGTGATTAGGGGCATGTTGAATCCTTCTACATATAATTGTAATCCATTACATTTGATTATTTCTTATCTCCTAGTGATCATATCCTTTATCCAAATGATTTTTCATGTTATTAATGGATTATGCCTTTTATATTATAATTTTGATACATGAATAGCTATTTATCTTATGGAATGAATTGCTTAAAAAATAGAATGAAATTGTAAAAATTCATTTCATTATGATGTCCCATGATTATTAAAGATAACATTCTATTTTATGGGAGATAAAATGGATCTGGATTTAATGATTCTAGGGATGGAACCACCAATCACATTTGGATCAACATGGAACTCCAGTGGTGATACTTTTTTTCTAAGTATGGTCCCACCAGGCTAATTTATGTACACTCATGAGCGAGAATGAATTCTAGAGGGATCCAATGTGGATCGACTCATTAGAAAGATGGATTCTCCCTGCCTCAGGTGATAAATGGTCCCATATGTGAGACACTTGTTATATAATTAGCATCATCGTGCCCAGAGTGATACTAGGGGCATCATATGGGTTTCATTAAATTGAATTGATGACAATATATATTGGACATTCCGTAGCAACCATTTGGATTCATTTTATATTGACATGGATGATCTTGGACTCCATAATAAAAATTGATGGATTTTTGGAATTTATCACCTCACATGTGATTCATCATTGAAATAATCGTTAATATTACCACTTGAATGATGACATGTAAATTAAACTGAAAAATGAACCACAACTTTGGATTCATGAATTCTTGGATATCTTTTTTTTACTTAGGACCTCAACCAATATTATTCCTTTCAAAGGTACTTAATTTTTGACATCCGTCACAGTCCAATGAAGGTGGAATTAGTCAGGTATAATTTTTAGAACATGGCTTGATGTGGTTGTTTTTTATTTTGTTATTTCCCAACTTTTAATTATATTTGGAAAAATATAAAAAACATGTTTCATAGAATGGATCGTCCAAGACATCATCAGTTTTGGCCTATTGATATTATATCTCACACCGTTCTTGGGTGTTGATTGATAATTGAATTGACATTGTGAAAATAGGAATGGGAAAATGGATTCTTGTTTCTACGAATACTTTATTTATTTGTTTCTTAGGATAGTGTTTGGAATAAAGGACCACGTCGATGCTCGTGATGAGATGTAGTAGTTTTTTCGCTATTTTTCTATTTTGTATAGCATATAGAATATAATTTGTATCCCATGTTTTCCAATGAAACCAATTTTTATTTATAATCTTCAGATAATGATAATCATTTTGTATCTATTATTTGTATTCAACATATTCGAATTATTCATTTCGATTTCATTGTTTACTTCCTTCATTTATTCTACTATCTATCTACTCTTATGCTTTTGATATTTATTATAAATTTTATAACGATAATATTACATTAATATTTGAGGGAATATTCTCCCCATTGACACACACTAGGCCTTCACTACTAGTCTTCTGCCTCCATGTTTCTTGAGGTGCGCTTCAGGTTATGTGGACCACCATCTTAGGGCACTGTTGTGTGTCATATGGGGTTTTATGCTACAATTTGTTATCATATCATTATTTAAATATTCTAATCCTCTTTTTGTTTAGCCAGTAGAGTCGGTCATTAGAATTTGGAATTTAAATTATTCTTGGATGTAGGCAACCCATGTATAGGTAAACCCCCAATTACCTAAGATGGAAAACTGATGTTATTGATTACTCCATTTATAATTCATAAAAATTCTCCATTGGGTGATTCAATTGATTTATGATGTTCTCATGTTAGAATTATCGGAATGATGTTTTGTGTTTTATATGCCTATGAGATGATAAAATGTTAAAAGGAATCATCATACTAGTCAAAATAAGACTTTAAATGTCATTCATATTTTTAATATTGTATCTATAATTGGAATTAATTACCAATTTTTCAAGTTATTTTTTTGTGTAATAATCTTTTATGTCCTATAGTGCATGTTTTTAATATTTACAAAAGTGTTCCCATTCGACTATTAGGGAAATGTTACTGTTTTGATTAATTTTAAACAAATTTCTACTCATGATGTGTATTGTACCTTATTTATTGGGATGATGATCCACCTAATTAAACCAAAGTAATGGGGATTAAATATATTATGGTATTTAAAATTATTACTAGTTAAAATTTGAAAAGGCCATTATATGTAAGTATTGTGAGACCATGACCTGATTTAAATTCATTCAATGGGTAGTAGGATATGATTCTTGTGTTCTTAGTAATCATTATCATCTTTCCCATCACATAGTCATTGTAACATCCCAAGTAAGTAATGAATAATAGATATATTTTTTATGTCTATTAATGATTAAGATAGTGTTATAGAGGCTTAAAATAAAAATAAATACAATCTTATGCATGGAATACACTAATATTTTTAAAAGATTGTTTTACTGCCTTTTGACGGCAAACCATTTTTAAATCTATCTTATGACAATTTTATAAGATATGTTTGTCAAAATAAACTTATTCATTATTATTGTGACATTGAATTTTACATTGGATAATTTTTTGGTATTTTTCTGATAAAGTTCATTTTTTAATGAATAGTGAAAAATACTGCATTTTACATCAAAACTGCTTTTTAATCTAATTTATTTATATGATTATATTATCTTTTGAATTGGTCTTAATGTGTAATATGAATATATTTTTACCATTTTATCCAATGATGGTCATTGGAATCAATTTCACTTTGAAATTAGACTTAAACTGGTGTCAATCTTTTGATACTTATTGTTTTATAAAAACACGCTATTTTCTCTGACAGCGGGAATTAATTATTAAATTAATTAATGTGACATATATGTTTTGAATTTTGTAAAGTAGACTTCATTTTTGAATTCGGAATATCAAATATAGCTTGTGGTGAATTTTTTGTAATTTTATGAAAAACTTCAATTTTTGATGAATAGTGAAACCACAAAGTGGTACTTATAAAAACTGATTTTCCGTTTAAATGAAATTTTGCCATCATTGTGTTTTGAATTTCAAAAATCCGACATAAATGGTTGTCATTAAGAAGTAAAATATGGTTCAATGAGATTAAAATAATTTTTTGGTGAATAGTAACTTATTAAGTTCTTAATCGCGATTAGTGCTAATTAGTGTAGTTTACGGTAAAAATAATGATTTAATAAAATGAGATGAGCTTCACACATGTCCTACCCTCATTGGTTGTGTCATGGCCGAAAAATTCAAACCATGGGTCAACTTGGGGACCCCATGTATCCACTTTGGTTGGGAAATGACATAAATAACTTTTTATTTAATGTTAAAGTAAAAATGACACAAACATGAGTTATGTTACTAAAACAATTTTTATAGGGGGTTATACAAGTCATATTTTTGACTATAAATATTTATTAGAAATATAAAAAGATTTCCTACATCATAGTATTTTTTTATAATTTTTAGACATTAAATATATTAAATTATTTATGACATCATGATGATGCAGCGATGGCCTCATTATTTAACGATTTAAATAAAATTGAAAGATAATGTAATATCTAAACCATACACTTGTCCAAAACCTATTTTATGGGTATATTTCGATCCCTTATCACCTTATCCTCTAATTATATCAATTTGGGACCATTTAAATCGGAAACGCATTTTCAAATAAAATAATATTTCTTTACTTTCCAAGAGTGACCCTCCTCTCCTCTTATTAAAGGCCCCCAGCTATATCTCTTTTCCCACACTCCCAAAGCCATTGTCTCAGCCATCCCCTGACCATTTTGTCTCACCACTTCCCTATATTACTCCTTGTATCCTCACTTTGGGCAGAATTCTTTCCAAGGAAGCATTTGAGCTCAAACCAAAGGGAGTTACCCGATTTTAAGGTAATGTCTTCTTTTGAGTCCTTTTGTTTTATTTTGCTTCTCCAACCCATAAACTATTTTTATTCTATTATTTTGTAACAAATTCAGTATAATAAATATACTAGGATGTTTTTATAATATGGATTCGAGCTAGACTTACACACACCTACATTTAATGGTTAACTAACATACTGTTTCCGTGGATGGTAAATTTATGCCTCCCGAAACGATGATTATTCAACATTCTTTTAACACCTTCAAAGGTGGCCATTAAGATGTAACTATTTTTATATATGATATATAATATGTTTATGTTTTCCTTAATCTTCTGTTTTTTTCAGTTTGGTCATACCTTTATGGTTTCCATTATGGGTAAACACGATATCTTCATTTTAGGAAGTGCGGACTACTGCCCCCTGAAAGTGATTTGATTAGTTAATACCATATGTGGGATATGTAAAGGATAAAGCTAATGATATTATATATGTTATTATTCTGTAATTATAATATACTCTTATATATTTATGATTCCATTCCAGAAAATACAAAATAGAAATGGAAGGAGCGTTCATGCGTACGTACGGCTTACCGTCTCCATGAACGGTGCATTTCATTTCTTACCTCTAAATGTGATGTAATATTATAAATACATGTATATGATGAATATATATGATATATATGTTATCCAAATCATTAATACCATTATGGATATAATGAACCTTTGACCAAATTAACAACATGTAAGTGTAAGAAGTCTATTTTTGACTTAAGAACCAAATACCGACAAAATGTACATTATTAACTTAAATGATTACATGATGTTCATAACATGGTATAAAAGGAATAATGAACTTGAAAAAGGTTCTTAAGCAAGTAGAGATTAACTCAAGTTTATTATTCAGGAGATTAAAGAACGGTCGGGTCAAGTCGGATACGAGGTATGGGACTTCGTCTCAATCTCCTTTCATTGAGGCATATTTTATTTTATACACAACTTTATTTTATATGGTGTATAAACCCCTTTGACTTTTAAGTTTATTAAAAAGGAATATTTTTTATAGGAAGCATTTACTAAACGACAAAAGGGAATGTTTTTGTCGTACGTATGCGGCGACAACGACTTCTCTGCCATCATGACCGTTATTTGAGTTTCGGCTTCCTCTACAAGCCATACCTTCTTTTTAAAATAAAAATAAATACCATGTTTTACTTTTCTTTTATTTTGGTATTGAAAATGGTTTTCACAATGTTTTTTGTGTTGTATTGATATATTGTGATTGAAATGTGGAAATGTTATGTTTTTTTTATGCATGTTTTATGTGATAAGATTATGTTATGGTTCCTGGGAATTATTATGAAGATGGGTGGTTCTGTGATAAACTAAGGGCAGGTGAGCCCGATATAGCTCTCCAATGCATTGGGTAACGGGAAGGAGTGAAACATTAAGGTTTCTCCAAATAGATTTTAAGGAATATACCGTGATCGGTATTCCAAACGTAACCAAGCGGGTTACTCCCAACGTAAGAATGTTATAAATGCCTCAAGTTACCTTTATGTATTTTGATTTCTATGATTTATTCATGATTTTATGAGGTATGTTAATGTGCTTATGTTTTATGGGTAAAGTATGATTTCACTCTTATGTATATATATACCCATGTCTCCATTCCATGTTTTTATATCCCTTACTATGCTTTTTATGCTCATCCCAAGTTTTTTTTTGAAATGTTTTTCACAGGTCAAGGTAAAGGTACATGATATGATGATAGTGTCAAGGAAGTGTCAAGAATGAATCCATGTTTTATTTTAAATATGTTTCCATTGATGGGAATGAATAATACTATCTTTATGTAACCACTTTGTTTAAATTGTGGAATGTAATGCATGTTTTAAGATCTAATTCTCTAAAACTCTAAACGCGAAAAGATCCTCAACGTGTAATCTTGTGATAACTCAAGATTAAGTAAGTTTTAAGGCTGGGGCATTATAGTTGGTATCAAAGGTCGGTTTAGATAACTTTAGGATTTAGAATTATATTGAATGATTATCCAAAAATATTTTTTTATGGTCAAATTGAAGTGATATAGAATTTGAGGATTACCATGTTGCTTCATCTAAGACATGTTTGTTCAGAATGGTTTTCCGCAGAGGAAACAGGGAAGCAGTGCTAGGAAGGCATACAGAAGCAAATAACCTTCTGAATCTGCATCCAGAAATGGTCGGAATTGGAACTGAACAATTTGTTGTAGTAATGGAGCAGTTGACTCGAGCGATAAATGGTGGTGGTATCCATGCACGAGATCTGCCAGATCAACCGCAGAGGAACATGTCAGTGGTGGAACATTTCATGAGGCAATATCCACCATCATTCAGAGGATCATCTGACACTGTGCTAGCTGAAGGGTGGATTAAAGCACTGGAGAAGATTTTTGATGTCATGGGGTGTTCAGACAATCAAAAGGTTAGTCTTTCTATTTACCGTTTGGAGGGTGAAGCAGATCAGTGGTGGCCTATGGTTAAAAATATTAGGGACGCTGATTAGATTGATGCTCTCGACTGGGATGAATTCAAAGGTATGTTTCTTGAGAATTATTTTCCTAAGGCTGTTCGACTTAGGATGGAAAAACAATTCTTGGAATTGAGGCAATAGGAAGACTAAGTGGATACCTATGAAGAAAGTTTCACTCGATTGGCAAGGTATGCTCCAAATTTTATCCGAGACCTTGATAGTAAAATAAATCGTTTTTACTCCTGATTAAAGCCAAAATATCGAAGGGCATTAGCTTCTCGTGAGTTTAAAAGTTATGAAAAGCTAGTTCTATGTGCTGAGAAGGTGGAAATGGAGTTTTTAGATGATCAAGTGTTCTATAACAACCAACAGAAGAAGAGACCGAGGTGGCATGAGAAAGGTAAGAATTCTTCAAAAAAGTTTGATGGTAAGAAAACTAAGTTTCCAGTTTGTGATAAATGTGGCAAAAGGCATGCTGGGGAATGTCTTCTGAATTCTGGAAAGTGCTACCGATGTGGTAATATGGGACATAAGGCTCGTGATTACACTGAAAAGGATCAAGGTGAAGGTAAGACCAAATTTGATTTACAGTTAGTGAAATGTTATAAGTGCAATGAGATGGGTCACTATGCAAACGAGTGTCCGACAAAGAGCTTGAGTGATGGGAAGCAGTTAGACTACAAGCAGAAAGGGGTGGGGAAATCCTTTGCAACTACTTCAGCAAATGTCGGGCCGTCAAATGAAGTTGTATCTGGTACTTTGATTGTTTTTTCAGATTATGCCAGTGTGTTTTTTGATTTGGGGTCTACACATTCTTTCACCTCTGAAAACTTTTCTAGTAAAATGGGAATACCATCTCATGAAATGACTCCTGAACTTTTGGTAAAAACACCTGGGGGAAATGTTGAGGCAAAAATAATTTATAAGAATCTTCCTATCCTTATCTGTGGAAAGAACCTACTTGCAACCCTTATTGTTCTACCTCTAGTAGAGTTTGATGTTATCCTGGGTATGGATTAGCTCTCTATTTACCATGCTAAGATTGACTATAGAGCTAAAGAAGTTTATTTTCAGAAAGACTTTCAGTTTGTGTACAAGAATGAACCCTTACTGTTGATAACTTATAAAGAGGCCAAGAAACTTGTAAAACATGGAAATAAATGTTACCTTGCACACGTCGTTGAAAATAAAGGAACTATTCAGATTAATGATGTGCCCGTGGTAAATGAGTATCCTGATGTTTTTCCTGATGAGTAGCCTGGAATAATACCAGATCAGGAAGTTGAGTTTACTGCTGACTTAGTTCCTGATGCTAAGCCAATTTCAAAACCCCCTTATCGAATGGCTCAAATTGAACTTTTAGAGTTGAAGGAGCAATTACAAGATTTATTAGAGAAAGGTTTCATTCGACCTAGCACATCACCATGGGGTGATCCTGTTTTATTTGTTAAAAAGAAAGATGGTTCTATGAGACTTTTCATTGATTATAGGGCCTTGAATAATATCACGGTTAAGAAAAAATATCCTTTGCCATATATCGATGATTTGTTTGATCAGCTCTAGGGAGCTCAGTTTTTTCAACGATTGACTTGAGATCGGGGTACCATCAACTGAAGGTAATGGAGGAAGATATTCCAAAGACCGTGTTCCGTACGAGATATGGCCATTATGAATTTGTAGTAATGCCTTTTGGGCTAACCAATGCACATGTTGTATTCATGGACTTAATGAATATAATTTTCCATGAGTTCTTGGATAAGTTTGTGGTGGTTTTCATTGATGATATTTTGGTGTTTTCTAAATTTAAAGAGGATAATGAAAGAAATTTAAGGGTTATCGTTCAAAACTTAAAAGAAAAGAAACTGTATGGGAAATTCAGCAAGTGTGAGTTTTGGTTGCAATAAATTTCTTTCCTTGGTCACATTGTTAATAAAGATGGAATAACTGTTGATCCTGTAAAAACAAAATTTGTGGAAGAATGGCCAAGACCCACAAATGTAACTGAGATTCGTAGCTTCCTTGGTTTGGCGGGCTATTATCGAAGGTTTTTTAAAAAAAATTCATGATTAACTAGTCTAATGACTAAGCTAACTCGGAAGGGTGTTATGTTTATCTTGACAAAAGAATGTGATGACTGTTTTCAGGAATTGAAAAGAAGATTGGTGACTGCTCCTGTTTTGGCACTACCATCCAGGAATGGTGAGTTTGTTATATACAGTGATGCTTCATTGAAAGGACTTGGTTGCGTCCTAATGCAGAATGATCAGGTAATTGCTTATGCTTCACGATAGTTGAAAACTCATGCGGTAAATTACCCTACACATGATTTGGAGTTAGCTGATGTTGTTTTTGCTTTAAAAATTTGGAGGCATCATTTTTATGGAGTAAAGTGTGAAATATATACCGATCACAAAATTTTAAAGTATATATTCACTCAGAAAGAGTTAAACATGAGACAGAGGAGATGGCTAGAATTAATCAAGGATTATGATTGTACAATTCATTACCATCCGGGAAAAGAAAATAAAGTGGCTGATGCTTTGAGTCGAAAAAGTAATGCTTCATTAGCAATGTTGCGTTTGGAACGTGATCCTTTGGTTAAGGATTTGATGAACTTTGGCATAGAAGTTGTTGGTGCAGGAAGTCCTTCTGTTTTGTTTCAGGTATCAATGAGATCTTCTCTATCAGATAGAATCAAGTAAGCACAGAAGCAAGACAGTGAGTTGCAGAAAAAGGTAGAGCTGGTTCAGAATGGTAAGTTGCATGAATTAAACACTGATAATGATTGTGTTTTGAGATTTGGGAAGAGATTGTGTGTGCCTTGTGATTCACAGTTGAAGAGATAGTTTTTATGTGAAGCTCATAGTTCTCCGTTTTCAGTTCATCCGGGCAGTACTAAGATGTATAGAGATCTGCGGGAGTATTACTGGTGGGATGGAATGAAAAGAGATATTGCTGATTTTAATGTGAATGTGTTTGACATGTCAACAGGTTAAAGCAGAGCGGCAGTTACCGAAAGGGATGCTTCAACCTTTACTAGTTCCAGAGTGGAAATGGGATAATATATCCATGGACTTTGTTGTGGGATTACCGAAGACATCTCGAGGTAATAATGCAATCTGAGTTATTGTTGATCGCTTGACCAAATCTGCTCATTTCCATGCTATACGAGATACTTTTTCTCTTGATCAACTTTCCCGTTTGTATCTTAAATAGATATTCAGGTTACATGGATTTCCTCTCTCCATTGTATCGGATCGTGATCCAAGGTTTACTTATAACGTTTGGAAAGGCCTTCAGAAGTTGTTGGGTACGGAATTAAATTTTAGTACAGCTTTTCATCCTGAATCAGATGGGCGGTCAGAACGAACAATTCAGACATTGGAGGATATACTACGATCTTGTTCTATGGATTATCAGGGAAGTTGGGACCAACAACTTTCTTTGGTTGAATTTTCATATAATAATTGTTTTCATTCCAGTATATATATGGCACCATTTCAGGCATTATATGGGAAGCGGTGTCTAACTCCAGCTTTCTGTGATGAAGTGGGTGAAAGGAAGTTGATGGGACCAGAATTGGTGGAAGAGATGGCAGAATAAGTTCAGCTGATTTAGAAGCACATGAGAACAGCTCAGAGCAGGCAGAAGAGTTATGCGGATAACCGGAGGACGGATCTATCTTTCGAGGTAGGTGATCATGTTTTTCTCAAGGTTTCTCATTAGAAAAGTGTGATGATATTTGGTAAGAATGGAAAGCAGAGTCCAAGGTTCATTGGACCATATGAAATTCTCGAGTGATTTGGATCAGTTGCCTACCGAGTGACTTTACCTCTGAGTTTATCTCAGGTACACAATGTTTTTCACGTTTCGATGTCGAGAAAGTATAAGCCAGATCCATCTGATGTTTTGAGTCAAGAGGTAGTTCAGCTGGAAGAGAACCTATCTTATGAGGAACACCTGGTCCATATTCTTGACCACAGGGAGCAAGTGTTACAGAATAAGGTGATTAAGCAGGTAACGGTTTTTTGGAAAAACCACATGATGGAAGAGGCAACATGGGAATCTGAAAACGCAATGAGGGATAAGTACCCCCATTTATTCGATAAGTAAATAAATTGCAAGGACAAAATTTTCTAAAGGGGGGAAGGATGTAACATCCCAAGTAAGTAATGAATAATAGATATTTTTATCTATGTTAATTAATGATTAAGATAGTGTTATAGAGGCTTAAAATAAAAATAAATACAATCTTATGCATGGAATACACTAATATTTTTAAAACATTGATTTACTACCTTTTGATGGAAAACCATTTTTAAATCTATCTTTTGACAATTTTATAAGCTATTTTTGTCAAAATAAACTTCTTCATTATTATTGGGACATTTAATTTTACATTGGAAAAATTTTTGGTATTTTTCTGATAAAGTTCATTTTTAATGAATAGTGAAAAATACTGCATTTTACATCAAAAATGCTTTTTAATCTAATTTATTTATATGATTAGATTATCTTTTGAAATGGTCTTAATGTGTAATATGAATATATTTTTACCATTTTATCCAATTATGGCCATTGGAATCAATTTCACTTAGAAATTAGACTTAAACTACTATCAATCTTTTGATACTTATTGTTTTATAAAAACACGCTATTTTCTCTGACAGTGGGAATTAATTATTAAATTAATTAATGTTACTTATATGTTTTTAATTTTGTAAAATAGACTTCATTTTTGAATTCGGAATATCAAATATATCTTGGGGTGAATTTTTTGTAATTTTCTGAAAAACTTCAATTTTTTATGAATAGTGAAACCACTAAGTGTTACTTATAAAAACTGATTTTCTGTTTAAATGAAATTTTGCCATCATTGTGTTTTGAATTTCAAAAATCCGACATACATGGTTGTCATTAAGAAGTAAAATATGGTTCAATGAGATTAAAATAATTTTTTGTTGAATATAAACTTATTAAGTTCTTAATCGCGATTGGTGGTAATTAGTGTAGTTTAAGGTAAAAATAATGCTTTAATAAAATGAGTTGAGCTTGACACATGTCCTACCCTCATTGGTTGTGTCATGGCCGACCAAGACAATCCATGGGTCAAATTGGGGACCCCATGGATCCACTTTGGTTGGGAAATGACATAAATAACTTTTTATTTAATGTTAAAGTAAAAATGACACAAACATGAGTTATGTTACTAAAACAATTTTTTATATGGGGTTATACAAGTAATATTTTTGACTATAAATATTAATTATAAAGATAAAAAGCTTTCCTACATCATAGTATTTTTTTATAATTTTTAGACATTAAATATATTAAATTATTTATGACATCATGATGATGCAGCGATGACCTCATTATTTAATGATTTAAATAAAATGGAAAGATAATGTAATATCTAAAACCTAAACATGTCCAAAACCTATTGGATGGGTATATTTCGATCCCTTATCACCTTATACTCGAATTATATCAATTTGGGACCATTTAAATCCGAAACTCATTTTCAAATAATGTAATATTTCTTTACTTTCCAAGAGTGCCCCTCCTCTCCTCTTATAAAAGGCCCCCACCTATACCTCTTTTCGCACACTCCCAAAGCCTTTGGATCGGCCAAACCCAGACCATTTTGTCTCTACACTTCCCTCTCTTACTCCTTGTATCCTCACTTTGGGCATATGTCTTTCCAAGGAAGCTTTTGAGCTGAAACCAAAGGGAGTTACCCGATTTTAAGGTAATGTCTTCTTTTGAGTCCTTTTGTATTTTTTGCTTCTCCAACCCCTAAACTCTTTTTATTCTTTTCTTTTGTAACAACTCCAGTATCCTCAATATACTAGAATGTTTTTATAATATGTATTCGAGCTACACTTACACACACCTACATCTAAGGGTTAACGAACATACTGTTTCCGTGGATGGTGAATTTATGCCTCCCGAAACGATGATTGTTCAACATTCTTTTAACACCTTCAAAGGTGGCCATTAAGATGTCACTATTTTTATATAAGATATATAATATGTTTATTTTTTCCTTAAGCTTCTTTTTTTTTTCATTTTGGCCATACCTTTATGGTTTCCATTATGGTTAAACAGGATATCTTCATTTTAGGAAGTGCGGACTACCGCCCCCTGAAAGTGATTTGATTCGTTAATACCATATGTGGGATGTATAAAGGATAAATTTAATGATATTATATATGTTATTATACTGGAATTATAATATAATCTTATATCATTATGATTCCATTCCAGAAAATACGAAATAGAAATGAAGTAGCGTTCATGCGTACGTACGGCTTACCGTCTCCATGAACGGTGCATTTCATTTATTACCTCTAAATGTGATGTAATATTATAAATACATGTATATGATGAATATATATGATATATATTTTATCCAAATCATTAATATCATTCTGTATATAACGAACCTTTGACCAAATTAACAACATGTAGGTGTAAGAAGTCTATTTTTGACTTAAGAACCAAATACCGACAAAATGAACATTATTAACTTAAATGATTACATGATGTTCATAACATGGTATAAAAGGAATAATGAACTTGAAAAATGTTCTTATTCAAGTAGAGATTATATCAAGTTTATTATTCAGGAGATTAAATAACGGTCGGGTCAAGTCAGATACGAGGTATGGGACTTCGTCTCAATCTCCTTTCATTGAGGCATATTTTATTTTATACACAACTTTATTTTATATGGTGTATAAACCCCATTGAATTTTACGTTTATTCAAAAGGAATCTTTTTTATACGAAGCGTTTAATAAACGACAAAAGGGAATGTTTTTGTCGTACATATGCGGCGACAACGACTTCTCCGCCGTCGTGACCGTTATTTGAGTTTCGGCTTCCTCTATAAGCCATACCTTCTTTTTAAAAGAAAAATAAATACCATGTTTTAATATTCATTTATTTTGGTATTGAAAATGGTTTTCACAATGTTTTTTGTGTTGTATTGATATCTTGTGATTGAAATGTGGAAATGTTATGTTTCCTTTATGCGTGTTTTATGTGATACGATTATGTTATGGTTCTTGGGCATTATTATGAAGACGGGTGGTTCCGTGATAAACTAAGGGTGTGTGAGCCTGATATACCTCTCCAATTCGTTGGGTAACACGAAGGAGTGAAACGTTACGGTTTCTCCGAAGAGATTTTAGGGAATATACCGTGATGGGTATTCCAAACGTAACCAAGAGGGTTACTCCCTACGTAAGAATGTTATGAATGCCTCAAGTTACCTTTATGTCTTATGATTTATATGATTTATTCATGACTTGATGAGGTATGTTAAAGTGATTATGTTTTATGGGTAAAGTATGATTTCACTCTTATGTATATATGTACCCATGTTTCCTTTCCATGTTTTTATATCCCTTAATGAGCTTTTTATGGTCATCCCATGTTTTTTTGAAATTTTTTTCACAGGTCAAGGGAAAGGTACATGATATGATGATAGTTTCAAGGAAGTGTCAAGAATGAATCCATGATTTATTTTAAATATGTTTCCATTGATGGGAATGAAGAATAATATCTTTATGTAACCACTTTGTTTAAATTGTAGAATGTAATGCATGTTTTAAGATCTAATTCTCTAAAAATCTAAACCCGAAAAGATCCTCAACGTGTAATCTTGGGATAAGTCAAGATTAAATAAGTTTTAAGGCTGGGTCCTTATAGTCATACCTCTAGAAGAAGTATAATGGTTGTGTATTTTTTTGGGAGACCTTTTACCTGTCCTTATATTATCTTTTAACTTATCTTCTTATTCTATATGTTAATTTTTTTACTAAGGCAAGAATTTGAGAATTTTAGAGAGATTCCATAGTGTATTGATCATGTTATACTCTAATTTAGAGGAAATGAGCATACACAGGAGGTGGTGGGAACAGATCCACCCATTTTACCTTATATAGTTCAGCCAGATACACCTCCAGCTAAACCTCTCTTGGGCACCAATGCTCCATTTTTTTGAGAGATTTCACTGGTTTATATAATATTTTCTAGGTGTTCCCCAACCTTCCCCTACTATGGAAGATATAACATGGGAATTTCAAGATCAGTATCATCTCACCATATAATGGGATGGATACCCTCATGGTAATAAATCATGGTTAAATGCTACGGTGTTTGTATTTCTCAGTCTAGCTATTCACAAGGTATGATTTGTGAAGTCATCAAGAGGCCTTTCTATGACCACTTATTTCCATATACATAGAGTTTATATCAAGATAGGGAGATCGTGCATCTTCTAATTGTCTATATGACGATGCATTAGTATTCTAATTATTCCCCGGATCTTAAGTGTTTTGATCCTTCTCTAAGTGGCGATTATATGATAAAAATGAGGTGCTTTGAGGATGCGGTTGGGAATGTCTCCATCTCATAGGGGAGTATATTTTAGTAGACAACAGTTTTATAGATAGTGAATTAGTACATTATTAAGGAATGAAATAACAAATAAGATGGCAATGTGTGCATGGGTGGATCGGTTCTAAGACATTAGGATAGTTTTTCTCACAATAGATTGCACTGACATGATGATGGGAATGGGGGCATACAATCTAGGTGGCATGTACTGGATGTTCTATCATGTGTCACATGTGCAGAATGCTTGGAAATAAGAACCCACAATTTACAACGAACCCGATCAAATGATGTGCATGTTTCTAAATGGGACACCTACAACACATATCCCATTATTTTCTTTCAAAATCCAATCATTTAGGATTTGTACAAGAACCTCTATCCAATATAAGATCCTTGACTCCATGACATGCTCAGAGTTTTTCTTTTACTAGATTATCATGATAAGGCATTAATGGTCATGACTAAGGCAATCACGACTAAGAGATTCTGCATCAGGAATGTGGATCTACTCAAAAATGTCAGGAAGCATCATTGGGGAAAAGATCATTCCATTTGTAGGAAGTGCATCCAATGTTATAGGAAAATATATTAGAACCAACTATGCTAATAAGTAGTATTCTATTTTCCTAAACATTAGTTTATTTCAATTTTGATATAAGTGGATCTCACTAACTCATGTCATCTACTTGTTTGTAAATATTTGGTATTTCAATATAGTAAATTTCAATAATTTTGTACCCTAACAAATCATTAGGGGATAGAACAGAGGGGGTACACCAATGTTATGAGTTCCCCTTTGAGTTATGTGGGTTCTATTTCTTTTATTGTTTCCTCATCCTCAATTGACCAACATTGACTTCATTCTCAATATCAACTAGCCAGTGGATTATCATGCACATTTGGATTCATATCCCCCTGTAGAATAATCAACATCACTGATGGAAGTATATTTATACACAATGGTGAATACGATATCTGGTAAATTTGAGGTGGACTAAAGAAAACTTATATTGGTGTAGTGATAGCTCAGTTGGTGAGTCACATTAGTAGGCATCATGGAATACAATTATTAGTGTTTCCTCCTATTATGGATCATTTCGTGGATGTTTCCATAGATGGTTTATCTATCATACCACCAGAGAGAGATATATATTGAGTTCACCATAGAGCTTCTTCAATTTTGGACACCAGTGTCGATTACTTCTGATATGATGGAACCTAATGGTCTCCATGAACTCCTGATGTATCATGAAGATTTTGATATGAATGTTTTTATCGATATTATAACATATACATATGGATCACCTATCCCTCTCACTACGAAGGTGGATGGAACCCTCAAATATGACATGGATTACCAACAACTAAATTATATTATGGTTAATATCAAATATCCATTAACTTGTATAGAAGATTTACATAACTACATCTGATGGGAAACCATTTTCTCTATGATTAATTTAGAGGTCGGGATACCATTCGGTTCATTTGAGACCATTTGATTTACCACATACAATGTTCCAGAATAGGTATGTCTTGTACGAGTAAGTGGTTATGTAATTTGTTCTGACGAACATGCTAGTAGTCTTCAAGGATTTAATGAGTCATGATTTCGACCAATATGTTGATTTATTCATTGTAGTCTTCATCAAAAAACAACTTAATTTACTCGCCAACATGATAAGACCATTCCAATAATATTGATATTGTACTAAGTACAGTTAGAGAGAACTAACAATACACGATGATTAGTAAATGACACTTTTTGATCAGTAAGTTTCACATCAGGAGTTATATCATATTCGAGGGAGGCATATCTGTTATTATAGAGAATGTTTATATCATGTATTATTGGTATAATCCTGAGAAAGTGTTCTACATACAAAGTTTCTTATGGATAGATGGATATTACAACGAATTCATCCAGGAATTCTCTAACATAGAAGAAACCCTTACAGCCCTATCTATGAATGCTGTGCACTTCCAATTCTCTATGTCTTGAGATAAATTATTAAAAAAAATTATTTGGAGACTCAGCTCAACACAGATTCAGATTCATCCTATGTTGGGAATGAGTAATAAAATGTTTTTATTCTATATTTATTAGGATAGGGTTCATTATGATATAGGGTGATAGATTCATGGAATATGGATCCCTCTAGAGGATGATTCGTTAATGGTACTATCATATGAATGTTATCAAAATAGTAGTCATGTTTCATAATCTACACTATTGGAGGAATTACTTGTTTGGTGAGCGGTCCAGAGTTTACACAGACCATAAATGTCTCAAAAACATATCCACTTAGTGAGACTTGAATCTAAGACATTACAGCTGGGTGGAATACATGAAATTATATGAATTTTATCTTGATTATACATCTAGTAATGGTAATTGTATATTGGATGAATTCAACTACATGACCTAGAATCAAGACATCCAGGTGGCCTGTAGAAAGGGGAAGTTGAAATAATTATTATCATAGATGCATATTGGTGTATAGTGGTACAATGGGAACCATGTTCTAGTAGATCTATTTGTGAAATATTATCTTCTAGATCATTTTTGTATGAGGTAGTTATTAGATTATGAGGGCCTTATTCTGAGAAAAATCATCACATCAGAGAACCCACCTCTTTGTTGAGTTGTTTATGGTAGTGGGACTCTACTCTATCATGGATGTTATAGTAGCCATCCGATATATAGTAAGAGTTTATGAGAGAATCACATGCCACTTTTTTAAATTTCATATATGGAATAAAAATATGTATTGGGATATGAATTATTAGTATTGGTGTCTAGTTATGAAGAGGAAAATATAAGAATTCATCACTCAGAGATCCACTGGTCAATAGGTAATGGAAGACCACAAATAACGTAGTGAATTTATATTGTCCCTCTCCTTTCCAGAGTGTAAATGGAATGATATAAAAATGGATTTTCTTGATGGTATTGTCACGATCCTCTTGATCCTATAATGTAGAATGGGTGATCATTAATATGTGGACTAAAGCTACTCACTTCATCCTAATCTGAGTGAGGTTCTCTATTGTTGAGTTATGAATTATTTACATCTAAAATATAAGTATAATTCATGGTGTGCCAAATTATATAATTTTGGTCCATGATTTATGGTTGAAAATGTGGTTGTAGCAAGGTAAGTAAAAGAAATAATATTCAAAGGTTCTATTGAGCACTTCAAATCGCCTTCAGATCAATGGGTAGCCTGAGTGGACCATACAATATTTTGTGAGCCTGTATCATAGATTTTTTAGGTTCTTGGGAAATAAATATTCAAATTATATGTTATTCCGATAATATTATATTTCAATAATCAATTAAAATGGATATATTTGAGGCTCTCAAAGGAAAAATATGTCATTCAACTTTTTCATGGCTAGAGGTAGGTCATGTAGCTCTATAGGATCCTAATTCTAGTCAGTAGAATAATTATCAATTATATCTCAAACGTTTATGCATATAGCTCATTCGAGGATGAATTACAATACAGATATTCATCATAGACCACTAGAGTTTGTTTTGGGGGATAGTGTAGCCATTCACTATTCATTTTCATTCTCACGTCACTGTGTTAAACTAATTTTATATCATAAATTCCAAATTTAATAAAACCATGCACGTAACTATTAAATGGTCCACATTTCATTGGAATCCAAGAACACCACTGGACTCTACCACATACAGCTACCAATCCATCCATAAAATTAGGATAATACTCTAAGGGAAGATCCACAATTAAATTGGATACATCTATTAAGCATACACTCAATACCAATTCTTCAATTAATGAGACCAACCAAACTATTTTATCTGTGCCACCAAATCATCTTGGAGTCATAAGTGGTATGTATTTTCTCATTGATATCTTGATATGTCGACCATCAAAAGATGCCAAAATATTAGAGGAGATATTCCAGAGGCTATTGAAAAATAATTTAATTTTCTCCAAATCTAAATAAGATTTTATACACACCTAAAACCATTGTCGAAGAGGTTTACAAAATATAGATTCCCAAATCCTCCTTCAACTTTGCCTATAATTTGGAACATTGGGAAAACCATTTGTAAATTTGACCAATAGAAATATATCTAGTCTATAGGGGAATAAAATTATTACTCTCATAATCTAGGAATTCATGGAGGCCCTTATCCTCAAATGGGGTCAATGATAATGGTGATGTTCCACCAGAGTCTCCTCCTCCTCCTCTCGATGGGGATCTAACTGGTGGATGGTCATTTAGATGGAGATACAAACACTTGGCATGGAGTTCATGTAGTTTTTCGTCGACTGGTTATGTGTAATTTGTGTGTTATATATTTAACATATGTTTTATCATGACGTGAGTCTCTTCTAAATTCATTTATTCAATATAATTAAGTAACACACTTTTCAATTCAACACTGGTTGGGTTGAGCTTTCATGTGGGAATCCACAGTTGCTCTGATTGGGCAACTCAAGAATCATATTTCTCTCAAAAACACAATTGATATTAGAATTAATCTTTATCCTTCACTATATGATTTAGGTCGAATCCTTGACAGCACAATTATTGTTCCAAGGGTTGGTACTTGGTGCAATGTTTTAAGTGGAAATAGGGGAATCATGATATTTGACAACACTCAACCAAAGAATTACTTTAATAATTTTTTTCATTTTTATAAATTAACAATCGAATATGTGTAGTAAACATGTAATTACCACATTCTCTAATTAATCAAAAAACAATACATTCCATTGTCAAGTATTAAACTATTTAAATTATGTTATTTTATTAAAATTATTTTCAAAACCACCCCCTCTATTATTGAATTTTTATTAAAAATGGGCATTATAAAATATCAGATATTCTATAGAGAAGACATAATGAATTTTATAGAATATAAAAAAATATTTATATAATAATAAATTTTAAATTTCCTGACAATACGGTAAAATTTTTGCACTGTTTTTTTGGAGCGCATTGTGGTTTAGTGCATGATTTTGTTATGATTATTGGAAATTTTGCTAACAATTTTTTTATATTAAATTTACTATATTTTTTTTATTAATATTATTTCTTGTGTAGGTTCTATTCATGATTCATTATAATTATATATAATTAACTAATTTATAACCCAAAGTGGAAAGTACATACACCAACGACATCAAGAGACACATGAGATCATTTTGAAGGAGGACGCATAAAACATTGATGCTCTTCTCGATCCTTCACCTTCTTCTGAAACCCACATTGAAAATAAAATAAACTTATATAACATGGACTACAATAATATAACCCTAAAATAAATATCCTTGAATAATGTAGTTATTCTACATACTGATTTTCATATTCAGGATGAAACACCAAAAATTGAACAAAAATCTACTCTAATTTACGTGTTTCCATGATTCCATGGACATCATGGAGAATATCTACATTATCACATAAAATAATTTCAAGTTGTGTGTTGTAAATAGAATCTTTCTAATATAGATGAATAAAAATAAAATCTTTTTGAATTATTTGTTTAGTATAATATACAACAATAGATTGTCGTTACTATAATTATTCACCAATTAGAGGCTAGGAAGACATGAAACTCCTTATTCATAGAACTATTTAAGATTATCGCAAAATGAAATAATAAGAAAATAAATATTTAGAAAATTTAAATCACAATGGATAAAAATTGATGATTATTGGGAATGATTTAAAAGGCTTTATTCATGTTTCCTACATAACCAAATAAGTGATCAAAATTTATTATATTATTTTTATGAACAATTAATTCTTATGGATTGAATCAAGATTGATGATGTTACAGCTGTGAAGTAGTTAATAAACCCCAATCAATATAAAGTAAACTCATTTACAACATAGCTCATATCAATTATAAATTTTTTTCAAGATCTAATCTACCCTTTCGAGGTGTTCATGAGGTTCAGAGTACTAAATTTGAGAAAATGTGGACACAATGTTCAAAGAGGTAACTACCCTTAATTGATGACCTACTATTCCCAATTGGAAATCCCAATATCCCCCTCCAATCCACTGTTCAATATGTTCTTCTAACATCCACTAATATTACCACTTCCCTCAATTAAGAGAATCTTCTAAGACATGTGAGGTAATATTCCCAAGATTCCTCACAACCCACACATTTTTCATGAAGCATTCTTCACATCCAACCATAGGTGAAAAATGTCAATGACTAATGGAAAGGAGGTATTCAAACATAACACAAAACACATTGATCCAAACAGGACAAAGTAGTCATCCAAAAAACACCACCTTGAAATCCTCATCCACCATAAAGGCCTTACCAACAAACCCTCTAAATCCCGTTCCTATCCAGTAATACATGATAAAATAAAGGATAAAAACATTATCCAATTTCAATAAACTATTCAATAACCTATATAAGACATACAAACAAATTTAATCCAATTGTCCATCTTGGAGTCAAAATTAGTGGTTGGTCAAACTGCCTTCTCAACCGCTAGTCAACTATATGTTTAATGGAAATGATAATTCCATAAACCTTAGGATTGTTACACTAATAAAAACAAAATAAATTAACTATTATAATCAAACCCTCCAAAGGAAATCACCATCCCAACCAATTAAAACGTTCCTCATTTTGAAAAACCTTTTCCTGTGATAATCCCTTCCAAATGGAAGATTTTGTATGTTCATATTCCACATAGACCAACCATTCATCTTAAAATTCCCCAATTGTAAACAAAAAAAAAAGAAAAGAATATCAAATATAACAAGATAAATAAATCATGGAAAATTATAAAAAAATGTCGTACAACATCTCATTGATCGATGTAGGGATTCAAATACCACCATATTGTATGTATATAAAAGTGATGTGGTCACACTGAATGAGACATTGTGGATATGAAAATGGGATCTTGGGGAGGAACTTCTCAATGTTGATAAAGACATCAGTGGATACCAAAATCAATTATCCTACAACATTCTAGATTTCATGTACCATAGCGGAGTATTCCATCACCAATGCTATGATTAATTCAGGATCTTCAAAAACTGTGATTTGTCACTCCATTTAAACATTATTTCGGGTTGGGGAACGCAATATCATAGGAATGTTTTTTCAACTCACAAATTAGAATAAAGAACACTCCACTGGTGTTTTAAAGGATATTCTTATAAGAGTGAATATTTTTAAAATTTCCATCTGATTTTTATTTTGATTAAATGAATGATGATAGTATTAATTGACATATACAGATTATATTATGTATTACATACAGGAAAACAATCAAAACAGTAATTACTAATAGTAGTGGTACATTATCTATGGATTTTGGTGGCAACAACAACCACTTCTACACAATTTATGCAGTGAAGAACCCCTTTGATGAACATTTATCACTTTAAAATAATTATATTAATGTTCTACCTTCCCCTAAAAATAATTCATCTCATTATCTTGATCCCCTTTCTCTATATTCATTTATTATATATGTTCTAGTTAATGAATTATTCAATGAGCGATTTACCTGATCAAAAAAATATCTTTCTTGTTTATTAATAGATGATTTCTTAACCGTCATGGATTAAAAGACCATCAATGGTATTACTAATCTTGTAAAAGTTTATTCCTTGTAAAAGGATTTTACCATTGAGATGTTAGATTATATTAGGGACCTATAACTTTCACAATCACTTCTATCTATCAAAAGTAAATCATAATTATAACATAAACAACTACATCAATGATTTATAATATTCCTATATTGGGAATTGAAAAATATACCTATCAACCTTTCAAAGTTACTACATCCAGGGAATGAATTTAATCTTATTGAGCATTTGAGGTAGTATAAAAAATAGTTTGTATGGACACTTTTTGACATTCCTAGTATTATCCCATCATTTTTCTCACATAATATATTTTTAAATGATGAGGTTAAACAAGTGAGGTAGGCATACGATCGATTAAAACCCAACCACTATGATTTAGTTAAAAAAGAGTTAATAAATTTATTGGTTATTGGAATAATTTACAGCATATCTGATAGCTAATTGCTTAGGCCAGTTCCTATACTTCCTAAAAAATAGGTCTTATACTAACTAAAAATAAAACAGATGAATTACTTCCAACCCATGCAATGAATAGTATTTCTGTCTCCAAAGACTACCATTGAAAAAAGAATCACATTTTAAGGACATATATAACATTTTCATTCATCGATTATATAGTAGAGAGGCTTGGAGGGAAATCCCATCACTATTTTATTGATGGGTATTATGGAAAAATTCTTATCAATATTTCACAAAGGATTAGTAAAAGAAAACCCTTACATGCACCATTGGATCATTTTTATATACAAATATTATTTTTTTTATGTTAAATACACTGGGTACTTTCCAACAATGGATGGTTATTTATTTGGATTAATAGGATAATTATATGGAAGTAATCATGGATGATTTCAATATTTATGTCTCCTATTTTTTTCAATGATTGAGTATTCTTGGTTCATTGTTATATCAATGTATTTAAAAGAATATCATATTAAATTAAGAGAAAATTAATTTCACGGTATGACAAGGAATAATATTGGGAAATTTCATTTCTAGAGATGGTATCCAAGAAGAAAAATCAATAGCGGATGTCATTTCATCCCAACCATTACATATAAATGTGTTGTATGTACTATCATACCCAGGTAATGTTGGATTTTACTATCATTTTATTAATGGAATTATTAATATTTCACATCAACTCTCCCCCATACTCTAAAATTAATATGAAATTATTTTATAAAAAATGTGAGGCTGCTTTTAATAAATTGAAATGAATTCTGAAAAATACCAATGTAATCAAACCACCTTAGTGGGATTTACCATTTAAGATTGAGTTTGAATCCTGTAACTATGTAGTTTGGGATGTCTTATAAAAAAGGTCTGATCTATCTCCACATTTCATTGTCTATTTTTCATACAAACTCTACCCATCCCATGTAAAATACATTAAAAATGTAAAGGAGTTTATTTTCACAGTATAATCCTTGGATAAATTCAAGTAATAACTTTTAGGTTTCAAATTCATTATCTTCTCCCACCGTGTATCCATTTGGAATCTCCTTATGAAAATGAAATAAAAAACAAATCTTTTTTAGTAGATGATCCTCCTTCAGGAATTTAACATAGAAATTAGAGATAAAAAAGATCATAAAATGTCTTTTCTATCTAAATCATTTGCATCCTCCCATCCCATGGCATGGAATCATCCCCATGTATTCCTGTAAAAGTAATTTTTCCTAATGAGAAATTTCATGGAGTGAAATATGTTATCCCTTGGTATGATGATATTTTAAATTTTTTTGTATAATCTTGAATTCCTATGGATTTCACTAAAAACCATGTTGGCCATCAATAACATGGGTCTTATTGGTACATCTAGGATATCCTATAACTTTGGTCCACATTTAGTGATCATGGCCTTTGGAATTTTGTCCTCGATAGGGATTTTTATTCTATCATTAGGTTATTCCACACACTATATTGTGGGGTCCACATTTTCCCCAATAGATTTCTCACAAGATCCTTGATTCTAGTATGTTTTATGTAAAATTGTTTTAGGATACCCATGATTTTTTTAGATCGTGTAATCACTATCAAAGAGCGTGTAATGTATATAAATGAAATGAAATTCTATAAAAAATCTTGATCTCCAATTACATTTTTGATATTTTAGGAAATGACTTCATGGGACCATTCCTTAAATAATTGGGGAACATTTAGATTTTTCTACATGTGGAATACGTTTCAAAATTCATAGAGGCTTGAGCCATGAGTAAATATCATTACATGAAGGTTTAAGAATTTTTAAGACACAAAATTTTCTATGGGTTTGGATTACATAGGTTCATCATAAAAGAATAGTGTAATCATTTCATTGATGGGACAATGAAATTAACTATTCATAAATATATGTTTTGGCCTATAGTTTCTATTTAATATCAACCATAGACTAGTGGTCATGCTGATGTGCTGAATAGAGAGGTATCCAAGGCTACCCACGACTATCTCATCCTAACAATTCAATTCCACATTGAATAGAAGTTCCTCTTATATAATTGTCAGATGAATATACATCTATGTAAGTATTTCTTCCAATATATTTGGACCATACAGTATAAATAATTTTTATCCATTTTTTGTTGTTCATGTTAAAAATATGGAAACAAAAAATAAACAATCACTCTCATTGGGAAGCGGATGAAGCACTTTCATGAAGCCATTCAAGAGTCTATGAAGGAGGTAATCTATGTTCACAATGAAAATTAATAAATGAATATCCCCATGTTTTATCCTTCCTTACCACATTTTCATTCATTATAGTGAGGAAATTTAACCATTTAATAATGGGTGGAAGTATATATTTCCAGGTTATTTAGTAATATTCATCATCCTTATTTTATATTATGCTTTATGAATTCTTGAATATAATTTTTTCTTTTCTAAACATTGCTTATATTGTTGTGATTCCTCGTCATCATTCTTTTATTTTTACTTTTTTTATTTAATGAAAGTATTGTAACATTCCCCCCCTACTTTTTATCCCCCTCAATTTTGTGCCTAAATGTTAATTTTTGATTCCCAGATTATCCTGAAAAATTATTCCCACATAATCTTGGTTGTTATTTAAATTTCATGATTTATTTCCCCATTATATGTTTTTTTATCACTTCAAAATATTGTTTCAGTGAATAAATTTGTGTTTTATCATGAATTTTACATTGTGGTGTAACATTAACTTGATAATTGGTTGTTTTTTATGATATAAATGTTTTATGATTTTGAAAACTAGGTGAATATTTTTACTCTTTTTGTGAGTATTATATTGGTAAACTAATTCTCTTATTTTCCCCATGCTTCTTTTCACCCCAGCGTGATGTGTGAATTTTCATACTCAATATAAGGTGAATATAAGATAATTTGTTATTTATCTAAATACCAAAAATACTTTACATGAAATATTTACTTATCTGATATCTTTCAATATAATAATGGATTGACCTTTCTATGTTAACTTGTTATCTGAATGGTTCACACACTAAAGTACACACCAAAAATTTGGGTTGTGTCTTGGGATAGTAAAAAACACGCTTTAAAAATGGTGATCTTGTTATAACTATTACATTTTTCTTTGAGGAGACCACACAATTTTTGAGTGATGAGTGTGAGATTTATTAAATGTTTAACTTTAAAATAAAAATGGGTGGAAAAAAATGTAAATCATAATGGGATATTAGGTTCAGAAGATTATGGTTGGACATTAATGATTGTTTAAGTGAGAAGGTCGTGAAATTTGTTTCAAACGGATGCAAGGAATGTTTAGTGGAAAATATCAATTAAGAAAAAAAATTAACCGAAATTATATTTACTGGAAAGAAAGTGTAATAGATAGAAATAAATTATTTTCTAAAACATGCATATACAATTAGTGACATGGTTATATTTTTAAATATTTAAAATGATTGGAATCATCCACCACATAAAATATTGGTTGGATACAATATTTGAGACGTTGTTAAATTTGATCATTGAGAATAACTCCTTCCTATGAATTTTGTTTTGATAATATTTCTATCATGAATTAAAATTCTATTGAATGTTATATACTGATTATGTTTGGAATATATCCATTTATAATTTTTGAAAATGAATATTTTCCAGGTTTTTAAATTTTTTTGGTGTGTGGTTGTGAACATGGAGCGACTGAATAATCATTTTTACAATTACATCACTATGTTAAATAGATTTTTTATGATAAATTTAAAATTTTATAAGTATATTCATTCCATTTTTGATTCAATTGTTTTCTTAATCAATATTATAAATGGTAATTTCACTTGTTTAAATAAATTCATATTAGGTGGAGGTGATTTGGAGTTCCCAATATGAAGTTGAATAAAAATGGGCCTCATTCTAGAGGAATCCAAGAACACAAGTGGACTCAACTGAATACTAATACTAATATTTGAATCTAATTTGAATGAAATTTTATTTATTATCCAAAATTAAATGGGAGAAAATTGTTTTGATGAAATTGAATCCCAATTCATTTATTAAAGGTACCAAACGTAAATATCATTCCAATAAAGTGAATCTAGATGAAGATAATAGTGGTATGCTTTATTTCATCCATATCTCACACAATATACCTCCAAATGATCCCAAATAATCAGTTGAGGTATTCATGATGTGGGGATATAAGTTTTTATATTACTCAAATGATTGATATGTTTTTGTACCCAATAGAATCCATGGGCCAAGTGGAATTCATTAATATAAGTGTCCAAAATAATCCTCCCTTTTTCCTATAAATTGAACCATGGGAACCCCATTTTCAACTTCAACTAAGAGGAAATGGTTTGGTATTGTGGATACCCGATGGAGTACTCTCCTCATTTAAGATGTCATGGAGGCCTCTATCTTCATATGGGGACAACAGATGAAGATGAAGTTTCACATGATCATCCTCCTCATCTCGATGGTTAGCTAAACAATTGAAAATCATTTCGAGGGAGATAAAAAAACATGGGAAAATGATTCAAAACATATTACTCTACTACTTTTTGGTAATTTGTGTGTTAAATATTTCACTTATGTTTTATCATGACATGTTTCTCTTCTGAAATCACTTATTTTCATATAATTAAGTGAAAAAATTTTCATTCCAAACATGATTTGGTTAATTTTTCATGATATAATTTTGGGATTCTCTGATTGGGAAACAGATGAATCCTACTTCTCTGACACACATATAATATTATTTTTCTTTGGTATCATTTACAATATTCTTTATGTCAAATAATTGAAAGTATAATTGTTTTGTCAAGGTATGTTACATTGTAAAATGTTTTAATAGGCATGAGGGGGATCAAGATCTTGACAACCATCAACAAATTAATTCCATTAGACCATGGTCACAATTTATAATAATAAAGTATCCAGGATATGTATTAACCATGAAATTAAAAAATTATATCATAATTACAAAAACACTACCTCCATTTATCAACAATTAAAATCATTAAATTATGTTACTTTCATTAAATTATTTTCAAACCCACCCCGTTCTTTTGATAATTTTTATTAAAAATTCATATTATAAACCACCAATTCACCTTGAGAGAAGACATATGGTCTTTCTTATATTATATAATAATCATTCAATAATAATAAATTTGTCTTATCCGAAAAATGTGGTCACCAGTACATCACATCTTTTTTAATATATTGCCTAGATGGGGACATAATAGAATCTAGGAAAAGAACTTTCTCACAGAGCTATATCGAGACCTTAGAGATAATAAAGAGAGTTGGAATGATAGACTATATGTTTCTATTACTTCAAAGGTACAATTACATGCATGATTTATTCCACTAATATCATCTTTGATATTACCATTGACACTCATCTCATTCATTTGATCTGATGATGTCATGCAAGAGGAGGATATATATTTCTAGGAGCATCCAATTCATATAATTGATCAAAGAATGAAGGTACTACAAGGCATGCACGTTCCATTGGTCCATGGGATTTAGAAGCACAACTGTGTACATGATTAGAAATGGTAGTGGGAGGATAATGTACATGAATAATGTTCGGAACACTTCTCAGATGATGTCATACCTCCCTTGGGAGGGAATCTCTGGGATGAGTTGTCTTCGTGAGGGGAGGTTGTAACTGCTCGATTTTCTCAATGGTATATAATGTTAATTTTGTGATCAAAATCCTCTAAAATCTTTATAATGATTTCTGAAATTAAATATAGGTCCTGGGGAATTTTTGGGAAGATTTTAAGCCCGATGATCTGAAATTTCAGGAAGCAGATTTGGTTGCACTGTTAGAGGAAGCCATACATCCCATGTCTCATAGTTCCCATACGTCGTGTGGTTTCTTGAAGTGGTTACATGGGGAATGCATTGTTTTTTTGAAACCACGAGACCTAGGGTGCAAGATTATGTTACCACCTATTGGTTTTGGACAACGGGTATCAAATTGTTTTTTCACTATTTTCAACACCCCAAGCTTTCACGATACATTTCACATGGAATAATGTAATAGCTTGCATTGTACACAACTTCAAGATTCTAACAAACCACGACCAATCAAACTATACTTTATGAATAGTATTACCAAATTTTTGAAATTTTATAAATTTTATCTTTCAAAATGGACTTCATTTTTGGATTTTGAATATCAAAATTAGCGTAGGGTGAATTTTTGGTATTTTCATGAAAACATTAAATTTTGATGAATAGTGAAAAACACTATGTTATAGATTAAAACCGAATTTTTATTTAAATAATTATTTATTTTATTTAATTTAATTTTACATCCAAAGAGATACATAATACTAATAAAAGTTCAATGAAATTCATTGGTGTCAATTTATAATAATTATATATATATAAATATTATTGTACTTTTTAATCATCTTTTACCCACCTCTTAGGAGTGGTTGCAAATTCAAATAGAAATTTTTTTTTACAGATTTAATTAATTGAATTTTAAAAGTAATAGAGACATGATTGATATCAGTATGTAAAATTTTGTTCAATAAGATAAATTTTTTGGGTGAATATTATCTTTTGACTTTTATTTACCACGATTAAATGTAAATAGAGTAATTAATTGTAAAAATGATATTATTATTTCCCTAAAACATGTCCTAATTCTATTGGATAAGTGTAATTTGACCAAAAAAACTTTAGGAATAACATATGATCCTTTAGGTCCACTTGTTTCATATTAGTACATTTATTATTATTTAATTCAATAAAGAGTTTAAAGTGTTATATTCAAAGCTTAATAACTAAACCCTTTATAATATATTGTTATACATAAGATAAATTACATTAGAAATATTAATTATAAAGCTAAAAATATTTCTTACATAATGAGATTTCATTTATATTTTTGATACATTAAATAATTTAATAAATTTATGACACAATGATGATGCAGTAATTACCAAATTAATGAAATATTAACATATTTGATATTATAAATATCCAAATAAATGTTAATTGAGACTTTTAATGAATTCCAATAATTTTATAGGTTATCATGACATGTTAGAGTTAGTTAGATGAATTTTCTTTCGAAGTAATATTGCTGTTATAAATTTTGAAAAAACAAAATACTTAATAGTGTCAAAATTGACATAAAATGATTTTTAAATCAAATATTATAATATTAATTGATATTATAAATTCTTACAAATATATAGTTTCACCAAATTACATATATAACGAATTTTGTATCATTAATTAACCAGTTTGGGTTATCTTTGAATTATATAGTATGTTTATTAACCATATATTATAAAAATACAAAGAGACATGGTAAATGTCAAACTATTTAACTAAGAGTTTAATCTAAATGATATGGTTAATATAGTGACCCAAACCTATTTAAAATATATTTTTTGAGTTATATTCGACAAATAACCACAATAAACTTTAAATAATTAATTTTGGTGCCATTAGAATCTGAAAATAAGTTTATAATAAATAGTATATCTAGCTTTTCCTAAGGTGCCCCTCAAATTCACACCTTCATACCCTTTTGAATCATAAAAACACTGACCAAATACCCTCCCAAATTTCCTTATTTCATTCTATAGTCCTACATTTAGTCATAAATCTGACCTATGGAGTCCTTTTTATAAAATCAAAAGGAACCACCCGATGAAGAGGTAAATATTTTATTATATCTTTCAAGTTTCTTTCTTCTTCCACTTACTTTTTCTTTGTTATTAAAATTCTAAAATAATAACTCCAGTATCTTCTATGTAATTTTATGTTATTATAAATATGGTACAAATATATTCAACATTCTATCCATCCTTTGAATGACATGTCACCATACGTGTGTATGTATGGCTTACAGTCTGAATGTCATGGTGTAATTGTTATTCAATACATTATTATTTGGATGTGTATAATAATGATGTTTAATTGATATAAATAATAAATATAAAATTATAATTATTCTTTAGTTATGATATATCATCCAAATATATATTATTTTAATACCAAAAGAATCATATTTTCGCTTTTGCATATGTACAGATTACAGTCTCCACGAACGTGATGAGATTAATTCCACATCGTAATCCATTCAAGACTAATTTTTATTATATGATTAAAAAAAATATTAAAGACATAATATATTTCTCAATATTTATATTATACATACTATTAATAACATACAATACCTATTTAACAAATCACAAAAAGGGAAAAGAATCATTTAACACCCGAAACGACGATAATACTAAAATATTATTAACAATGAAATATTAAAAGATCATATATGATATCATATTAATTTATATGATTATTTTATAATTTAATAACAATTATTTAACCATTATAAATTAGGTTAACCTACCCTCTAACATGGAAAAATACAATGTAATGGGTTCCTTATCTCACTTTTAATTCCGTGAGATTTCCATTGTTCGGAAATTTTTTATTAAATGTGGTGTATTGTGTACTGTCATTTGATATATATTTATATTATAATGATTCTAATTATATTCATGGAATTATGTCACTAGTTTGGTTGTTCTTGTCTTTTGTTTATATGACTCGATTGATTACAATGATGTTAGTTTTATCACCTAACTTCTTATTTCCGTGAGATTCATGCTATACTGCCACTATTTCATTTTGTGTGGTGTATTTACAACACAATGATTATATTTGTTCTGTAATATACATTAATTTATGAGTAATTACATCTTTATTTTATGATCCATTTTTCATGGTATGTATTTTTTGTATGTTACCAAATTGGAAAGGGAATTTCAAATTTCAATTTCCACTCATTCGACATTACTCATACATTATTGATTATTTTACACCATGATTATTTGTGGAATCAGTTATTATTATTTTTGTAGTAATTTCCACTCCCCTTTTTTTGGATATACTAATAAAACACATAATCAATCCATTGATATATTCTCAAGTAATTGATATGAACTTGATAAGTGTAATTTGAACTCAATTTCCAATTTTTTGAGTTAAACATCCAATTTATTGGTGTTGTTTTCAGAAAAATATATTTGAATGTCATCTAATTGATTTACACTATAAATCCCATAATATTTTATATATTTATATATTTAACACATAATTATGTCATTTATTTATCATTAACCTACAGATACATTTTTCATAAGAGATTTCAACTCAATTTACATTCCATTGAGAATTCATTGTTGTTTGACAACAATTCACTTTTATGTGGTGTATATAGTGTACTCTGACATAGTATATACTGAATCCCATTATTCCCATGATATTATAATGTTTTTATTACCTAAATTATTTGTATTCAACTATCTCTATTTTGGTTAGTAACTCTTACAAAAATATCATTCAAAAATGTTTTAATGATTTATTATTCTAAATCAGTATCATTAATGTCCATGTTTTAAATATGGTTTTAAAGATTTATTTATAAGAACATTAATGATTTAAAATTAAAATTCATTTTAAAATTTTAAAATTTTTATGGGACACATTGATTCAAAAATATATTTTAAACGGCTTCTTGATAAATATTGTGACTTTTTAATGTTTTCAAGAAAAAGGGGGATATTTCTGTCAAATAGTTTTGATAATTATTTTAATCTATCTCATTATAATTATTTATTCTCTATTTTGGTTGATATATTATAATACAATATTCCATATTGTATTGAATGAGTTATGTTTGATTGTAGACGTGCTATTTTTATACCATAAATGTTTTGTGGTTAAAATACTGACATTTTGTATGCTAGTTTTAATAATAATGATCATATTATGTTTCATCCATTTCATATGAGGAATGAATTAAGATTTGTAAGTTATGGTTGGAGCCTGAAATAGCTCCACAATGCATTAGTTGGTCTCATGAGACAAACTAATGTCATGGCATAAGGCCTTGACAAAATATTATTTGTAGTCTTCGCACAAGGCATTGACTATATGTTTATGAAAGTCTCGCATTAGGCATTCCATCATTATGAAAGTGGATATTTATATTTCATGTGATTATTCGACACGTATAATATCCATGCGAATATGTTAATGGAAATATTTGATTTTATATTTTCCATATTATGCTGAGGTTCATGTTTAAATGGTTTTTATTTTGGACTTATATAATTCCTTAAATGATTAGGCTTATTTATTTATGTTTCCGCTATATTTTTATCCTTACTAGCATATGTGCTCACCCATATAAATGATATATTTATACCACGATGTGAAACATATATTATGACTGACCTGTAGGGATAGTATATGGGATCTCAGTGTTTCTTATGGAAACAATGTTGTTGTAGTTATCCATTTTATGATATAATGTAAACCTTATGAATGTATCTTGTACATCCAAGGATACTAAATTAAATGGTATTTGAAGACATCATCCTTTGTGATCATTTCAATGATACATAATAATGGACCGACTCTGGGATTCTATGGTCCGGGCATTACAGTTTGATTCAGAATAAGTTTAATACTAACCATGGAAACTAGATTTAAATAAACTCTGAGTAGAGCACATAGCCGTAAGATAGACTTTGATGATTACTATATAATTACTTCCTAAAATTTTTTATTGTAGAAATTTTGGGAGTTTTCCAAACAATACATCCCTGTCTGGATACGAGCCGGTTGAGGCGGCTCTAACACAAATGTACCAAGTGGTAAAACAAAAAAACACCGCATTGAGCTAGACTCAAACTAGAACTACAGCACGACATCGGGCCTTGCTGCACTATTGGTTACGACTATCTCAGGGGATATTATTAGGATAATTTACCTTTTCATTACAAATATATTTGAAGTATTTTAATATAATATGAGAATAAATGACCTTGGTTAATCCTAAGGTGATTCAAATTGAAAATATGTTGTCATGATATTCTCTAAATTATTTTATGACTACTCATACACACACAATGCATTCTGGTTTTAGTCAATTGATGGATTCCAAGGAAGACATATTAAAATTGAGCAAGATCTACATGATGGGATCAATGGTGGAAATGAGCTACAAAATAAAATGTTTATAGGCATAAAAGATATCATGTTCATGCCAAATCAGTTTTCTAAAAATAGGATCAACAACTTATATATTAACCAATTAACAGACTCAACAATGAAGTAAATGGTGATTAATGATAAGAGGTCTACTAGTGGAGACCATAGAGAAATGAATCATCAATTTCCATCATGTTGGAAATGTGGAAGGTGAAACCCAGGAATGTGTCTCAATGGAACAATGAAATTATTTATGTCTATGCAATAAGGACATAATGTAACAAATTTCTATGAAACATGATGATTACTATAGAAGAAAAACATGGTCTCAATAATCTATTTATAGTCATTTTTCATATATGTAAGGGACCTGGCCATTACCTGAGTGAATTCCCTATTATACAGAATATTATCTTGGTCAAAGAAGAAGATGTATGAAAATAAACAGTTAGTGATTTTTTTAAAATATTAGTGGTCCTTGTTGATTGGATTACTTTGGAATAATTATCTCTTGAATTTGTAACCATACAGTTAGGCATGTGAAAATAATATTTGAGGAATAATTATCTTTTCTCTTGTGGATATAGTTATAAATAACCATTTGGTTTTATTTGATCATTGGGTTTGAGGCAATTACATGTTATTATATTTTGGGATGAAAATTCAAGGTAGGAGATAAAAATTGTGGTTAAATTTGTTAATAGAAAATTTGAGGAATTTATCTCATTTTGGTAATGTTATAAAATATAGTTCTTGATAATGAACAACATGCAGACCTAGTGAAATCATGTCGTGTCAAACAAAGCTATGGGAATCGAACCCACAACCAGAGTGTGATTAGGATTTATGGACTACCACTAGACTACGTCAAGTCCTTGGTTAGTGTGACTAATTATTTAATATTAGATAATTTTATTGATCAATAATATGTTGATTTGGGGTGTTATTTCTTATCAAATGAATACCTTTAGTATAGGAAAATGATTTGGGGACAATATAAAAAATGATATTTTTTAAAATGTTCACTCTGTTTGGAACACTATATGCCTATGGAAAATAGAATACTGTGGGATTTAATTTTAAGAGTAATTGTGGATTTTTATCTATGTTTTTATTGTGGACTTATAGTGATTTGGGTTATTTATAGAAATGATTAACCTCTAATAGTGAATATGTGATTAGTTTAATTACGTATAAGTATGTGACTTTAAGAGTACATGATGTCATTTGGAGAAACAATTTAACATGGAAGACTACATAAACAAATTCATTATAGTTCTGGGTTTCAATATTACTTTGGATTATATTGATGGATTTTAAAAACAATTATTTATTGAATGGTATTTATTTTACATTGTGGAATTGTTGGTTTAATTTTAAAATTAAACATTAGTTTTTCCTTCTCTAATAGAATATTCTATTATGGGATCATATGATCTTATACTAACCATTTTTTATTAATATATAATGACAAGGTAAATATATAGTTTATCCTTTCTGGATCATGTGATTCTCTAAAAGTCGGTTCTATATCTTCTGGGGTTACCATGTCATCTTGAATACTAATCATTTGAAAAAAAAAATTAGTTAGTTGTAAAAATTTAATAATGAACGATACTCTACTTATAAATTAAGTATATCACTTTATGTTCTTAGTCAATATCAAAAATAATTTCCTTATCTTTATGATATGTAACTTAAATAAAAAATTTTTTGCATTTAATTTTCCTACTGGGAAAATACTGACCATTTGTCCCATCAAATGTTTGTGGTATTCTTGTTGTTAACTATTTCCTGATCATTTTTTATACATCTACATCTTAACTTTATAATTAGTTTATAATCCATATGCTTGTTTTCTTACATGGAATCCATGTATGGGTTATCTCGGGTGACCTTTGTACTTTTTTCGTTCTTTTAAAGTGATTGTTTTATTAAAACTTTCATCTAATGTGGGACTTTAAATTATTTTATCATGACCAATTTTTTAAATTTCAAGGACACAATTTCCAAAAGGGGGATGAATGTAACAACCCAAGCTTCCACGGAACATTTCCCTTTGAATAATGAAATATCTTGTATTGTACGCAACATCGAGATTGTAACACATCACAACCAATCAAATTTGCCATTATAAATAGTAAAACCCACTTTTTAAAATATAATAAATTTTATCATTCAAAATGGTCTTCATTTTTGGATTCTGAATATCAAAATTATCTTAGGGTGAATTTTTATTATATTTCTGAAAACATTAAATTTGTATTGAATAGTGAAAACCACTATTTTATAGTTTAAAACCATATTTTTATTTAAAAATTAAATTATTTTATTTAAATTTATTTCATGTCAAAATAGATACATAATACCTTTATAAGTTCAATGTAATTCATTGGAGTCAATTTATAATAATTTTAGACATATACAAATATTATTGAACTTTTTAACCGTCTTTTACCGAACTACTTGGAGCATTTAAAATTTTGAATAAAAAATTATTTTACCGCTTCTATGAATTGAATATAAAATATCGGAGAGACACGGTTGATATTAGTAAGTAAAATTTTCTTCAATAAGATAATTTTTAGGTGAATAGTAACTTTTGACTTTTATTTTCCACAATTAAAAGTAAATAGGGTAATTAAGGGTAAAAATGATATTATTAATTCCTTAACAAATTTCTTAATTATACTGGATAAGTGTAATTCGAACCAAAACAACCATAGGAATAAAATATGACCTATTAGGTCCACATGGATTACATTTGGACATTTATTATTATTTAATTCAAAGATGAGTTAAAAGTGTTAAATTCAAATCTTAGTAACTAAACCAATTTTTATATCAGGTTATACATAAGATAAAATATATTATAAATATTATTTAGAAAGATAAAAAATTTCCTAAATAATGATTTTTTATTTATATTTTTAGACATTAAATTATTTAATTTATTTTTTACACAATGATAATGCAGTAATTACTTAATTAATGAAATATTAAAATATTTGATATTATAAATATCCAAATAAATGTAATTTGAGACATTTTATGAATTACACTAAATTTATAGGTTTATATGAATTTTTTTGGTTAGTTAGATGAATTTTTTTCCAAGAAATGGTACTATTATAAATTTAGAAAAAACATGATCACAAATAGTGTCAAAATTGTAAAAAAATAGTTTTTTTAAAAAATATTATATAAATAATTGATATTCTATTCCTTAAATTCTATTATTCGGCCAAAATAATTATATAATGATATTTGTATAATTAATAAACCACTTGGGGTTCTCTTGGATTCATATTGTATGTTTATTAGCCATATAATATAATAATACAAAGAGACGTGTTAAATGTCACAATATTTAACTAGGAGTTAAATTTAAAAAATAAGGTTAATATAGTGACTAAAAACGATATAAAATCTATTTGTGGAGTGTTTTTAGACCCATAACTACAATAAAATTTAAATAATTTTATTTGGAGAAATTATAATCCAAATATATTTTGTTATAAAATAGTATTTATATCTTTTGTTATGGTTCCCCTCACCCCTCTTATAAAAGGGCACAACCCCTTCCCTAAAATTCACCCCTTCAATAAATTTTTTCTCAGCCAACCTATGAAACAATATCCTATCAACTATCCTACCTTCAACATAGAGTCATTACATTAGTCATAAATCCATCCTAATGAGCCCATTTGATCATATTAAACTGAAGAACCCGAAGAAAAGGTAAATATTTCATCACCTCTTTCAAGTTCATTTCTTCTTCCAATTCCCCATTCTTTGTTGTTTAAATTATAAAATAATAACATCAGTATCTTATATATACTGTGATGTTATTATAAATATGGTACACCCATATTTCTTATTTCATCCATCATTTGAATGACATGTCACCATACTAGGGAACATACAACTTACCCTCTCCTTATAGTGGTGTAATTTTTATTGAATACATTAGTATTTGGATGGGTATAATAATGATGTTTAATTGATTTAAATAATAAATATAGAATGATAATGATTCTTCATATATGATATACCATACAATTATATATTATTTTAATATAAAAAAATATATTATTGTTGCTCATGCGTACGTACGGATTACCATCTCCATGAACGCGATGAGATTCATTCCACATCGTAATCCATTCTAGTCTAATAGTAATTAGATGAATAAAAATAATTTTTAAAGACTTGATATCATTATGAATATGAATAAGATACATCCTTTTCTTAACAAACACTACTTACAAAACAAATCATATAACGGAAAACAAATTAGTTAACACTCGAAACGACGATAATACTAAAATATTATTAACAGAAATATTAAAAGATCATATATGATATCATATTAATGTATATGATTCTATTATAATTAAATAATAATTATTTCAACATTATACATGAGTTTAACCAACCCACGAATAAGGAAAACTACAATTTAAGGGGTTTCTTATTTCAATTTTAATTCCGTGAGATTTCCAATGTTCGCCAATTATTTATTAAATGTGGTGTATTGTGTCTTTTCATTTGACATATATACTATCACGATTCTCATTATATTAATTGTTTTATATGATTCATTTGGTTGTTTTTAAATTTTTTCCAATGAATCGATTAATTAGAATGAACTAAGGGATTTCATCTAACTTACTATTTCTGTGAGAATATTGCCATACTGCCACTATTTCCTTCTCTGTGGTATATATAATGCCTAATTATTATATTATCTGTGTAATATTCTTTAATCTATGAGTAATTAAATCTTAATTTTATGATCCATCATTCTATGGTATGTATGTTTCTTATGTTACCGAATTGGTAATGGAATTTCAAATTTCAATTTCCACTCATTCAGCTTTACGCATACTCCATTGATTATTTTACTCCATGATTATGTGTGGAATCACTATTTATTATTTGTGTAAAAATATACTCTCACATTTCAATGGATATAATTTTGTTACATATAATCACTCCATTTATAAATTCTCAAGTCATCGATATGAACTCGATAAGAGTAATTTTAACTCGATATCCATTTATTGAGTTAAACATCAAATTCATTAGTGTTGTTTTCACAAGAATATGTGTGAATGTCCTATGACTGATTTACACTAAATATCCAATTATATGGAGGATATATATATGTTTTACACATAATTATGTCGTTTATATATCCATAACCTAAGTATATGGTCTTCATAATAGATTTCATCTCAATTTACATTCTATTGAGACTTCATTGTTTTTATAAGCCAATTCACGTTTATAGGGTGTACATAATGTACTCTGACATATTATATCATGAATACATTTATTCAAATGATATTATAACGTTTTTATTATATAAATTATTTTTATTGAAGTGCCTCTCTTTTGGTTAGGAACTCCAACTAAAATATCTTTTAAAAATGTTTTAAATACTAATTATTCTAAATATTTCTCATTATTGTCCATGTTTTAAAAATTATTTTAAGGATTTATTTATATGGACATTAATGTTTTCAAATTAAAATTCTTTTTAACGTTTCAATGTGGTGTGGGAAACATTGATTCAAAAATCAATTTTAAACGACTTCTTTATAAATAGTGAGACATTTAACTGTTTTCAAGAAAACGAGGATATTTCCCTCAAATAGTTTCGATTATTATTTTCATCTATGTAATTATTATTCCATATTATATTTTGAGGTTGATATATTAAAATACATTATTCCATATTGTATTGAATGAGTTATGTTTGACTGTGGATGTGAAATTTTTAAACCATTCATGGGTTGTGGTTAAAATATTGTCATTTTGTTTTCTATTTTTATTATTAATGGTCATATTATGTTTCGGCATTTTCATATGAGGAATGTATTGGACATTGTATGTGAGGAGTGGAGCCGACTATAGCTCCTCAATGCATCGATAGGTCTCATTAGAAAAACTGGTGTCTTGGAACAAGTCCTTCACTAAATCTTATTTGATGTCTTAGCCCAAGGCCTTAACTATGTGGTTATGAAAGTCTTGCATATTGCATTCAATCATTATGATTGTGGATATTGATTTTTCATTTGATTATTTGACTAGTAGAATATACATTTGAATATGTAAATGGAATTATTTTATATTATCATTTCCATATTATATGGAATTTCAAGTCTAAATGGCTTTTGTATTTGTCTTATACATTCCCTTAAATGTTTATGATTATTTATGAATGTTTTCTCTATAATGTTATCCTTACAGAGCATCTGATTACACCCCTTTCTATGATATATTATTCTCAGGATGTGAAGAAGTATATTATGACTTACCTGTATTGATAGTATATGGGATCTCTATGTTGTCTTTGGAAACAATGTTGTTGTAGATTTCCAATTTATGACGTAATGTAAACTTTATTAATGTATCTATTACTTCCAAGGCTACTAAAATAATCTGTATTTCAAGACATGATCCTTTGTGATCATGCCAATGATAAGTGATAATGCACCGACTCTGGGCTTCTAGGGTCGCGGCAATACACTATAAATAAAACTCCACATCTGACCACGTGGTTTTCCCCTTGATATAGTAGAAGGGAAAAAATGGAATATGATTTGACTAAACTATGTGCCCAAACCAAGTGATTTGTCGGATTATTTTTCATTTCATTTCATATATTTGTTAAAAATCACTTCTAGTGGTCATAATCATTTTTAACTCCGCAATTAAAATAGTCTCATCAATAATGAATCTATCTCACTATTCAGTTTCATTGGATTGTATTATCTAGGACCATACAAGTGAGGCTCCAAAATTCATGTTGGTCAATAATTGAAGAGATGGATTTTTAGGAAGTGCACTATGATTATCTTCATCCTTTTTTTCTTATGATGTAATGGATATGGTCAACTAGCTTTGGCATGTGGTTGTAAAGACAATTGAGTAAGGGAGGGGGTCAATTGAGATGGTGATCTTATTTTTTTGGGAAATGGATAAAGAGGTAATGATTTTATATGATGTACATATGGCTACCTTTAATTGGGATGCACTCTGATATGGTAATGTTTTAGGTTCTTTTAGTGAAATAAATCTCCAGAATAAACCGAGGTACGAAACAGTTTTTGATGATACTAAAGAGTATGGATATAGTGTTGGTGATGGATATAATGATAACCACTATATTTATTCAACTGTAGACACTTATGATACTGCTAATCTCATTTATAAAGTTGAAATTGTAAAATTGATTCATTATTATATACAGTGTGAAGAAGTGGGTAGGGATACAGTTGTTGGAGAGAGTAATTAGTTTTCAACGGAGGAAGATACCCAGGATGAGGTGGGGGTAACTATCATGTCTGACATGTCTGATGACAACACAATTACATATTTTATGGATAATGGTCAACAAAATAAATTGAACTGATAGTTAGTTGATTGATTTAGAAAATTGGAAGAAATCACAACCAGAAAGGGTCTAAAAAATATCCCCAAAACTATCAATATGTGGTCTACTCAGAACTATAAATCCATATCAGTAGTGAACCATTAAAAATAGAAAATGATATCCTTTGGGGGAGATTCCATGGTAATGATCATACTACATTATATCAGAGCTAATATGTCCAAAAACTATAGGGAAGCCCTGAGGAAAACACTGAAACATGCAACACCATGGGAAGAGGTGAGGCGATATTAGTAGTTCATTAGGGGACTAAGTTCCATTTTATATAATTAACTAATTTCTAATATTCTTATGAATTCATCCATCTGGAATAAATTATCAAGGTACCAAAAATCTTGCTCTATTTTAAATTGGACTTTCTATAAGGGTTCCTACTAAACCCAAAATAGTTTATTATAATTAAAAAATATATATTTACTCATGGTAGTAGTAATCTTTTGAGGGTGAATTTTCATTTTTTCACTTAATGAAATGTTTTATCATTTTTCCCCTCCTATTTTTGATAGGATTTATCCTCCTCCATTGTTGTGTGTCTTTATCCTCCCTCTTCCATGGTATTTTTGTTTTTCTTCATTGTACGGTCTCTAAATCCTACATCATTAGAAGAAACAGATATACATTAGTAAGATATTCATTCTTCACACTTCTATTTCATTTTTCCTATCCCATTTATCATGGTATTTTGGTGTGATGAATTGTATTTCTTAATTTAGGTTCTTTGTAAATAACCTTTTATTTCATCCATTTTAGGTTGATTCAAGGCTTGATAATGGATGAGTGGTGGGATACTAAATCATGTTAGGGTATCTATGCTCTTTCTTCTCATTCTGTCTCATTTTAGTTGATCCTATATTGTGGAACTCTTCATATTCTTCCAATGTGTTATATTACTTATTAAATAAATTACTTAATAGGGTTTTCCATGCCTTGTGTGACCATACTAAATGGTGAAACCATTTTTAGGGTCATTCCCATTCTTTTTGGCCTCAAATACGGGGTTTCACTCAATTAAGGGTGGTTTACAAATTTTTTAATGTTTTTAATCATAAATGGTGAGTGGATCATTAATTAAATTCATATATTAATTAAATTTAATAGTATTTAGTGGATCATATTGAGCTTTATACCACACCCATTGTATTAAAATTTATGTTGATTAATTTCATTAAATTCTATATGCCTCACATTTATTTTTTCATTTCAATTTGGATGATTAAATTTCATTATCTCCCATTATTTCACTTAATTTTTGTTATTATATTTTTCATGTTCATATTAATTGTTTACTCAAATTGAATATTGTGAAATTGATTTCATGGAGTTTTATTTAATGCTTGGTCAACGTTTATCTCTTGAAAGATTGATATATATTTGACAACCTGATATTTGAGTCATGTTAATGACTTATTCATATTCATGTATTCCATAAAATATCCGTATTTCATGTTTCATAGTTATCATATATTATATACATGATACTATTCAAGAGATTAATTACGTATCCCTTTTTATAGTTGAATTTTGGTACCTGAATGGCACATTAGATTTTTTGTGTTAGATGTTTATTAAATAGAATGAAAATATACAAATGATTTTTATTATTAGCTTCCTTGTTTAATATGGTTCATATTCTATGGGATGGGATAGAAAACGTTTCCATATTTAAGGATGACATGGATGAAATCACCAAGCTACTTTGGATATACATGATTTTATGGGAGTAGTGATACTTTTTCTTTACATGTATAGGCTCGACGGGAAGATTTAATTATACTCCTGACTTACACTATTTCACTAGGGGAGAAACTGAGGACATACCCATTCAAAATATGAATACACCATGCATTATGTGACATGTGCTCCCCTATCTGAGATACATGATACAGACATAGATCTACCATGTCATGTGTGATTCAAGGGGTGTTGAATGGTCTTGCTCACACAGACTCATTGACATTGGTTATATTGGATGATATATAGAGAAACTAGGGATTCTGTTTAGATCACCATGGATATTCCATGACTCTACAATGGAAGTTGATGGATAGTTTTAATTTCACATCTCACTTGTGGAGCATGTTCCCCATTATCATTAACATGAGAACTTGTATGATTGAGTGTAAATTAGACCCCAAGATGAAGGAAAATATTTGGGGTATTAATTCAAGGGTTTTCTTGTTTACTTTGTCGCTATATTCATATTATAACTTGCACATGTACTTGTTATCAACCATATCACTAATGTTGAAGTATGTGGTATAAGTCGCGTGTTCTTTTTTGTGACCAAGACTGATGTGGTAACTACTTATTTGGTTGGTTCTTTTAATTATATGTGGCACACTGATTATATATATATTGCTTGTAATTGAATATAGCTGATTGTGTTGGTTATGGTCTACAGAGAATATATCCCCCACTCTACTCGGGGTTCAATTGGTTCCTATGCATACATAATAATCATATTTATGTGTACATGGAACCACAATGCTTCCAATGCCTGATTTATTTTTTTCTCAGGATGGAGTTTGGGGCTAATGATCGAGAACATAATCGTGATGTTTTGTAGATGTTTTTTCTATTTTTATTTTTTATAAAATGTAGTATATTCTTTGAATACTCTATTTCCTTGTGAACCCATTTTATTATATAGAGACATGACATCATTTTCATCATTTTGTATCTATTTTAACCATTCAACTTATTCTAGTTGTTCATTTCTATTATAAGTTTTATTTTGTTTCATCCCATTATTGTCTTTATATTCCGATGTTTCTATTATTTACCATCTATTATACAATAATATTCATATGAAGAAATATGAGGGAATAGTCTCACCATAGACACACCTTAATCCCTCACAACTAGATGGCTGCCTCTGGCATTCAAGGAGGCACGCTACTGGTCTTATGGCTAACTGTCTCTGGATACTATTTAGTATCACCTGGGGTGGGATGTCACAAACATGACCTTAAAAATATAACGTAACCTATGAAATTTTTAAAATGATATTTACTGTTCTTATATATTTATCATATTACATATTTTTACCATGATACAAGTTAATAAATGCTTGTAGTGATAAAATAAGTGTTAATATTTTTATAAAACAAAATTGTTTTATTTAATATTTTATAATATATATTAATAATTAAAATAATGTTATCTTTCATAAAATGTGTTTATAAATAAATATTCAATTTCATTATAATTATTAGATAATATTTTGAGATCATATGTTAAATTTTTTAGGGTCTAAAAATAGATTGAAATGTTTAAATTTATATTTTTGAAATAAATGAAGATTTTATTCTAAATTAAAATATATAATATTAAAAAATTATTTTCGTAAAATGGATTTTATATTTGGAATATACATCATGAAATATATTTTGGGTTAATTTTTTTTATGTTTATAAAATAGATTCTTTTTTGTAAATAGTGAAATACATCATAATATTATAATTAATATTATTTGCTAAGTATATGATTTTTTGAGTCATGATTGTATTTATAACTAATTTGATTTAAATAACATGAAATATTTATGGTTATATTCAAAATAATTAATAATATTTCCAATGTTGATCCAATATATTTATCTAATGATGATAATATTAAAAAATTGTAATATCCCCCCTTCTCTATACCACCATGCACCGCCCCATGTACTCCCAAATTCTATGCCTTGGTGCATGGAACTTTTATACCATATAATGTAGAAATAATTTACTACATGTAATAGTGTTCCAGGTGTACACCCAATGAAATTAAAATTATCATTAGGAAATAACATAAACGGAGAAAACAAATTAGAGATCTAAAAAATAAATTATGTTTAATTTTAGTTTATTCATTTTCTACCACACCATATGATCTCCATAAACATTATAATAGTAAAATAATTATCATAAATATATTGTTCTATAATTATTATGGATTAATATAAATCACATACTCTACATTTATTTTTTTTCAAAATTAAAATATTTTTGACAATTTGATGGGTTCACCACCATGATGATCAATGTACAATGAATTTCCCCAAATACATTATGGATTTTTATTGAAACAATATTGTGGATAAATATTATTATAATAACCATTATAAAACTTATATAATTTGACTTACTGTATTAATTATCACTTAATTAAATAAAATGAAACTAGTTCTTGACGGTTTGTAAAAAGTCCTAAATATGCTAGCATACAAAAGTTATCATTTTTAATATCTGATACATCCCTCTATTGGAACGAAAAATTAAATTTCTCAAATATTATATTTATTAAAATACATGAATTAAATTATATTTATCTTATATTGATTCATTATCATTTAAATGTTACAACAATAATTATCCATTTTTGATCGTAGAGTGGAACCATGAACCAAATGACCTAAAATTCAAAATTATAAATTATATCTATTTTAAATGGTTCTAAATGAACATAAAATAGTAATCTTTAGTAAATTATAAATATTAATATTATGTAATTATTTAGTTTTGTAATATAATATAATTTTTTAGGACATTAATTGCATGTAGATATTTATTAAAGAACTTATAGTATGTGATCTCTTTATCCATCCTTTTTTATTTCTGTTATTCATTTTCACTCTATAAGTTGGTTTATCTCTCTCATTTATTTTATGGAATTATTTTAAATTATACTAAACATTACTCATACATATTTACCGATCATATTCTCTCGTACTTTTAAGGCGTAATACATTCCATAAATTTATTTCCCAGATGTATTCATTAAAATTGAACATTGTTTTGGGGAAAATTTCTTCCCCAAATAATTTTACATAATGGGCATTTAAATTATTTATTCCCATTAATTATTTCGTTAATTTTATAATATTAAATCAATAACAATTCTTGCATAACTCTTATATTTAACTATTATTTCATCCATATTCTCTCCCAAAATCATTTAATGATTCACAGAACATTTTTTTATGGTTCATTATATATCCAAATATGTACACATTATCATAATTCTTGTAGAAAATTAACATCATATTTTGAGATATATGATTACATATATTTAAAATATCCCAAATATTTAATTTCTTATTCAATTTTTATTTATTAATAAATAAAAAATGATTATGTTATAATGAAAATATTGTGCAACACATTTCCTTCCGTGATTATTTAATATGATTATTTCCTTATGATTTATTTACATTTTTTGCAGAGATTAGAGTTTAAATTTTATTATTTGTCCATACATATAGTTATATAATAAATTTTTTATTTATTTTTCCTCATTAGTAGGTATTTATGGGATTTTGGAGTAATCCCAATCCACAATGGGACTATGTACACCATGTGATGTTGTCATCGTAGTATCCCTTAACTTATTCTTATTTCATGTATAATATTTCGTCCACAATCATGTTTTTCAATTATCATATTACTCCATGAAAATGATTATATTCCCCTTATTATTATTATTTATCATAGTATATTTTGATATCAGGTAATTTCTTTTGACTCACATTAAATGCTTCATTTTGATGTTTTTTTATAAATCGTGGAATAATATGTATAAATGGATTCGGTAACATTTGTTTTTATCAGATGAATTAATAGTTAATTATTATTTTTAAAACTAGAATAAAATAGTGCTAAACCTTAGGATAAATATAACTATATGAAAATATCCCAATTTTTTTGATGTATTGATCTTGTGGTTCCCATAAAATCACTTACCGATATGGATCCTATAAGTTTATTTAGTTTTTGATCAACATTACATAGGTGTAATACCAATTAAAATGGAATATTCTATATTAACTCAATCATCACATTATAGAAATCTGTTATTTAATAATAACATTGTGTTCAATATAATTTAGAACATGAAACCCCAAGATTAAATGAACAATGAAATATTATTATAGTATAATTGATCCTCTAAATTTGTTGGTATAAATAACATTTTCATGAATATGAGTTTTTTATAATGTTTTATTTTCAATAAAATTTTATTGAAAAATTACTAGGATATAAAAACTCATTTTTTATTCTTTTCATTTTATCCTTAAAAACACATTCTCTTCAAAAAATTATTTTATTAATTTAATTGAGAATAATTTATTAATTACTTCTGGTTGATAGTGTTTTCTTTAATAATAATACTATATTTGAAAAATCGATTGTTTAATTATTTTTATGTGTATATGTGTCAATATTAATTTTTTTTAATTCCATGACTTCCACCGCCTTCACTTATATAAGGGAACCACTATTAATCATTTATTAAAACATAAAATGGAATCAATTTCACCAAAACATATCCTAACCCATTAAAACAACCCTTTACCTATTCTATAGGTCTTTTATTAGTCATAATACAATTCATATAATGTTTATGGATTAAGGAAATGAATGTTGTTTGATGAAGATGAATAGTCATTTAAAGAATTTTTTAGCTTTATTTAATATTCAACCTCAATAAAGTTATCTACAGACATGATGAAATAATAAAACAAATATATAATATATATATATAAATTTTTTGTAAAAATTATCACCAATACCAATATTCCATTTCATCCAATGGGAAATGAAATTGTCATTCATGTGTATGGCAGACTACCGCATCACAAACCAATGTAATAATTTTTATAAAATGTCACCTCACAACTAGTTATAAGGAAGTATTTAAAAATTATAAAAGTTATTTTTGATATTGTTATTATTTTTTAAATCTATTTTTTTACCATTATATCATTCCATCTATTGAAATTTGAAATATCGATCATGCATACACATTTCATACTGTCTCCATGAATAGTGTAACTAAAATTGTATCACCACCCTTAATGGATATATATATATATATATTGATATCATAGTTAAAATTATTTATATTATGGATCCGTGATTAATGTTTAAATACTAAGACTGTTGATCATAAACAATCATGAATAACATGGAAATTATCTACATGAAAAGGGGTTTCAATTAACCATTTTTAGAAAAATGTGTTACGATATTATAAGATAATAATAGAATGTAAGATATTTAATATTATTATTTTTTAATAAATTTATAATTATAATATATTTATTATATTGTAATTTTAGATGTGTGAGAACAAATAAATTACATAAGTTAATGGGTCTCCCTATGCCGACCTTTGTCTTTATTGTTTGAGAATTCATCATCTAATAATTTTTTACTCTTAAGAGTTAGTAAAATACACATTCAAATTTATATAATAAAATTTTAAAAAATTAAACTCAAGAATGGGGAACTTTTTATCCCATTTTTTTTGTAACACTCACTTATTGTTTTTATTCCCCAATAAACATGTTTTTTAGAAACTGTGATTACCTACATAGATATAATAATATTTAACATCTATTTCCTTATCTAATTTGAATCAACACATAATTTTATTTATTTAAGATATGTTTAAAAAAATTTCACCTCATTTCATTCCACATATTCTTCTTATGATTATTACTTATGATACTTTTCTTTTTGTGGTAGACATAATCATGAGTATGTTATTATTTGAAGAAATTCATATCTAGAACATTTAATTGTGACAAAGGAGGGAATCGTGTTTGATGAAATTCCCATTTTAGGTATTATATAGATGAATTCCATAAATATTTTCATGATCCTCCTATTGACCAATTGGTTGAAATATCAATTGATCTTATTCATTAATCTCTTCCAATATCCAAGACTCCTTATATAGAGTTGTAATCATTGAGTTTTATGTAGAGAAAAACATTTGCAGGAAATTAAAATAAGGGTTTTCTATTACCAATTTCATCACTATGGGGATATCTGATCCTCTTTTTCATGATGAAGGATGAGTCATAGATCCTATACATTTATTTTATCTACGTAAAGAATCATGAAAAAAAAAGAATCAGTTAACATGGATAGATAAATTGTTTGATCAACTACGTGGGGCCAAAAGGTAGTTAAAAGTTGAAATATGGTTAGGATGTTACTAATTGTAGGTCATGAGGGTAGATATCCCAAAAACAAACATTTGAATAAGGTATTTATGATATTATTTCAATTATGTTCCATTAAGATTCACTATTACTACAATAATATTTATGGGTATATGGAATATTGTTTTTATTCAAAATCTCAACTTTTCTGTGGTAGTCATTAAATATGATTTTATAACACACTCCAAAAACAAATTGGATTATGATAAGCATTTGAATACTATGATAATCAATTACTGAAATAAGAATCTATAATAAAATTATATTAAATGATATTTTATGATGATGTATGTATCCTTTGTGGTGAAATTTATCACAAATGGGTTATTTTTAGACCCTTCTAATTGAATGGAAATTGAGGATTGGACATGAATTGAATTATTAATAGAGATATGCAGTTTCCCCAGACTATCTGTGTATTACAAATAATTTCATAGAAACATGTCATTATATTTTAATGTCGCTAACCACGATAACTCATAACGGAGTATGGTATTTATCGAAAAATTTATTCAATGACAGATTTACAGAATTTAATATAAGTATTATCAGCACAGTAGTACACACTATTCGCTCAAGTGGGGAACATGTCATTTTATATTGGGATGATTCCATTAATTATTTTAGATGTGTACTAATGAAAAATGAATATGTTATGTCATAAACCTCAACATATTTGAATGTTCATGTGCAAAAATAAACCCACACATAATCTTAAGTTTGCTGAAACAATATTTTCTATGAAAATTTGGATTCTTTTCCACTATGGGGGATATTAGTGAAATTAATACAGTTGATAAGTGCCAAAAATATATATTTACATTGAAGGTACTATGTGTTTTCTACATATTACTATTATGGATTCTTTAGGACTATGATTTCTCAATCAATTACCATCCTTGGAAAGAAAAAAAGAGGAAATTAATATATGTAAAATAGATCTGACAACATTATCTTTCATGTTAATATAGAAGGATTCCATATTATTATACATAATGTGATGTTCATATAAATAATAATGAAATCAAGTTCATCTTTCTTTTAACCAATGATTTCTCAACCATCCCATTTGTATAAGATAAAGGATGCTCAAATAGATTATATGGAAATTCATAAGATGTTGGAATCTATATGGTAATGGAAATCCAAAGAGTTAAAAATGGATTCAAAATAATTTGTATGATTCGATTACTAGAAATGTGTACCATCAAAATCTTAAGCCCATGAATGATGAATTGATTGATAAATATAGATTGACCTTTTCCATCCACCCTAAGAGCACTAAGATGTTTCATGATAACTAAAATATGTATTGGTGGGAAAATATAATGAGGGAAAATATTGAATATACTTTAAGGTGTCTATTATAACCTTTTGAAAATGATAAAGGAAAAAATAGTTAAGTGGATCAAGAAACCATTACCTATAATAACATGTAAATGGTAAAACAGCACTATAGAATTTTTCCCTCGTTATCCAAAAACATCATAAGAAAATTACTCTATATGGGTTTTATTGGACAATCATACAAATGGATACATGTACACTGGTGTTTTATAAGTCATTTCACTGAATCAACATTTAGGGATATAAATATAAGAGGTTATGACCCTTTATGGTACACCACTATCTATTGTATTGGACGACATTATGAGATTTACCTCCATGTTGTAGAAGAGTCTCCAACATGCTTTAAATACTGATTTTAACATCAATATGCCATGTCACCACCAAAATGGTAGCCAATTATGGTAGGGTATTATGACACTGGAAGGGATGTTGAAAGCATGTATAAGGTATCTCAAAGAAGGGTGGCCTCAATATATTCCTCTAGAAGATTGCCCACATATTAATAGCTTTCACTCAAGAATGTAGTGGATATATATAAATCCCATTATAGGAAGTCATATTGAACTCAAATGTTTTGGGATTAATTTTGGTGAATGAAATATATTGTGACCCTGAATAGTTGATGAATTTTTAGAAAATGTCAAAAACATTCAACACCACATCAGGACTACTCAGAGTCCATAGATGTAATATAATGACAATCATTGATGTGACATGGAGTTTCCGGTCACAAATAATGTGATTCACAACATATATTGATGGAAGGGATTCATGATATTCAGGAATAATGGTAAAATATATCATTATTACATCATCTGCATTGATTTTGTTAAACAGATTGTAATTCTATCCTATCAACTAATACTCCCACAAAAACTATCTCAGGTAAATAGAATAATCCATGAATCCCACTTGATAATGTAGATACCATATCTATTACAAGCACAATATTTTGAGGTGGTATAGCTAAAAAATTATATCTCTTCTAAGGAGGATATGGTGAAGTGATTTTATAATTGATATAAAATTCAAAAAAAGAAAGAAACACACCTAGACAAAGGATAATGGTGAAACCAATCATATAGTGGAGAAACATGGGAACTGTAATAAATAATGGATATGAAGTACCAACAAATATTTGGACCATATTATGATAAAATATTTTTTAAGTGATAATGTTATTATGGGAGGGAGAGTGTAGAACTTAATGATTTTTAAATACCATTATGTCTAGTAGCACATACAATAAAAGTCATTGATCATATAGAAACCATGATGTAATATTATAGTATATCCTAAATTATAAATTAAAGGGTATATATAGGATTAACCAAATTATTATATATATACGTCTGACTCAATAAATATGTATTGATTAATTCATTGAAAATAAACACTGTATTTTTTGAATTGTAATTTTTTCCTTAAAAAATTGTTTTCCTAAAAAATGATTAATTTTTATGAGAATTTATTAACATAATTTCTTTAAAAAATTATAAAAATAATTTTATAAAATGAATTTATCTTTTAATATCATCGTATTAATATTAGTATTGGTTTATTTTCTGTTTTTTTAATGAAATGTTTTCTTTTTTCAATTAATTGTGAGTAGTATAATATGTTATTAGAAGTTTTAGTAATTATTTTCTAAAATTATATTTTGGATTTATTTATAAATGTACGTAGTTCATTTTAATTAAAAATATTCCTAATTTTTCATTTTTATTAAATATTATTCAATAATTTTGTATAAAAACATCTCTATATTTAAAATGAATTTTTCAGTAAAAGTGTTTTCCACTATGTTTTGTGTATTTATCTTAAATTAATTTTTACCACTTTGATAAATAAAATCATGGACAATAGATTTCATATTTTGAGTCCGAAGGACAAATTTAGTTAAATATGTCCCTTTTATTCATGTTCATTGTGAATTGTAACTATAGTAAATAATCTCTGCAATGGTAATGCTAAATTAAGAAAATAATGTTAAAAATAATACCATAAGGACTATAATGCCCATTAAACATTCTTTTGTTATATTTTGTTGATATTGGTACATATATATCAATTAATGATTATAAAATATGGAAACAAGGTTCAATCTAACATGGATTTTAATATTTATAATATTTATGAAAAAAATAACTAAAAATGCCACGTTCATACATTAACATCTATAAAACGTAACGAAATAGAAATGGATAACAAATGTATGATTATAAATATTTATTTCAATAGTAAATTATTATTTTTAATTTAATTAATTTTAAATAATTATTGATGATATAATTACCTTAAATTGATACGAATCAGAAGAACAAAATTTATTATATTAATATGAAATCAAAAGAAAATGTTTTAGAAAATGCTAATGTAATTTAATTTTAGTTAATTATTGGATAGAAATAATTTTTTATATAAAATTAACAAATTATAGATTTATTAATGTATTAGATTCAAATTCCTTTGTTTTTATGTTTTTTTCAAAGTAATATAAAATGAATAGTTCCCAAAATTAATTAAATGATATTTTATAATAAATAATATTTTATAAAATTATTTGGAATTAATAAAAGAATGTAACAATTAAATTTATTTTTAAATGTTTATAAATATCATCTGTTATTTTTCAATAGACCAAAATAATATTTAACTAAACACTATCATCCCTTGATATGTAAAAAGATCATTATTTTGCTAATAGCTAAAAAGGGTTAAAACAGTTTAAAAATTAAATAATTATAAAGACACAATATAAACATGTAAAAATTTTAATTGTTACTGTTATTTCAACCTATAATAATATTAAAATTTAATTATTCCATTCAAAATACTTTTTAATAAAAAAAATTAATTTATATTCATTTAATAATATATGTAATTCCAGGAGTACCTCTCCGATCACTTATAATAGAGAACCAATAACATATTTTCTTCACACATTAATATCCTATTAGATCAGACTAAACCTACCCAAGTTAATATATAAAATACCTCTCCAAATTTGGATGGTAATATTTTTGGGTAGAATTCCAAACATTTAGGGTTTATGCTGTAAAAATTTGATATTTTTTTGAAGAAGTGGTATAGTATTTAGTTGAATGTTTTTGTTTTATTTCGTATTTTACACCAATAAAATATTATTCAGTAAATATGAAATAATAACACCAATATCAAATGTATACTAAGATATTAATTTTTTTTATTTTCATCACCAACATCCATCTCTCATACCTTCCAATGGGAAAAAATTCATCATTCTTGTTTGTGGAAGACATCAACCTCAAGAACCAACGTAATTCATTTTCTATGACCAAACCTCAAGGATAGTTATAATTATATATTTAAAATATATATATGTGTGTGTGTTATTATTTTTATTCTATAAATTTTAATTATTGTGTTTCATTCATTAATTTAATCCATCGAAAATGGAAACAATGATCATTCATATGTTCAACATATCGTATCTCTGAATGATGTAATTTAGTTATTTTTCTATACTTTTAATAGATAAATCCAAATATATATATATATATATATATAATATAGGATATTAGTGTCATTTTTATCAATCCTTTTATTAATTAACCATTATCAATTTATAAATACTGAGACTACTGACCAAAATCATTCATGAAAAATGAAGAAATTATCACCTTGAATAATGATTTAAAAAATGAATTGTTAATAAAAATGTGGTAAGATATAATAAGAATGTCATATATGGTATGATATATATGATTGAATTACTATAAATCATTTATAATAAATTTAAATTTTATTTTATATAATTTTTATAATTTATGATGAAATACAGTACTTAAAGTTTGAGTTCTCTCTAAACCTCATTTTCTTTTTTGTTTTGAATATTTTCTATCATACTCACATTCTCTCTCAATTTTATATAATGTAATTAGAAAACATTTTTTATTTATATACCATATATATACACCTATCTTATTCACCATTTCTTTTGTTGGGTAAAATATCTCATAAATTCAATTCTCATGTTCCTTTTCTAGAATCTTACTAGATTAGAGGGATCTTTTCATTCCCTTATTTTATTTACATAACTGAAAATTTAATGATTTTAATCCCAAATTAACTTCTAGTTTCTAGAAATATGATTATTTTTTGAGATAAAAATATTATTAATATTTAATTCTATCATTTCATGGAAATATTTTTTTAATGTTCATAGATTTTGATGTTAGGGGAGATTATGAATCCCATTTCATTCTATGAGTAAGTAATATTATTAATACTTATGATTATTTTTCATTATTAGAACACAATAATGATCATTTTATGATGGGTGTTTCCAAATAGAACTCCAATTCATTGAGTAATGTTTTTGTATCGTGAGATGTTATATATTAGGTAAAGAAGTAAACCAAATCCATGATTCGACTCTCTCTGCCTGTGTTGTTTTATTGACAGTTACCCTTTAAAATTTTTTATTTTCAGTTTTATTTTTCTACCACTTTCACTATTTTTACATTATTTTCATATAAAATGTAATTCAGATTATTCTCCCATGTGATTTGTACTGACCCTACTCTTTTATAACATCTTTTTATATCTTTTAATCACACATTATTCTCCCATTTCATGATTATTACCTTACTAGGATTTTTATCTATCCCATTTGGAATTTTCCTTAAAATGGTTATCCCACATAGTTTCGAGAGAAAATTATTGAGACTTTACATATGATGTTTTATTTTCATGTTGATGACTTTGATACTTATTAATCCAAAAGAAACTCGAACATCCTATAATTGTTTTGTAGTTAATAGATATTTATGTCAAAAAAGTTTATAATGATAAATATATATATAATATATTTTGAGACAATAAAATGGTGATGGAAAAATAAGTCTATATAAAAAATATGGTTTGAAAATCTTTGAAGGAATGCTATAAAAAAACTCATAGTCATTAAAAATAATTTTTATGGACATGAATAAAATAGCAGGTTAGAATAACTAATTTAAAAAATTCCATATATAACCTAATTTGAAACCTATAAACTCATATGTTAGGATAATCATTTCATTTATTAGGTATTGTTTCAATATCCATGGTTTCCATTTTCTTATTGAATTCTCTTCCCTAGGTGATTTTTTGATAATATAAATTACAATAACTAAGATAAAAGAACAAAATGTGTGATCATTATCCAATAGTTATCCCCATGTTCCCTATATGAGTTTAGTTAAGAATATAATTTAACATTATGATTATTTAGTAGAAATAATCAAAAAACCCCTAAAAACATGTCATGCATTGGCTGTCCTTTTTAAAATACAACATCAAATGCTATGAGAGGGTGACCACTCTTCCCATCTCAACTCATACACTAATTTTGTACCAGTGGAAGGAGGATGAATATAATTCAAAATTATTTTCTCATTTGTGTATTTTATTTAATTAAAAAAATATTATATATCCCATGTAATGGAGAAAAAGGAGATATTCATTATTGAAGATATTCTAATTGTTTGTGACTATACGAATGTATTCCCAAAATAGTTTCATAGTCTTCCTCTAGATCAAGAGTCTGGGTTCTCTATTGATCTTATATTATATCTCTATCTATATTCAAAACACACAATAGTATTTTAACAACTGATTTAGATGAACTGTTGAAGAAGTTAAAAGTAAATATTCTTATGTTTTTTTACAAAGGAGTGTTGCACCATTAGGTGTGTTGGTCATGTACATCAAAAAAAGGAAGTGTAATGTCCTTCTTCATTATTTATAATGAACATAGAAATATCATAATTAATATAAATTATACCATACCATAAATATATTGATTATTAAATCAACTATGGGGGGCCAATTATTTTTCAATGATGGACCTTCAGTCGAGATAACACAAATTAAATTTGAAAAAGAAGAAATTACCACGACTACCTTTCAGACAAGGTTTGGATAGTATGAGTTCAGAGTTATTTCATTTGGACTCAAAAACTCTCGAAAAATAATTATGAACATAATAAATTGAGATGTTATAGATTTCATCATGAAAATTGTATAGTTTATATATTATATTATGATATACTCAAATACAAATGGGAGTATATAGAGAATTTTAATACAATTATAATGACACTGAGAAATGAGAGGATATTTTTAATGTATATTAAATTAGGTTGGTGATTGAAAAATTATCATTTTTTAGGAATGTTATAAAAAAAGAGATATTTTTTCCGTTCTAAAAGATAGGCTACTAATGAGTCGCACATACCGAAATCGGTAATATCAATCCACATTTTCAAATGACATATTTGTATTTGTAAATTCTTTTTGAGAAAATTCTCATAACATCATAAACCACTAACCATGTGGAATTAGATGGTATAAAAAATTATATCAATTAATGATTGTTAAGGGTGATTCAAGGGATTGAATATGAGGTATTTCACATCCTGTATCCTCACACTTCCCTTATGTTGGGAAATATTCATGGTTTCCAGTAATATACCAATGAAGAGATTGGGATATGTACTAAGGAAGAAAGGTATGTTTATATAATATGCATCAGATTTGTTGAAATTTTATTATAAAATGTTTCCAAAAAATTATCTGATGTTGAAACAATGATCTTTATATTGAATATTTGGAGGTAGTATCATAATCAGGAGATGTTTTAACTATATATGGATCCTAACATCAAAAAATATATATTAAAATATAATTATATATATATATATGATTAACTATTATAGTTAGATGTGATCAATTACAATTAATTCTAAATAAACTACCAGAATGGGAAAAAATGATGTGGCGTATGCTCTAACTGGATAATATTAGGAAACCATATCGATGATGAAGATTAAAGAGGATATAATCATTTTATATTTGAAATTATTTATAGGATTATCATACAGAAATGAAAATCATTATTCATTTCTCAAATGACTACTCAAATATATCTTATAGAGAAGATAAAGGGAACTCAAAAGGATGATGTAAAAATACAGAAGAAAGTGGTCGATGTAATAAAATAGAAATTCTTGGAGATCAAAATTAATAAAGTATTAGTTGTAAGAATATTCATGAATATAAATACCACCAAATCCTATGATAAAGAAGTAGACAATGAATGATACAAATCACTTAAACAGCTCCATCTACCTAGGGATCCCAATGATTTACTGTGATATATGAGAGAAGTGTTGGATGGAAAATATAATGGATGATATCATATAATATAAATCAAATTGACTGGTATGTTAGTAGGTGAACGATTAAATGAATACAAACATGGGGATGATGAAACTATAACCCATATATATGTGGATATATTAAAAAATCATTATATACTATTTAACTGGTCATTTTAATAGGTCGATAGAAAAAAAAATTTACATTTGTCATAGTGGACTGTAATACAAGTATAACTCATTTAATATCAAATCTATTAGAAAACTCTCTCTATAGAAAATCGATGATATAAAAAAACTAATTGGTGAGGTTTCATTCCACAATATTATTAATTGTACCTGATCGATATATGATATTTACCTCTATGTTGTGGATTAGTATCCCATATATTTTAATCATTGAACAGAACAAATGTTATTCATATAATTCCTAAAATGATTGTAAATTTTTGCACACTATCTATAAATTTATATACATTTTGGGAGTAATCTCGATGAACAATGATGGAAAATGAGATCTACATCTTCTTCATGTAAAGTACTTATTCAATAATAGTTTCCAATAAAGAATCCAAATTCATCCATATAAAATCTTTTATAGAATTATTATTAGAACACCTATGTTTTGTGGTAATGTTGGTGAGTGTTTGAAACATGGCCCATAAAAGTATTAGGAAATTGTAAAAATTGATGAGGCAATTAAACAAAATAATTTGGGATAGCCAAAGTCAATATATCTTATATGTTTATAACATTCAATGGGACCTAAAATTTGAGGTCAGAAAAATATTGTTCACTATATATCTTAATGGAAGAGAGTCTTGATATTTTATATTTAGGGAAAGTAAATTCCTATATTAATCATCCAAATTAAGATATTCAATCACGTCAGAGAATTAGAAAATTAACTAACAGTCCTAAAAACCCATTCTCTAGTAAATTCCATATTCGATGTATCTTTATTGAGTAAAAAATACTAGATATCTCATATATACTAGATTCAGAGTTGGTGAAACAAGAATATGGTCTGACATATGAGGAATGTACATTTAATATCTTGTAATGTAGGGATATTGTTCTATGCTACAAGACCCCTCAACTAAAAAAGTACTATGGTGAAACCATATATGTGAGGGGGAAAAGGGAAATTAATGAACCTGTGGACCAAAATAACCCCATTTATTTTAATCTTATTAATTAAATAAATTTAGGTATAATTTTCTTACGGTTTAAGGAATTTAACAACCATGAATTTTTTCAATGAAATTTCCTTTCAATATATATATTTGTGTCTTTGTATGTAATATAATTTTATATAACACACATGAGTGAGAATTTAAATCTAACTTCATGTCATTGAATTATTTTTAACATTATAATTTGATAATACATATGGAAATATGAAATAAAATTATTACAATATTATAAAAATAGAAAATAAGATAATAATAATAGGAAAATTCAGCTCTGGTTGATCCCGGACAATATTTTCACATAGGAACAACACATTAGAAATGAATCAGAACAATTGTAATGAAAATAAATTTTTAAAATTTAAAATATATAAATATTTTATAAAATAGAAGTCAATTAAGCATCAAGGTAACCTACGTTATTTATAGAATTTAGTGATACAATGTCTAACCATTGGAATATTCCTCATATAGTTGAAATAGTATTCAAGATATTTAGAATAATTACCTTACCACAATTATAGTAACCAATCCATTGGAAATGTAAATTATTATTTAGGATTAATATGAATTTAGAATATGAACTATTTCTAAAATGATAAAAAAAATTATTGATTTAAATGATATAATAAGGGGTTATATTTTTATAAAACATGATGGTATTATTTGAAATTTTATAATAAAATTAAATAGTTTAAAAAGAATAGTTTCATAATATGGTTTTACAAATTATTACTGTATTTTATTATGATGATAATTTAATTTTATGTTCCCATATGTAATTTTTTAAATGGACCAAATATTGACAAAAATATTAATATTTGTAATTTTTAAATAAAAAATTCTTTTAGTAAAAAAGTAAATTTCTCATATATAGAAAAGTATTTTATTAAAATGGATTTAATTTTTTAATATATAAAATATGAAATGTTTTTGGTGTGTTTTATGTTTTTTTTAAATGACGATTTTTAGTGAATATTGAAATATGACACAAAACAATATTTAACATTATATGCTAAATTATTAATGTTTTGAGTTATGTAGAATTAATAACCCATCCATTAGAAATTATAAAAATTATTAGTGAAAATATTCAGTTAAAATAAATACTATTGGTAGTCTTGAGCTTGAATTATATACAAGGATTAATATATTCCAAAACATCCATTTCACCCAATATAAATTCAACCATATATCCTAAAACAAATTTATCCTTGGAAGTTCCCAAATTAATATCTGATTCAGTACTAAATTCACTCCCTTAGATACCAGGGCAACTAGTCTCATCCAAATACGCTTCCATGGATCCATAGGTTGTAGCTGAAACAGAGACAACCCAAGGGGTTGGGTAAACTCTAAACTCAATATCATTTAATTTTATTATACATATACAACCACTATATAATATACATTACAAAAAAGAAACATTAGTATCAATAAAAAATTATTATGTTATGGGTATAGTTGAATATATATCCTATTCCCTTACCTCATTCATTTTAAAAAGGAAACTATTTTATAGGTCTTGATTGGTTCTCCACCTCCATGAACAATATACATCATTTATGTACACCTCATTCAATTATGGTTGAACGAAAAATAATAGAGTTAAATATGGTTTTAATAATAATATTATATTTTTCCAATGTTCTCTAATGTTTTCATAATTTATTAATTAAATAAAATGAATCGTGTTTGTGATGGTCGATTAATGAGTGGAAATGAACATACCAAATAACATAGACATTTTTATTAATTAAATCATCTATATGTCATAAAAACATTATATTTGGGAAAATTTTAATAAATATAATGATATGTATGCCGTTTAATTTTTCATTATGGTATGTATTCCTATTTCATAAGAACATCAATAACATTCCACAATTGATCTGAACATGGAACCATAAAACGAATACCCTCAAAACCAAAATGAATTAAAAATATATATCATTGAAATTGTTTTAATTGACCATTAAATAGTAATATTAATTTAAATATATATGTAATGGTTATGGATTATCTATGAAATTAATATAATATGATTATAGTTGATTCTTTAAATTACACAGTACGATCGAGGCCACCAAATTGGTTAATTTAAGGATAGGAGTAGCATCATGTGTATGTTCTATAAAGATCTATACCTCTTGATCTTGGGGAATAATAGATAAATCATCGGTAAATTCATCTCTATATAACCTCACAATGCGTATTTCAACATGGTAAGTACATTTATATAAATGAACTATTTTGGAATGGTGTGTTTCTACATTGGTTATCATTACACACATAATTAGGGGATTTTCCAAAAGAGATTCTTGATTTTAATTAAATTTTTGTAGGATCATTGGATGGTTCTAAATATAGAAGGATAATAGTTTTTATTTATAGTTTATGTAAACTCTATATAATGATATCCATTCAATGACCAGTATACTATTAAATTCATCCAAGGGATAGATTATATGATTTTCTTGAATAATCCTTCCACAAATGATTATAGTGTCATATTTCAACAATTGGATTAAATTGATCACATCACAAGATGTTTTTATGTATATCTATATGTAAATTCATCTGTTATGTGATATTATAGTTCTAGAAAACATGCATGTATAATGGAATGTGTAGAACTTGAATAAAATTAAAATCTCACCATTATTGAGAGAATGGGTTGTGTTCCATGAAAAAATTAATTTTAATGATTCACATCAATATATTTGATAGAATACTCATTTCCCTTATCTGTGGGCGTTTTTCATTTATAATTTGGATTAACCATAATGATATGTGGTTTAGTTCACAGCTTGTATAGTTCCCATTCTCCCTATAGCGGAAGAATTAAAACATGGGTGTTATTTTACTTTCCATTAGCACATTTGATGGATTCATAATGTATCTTAAATATTAATGGGATTTGTCTCTTCTCCTAGAAATGTAGCATTTCCGTGACCCCTTAAACATGTTCTCATAATGCTTCTTCCATCATTTTTTACTTGTGGTTGGTTGAGCCCTCATTCCACCATTAGCATTAGATCATCCTTGAAACTACACTTTTAATTTCATATCACCATATCCAAATTACAATTATTTATACTCCATATATAATTTGATAGTACATCAAATAATCACTTCATAACTCCAAAATTCATGGATTGAAAGATCCTTTCGAAAGATTTATTATTAGACACTAAATAATCTATCTATATTTATATTATTGATTATACCAAAGGTTGAGGTGTATGGTGATGTCTTTTGGAGTGTTACCTTATATGATGTTATAGATTTTACACCCTTATTCATAATCTCAAGTAACTCTCTCTTAATTGTTGTTTTATGTGTTTTAAGGGAAATACTTGTTATGAAATCACATCATAAATTCATCCCACTCTATTTATTCTATTCTATTCTTCTGAAATGTATTCATTATTTGATCCCACCAAGGATTGGACTCTACATATAAATGATAGAAGGAATGATTAACCATCTATTTCTAAATAAATGGTGAAAATAATATATATTCTCTATTTATTTAATACATGGTTTTATAATAAGTGGATCTGATTATCCACCAATCATCGATGGTCATTGATGCCTAATGGTTTTGATAGACAGTAGCACATCCTTTATTTTAGGTGTACCTTTCAAATTTTTATGGTTATTATTTATATTTTTAGATAGTTTGGAAGGAATGACTATTATGTATTGAACTCCACCTCCAATTACATTGGTTGTGTCTTTTAGGAAATCATTGCATTGTACGTTTTATGGGTTTCCATCCTATTTTCACTTGGATCCAACCATTATCTTAAAAATAAATGGTTTGAACATATTTAATCAAAGAATTTACAATTTAATATCTTTAAAAATTAATTATAAAATAATGTCTAATGGGATACATAGGATTATAATTTCCCATTGTCCATAATTATAGGATCTTGTAATTTAATATTTTTCAATAATTAAAAATGAATAATTGAATTACCTACATACCCATCATCACAATTTATTTTAGATTTTGTGACTAGGTGAATAATATATCCTTCTTTTATATCAACTTAATATGAGTCACATTATCATTATTACATGTATGCACCAGATAATATACATTAATGAAAGGAGTAAACTAATAGCCTTGTAATGGTAGGATTAATATGGGGTAAATAAAGGTCCAAAATCGTAAGTAAATATGTTCGCATAATCATAAAATAATAATTTGATCATCATCATAATTATGAGGTAACCATTTGAAGGTGTCATGGAATATGGCATATTCATAAGATGAAACATCATATCTAAATAGTCAAATACATTACATATTTGTTATCAAATATAGCATCATGTTCACACATAAAATATGAGAATAAATTATTAGATAATAATTTTGATCTAATTTAGTATCATGTTCACACATATAGAACATAATATTTTGAGATACATCACAATACCAAATGCATGGGAATGGAAATATGATCTTTGGATGACGTGTCATAGAATAAATTCTCATGATCATTCATGCCAGATGGAATATTGATCGATCATGTATATGAAATAAAATCTATGATGATAATGGGTTTAATAATGATATCATTAATCATATATTAATGATTAAACATGTTTGATTTTAAATGAATAATAGAAAAAATAATGGGGAATAAAACATCATTATTCTTGAGTGGACAAGAATCCTTAGAATAGTAGTAAAATATGATGTTTTGGAAATTATATCACATTAGAAAAAAAGATTTCCCAAGAAAACTTTTTGAGATGGTAGGAATATATATTTCCCTAAATTAAAATGGAAATGAAATTTTAAGGACATATTTTGAACATCCATACTGTGTAATTAAGGATAACAAAAATAATTTAATTGGTTTTAAGAATCCCCTTACCATAAAATACCTATCTATTTTATTGTGTTTCATACTTATGAATAATGAAATTAGGATTTTTAAAACATAGTTCTCTAATGAATTATATAAATTTTTCCACTTTTTATCCATTATAATTATCGTATTTTTGTATAACACACTTTGTTAAATATTAATTTTTTTTATATCATGTTTTCATTAAACATTCCATTTTTTGTATTGAGTCCACTATTTTAATTCAATTTCATTTAAACATAATTTTAATTAAATCTATCATATTATGAATAAATGTAATTTTATAATTATATAGTATATATAATTCAAAAATATATTCAATAGTGGTAACAATCAATTTCTTAGTAATGTCACCATATGTGGTTAACCAACATTTAATTAGACACTGTCGAAAGTGAAGGAACGATCATTTTTAAATTTATTTATATAGTATATATGATTAATATAGTAGGTTTAATTTATTAATTAAATGTTAAATTATACCGTAATTATTCATATAATGTTTTCTTGATACATCTTTTAAAAAATAAAGAGAATAAGAAAATAAGACAATTGATAATTGAAACTTACTTAATCCTCAATATTTCTTCTATTGTAAGGCTCTAATATTTAATTGATTTTTTAGATTACTCATTAATATACCTAAATATTATATATATATTCAGTGGAATCATTTTTCATAGTATCATATTTGGAAAATGTTTGATTATTGGTTATCCAATGGTAGTGAGTGGGGTTATTTAATATTAAAGAAAGGTGTATTTTAAGAATTTTAAAAAATAAAATAATTTATCAAGTGTAAATGTTTTAATGATGAATGTTTTACAATATAAATCATATATAAAAATAATAGATTAGATTTTATGATATTAAGCCTATTTTAAATTATAATTTTTTAGATAATTATAAATAAATTTGGAAAGAAAGAAAAATTGTTCTGTTAAGGGATCAATTTTCACTTTAGGCTTTGGAAAATAATTTTTGGTTTGTGATTTATGTTTAAATTATTTTAAGGACATAATTATAAAATTAAATATATCACATAATAACATCAATTTATATGAAATATTACATCTTTGTTACATTATGAATTTTGTAATTTAATATACACCATTAATGTGAGAAAAAATATTTTTACGATTCACTAAAAAAATGAAGTTTTAGAGAAAATTACTAAATATTCCCATTAAATTTTTGTATATGTTGATTCCAAAAATTTAATTTATTTTATAAAAATATATTTCTAATGTTTGTAACTTTAATTTTCAATATAAAAAGAATGTTTTTTATAAAATACATTGAAATACAATTTATTAAAAAACTGCTTATATTTTCATGGATTTTTATCACGTTATTTATTTTTTTATAATTAATATATTTATATTTCTATAAATTATTCGTGATAAATATCATTTATATAAAAAATTAATTATTTTGAGTTAAATTTACTAATGAATCTATCATATTAGATTCTCAATAATCTGGTTATTATTATCTATTGTCAAGTTACTATTCCATCATTCACAATGCTATTCTAATGGTAAGACTACCTAACATATATAAGACATAATTATTTAACTAAATAGTAACAAAAAATACTCCTAAGATTTTATATTTTTATTTTCAAATATGTTTATTGGTTTAATAATATTTTTCTTCATTTCTATAGTGTTGGACATGGTGGTGATGATCTTATTAGATTGTGGAAATCCATATTTTCCAATTATGGAATGTATATTTTTATTTTATTACAATTGTAATGTATGTATATTTAATTGCTTTCATATTTATATAACGTAATGGAATATATTATTAAGGTAGTGTTTTTTTTTCTCTATATTTTTTATGTTTATAATATTATATAATTTAATATTAAATATTGAGTTGTTAGAAATTTTTTGATCAGTAGAGGGGATCATATTGGTTTTATAATATTGATCTTTATTGGTGGTACCATCAAATATGGTTTGGATTGTAATACATCATGAAGACAGATCTTCCGTGTAGGTATAAATTTATGAGTACCAATTTATTCAGATAGGATAGTTTAATGTTGTAGCATTGTTTTTGGGTCTCATAAAAATATCATTCACCTATAAAAGGATTCCATTATTTATATATTTATTTTATATTTAGGGGAAGTCCTATTTTTATTATTAGTGAATATTACACTTTCTGTCATGGTATCATTTTTTCAACCATCCATGATGAAATTCTTATATATTCCATGATATAGAAATCACATGATGGACACCTATATATCATGTTGAGTATACTTTAGGAATGTTAACATTACACATTATACTAGAAGTGTCACTTTTGGATATAAGATTGATTATTTCTTGGGAATTGTGTTTCTCAAAAAACAAAATGTAATTTGATATATGGAATTTTTATATAGAAATGTATTCTACGTGATCGAGGAATATATTTGAGATTCATTATTTTCATGGATTGTTTGGGTAAAAAAGATTATTAATTTAAGAGTTTTCTATCATGGAATCACCAATGAACATGTTTACCAAGAAGGGAGTCCATTTAAAATAGATATATTATTATTGGCATGGTTTCATAGACCTAATGATATGATGAATACAGCTCCAATCATAACCCATCTCGAGCTATGATTTGGCCGTGTAGTGTATTTTAACGTTCCTAGTTTTGTAATCATTGAATTTTAGATGTTGGGTAATAATGTATTGAAATAAGAGACATTCTTGATATGACCCCATAAGTATAACATCCATACATATGAATTTTAATTAGTTTATTTGTTCTATTCAATGATATCATGGTGAAAGAGCCTCTTTGGTGATAGATTTTTTGTTTATATGGAAAAAAAGATCATGTCTTATAATTTATCACAGTGTGGCCTAAATATTCAATAGAGTAATTGGGTAGTGTATTTACAAACATTCTAGTTAAACATAGAGTATTATCCTAGAAATGGAAATTTGTTTACTGATGCACTATGTATGAAGACACAATATGATAGATAATTGATTCCTGAAGTGGTTTGGATGACGAATGATTTATTGGAATTCTTGAATAAGGTAATTTATGATGATTAAGGGGTAGTAGTTTCTCTAACCATAGTAATAATGTACTGAGTTATAGAATGAGTGAAGACTATTCAAGAGCATGATCTATATTGTATCATCAGGGATGAGTGGTCTGGATCAAGTAGATCTCTTTCTGGTTGGTAATTGAAAATAAATGGTCTGCTTATGTTTTATTATAGGATAATTGTTCTATTATTTCTGTTAGATTATTTCATGATATCATTTCTAGATTCACAGTGGCTAGTAAGACAAACATTTGATAAGAAGTTTCATGATATCAGGTAGTATTTTCGGTAGACCAACAGTAAGAGAAACATTATAGGATTAGTTTACAATTGATTGACATGTCAAAAAATCATGGTTGACAATTAGATACATAGAGGGTTTTCTTTTTGGATGTTGGATGTGATGGAAATAGACTTTTTGATAGGATTTCTCATAAATCTATGTGGTTGACACATAGTTTTGGTGGTTGATGATTGAATGACTATGTTGGATCACATTATATAAAAATAAAAGATGAATTCGTTGGATACTCAATTCGTTTTACATGTTTGATAGATCAAAGGATTCAAAAATATCATTAAATCTCGGTGTTTGATAGAGAAACCTGGTTTAACATGTTTTAAAGTAAATTATTTTACAAGGTAAGGTTTATAAAGTTGATGTTATGAATGAACTTTCATCCACAGAATGATACGAAGCTGAAAATAATGAACATAACCAGATATGATAATCATGTTGCATGATTTCATGATTTAAAATGTTCTTGGGATATTCACTAGTCATTCATAGATTTATCCTAAAATAATTTTATTTATTCTTCGATTAATATGGCTCTATTTTACCTTATATATATTTAATTTTCTTTCTCCTCAATACTAATATGTGGCAGGCGAGTCTTTAGTTATTGGCATGAGTATGTTGTAGAATCCCTCAAAGTGGATGAATTTGACTCATTAATGGGTTTTTTATGATTTGAAAAGGAAGAAGTCCTATACTTACCAAAGGAGACACCCCTTGGAGTTCATTGTAATCAACCTATTTTTTTACTGGGTTTCCACTCAGTTGGGGAATAAACATATAATGATGTGAGATACATAGGAACCACAGTACTGAAGTATGTTTGAGATCAATGATTTTATCAACATGATGGTATATTAGTTTAACCTTCCTATGACATATTAGTTTCTGAACAATGTATTCCATGTGTCAGGACCTCTAATGTACGAGAAAGATATTATGTATGTTCTCGACAGGAAGGATGCCGAGATTTCACTAAATATAGCTTTCATGGAATAGTACATTCTGATATGGGACTAATGTGAATGGATTTGGTTTTTAAATACAATTATTATGGTTTATGTTTAAAATATACATTGAATTGTTATGAAAAAACATTATAGAGGGAAACTGAAATTTAGAAGTAGTGGCCTGAGTACATCAAAGCGACCACTAAGGACACATCATGGGGAAGATAAGTCACTATAGAGGGATATTTAATACATCCTCAATGTCATGGTATATTTTACATTATATCATTAATCATTAAGGGTTTAATTAAATGAATTTATGTCACTGAAGGGTTTTCTAAGAATAAAATTGACAAAATTATGAAAACATTGTCTTTATCTATACTTATAATCATGAATGGATATTTACAACATGAGTGGAATCTTGGTGTAATATATGAAGCATGAATTTAGAATATAAAGAAAATTATAAATTTTAAATATCAAAATAATCTTGTCTATGGGGATTTGAGATTTTAATTCAAGGTAATATTTTTTTTCAGTTTATCTATTTTCCTTAGAATTCTAGATGTGAATCATTAATTCAGTCTATGAATATATATATATATATATATTAAGAGAAATAATAATAACCTAGTTCCCATGTATTTTATATTCCATATCCATTCATGAAGCTACAATCCCTATGTTCTCTCCTAGAAATTAAAATCTATTATCTACCATTTTAGTATCTATCTTTTATGTCTGAATTTTTGTTTGATCTTGTGAATTTTGTTCATTAAGTTATTAAAAAAATGTGAAAAATTAATCATTTTTCTCCTTGATAAAAATAAATTATATCATCAATGTCATGATATAATATATGGTTCATGTCTTGACCTTATAAAAATTTTATGATCATTTATTCTTGTAAAATATCTATTAAATGATTTATCTTATATTATGAACACGAACTATGACCATTATCAGTAGTGGATATTCATTGGTATATTGATAATTTTTTATCCTATATAGTTTTTGGTTCCTTTATTACTAATTCATGTAGTTCTAGATGTTACATAAAAATAATGGTTACAAGATATCATGGCTCTTATATAATTTATTGTAGAAATTTCCCATATCACTGTTATAGAAACTAATTTAGGAATCCATTATCATTTAAACTATTCTAATAAAGGTTATCAACATTATTAATTGAGTGTGTCTGTAACCATGGGAATACTGTGTCTAAATCTGGATCATATGAGGTATTAATGTGTATACAAGACCTATTATTGTGTTGATTGTGTATGGATTTTTAAAATAATTATATTAATTGATATGAACTCATGTTTGATTTTTCATCTGAATAATTATTATGTGTGATAATATTATCTTCTACATATGATCATATGGGTAATCCCTAGTGGATAATCATCAAAAAGGGATGTGTTATGAATGGGATAGACCTGCATTAGACCAGACCATGATGAAAAGAATTTTTCACCCATTTTTAGGAATATTTAGGCATAGGAGAGTGGATGTGTAAGGAATATTATTGTTTCTAATTCCATGATGATGTTAATGTTTTTAGAGTCAGTCTATGTGGTCCCAAAATATCCATTGGGACATGTTGTTGTGATTTAAGTTCCTATTTTAATAAAAATTATCTTGTATGTATATGTTATTAAATTATGATATGGATAATTTTTGGTGTCATACTGAGTCTTGAAATCACATAATACTCAGGATTTGTTTTATGTTTATATATTTTATTCTTAGAGGTTTAGTAAAGAATAATGTATTTGTAGTGGATGGTTGAGATGATAGGTATAAGGATGCATTTTTTGATTGATGGAGTTTAGACTGAATGTCCCAACATCCAATTTAATTTTTAAAGATTACCATAATTTAGATATTTTTTTTTCAGTTTTAGGTTTTATATAAATCAATGCATACTACTATGGAATGGGGTATATTTTTAAATGTTGTTACACTAATGGGTAATATTTTATTATATATTTATTTACTATTTTTATCACATTGTATATACTATAATGATCAACTTATATTGATAGAATAGTTTCCCACACATAATTTTTGTTATCCTTGCCACAATTCTGAAAACATTGGGATTTGAGGAGGTGGGTATGAGGCCATGTGGAACCCCTTGTAGAGAATTTTTGGTTTAGTTCATGTCTATACTATAAAATAAATGAGTAATTACCTCATCTCTTAATTCATTCTTCATTATCAAATATTTTAGACCCTTCAAGATAAAATGACATAAAAGATGAGTAAGAAAGGGTAGAATCTCTCATGCAGTGATCCACACAAAAAATTGTAATCAATGAACATTAAGGCAGTGTTCTTCGGATTCTAATTCATGAGTTTTCATGTCTTGGTTCCTTCATTATTTATCATAGCTTATAGTACCCAAAGCATAAGTTGGATTATCTTAGTTATTATATAAATGAATTAGAAGGACGAGGATCTACAATTTTTAAAGAACATTGGCCTTTCATGAGAAAATATATATGATGATAGAAATTAATAGAGGGCCAAATGTTGTGAAAAATAATTTTTAGGCCAATCCAATATAATTTTATGTGAATTATATCGTCTGATATTTATAGTTATATGGATTGAATATTATTCTAAAAAATTACATTTACTTTTCACTTATCCCTTATCAAACCCCATATCTATAAAAATTAATCATAATAAATATTATTATATAAATGACATGTGAATAAATTGTAGACTAAATAATTATTATTTCTATTGATGAAATATTCTGATATTTTATAAAACAACAATCCATTCTCACTAGAGCATAACATTTTTCTCCTGTCCTAATCATTATTTATTAAACAAAGTATAACAACTATTTATTTAATAACACAATTATTAATTCATAATACATCAATAAAAAATATTTATTATCGACCAATAAATATTATTTTATATTATTCTGTATACTTTAGAATAATACTAATCTACTTATTAAAATCATATAGAATTTAAATAGGGTTCTTGTATATAGCTAGTTTCATGACCTCAAGTACATTTTGTCAATGTAATTAGACCTATACCCGGAATGTAAAAAGTTAAAAACTAAAAACACTACACAGAATCCACATAAAGAGTATTTAAAGTCAAATTGAGAGTTAATATCATATGAATCCTTACCATTAAATGAAATCATTTGTTGCAAATATCTATTGTCAAACAGGTTTCATAGATTATGTCACCAAATAATTGTTTGATAATCCTTCATTGACATTCAAATATGTGTCACATTGATATAATTCCATGTTAATTGACATAATATACTTATTATTTTTCATTAAATGTTCTAATACATTCATTATAAATGGAAGGGAAAAATATTATATCACATTATTCATTAATGTTATTCAATTCATGTCACACAAAACATATACAACATCACAATGAAATATTATAAATATACTTTATAAAATGAATCCTTAAATGAGATTTATAACAAACATTAATAATAATTTTATGTTAAAATGATCATAACATATTTTTATATGATAAAATAACTAATGATAAATGATATATTGGGACATCAAATTGGTATGTCTATTATCTTACATCCCATCATGGAGATTACCATGGGATGGCACCATAATATGGTGTATAAATGTATTATATGCATCATACCACTGATAAAATACATATTCTATGTTCAAAAAACAATATAATTATTCCATGGAATATGGAATTAATGAATACCGTGATAACATATAACGTATCTAATCATAGCTGAGAATTATTATATTCTTTTGACATGGAATGTAACCTAGATATATTATAACATAAACTATCATGGTGAAGAATAATTATAATGTAATAAGAAATTATATTATATTAAAACACCATGAATAATCCTTGATATCGAATTTTTAAGAGTATTTGGTTTTAGGATACCACTATCACAAACATTTATAACATTTACTGAGCAATATTTCGATCATCCATTATCATAAAAAAATCATAGACCCTATTCTTGATTAGGAAATATTATCATGTTCCATGGTGATGTTTCATGAATGAAGGAAAATTTTTATCAATGAAATATTTTTGTAAACCTAATACCATGTTTTTGTGGAAAAAGTGTACACTTTGTGGAAATTTTTACCAAGTTATGTAATGTATGTCCAAATTTTTCAAAACACTAAACCCAAAAATAATGGTAGTTTAATAAGTATAAATAAACATTATATTAAGATAATAAATATGGATTGGTTATATATTGATTAAAATATTTTGTACCAAATGGGGTGTTTAAATAACATTACATGTTAGGATGTTGTTTGATGAGAATAATAAAAATTATGTAAAAAATTATAGGGGCTAATATGATTATTTGGGATCATGATATAGAAGTATTACATAACCATAATTGTTTGACCATAATAGATAATTATAATTATTTTTTTCTTAATTGAATGATTCGAATGGAATGTGAGAAAATTCATGAAATATTACTATTTAATTGAAAATTTATAATTATTTTATTAATATAACTACACATTGCATTTTTTTAGGAAATGTATGGAACCAAAAAAAACAAATTTAATAATAAATATAAATAATTATTTGGTGGTTTTTTAAATGAGAAACCAAATGGTATATGATATGTAGAGAAAAATATTGTTGTTATACCTAACAAGATGACCCATTTTTTGATTCACAATATGATCCTAGTTAAATTTCCTAATACACCAAACGAGTAAAAATTAGTATATTATGGACGTTCATGTAATAAACATCATGAATTTCATATTATTTACCCTCATAAATTTCCATAGTTAGGGAATAATAACTAAGGGAAATGTCACAATGGAGGATGAAGATATTCATATGTTGAAATGGAGTGCATAGTGAAATAATATTTCACCAAAAATACAAATACCCTGATCAACACTATATATATGAATAATGGTATTGATAAGGTATAAATTTAATTCTATAAATGGGTTGATTATAGGAATTATGATAATCAAAGGTATTTGTGGAAGGATCATAAAGGGGATTAGAAATATCATATTAATAATTATTGAGAATTGTAAAATATTAATGACGATGGAGTTGTGAATAGGATTAAAATTTATGAATTATTTTAATGTTTTTTATTTTTTTTTCATGTATGTAACATGATTATATTGGGAATTGATTATTATTATGACATGATACATATTTCTAATTATATGATGAATTTATTTAGAAGAAGATAAAATTCCATGGATTGAGGTTTATGAAGAAGGATTAAATGATTAATATTTTTATATATAATGTTTCAATTATTATGATGTAGTAGTTTTTTTAGGATTGATTAATTTAATGAGGATAATATGAAGAAAATTATAGATACCATTTATGAGGGATCATGTTATTATATTGAATGGTTATTATTCCTAATTTTAGTTTTTTTATGTTTGATAATGAAATAATGATTTTGTTATAGATAACCATTAATGTTTTTAAGTGATTTGTTGTTATATATAATGTTATTTTTTAAAAAAATTAAATATTTATGTGTTAGATTTATATAGATAATCATTTGTATTGAATGGTGATTTTCTGACTAATTAATAAAAGATATTTTTTATGAATTTCATTATAATGGTAAAAATATATAATTATTATAAAGAAAATATATTTTTAAGAATTATATTTTAGGTAATAGTAGTTCATATTATTTTTTGAATAAATTTTCAGTTATCTTATTGACGTATATATGATATTATTATGTTTATATTTCATGTTGGTAGAGGTTATTATAGGGAAATATAAATATATTTCAGATAATATATAATTTGTCTATATTAATTTTTGATATGTTACATTTTGAGTGATTAATATTTTTGGAAATAAAAGATATATTGATTTTTGAAAATCATGTGATCAAATAATTTAAATATTTGTGTTCAATATTTAGTCCAACATATTTTAAGTACTTTGGAGTTCGTACATTTTTTAATGATTATTGTTTAACTATTTATTTTAATGTTAAGGTTCTAGTGATTCATTTATTATTTATTGATATAACAATTTCTTTAAAATTATGCTAGATTATAGGTCTTTATTATTCCGAAATATATTTTATAAATGGATTTAAATAATTATATGGATCCCAATGTCAAGTATATAATAAATTCAATATGTAAATAAAGGAAAATAATCTTGTTCTTTAATTTTTTTTATATAAAATTTTTCAGAGGAAAAAAATGATAAAGCATAAAACCAACGGATGAAAATATTCATATTGTATGGAAGGAAATCTGGTAAGTATATTTTCAAATTTCAAATATCATTATTATATAATAAGTTCTCAAATATAATAAATGGAAGATAAATATTTATATTTTTATATAGAAAATGTATCTATGTATCCAAATATGATTCATAAAACTCAATCACATGTAAAATTTCATAATAGTATATAGATAGTTTGAAAAATAATATGGACACCATAAGATTCATAGTCTAGAATTAGTCATTAAATTTAAATTCAAAGTGAAATTTAATTCATTGGGAATTTGTTCCCTATCTTTACACTATTATATATTAATCTTCCACACCACTTTTCTCATATTTAGTATCATTTAATGATCCATTATTAATAATACTTCTAAATAAATTTTTTTCAATTCCCTCTTCCAAATAATTGAATAAATTTTAAAAAATCATTAAATCCTTCTCAATAATATATTATATAAACATTAAATTTTCAGAGATTCATTAATGAGAGGTACTAAAACACCATAATATTTTTTTATTTATTACTATAATAAAATATCTTATTGAATAGTGTGTAATATTTATAAAAATAAAATAATGTTATGAATACTTTATTTGAATTAAATTTATATTTAAATTCCCAAGGAATTTAAAAATGGTGGAAAAGTACAGTAACACACATTGTTAAATCATATGAAATAATTTTAATAACACATTATTTTTTACTGTGGTCATTTTTATCTAAAAAATGGTTATATTTATATTATTAATATTAATTAAAAATTTATGATTTTAATAATTTTTATTTTAGGAAATTAACGTTATTTCTAAATTCATCATGTCAAAATTTTGATATGTTGAATTTTTGGGTATTTTTATGATAATGTTGTCTTTTTTTCAAACAGTTAAAAATATACCTATTAAAAATACTTTAAATTTTATGATAATATTATTATATAACAGTTATATGAATATTTATGAATGTTTTTTAACAAAATATATATTAATAAATAGATATAACTAAATTAGAAATATTATTTTGAAATTATAATTCAATGTTTGAAATATTTGAAATGTAGGTGGGGTATTTATTCAATTCAATGATTATATTGGTTCTTTTCTATAAGTAATGTATTCTATATGATCATAGTGGTTTTGGATATGATTAAAATTCAAATTGTTATATGTTTCAATAAAAATATATTAATTACTTCTGAATCAACATAATACTTGATTTTGGTATAAAAATAATTTTTTATGATTAAAAATGTATTTTAAAAAACACGATGATCATTTTGTTTTTAAAATTTATGTTCAAATTAATATTTGACAATTACTCTTACTGGATCATATATAATGGATTCCATAATTGTATTTTTCAAATTCAAATTCCATTAAAAATCATAAAAAAATTTCATAAGGAAAAATAAGTATGATAAAACATCAGTACAAAGTTAATTGTTTAGAATTACTAAGAAAGGTATAATCTTAAAAAACAATGTTTCAAATATATGTAGTGATTTTATAAATTATAATAATTATATTCATTTAGGAAATATCATATTATCAATTAAAAATTTAATCAAATTTGTCTAAATTGGAGTATCATTATATGAGAAATACATTTATTATATTTTAAATTTCATAATATTTACAAGGATATTCCACCCTCACTTATAAAGGGTAACTCCCATCATTATTTCACAGAAATTAAAAATAAATTATTACATAATAAATTCCCAAACCACGTCCCAAATATTCACACTATTACTTATATGTAATGTTATTCCGAAATGACAAATCCTAGAAAGCTTAATGAGTATATTTCATTATGATATCCAAGGAGGATGTATATTCCTTTACCAAATTCATTATTTTTGATTTCTTCTTATACTCCAAGGAAATATACAATAATTATACGAATATAATTAAATTATTATCTTTACTATACACAAATGTTATAGTGTTTATATAAAAAGTAACTTAATTTTTTTTCATGAAAGGGAAAATAAATCAGTCACAAGTTCTTAAGAGGGACAATAATCCCCATGAATTGATGAATTTCATATTTATCACTTCCTAACATAGATATTTATAAATCAGGATACAATTGGTTTAAATTATATTTATTTTATTATTATTATTTTACAATCATAATATTTTAAGAACATTCTTACCCTCTAAAAATTTTAATTGAAATTGTTTATCATGTATACTACCACTGTCATGAATTATGTTTTTTTCATTACCATATCATAAGGATGGTTTAAAGGATGGATTTGAAGAATAATTTTCATATTTAATATATTTTTACTATTCAATTTTGGTTATAAAATTCATATTTATTTCTTTTTCTTTCGATTTAAAAAATGAAAGTTCAGTTAATCTGTAACTGTGGAAAACCATAACAATAAACAATATATCATATTTTTCATCACCACAATATATGGATATTATTCATAGATTATTTAATTTATAAAACATATAATTATAATATATTTAATTATCTTATTATTTGAAACTCTAAACCCTCGTACCAGAGTCAATACAGTGAAGCTATTTTGGACTAAACGATCGACCAACGTCCAGCATGAACTTCACTGATTTCATAACTAAATTCATCATGATTTAAATTTAAATTAAAAAAATAAGGATAATTTTTAAAATTAAAAAAAATTATTATACGGGTATATGATTTTTATAAGTTTATTAATAAATGAAATAATATATGTATATGGTGAGTCGAGACCTATGTTATGAGATTTCCTTTCTCAATTTCCGTTAACTAAGACTTATTTTATTTTCACAAGATGGTTTCATTTGGGTGGTTTAAATATTTCCATATTTATTTAAATAATGAAAATTTTAATTTTAATAACATGGTTTAAATATTTCAATATTATCTATAAGTGTTATTTAGTAAATTCATAACAAAAATAAAAACATAATTTTTTATGTTTATCCCACATCATCAATTTACCACAATGATGGATATTATTCATTATAAAAAATATTCTACTATTATCTTTGGTTTTTAAAAATATATTATTTTCCCATTGATCTATGGTTTTTAGTCATTATAGTAATTTCAAAATAAAATGATATTTCTTTTTTTAATGAGATAAAAAAAGTTGGGTTTTCTTAATGATTAAATACCAATTATATAGACTTAAATGAGTAAAATGAAAAAATTATGTGTTTCGTTAAAATTAATATTCTTTGACATAGTTTTTGATGATTGGTTTGTCTGTTACATCCATATAATGCATTGGGTAATTTAGAAATAGTTAACTTTTAATGTTACCCTATTAAGTGGACGAGTTTATATGTATATTTGTTAATCCTTTTATGTGTGTGAATTTATCTCTTTATTAGTTTCTCCAATGAAATAATTTTATTTATTGAAGTATGTAATTCTATTATAAGTGTTATTGTAAGTGCGATATAATGATAATCTGTCAATGTACAAAAATGTTTATTATTTGATTGAAAATAGATTTTTATTAAATTATTTTGAAATAATAAAATATAAATGGGGATTTAAAAAAATTATTTGACCTTTATAGATAAAATATTTTCATTTATGGGAAATTTTTCTTATTTGTCAAGAAAATACCATGGTAGTTATTTTTATATTCTTCTTTCTTATGTGATGCTTTATAGAAACCATAGGCAATAGAATTGGTTTTTTATTTGTATAATTATTTTTATTTTAATCATTAATATATTATTAGTTAAATATTTATATTTTTTCTTTATTTTTAAATGGTCTTAGAGGTTTCATGTAATTTTATATCCCATATTGAGTTTTTTTCTCATCACACAGATTTAAATGTTTCTCACTAGGCCTATGGATCAATATAATGATTTACATGGGCCAAAGGTGACCCTTATTAAATGAAGAAAATTTTTCATTGTCAAAATAATAATGTTGACATATGATCTATTTCTATGGAAAAATAAAATTATAAAGAAATTAGATCAATTTTACGTTATTTTTTCCCATATTCCACAAAAATATAAAAAAAATTCCACAGGAATGTATGATTGATAAATATAATTTATATTAGACATGGAAATTTGGGTTTTTATAATTAAAAAAATTACATTAATATATATTTTATTTTTAATAATTTTATTATTAATTATATTATTATATTATGATTAATTTTATAAATGAAATAAAATAGGGAGATTGTTGAGTCTATGGGTGTAAAGACTATTTTTTTAAACTTAAAAACATTATTTATTTCCTAACTCAGTTATAATTAAAACATTGAGGTGCCAAGGATATATAATGGCACATGAGTGAATTTATGCACTATTACCTTTGGATTCAGAGTCAACCCATTTCTAAATAGGAAATTCTACACTAAGCACTTAATCAAATACCATTAAGTATTTAAATATATTATATGGGAAACTATTTATTAATTATTGTGTGTGTTTAATGAATTAAATTTTTTTATTTTTATTTTCATATTATTCCATCAATATATTGGGTTTTTTGTGTTCATTACATTATCTATAAATTGAAATAAACAATGGTGATAATTTTTTAATTAGTTTTTCAATTATTTTAATGTTTTATGTATTTTTTTTAATAATGATGTGGAAATATTAGGATTAGTTCCCATATTTATGTCTTGTAATAGATTGATGTTCTCATTAAATATTTTTTTAACATGTGTTAATGATTCATGCATCGTGTTTCTATACAACTCATCAATTTTTACAATTGAAATAAATTAGTTTTTTTCAAGGTAATAGTGATTTTTAAATAGTTTTTATTTGATGAAATAACATTATAGAAAATCATGATTAATTTTTTTTAGATTATAAATATTTCATACCATATGGTTGAATATGGACAAGAAATTAGTTTACATTTTTTAATCAAACACTTATATTTTTATTTTTAATTAGGTTAAATGATGAAATATGATAATGTAAATGTATTAGGAATTATTTCTTCTATATTTATTCAATATTGTTTATTGGAATTATATTTAAGAAAAAATTTTAAATGGTAAATTATTATTGGATTATTATTAACATGATATTTTGTAAATATGTTTTTTTAATTATTTATTCCACATGGTTATGAAATATAAAATAGGGAACCTGGAATCATAAGATAAAACCTAGGACATGTAGCCCTTATGTATTTTTAGGTAACAATCCTTATATTATGGTTAGACTTTTACGAGCCCATGCTATTGAAAAGTATGATTTCAGCTTGTGGATGTCAATTTTTTATCCCTCCACAATAGTATACTAGTTCATGGGGAAACTATAGCTAATAGATCATAGTTAAATTATTATCATCTATATGAAATTAATCTTACTGCATAATGGTACTTCTCCTAATTTATTATACTAACAATTAGATATATATATATATATATATGAAGCATGAAAGGACTATTAGTATTCCATTACTTTTCCATAATGTTATATGCATTTATTTTTATGGAGTAACATTGATATTAATTTCAATTTTATATTTACGTACAAAATGATGTGATTGTACATATTTACATAAAGTGGTGTGGTTTTATTACATTAAAATTTAATAATAAATTGAATTATATAACATTACCATGTTTTCAATAATAGATTATTGTTTTTATTTACATATTTCAAACTAGCATAATAGGAATATCATTTTATTGAATTGTTATAGAATCCAATGGGGAAATTCCTACAAGGTAAGTCCATAGTCACTCCCAACATGTGAATTTTGGGGAATACGATATTTATATATATATATATATTCATGTTTTGGATTTTAGGTAATTCATCAATATGTTTTGTGTTCTTGGTTTTCAGGGGAATTCATTCTCACATTGTATTAGTGATGGTTCAATGGTTGAAAGTGGATGAAGTTCACCTTTTAGGCCATTAGTTTTTTATATATTTTTCTATTTCATTGGCCTCTGTTAATAATAAGGATTTTATATTATGGAATTGATATTATCATGTATTCATATTTTATAAAATCCATAATTTACATATAAAGTGAAATCCATCCTAAATGATATTTAACCTAAGGTATTCATTTCCCGATGGTCATTGTTCATCAATAATTTCTTGTCAAATGCCTCTTGAAATCATTGGCAACACACTTAAAGTGAGTGAAAATATATTTTCACCTTAAATTAATGATTTTTTTGGATTATTACTAAAAAAATAATTTTTTATCCACATAATCTACATAAATATATAATGTTCAATTATAATTTTGAGATGATTCCATGTGTCGTTTTAATACACATTAGTGATTAAAATGGGGAAAAATTTTTCAGCTAGAAATTACAATTATTATAAATATTTTATGTGGTTTCATAAATTTTTATTATAATACATATTTTACATCAATTAATTATTCAATAGAGAGTCTCAATCCATGAAACATCGCTCTACAAGATTATTATAACATTACATGTCGTCACATCTCTTTATGTAGCTCCATACATTATGTCTCCTTATCTTTGATTCCCATTACTAATTTTTGTCAACAAATAATTATTATATTGCATCTTATTGTCCATTAATGGCCCCATATTGAATATATCATCAACTCTAATATTCCTCCCCAAATCTACATAAGGAATCACATCATCTGTTCCTCCATAAATACTCTCGTCAGTCAATCCCATCATTTGAGTTTCCTCGATTTCCTGTATCCCCTCACAATACCCATTATTCATTACTCACCCTCAAAATTTCCTCACACATATAACATATACTTCTATTTCCCCACATCCTCTCCACTACGTCATGATTATCCCATGTCCTTCAATGATATTTCCTATGTATCTCCCTAAAAACCTCCTCTTATGTGTATATATCACCACCTTCTCGATGCCATATCTACTTCCACCTCGTTATCTATTTCCACCAAACAGCGAATTGTACATCCCTTGTTCTTTTTCATATTCATACCTACAATGCCATCTAATTCTCACCTTTTAGGGATTTATATCTCCTCTATTAATCACCATCTAACCTTTGCCTCTATAATCATCTAACGTAACACTCAATTAAGGCCTTAAAAGAATTTTATCCACTCATAGACATCCAATTTTTTAAATTTAATATCATAAGGATAAAAATAAATACATACATTATATTATTTTTCAAATTTTTTTCATTTCCCTCAAACTGGTACCTTCCCTACGCTGGCTTTTTCAAAGTCATCATACTCATCCCATCTCCTCCCCTAACATTTACTTGAATTTTATGATACATTAGAATGTATGATGAGGTTGATGAATAATTTAATATTTGACAAAGAATTGTTGTAATCCCATTTTAGATGGGATTAAATGACATTTGGATGATCTATATACCATTTCATTCTATCTTTGTGTCCTCAATTTAAACATGAATAATTTTCTGTTTGAAAATTAAATCCCAAATTCCACCCTCCTCCTGCATGGTCATACAATAAATTTCATCATACTTTTCATTTACAACTAAAAATATATTTTTAATCATTTATTATTCATAATTATTAAATTTCATGAACATTCACGCATTTCAGGTACTAGTTTCTATTGTTTTTTATGAATTCCATAGTAAAAAATATATCATAATCTATCATATTTCTCTATTTATGTCATAAAATATCCTTAGGTTGTTTTCATATTCAACATATTTATTTTCCTAAAGCTGAATATTCATTATTCGTATATCCTTGAAATCAATTATACATTTAATTCAATAATAAGTCATATAATTTATTATGTATTTTATTTCTATTCGCCCATATAATAAAATTTCTGCTTCTTTTTACAACATGATCTTGAATATCCTCAGAAAACTGGGAAGATAAGTGTTGTAGAAGGATCATTTTAATATAGAAACATCCATGATTGGGATTTTAGAGACCTATATTTCCAGTGGAATTTTTTTTAATACATCGGAATTTTATGAGTCTGTGGTTTCTGACGACACATGATTCTGAGGCCTGGTGTGCCCAGAATCAATTTCTGAAGTTTTTTTCTTGTATGTTCAATAAATGTAAGAGAAGGATTTTATATCTTTCGAACCGGTACTCGGAATTGAAATCCAAGGGGACCGTTGAACTCGCAACGTCATTGACTGCTCAGTGAGACCTTCACCGCATTTTCATTTTAGCGAGAGTGGAAGATAGTTTTTGGATCCATCCGCACAAACCCTCCCTTGGGAGGATTTTATTTAGTGGGGCCCACATGAGTTTCATAACTGATTTAACTCCCCATAAATTTTGGAACACCTACAACCCCCCATTTACGTGGGTTAAACACTCCACCATCCCCCATTACTTTAATGTGACAACTATCTCACAATTAATTAAATAAACCATTTCCATTAATTAATTATCTCTTTTTGAATTCATTTGAATTCAAGCCAATGATTAAATAATAGAAAATGCTATTATTTCTTTTGGATTGAAATTCTTTTGATGGGACTTGAGAGAGTGTGTCATCCTATCAACGAAGAATGCGAAGAATGCTATTTACACTAAAGAACGACAAGCATCATCTTATCTCTATTAAACCAGAGCATGTAGAGGAGACACCACCGCCCACGATGTACATCGACGACGTTATCTTGACTCGTCTTACCCAAATCCTTCCCCCTCGACTTCATCATCTTATACCCGACGTCAATGGAACAATGTATGCTTCCCACGACTTTGTTAATGCGTGACAATAAATGTAGGCGGTTTGAAGTGTTTTGTAGTCATTTTTCTTCATACAAATTTCTTGTATCAGAGCATAATGATATCACCTAACAAGGAAGGTTTGGACCGCACTAACACGGCTTGACCCTCCCCTTTTTTTGTTGAAGACGGTGGTGGTATAGGCAGCGACTGACAATGAGCCAGATGTGAAGAATCTAGCGGCACAAGGTCGTCGGGTCACCACAAGGGGGCAGCATAGCCATGCTGTGCAATGAACCGAGCCGCATGGAGGCAAGCCATGATGGTGCCGGAGGGGTACGGTGCTGTTGCACCATGCCAGAAGGAAGGGTCGAGGCCAGGAAGGGCCATGCCGGTAAGAGGAGGAGTGCAGTGTCGTCATGCCGCACTGAGACCAACATGAAGTTGTGGCCAGGACATGCAATGGCTGAGGGGCGTGGTGCCATTGCACAGTGCCGTGGTGAGGAGCAGCTGGTTGCTCAGGCCAGCCGGGAGGTCAGGACCCCGTCAGGTCCCACGTGAGCCAGACCGTCACCACCCGATGCTGGTTCGGTTCTACCCGAATGGCTAAGCCATTAGGGTGCAAGGGGGTGCGTGGTTCCCCCCTGGACACGGGTAAGGCAAACACCCACTGGGCAACAATTTTGACTGGTCTAACGAGCTAACTGAGCTGCCTCGGGCCATGTCGGGCTGGGCCACCCTCGGGTCAGGACACACCTTCATGTAGGTCCACCCCATCGGTTCGGGCTGCCCACATAGGTTGGGCCACCAACATGGGTTGGGCCGCTTCATTAGACAGGGTCAGACCCGTGGACCAGGTCAAACCCTTGTTTGGACTGGTTCGGGTCGGGTCAGGCTGACTAGTTCGACCGGACCCAGACCCGCTAAGTCTAGTTTACACCTTTTCGCCCATATCATGGGCTATAGGCGTCCGTTTGACAAAATGTCAGTGGTGCTGTTATTCTTTCAACTAATTTTTCCCTTGGATAATACCCCACAATAGTTCGGGTATATTTGAGATACGATCATGTTCGTTAATAAACGACACCAATCGGGCCCCTATGACTAAAAGTCTAATGACTCACAAACTGGGATTTCTATTGACGCGTCATCTGTTGCATTGAAACCCCTATGATGTAGAGGTCCACTGAGATAATTCCATGTTATACATCATGACATTTGGAGTATCGACAAGAAGTTCATGGAGCAGATCCTCCCTAAGACGAGCAGACAGAGTGCAAAGACCTAGTAGCTGAGAGACCTGGCGACTGATTGACCGATTCGAATCGGAGTGATTTGACTAGCCCAGTGGGGAGCGCTCGATATTTGGAGGAACACCAATGGAAGGAAGACTTCTTGGTATTTGGCACCAGACCTGCCATACTCGACTGGAGGAGTACCTCTATAGGCTATTAGGGAGAGATCCCAGTATTTAGTGGGAGACCCACGGCAGGCGGAGTTCCTGGTAGTTGGCAGCAGACCCGCGATACTCGACAGGAGGAGTACCTCAACAGTTTATGGTTAGTGAGAAGTGCATTGGTCTCGTGACATGTCCACTATACAATATAGAAGAGAAGTTCTCCATCAGTTGTGGTTTTGTTAATGAAAATCCAGGTTTGAGCTGAGTCAATGACCATTGTGTATTTCCTCATGATTGAGATTGGTTACTTGATAACTTAGGTAGATGTATTTCTATATACCTAAGTAATGGTTATCCATTGAAATCATAATTTTTGGTTTATCCTTATTTGATTTTGTCAGATCTTGAGGGTCTCGAGGTCCCTACTGAGTATTGTTATACTCACCCCTGCACGGGCTATGCCCACACCATGATGGGTTGGAGGCAGACAAGAGACAACGCTGACGGAGGTGGAGTGTATGATGACTAGACGGTTCTTGGAGGTGGAGCTCATGACGAATCAGTACTCGGAGGAGACAGACGGATGTGGAGAACTGAGAATTCTATCTGTACCTAACCATCAGGTATGATCTGTGGTGGACATTCCAGGAGCTTCAAGACACCTTAAAACTTTTTGACTTTTTAGTTGTAACTATTTGTCTATTCCTTGTACTTTACTATTTGGAATGTATTTTCAACTCCTTTAATTTCAGTATACTTTTTATACAGTTTTTACTTAGTGTTTGATTCGTCCTTTACTCTGGTTGTGTGTGTTAACATTTAATAAAGGCAATTCCCTCTGCATTTTATGGAATTATGCCTTTTGTTCTTGTCGCCAGACCCTGGCCTATGGATGGCTGGCTTAGGGTAGTCACAATACAGGCACCAGGGGATGGGTCATGACATATTGGTATCAAAGTAGTCAATTCTACCACAGAACATAGGACTCGGATATTTCTTTTATTTGAAGCAATTGTTTAAAGGGTATTGAGTGTGGTTTTTAGATCAAGGAGTCCAGTGTTGGGGCAGAGGCCGACGTATCCATACACTAGGAACCTAAATACTAATATCCAACTTAGAGCACGAAAAAACTGATTGTGTGTGTGTTTCCAAAGTTTTTTTCTTTAAGTCATCTCAAAATAGGTCATATCACCAGGCATAAACGTTTGACCATGTCACATCTGTTTCTTTCAGGATACCTCCCTACGGACGACCAACAAGAGCCAATAGAGTCATACGTATTAACAGTCCGCCTGACGACGAGACCTCAGTATAGTGACCTCTTCCAGTTTGGGCACCAACAGAGTCACCAACAGTACTATATACCATTGGGCCACCAATTTCACCTACCCAAGTAGTAGACAGTTCACACCACTTGAGCGCAATGCACGAGTTCCAGTGCCAGTGGCCACAAAGGATCAGGGGAGAGTCGGACCCATAGGCGGCTAAGGGTTGGCTGGAGTCTGTGGTGAGTGTCTTGAGGCTAGTAAGGACACCACCAGACTTCATGGTGATCCTTGTTGTCATCCTCCTTCAGGCCGCAACAAATAGATAGTAGAGCCATATTCTCTAGGTCCATGATCAGGTAGCACTTCTATAGGCAGACGTAGAGGGCCTGTTCCGGGCGGAGTTTGTACCATCCACCCTTCGAGCGGTGCAGATACAGGAGCTACTTCATCTACAGCTAGGAAAAATGACTATATCTCATTACTCAGTGAGGTTCACCGACCTCTCTCGCTAATCCACTGATATGGTAAGGGACCCTTTATTTAGGTCCAGACATTTGAGCAGGGACACAAATGATAGATCAGAGTTTCAGTAATCTCCCACAGCATCCCGACGCAGATGGGGGAGTTGGAGAGAGACCACCTAGTTGAGATTTTCATGCTGAGAAGTCTAAAACTACGAGACCCACCAATAACTAACATGTAGTGGAGTCTTCTACAACTGGCAGTAGACAGATGAAGCAGAATTTCAAAATGACTAGACCTACAGGTGGTCGACCGCATGACTCAGGATCGGTTGTGCGGGGCTCCTAGGGTGGAGATATATCCAGTCATGCCAGGAGAAGAACGTGTCACTCCTACAGTGGGCTTGGTCACATGGCTCATGAATATCCAACCCTCTACTCTCCTAATCAGTAGATAGTTGAGGGACCTCTAAGGGAGAGGAAGAGGTTCGATCGAGGCAGTCTGCATGGCGTATGCGGATGTGGTAGAGGAGTTGGTCGTACATCTGGCGGTGGATGACATTATGAGGTGCTACTGCTAACACCACCATGAGGTCCACCCCGACCACATGGAGTGGGTGGACAGGGTTGATCATAGCTTCAGGCAGCTGAGGCCTACAATCATGGTGCTTCGGAGATGATTCTAGGTATGTTCTGTGTCTACTCCACGAAAGCTTCAGTTCTTATAGACACAAGATCATGTAACTCTTTCATTTCCACTTCCCTCGTTTGGAGCTTGGAGATTCTGACAGAGCCATTGGCGCGATCCTTATATCTATAGACTTCTATGGGAGTAGACTCGACGATTATGCACTATTGACGGCAGTGTGAGCTTACACGAGGAGGATAGATCTTCAGCTGGGATCTCCTTGTAGTGGTGTCGAGGCCATACGACGTCATAATGGTTATGGACTGGTTATCTACAGTCCATTCTCAGATCAACTGTATTAGGGGTAACATGTGGTGTTTATGCACGAATGGGAATAGGTTCACATTAATCTGTGATAAGGGAACCTTTTCAATTCAAGTTGGACTTACTCGGAGGAGGGTGCAGGAAATCACTCAACATTTGGCTTGCCATACCCTTGGAGCAGTTGATGAGGAGTGTCTGACTTATCTTGTAGTGGTGGACCAGTACATAGATGTTTTCCCTGATGATGTTCCAGGACTATCTCCACATAGAGAGGTGGACTTCTACATTGACTTATACCCCAAGACGAAACTAATATCTACTCCATCATATCAGATGACTCCCTCTATGCTTATCGAGATGAGGGTACAGTAGGAGGACTTGAAGTTGAAGGGATTCATTTGACCCGGTGTTTCTCAATGTGTATCCCTGATTCTATTCTCCTCGAAGGTGGACTGGATCGTGAGGATATGGGTTGAAATTGTCTCCAGAACTAGGTGAACATAAAGGACATGCACCCACTCCTGAGGATTGAATCCCACTTTGATCAACTCTAGGGAGAATGATGGTTCTCAAAGATATACCTCAGATCAGGCTATCATCATCTCACAGTTCAAGATGAGAATGTTCCGAAGATGACCTTCAGGTGTCGGTTCGACCACTATGATTTCTTGGTTATGCCCTTCATCATAACTAATTCTCCAAAAATATTCATGTGTCTCAAGAATAGGATATTCCTACCATACCTCGATCACATTGTCGTAGTCTTCATCGATGACATTTTGGTCTACTCGACTAGTTAGGAGGAGAAAGCCTACCATTTGCGGGTAGTACCAGAAATAATCCGAGTGAACCAGATTTATGGTAATCTCTCCAATTTCCATTTTTGGATTCAAGAGGTTCAATTCTAGGGAGACGTCAAATCAGAGGATATAGTTGTAGAGGATCTAGTGATGACTGAGGCAGTGCTTTCTTGGGAACCACCTAGGATTGTGATGGAGGTTTGGAGTTTCTTGGGTTTGGTTAGATACTATCAGAGATTCGTTCCATAATTCTCCAGAGTTGCAACACCACATTCATCCTTGACAAAGAAGGGGAAACCCTTCGTGTGGTCGGAGATTATCCACAGAGATTTTAGGAGCGGAGGTAGAGGTTGACTAGTGCCACTATCTTGAGGCTTTCACAGGATGGCGTAGGATACATTGTCTAATGCGATGCATCGGGGACCAGACTCTGGTGTGTCCTGATGCAGGAGTGAGCATTGATCATGTAAGTTTCTCAAAAGCTGAGAAAACATGATCAGAACTGCACTACCCATGACCAATATTTAGTAGGAGTGGTCTTCGCCTTGAGGATGTGGCGGCACTATCTGATGGGCGAGCATTTTACCATGTATCTAAACACAAGAGTCTCAGGTATATCTTCTCTCAGATGGTCCTGAACCTGAGATAGTGGTGATAGATTGAGTTCCTCCATGACTAGGACATTGAGATAGTCTATACTCTTGGGAAGGGGAACGTTGTTGCAGATTATCTCGGTAGGAGATCTCTTATACAACGGATAGGCAAGGAGACAGAGCAGTTGGCTGCCTTACAGATATCCTTTGTGGATAGAGATGGAGCAACCTATCTACAGTCTCTTACAGTCACTCCCCTACTTATTTAGTGAGTTTGGGAGGCGTAACAAGGTGATGTTGACTAAGATAAGAGAGGTGCTTAGATATCCATCGGGCAAGCACCTGATGAATTTTCTGAAGGTGGGGAGAACATCATCATCTTCAGAGGACGTACCATGGTACTAGTTTCACATCGGCAGGAAGTGTTGAGGGAGTTCCACACATCCCCTATAGAGGTACATCATTGAGTGGAGAATATGTACCAGGACCTTCGATGACATCATTGGTGGACAGGTATGAAGAATGTTGTAACATAGTTTTTCTCATGATGCCTCACTTGTCAGTAAGTAAAGGCGGAGCACCATGTACCAGCAGGCTTGGTTCAGCCCTCATAGGTCCCAGAGTGTAAGTGGGATGGGATATCCATGGATTTTGTGATGGGTCTTCTAAGTACATCCTGGGGTCATGAATCGATTTTAGTGATCGTCGACGGACTCACCAAGTCAGACCACTACCTACCGATTAGAGTGTAGGGCTCAGTAAAGAGATTGGGACACCTTTATCTGCAAGGGGTAGTGTGTATACATGGAGTATCATCTTCAATAGTATCTGATAGTGACACATGGTTTACTTCTTGGCTATGGAAGGGGTTTCCGAAATGTTTTGAGACACAGATTCGCTTGAGGACCACCGTCCATCCTCAGACTGATGGTCAGACCGAGAGGACCATCCAGACCCTCGAGGACATGTTTTGTGCTTGTGTCCTCAACTTCGGTCGCAGATGCAAGGACCATTTTCCATTGGTGGAGTTTTCCAACAACAACAGCTATCACTCCACCATCAGTATGGAAACTTTTTAGGCCTTGTATGGTCGACCTTGCATATCACCACTATACTGGACAGACCTAGTGGAGTCAGCACTAGTCGGACTAGAGATGGTATGGGCTACCACAGATAATGTACAGATCATGAAGGAGCAGATGAAGACTAAATAGAGAAGAAATAAGTCGTATTATGATAGGTGATAGAGAACTTTGGAGTACAAAGATGGAGACCACTTCATTCATCGGGTCTCACCTTGACATTTTTTGCGGAGATTTAGCTAAGGTGTCATGCTATCTCTGCGATTCATCGATCCATTATAGGTCCTCAGCAGAGTGGGCAAGGTGGCTTACCGCTTAGCACTTCCACCTCAGTTTCACCAGGTACACGACGTCTTCCACGTATCTCAGGTGATGAGATATGTTCACGACCCTTTCAACATAATCGACCATTGAGAGATCAGCAATGATGATGGGGCAGGGAAGATTGAGGATCGAAGGGAGCGGGTCATACTTGGCCGTTCAATACCTCTGGTGCATGTACGCTGGTAGCACGGGAACCTCCAAGAGAGTACATGGGAGCAGTAGCCACAGATGCGTACTAAGTACCCCCTTTTGTTCCCTTAGTTCATGTTGTAGATTACGAGGATGTAAAGACCTGAGGTGGGGAGAATGTAAAGTCCCGTATTTATTGGAGAATTTTTTTAATACTTTGTAATTTTAATAAGCTCGCAGTTTGTGATGGTGTTTGATTCCGAGGCACATTGTGCCCAGAATTAATTTCTGATGTTTTGTCTAGGAATGTTCAATAATCCTAGGAGTGGTATTTTATATCATCTGAACTGGTGCTCAGAATAGAAATCTAAGGGCACCGTTGAACTCATAATGTCGATGATTTCATAGTGAGACCTTTACCACAATTCCATTTTAACTTGTGTAGTTGATTGTTTTGGGGGTTTTTAAAAAAATTATATAAAAATTACACATAACTTACTTATATTTTGTGGTGGATAAAACATCCAAGTAGAGGATAGTGGTGGGGGCCACCCACACGTAAAATACCATGGGAGGAAATTATTTAGTGGGGTATACACGAGTTTCTTAACTCTTCAAACTCCCCATTAAATTTGGAACACCTCTATCCCCACATCTATTTGAGTTAAACTCTCCACCTCCTCCATTACGTTAATGTGACAACTCTCTCGCAATTAATTAATTAAACTATTGCAATTAATTAATTAGATCTATTTGAATTATTTTAAATTAAAGATAATGATTAAGTAATAGACAAAGAAATTATTTTTTTGGTTGGCTATTCTTTTTGGTGATACATGAGAGAGAACATCATCCTCTCAATGAAGAACGCGATGAATTCCCCTTCCACTGAAGAATGACGAGCTCTATCCTTTCCCTCTTCAACCAGAGCAAGTAGTGGAAACACTGCCGCCCATGAAGAATGCTGAAGATTTCATCTCTACCCTTCTTCCCTAAATCCTTACTCCTCAAATTCTTTGTCTTCTACTCGACGTCAACAGAACGACGTCCACTTACCGCGACTTAGTCAAAGAGCAACAATCAAGGTAGGGGGCTTGAATTTTTTTTACTTGTTATTCCTCGTACAAATATCTGGTATGAGAACCGAATGATATAACCATAACGAGGAAGGTTCAGACGGCACGAACACGGCCCGACCCTCCACTTTTTTAGTTCCAGTTCATTGATGAAGGATGCAGTACACGAGGTGACTGGAAACAAGTCGGTCGCGATGAAGCAGGTGGCGTATGGCCGCCGGGTCACCACAAGGGTGTGACACCTCTGTGCCGTGAAAAGAACCGAGTCGCGGGCAGGCGGGCCGTGGTGGTGCCGGAGGGGCATGGTGTCTTCACACCGCACTGGAAGAATGGTCCACTACGAGGATGGGATGCGACAGTAGGATGAGGAGTGCGACGTCGTCACGACGCATAGAGAATAGTAGGAGACCGCGGCCCGGTCAGGCCATGATGGAGGTGTGTGGCGCCGTCGCGCCACACCATGGTGTAGAGCGGCTGACGCTCGGGCTAGCTAGGAGGTGCGGGACCCCGTCGGGTCCCATGTTAGAAGAACTGGCGCCACCTAGAGCCGGTTCTGTTATACCCGAATGACTTAGCCATTTGGGTGCCAGGGATATGTGTTTCCCTCTGGCCAAGGCTAAGTCGGACCCCTGCCGGGTAGCTGGGTCACCAGGATGACCGTGCCGCAGGGAAAACTCGGCAGCCTTCAAGAAGGGCCACCACATGGCAGGCTGCCTTGGGACGGACTGGGCCGCCCTTTAGCTAGGCCGCGCCTTTGGATCGGATCAGGCCGGGTCAGTATGAATGGGTCGGATCGGACTAGGTCCCGTTATGGCTCGTATACTGAAGAGTAATATTTATTTATTTATTTTAGAGTAAAATAAAAATATATAATATGATTGGTAAGATTTCTTAATTTCTTTATTTTATTTCATATATCCAAATTATATAATATTTTATTGACATTAAACTATATCATACTATACACAGACATATTGTTTCACAGTGGATTTAATTAAAAACGACATCTTATTTCTTATTTTATTACCCGAACATGAATCTAGAAGACCAAAACATTTTTTATTAGATATATAAAAATTAGTATGTGGTATTTCATCTTTTGGGAGATATAAGATATTGGAAATAACGACTCCAATTTGGATATGAATCTATAAAACCATGCTAATTAAAGTATATAGTAGATTCCATGTACTTTAATGTTTTCAATATAACTTCTTCACTAAATTGTATAACACCGTGATAACATGGTAATAATATTAAGAATTAATATGTTAGTATAAAAAACATGATTTACGAAGAAATGTTAAATAAAGAAAATGATGAAATAAATTGTGAGTTATTGAAAAAAATTATGCATATTTTGTAAAAAATGTTTGAATAATTAAAAATATTCCCATAAATTATAAATTTGTTTACGATAGTTTTCATGTAAGATTATACAAATGAATCAATAAGATATTTCATTATTGACATACTTTAACTATAAAAATAATAAGCATATTAATTTAAAACACTTATATATATTATAATAATGTATATATTAATATTTATATATAATATCATTCATATTTAATCATAGAAAGATAGAAATTGGAAACATGTAAGATAATATTATATCATTAAGGTCTAACAGAAAATATTTTCTGTTTAATGATTTTTGATCACCTATGTTTATATATAACACCATATTGATTAAATTATTATAAAATATATTCTATTAAAAAATGGAACATTGATATAATTGTGAAGGAAAATATAATATATTATGAATCAAATATTTAGAATTATTTGTATTTTTAATTTAATTTAAAAATTATATTCATAAAAGGCTACCTATCATATATTATTATTAAGTGATATGGATATTCAAATAATGTTTTTATGAAAACAAAAAACTAATGAAGATAGATAATTTCATATTAAATTTATTTATTATAATAAAGTGTATTTATATTGATATGTAAAATATTTTTAGGGTTCAAATACCACCATATCTAATTGAAATACTAATTTAGTTCCATGAATTTTAGTGACCAATTCTTATTTGACAGAATGACTCACTCCATGGCTTCAAATATATATGTGGGATAATTTTGGAAAAAACAATGAATAATTATACTATAAATAAAAATTTTAATAATAGATATCAAAAATAGTGAAAAATATAATATTGGATTAATTCCAAAAACATATATTCATAGATTTAAAAACAACACTATAATATTTTTTTCTATAAAAAATTATACATGCAGTTTCAGTAAGAATAAAAAATACTAAACAACCTTGTTTTCATCAGTTTATAAACCATTCCCACTAATCACCAATAAATCATTCATCACATAGTAGTTTAAAAATATGTATAGATTCCAATAAATAAAAATAATATGGAAAAGGTAATCATAAAATTTGATTTGTAGGTTTTCATCTTAGTAGAAGGTTATTTAATTCTGCATCATCGTCATTCGAAACACTACTTCATTATAAATAGGAAGGATGAATCTAATGGGATTATGAGATGTTGAATTAACATGTATTATAAAAATATGAGAATAATTGACATAAATACATCAAGATAAAGTTCATAAAAATAAATGATCAATTGCAAGAAAAAAAATCCCACAAATATAAATCACATACTAAAAAACTTGGTTTTATCAGTGCTAAAAAAATATTTATCATTGCTACGAAATGTGCAGATAATGAAGTCACTATTATAATGGTGTCCCTTTTATCAGTGATATAAAAGAACTAATAAAGGCCCCTTTTATAAGCACTGAAAAAAGTACTGATAAACACTGTCTACTATTGACACTTTTTATAACCTCTGAAAAAAGTCAAAAAAAGATAAAATATATATGTAAATCGATGGGTCCCCCTTAAAACCACTCTTGAATTCCCATTAAACTTTACTAGGAAGCCCCACTAGGGAGCACACTCGTCACTCCTTTAAGAGCACTTGGGGCACCACTACCCTTTTACAACACTAGCCCCCTATACACACCAGCTCACCCATGCCTCTACATTGATTAGGACTCAATACCTCTCACATCCAGGTACGCACGTTTACCACTAATCCATATTTTTTTCTCCATATATTGTTATATCTATTTATTTATATAAATTTTGCTATATTTATTCTTATATTTATATATATATATATATCTATTTATTTATAAATATATTTTGTTATATTATTTTATTAATATATTTATTCATATATTAATATATATTTCTAAAATTAGTTTTAAATAAATTTATAAAATATATATTTTTTCTGTTTATATATATATATATATAATAAATACATATATACAATGATGAAATAAATGTATATATATTACATATATATGTATTTTTATTCATAGTTAAACATATATAGATATTATATAATAATATGTAAATTATTGGTCTACAATATATTGATAATATATATACTTTTTCTAATTCACAGACACACTAATATATATAAACACACACACACATATTATAGAGCTATATAAAAATTCCTTTATTTATATTTTATGTAAAATGGATATATGTTTTTATTGAGATAAATCTTATGTATGGTGAAATATATTTTATATATATCTATTATTAATTATTTATTTTCAAGATTTATTTATTATGTGTGAATATGTAAAAAATATTTATATCTTATTATATATTTAATTATACATAATAGTACATTGTGAGAAATTATAAAATTTAAAATCCATAATATTAATATAAATGTAATACCTGAAAATAAATTCATCCCCATTGAAAAAGAAAAAATACACCCTTAAATAAGATTAAAAATCCATAGAATGATGAATAATTGGGGTACCCTGACTAAAGACAATGTATTTTGGGATATTTGGTCATTTTTTGGCTCAAAAAATGTGCTATATATTTACCTCTCTCAATAAGGTTGTATAGTCCATTATAGTCTTGGATTTGAAATTTGGTAAATCACAAAATGGATACCTAGATCAAATGATATGGTAGTATGATGTTTTAGTTATGTTTTCAACTTATTTTCGATCTTTTATTATTATTTTTTATTCTTTATGTCTTCTAATTAGAATTAAATTATTAATACATCATAATTATTAGATAATAATTAATTAATAATATTTTATAAAATATTTTATAAGCAATATTGAATAAATTTATTATATATTATGTGTAAATTTATTTTAATATTTATCTAAAATATATTTAAAAATATATATTATATTTATATCATTATAAATATAATTTTTATCTATATTTTAAATTATTATGTTGATGTATTTTTTGGAGATATACAATTTATTAATGATTGTAAAGAATGTGATGATAAAGACCCACATTTATCATTGAAAATAAAAAGAGTGCTGATAAAGATGGTCCCATTAACAGTGCTAAAAAATTTAAATGGGGTAGGTTTATCATGGCTTAAAAAGAGTTGAGAAAGGGGTACATTTAACAATGCATTATTCATGCTGTTAAAAGTACACTTATGAGTGATTTTTTAGCACTGATAAAGGTACACACTTTATCAGTTTATTTTTAGAACTGTTAATGGGGGTACTATGAAACCCATTATTTTGGTAGTGTGATACATGTCCATACAGAAAAAGATAAATTACTGGTGATGAAAAGTATGGATATAATTTTGGAAAATTACCAAAATATGAAACATACATTATGATTTAATACATAAATTTTTTTCGCCTTAGTGAAACATTGAATAGTAAAATATAGGGTTTCATTTTAAATAAACTGTAGTTTACATGCAAGAATCAGAATTAGGTGATTATAGGGATGATAAAAAATAGTGGTTCATGGTTTTGGATTGTAAATTTTGGATAGTGAAAAATTTTCGGCAAAAAACATAAAATTAATCATTATAATGATTCATATTTTATGAAATATAAAACATTAGTAGTCTATTGGATGTCATGAGATTACAGATCCCATAACGTATGGATTCATTTGTTAGTTATGTTCCTGTAGAATGGATGATATCATTGGTAGAAAAAACCATATATGGGAGACGATCAATTATCTATGGGGGAGGATGATGTGAAAAATTTGGGGTGGGTTGAAAGAGGTGAGTCGAATGGTAGAAGGAGATAGACATTGGGTGGGGGAGGTGTCAAAGAAGAGTTGGAGGTTCAGGGTGGGATGATTAGATAGAGTTGGAGAGGTTTTGTAGAGGCGAGGATATGTGGTTGTAAGGTGGGAAAGTAGGGATGTGTTTATGAGGTGGGTATTCATGGATATGGGGGGAATATGCAGATGTAGAGGTAGATATAATGATTTTGAGGTGGGTAAAAGAAGGAAATGAGGTAATAGGTAGAGCCAGAGCCAGATACTGCGAGGTAATGGAAGGGATGTGGTGATGTGGATGAATTTTTCCTATGTGTGAGGATGAATCAACGAGATAGAAATTTAGATATGTATCATGTATTGATGCAAATAATTATTGAAGTAAATTCATTAGGATTGGTCGAAGATAGTTATTATAGGAATCAAATTAGAAATTATTCTATTAGAAGAGGTATTTATATAGTAAAATGAATTTGTTGATTTATCCATTAAAATAAATGTATTGTAAATTTGCACCATTTTCTATGATTCCCATGGAGGATAATGTAAGGATTAGTGTATACAAAGAGAAAAGATAAATGAAGAAGGTGAGGGAAATATTGAAAACATGGGAATGTTAAATCATATACACAAATATAGAAAATAGATATAGGTTGATTAAGAGTCACTTCTCATATTATATATAATAGATTTCAACCTAAATAATATGGTAGGTCTTTGATTTCCCTCAATTAGGGAAAGAACCAAATTATCTTTCTATTTCAATAATTCTCCGCATTATTGAGAGCAATTTATTCTAAACAAAATATTTATTTCCAACAGAAAATAATTATACTGATGCAAAAAACATTCCATTTTAAAAAATGATGAATAAATAAGTCTAATAAACATATTTTTCCACCAAACTATTTACCCATATACACACTAATTAGGTTTTTCATATCCAATTTCATTTTTTACTAACTATAAAATATATAAATAGATTTTATTCATTTTTAATAAAATAATCTAATATTTTCATTGGACAAGTCTCTATGATGTTTTGAATAATGTTATGAGATTTTAGAAATGGGTATATTGTTTAGGATTGAATATATAATAATGATGATATCCACTTTGTTTTGATATGTATATCAATAATAGCAATTTAATAGATGTTTGAGGTGTATTTTTTACATTTAATATAGAAAAACATCTAAGAAAACTAAAATATTGGGAAGCACCCTTCATAAATAACTACACTTTAAATGAAAAAATTTACAAGATTTAATACAAAACTATTGTTAATTGGTGATTATTTTGTAACGTAGATGGATCAGATAATGTTATTTGATGGGTCCTCAATTTTAAAGCCTATAAAAACTGAAAGAAAAAAAAAATTCTAAAACCAACATACATTGATCTAATCTATCATCTACGAGTAGTCTCAACTTACGGTTTTAAAAATTTAATAATATAAATGTATATTGGACTTTCATCTGGATGATTTTTTTCATGAAGGACCTGAAAATAATCAATGAATACAAATCATTTTTACCAAATATTATTCAATAGATTCATGAACAATAAATAGTTTCCTAATACAAACCTATCACTGAATAAAGAAAATAAGAATCCAAAAAAATTCAGTACATAAAATATTATGGTAATTCTATAAGATAAAGAATAAAAAGAATCTTGAATTATTTATTCGATTATATCACTAGATATAATATGAAAACCATAAAACTATTTATATTTCTCATCCAATTTAACATTATATGTTCTTGGATTACCAAAAACCAATTTTATTGATTCATTGAAGGTTCCCTTAGATTATTCCTAGCTTGTTTTCAATATATATTATTGGTTTTTTTCAAATATTTAACACTAGTATAATGTGAATAATTTTTATAATCATGAAATTTTTTTTTCTTAAATTGTGATGGTGGAAAAAACTATAAGGTTATATTGGATTGTATCGTTATTAAAATTAGTAATATTGTAAATAGATAAAAAAACATTCACCTGTCATCCATTACTAGTAATTTATGAAAAAAAACTAGAAAAAAACATTGATTCCATGATGAGTATATATAAATAATTATCAAAAATAGAAATGTAATATTTTTATAAAAATCTAAACCCTATGAAATCAATTTTTAACATCAATTATCAATAAAAATTTATTTGGTATACTATAGTGCTGCATTTTACAAATAATCTAAAGGTTTCTTATTATATAAGAATCAATTTGTATATAAATTATAGACCATGTTTCATGTCTTGTTTTGTAAAGAAAAATTTATAGAGGAAACCCTACCCTAATATCCACATAACTGTTAATTATATTTCATTAAAAAATTAATTTTTTTGATCCATGAAATTATATAGTAACTCTCACTTTCCAAACATTAACATTACATTAATTCTACGGTATAGTTATTACATTACACAAACAAACACTCAAATACTGTTTTGGCCTACTGCATTTTAAAACATGGAAACATAAACACTGTTACAGAAGTGAGCTATATAATCATCCACTGGGCTCATTATGAGTTTAATCCTTTTTAAAGATATCATTAATAATAAATATATTCATATCCTAGGGAAAGAAACATAAAAAGGGGTGAGATCATATTATCATTAAGGTGAAAAAGGATATATGTCTGTATAAACATAAGAATAAAGTTATTATATTGTTATCATGATAGTAGAAGATCATACCTTTCATATCAAATATGACAAAAAATTATGGAATAAATATTGGAAGTTCATTAGACATGAATAGTAAGTGAATCAAGAGAATAATCCAATAAATAACAACATATGAATAAGATATTAAATTTCGGATTACACATAAACATATAATATATTTCCAAATAAATAAAGATGAATTTATATTACTTATGAGGGAACTTTATTTGGATTACACCTATTGGGCATGACACACTACCATCCTCAATCATTGCACCATTATTATAAGGGATTATGTGTCCCCATCATGCCATAGTGGATCAGGTATCCCCAACATTCAATCATGGATTAGTCTTCCCCATCTTCCACAGTGGACGAAGCCCATCGACATGAATCCCATAATTATCTCATTAGATATAAAGTAATACCCAATTTATTGGATGGATTAATATGTCCCATTAATCTCAAAATTAAATGATATATATTGTTTCTATATGATCATAAAAAATCATATCAAAACCCAGTAAAATAAATGGTTATTACAAATATGTAATCATATCATAGCATGTGGAAAAAGATACAGGTTTCATAATAATTTCAACAAAAGCATAACCAACAAAATTAATCATGTCTCATAAATATATAACCCATGAAAAATAAATGGGTTTTATATATTTTTAAATTTTGAAAGAGAAATTGGTTTCATAAACATCATTCTATCAAAATATAATCCATTTTAACAAAGAATATGAATATTAAATTAGGATCATTTCCCCAAAAAGGCATCAGTGACACCAAAATTTGTTATCTTAGAAGGAGAAAATTTTGAAATATTTTTAAAAAATTTCTCATGGAAAATATCTTTTTTCTTTTTAAATATTATTTCATAAACATAATACGATTTTTAAAACCATTTTTTTCAAAATAAATTTGGAGAATTATAAATAAATCCTGAATATTTTTTGACAACAATTTCATTGAAAACACTTTGGAAACATATGATGATATATTGAAAATGTGTTGAAAAAATATTTTAAAATAAATCGAAAAATTATAATGATATATTTGAGAAAATTTAAACCATTTCATTGAAACCACATTGAATATTTATAATAAAAGCTCAAAAATGTTTTTAAAACAATTTCATTGAATACACATTGAAAAATCATAATGAAATATTTAAGACATTTTAAAAACCATTTTTTGAAAATACATTCAATAAATATAAAGGATTCCATGAAACCCATAAAACTTTTTTAAAGTACTCTTTCCTTGAAAATAATCGTAAAATACCACCATTAATTTTTTTTTGAAAACATGATTTTTCAAATTCATGCATTATGTCTTTATGAAGGAAAATTATGAAAAAACTACTTTACCAATTTGATAATTTTTTAAACAAAAACCCCATGAAAGATAGTTCAAAAAATGATATGTAAATAACTATATATATAAAGATAATAATAATATAATATATTCATGGTATGTATATAAACAACACAAATGAAATGAGTGGTGAATAAAGAATAACTCTCATAGAAAAAAAATAGAGAGGAAATCATTTTACCATAGGTTTTGACTCCCATCATACTAATACAAACCCCCTATATAAAAAATATATGTTTATTATAATTATTTCATAGAACCATATTTTTATATATTAAACCATATATGACATGATTATTCTTTTATATTAACAACTTATTAAAAATTCCATGTTAATTTTTCTCTTTGGATAATATCTGTTTTTGTACATGTTTTGACTAATTATTCTTTTAAAAAAAATTAGATAATGATTTAATTATTTAAAAACTGAAAAAAAAATTATATAAATATAATATAAATATAATATATATATGTATTATAAATTAAAAATATAGGAAGTTGAAATAGGATACACCGTTCATAGAGACGATAGGTCGTACAAATGCATGACCATTGTTTTCATTTTATTATCGTATTAAAAGAATGATCTTAAATGAAATATATATATATATATATATATATATATTAAAACAATATTATTATTTCATATATATCATATAATTTCACTAATTTCATCCTTAATTCTTTCCATCTAATGTGTGAACATGTCACAACTCTTTAATGTGGCGGTAGTCCACATATCCACAGACAAATATATTGCATACAGAAAAATTGATAGTATGACGTTTTCTGTTATATAATAATTCAATAATTATATATAAATAATAAATATAACATATCTAATCTAAAAATATAATTGTAAACAAAATTACCAACCATGAAGGGTTGTAATGGAAAAACAAACACCACCATTTTGTGAGGTAGTTGTTTTCCAAACAAATGAATGGTAAGTTTTTTATCCATTTGATAGAAGTGCATGTAAGTGTAGGTCAAAAAATAAGAATAAAAAACTCAGTATATTGTGGATACATAAATTATTATATAATCAAGGAATTGGATTAATTGAGGTGATGGAGATTGATGATAACACAAAAGAGCTTTAGGAAGGATGATATGTCTTTATTGGGTAACCCATTTTGGTTTTCACCAATGGGATTCCATGGAAGGATTTATATCCTAGGCCAGGATTATAGAATGAGGCTTGAATTGTTGGGAGAATATTTTACTAGATTATTGGTGTGCGAATAGACCTGATAGTTAGAATATGTGGGAGGGGCGAGTACTTTATTATAGTGAAGGAGGATTTGTAATATTGTAAATTTTTGGAAATGGAATTCCTTCCATATTTCCCCCATGTCATGATTCACCAAAAATGGTCTCAATACATGAAAATCGAGGAAAATATATAAATATGAAAAAAATGAATTTTTTATAAATTATATTAATATTTGGCCTTAATTGTTAAGGCTTAGTCCTTTATTAAGATAATATTTCTCTTAATTTCTATAATTAATTTTAATCACTTTTACGAATAATTTTGGTCAAAAATCAGTTAAACGTATAAGATATTAAATAATATTATTATATAAAATATGTAATCCATTTTAAAAACTAAAATATCCTAATTGGTGGTAAATAGTTTAAAATTATTCCCACATACCTTTCACGATATAGGGTTTTTTTAACAAAAAATGTTTACAAGTATGTGATGTTTTTATATCCTAATTCAATGTTAAATTTGTTTCAATGAACATAATTGGATCATTTTATGTAAAATTTAATAAATAATACTTTATAAAAAATTGAAATTCAATTTAACTATATAAATAATTTAGACCAATATCATATTTGTATTAAAATTTCTTATTTTTCACTATTTAGCCAAAAATGTTTTTTTAAATTTAACCAATATTCATCCTAAGATAATTTTGACATTATGAATAAAAAATATTGATTATTTTAATAAAATATTATTAAATTTTTTATAATATCAATTTTATTATTATTCAAAGAAGGATATAAAAATTAGATCATTAAAGAGAACAATATTTTCAAACATATAAAGACATTACCAATAATACTACTCTTTTTTTCAATATGTTAAATTTATTCAAAAATATAATAATTAATGATTAGAAATTAGTCATTATGATTCATATTACTATTTTAAATGTCTTGGATCTAATTGTCTCATTAATATAATTATATTAAAAAAATTATTTTTAATAGAAACTTAGTGTTGTGTGTAACACATGCAAAGTCCGTGTTTAATTTAACGTAAGATTATTTTAGTGTATTATATAATGATAGATTTACATAGGGTAGAGTGAAACATTAGACATTAGAAAAATTAATTTAATTTAAAAAGGGTTAAAAAATATGGGGTACATTTTATCACACGTAATATGAATTTATCCATCAAAATTTATCATTATAATGAAAAAATAAAGATATTTCCTCTTCATAATATTCTCAACTTCCAATGTAAATTCCTATAAATAGTGATTTCTCTAGAAAACATTTACTAGGAGAGTTGTCTTATTTCCTAAATTATTCAATGTGAGATCCATAATTTCTACACGATGGTCCCCATAAGAATGATCATGATCCAATGATATGACCTCTGAGTTCATTACATGTGAAGGGTGATGTATATATTTCCCCAAAAAATATATATGGAACACATCAAAGATTTTAGATATATTTGGAGCATGATCCATGTAATAGGATACCATTATAAAAAAATCATCAATCTCACAGGGGACGATATAACTATCTCTTAGTTTCCCTTTCTTCCTAAACCACCTAAAATATTTTAAGGATATTTTCTTATACACCTTCCCACAATGATCAAATTTTAGATCATGTTGATGATTATCTGGAATTTTTTTAACTCTTTACTATCATGATATACATTAGAATAGATCTAAATTTCTTAACTATTTATTCATCTATCTCAGGTCTGAATAGACTTCTTTCCATAAATTCATTCCGGCATTTTGGAGCTCTATATATCATCAAAACACGGTCATCATAAGTTTTCATTTGAGTTCATAAGTGATTGATTTTTAATTAGAAACTCAATGAGTTTAAGGTTTTGACCACAAACCCCTTTTAAATCTAATGAATAGGATCTCAATATATATTATATGGTTTGAATAATTTATTTAGACTAACCATCCATCAGATGATGATAAGATGTATTGAAACCCTATTATTTATCAAGATGTTGCTGGTGATTTCTCCAAAACATTGATGTAATCCACATATCCCAATTAAATACAATAGAACATGTATCTCAGTTACACCATAACATGTCATTAATTTATATCATGGATATATGATCCAGATAAAATCATTATCTTATATTCATGATTTGTTATAGCTTCCTATGGTGATTTAATACTACACAAAGAGAAATAATCCCTTTATTGTTTTTTGGGATTATATCAAAAAAAATCCATTATGTTGTTCTTTCATTTCTATTCTGGTATTTTTTATAGATCTAACATTCCCATATCTTGAATGGCCTGAAGGCCTTCAATTTTTATTGAATTTTGATAATCTCTCTTTTAGGGGCTTATGGGGAACACTTACATAACATGTAGTCTTAGTGATACAATACATAACATATAGGCCTAAAAGGAATTCATCCAAAACAAAATACTTGAAACTGCCACTCCCTAGCATATATTGTGATTTCAGCTCTCCACATTTGCAACTTTTGTCTACTATTTTCCATGTGTTTTGATTTACAGGCTCAGAACAAATGGAAATACCATACCCTCTCAATTTTTCAATTTATTTTAGTTATGCTCTGGTGAATGAACCTATTCTTGAATCATCAAATAGATGTTTTTCCTTGAATTCTTCCCAGTGTCAAATGCATTACATGTGGCGAGAAGGAATTGAGGTGATTGGAAGGCCTTGATCTGGCCAGAAGGCCTTATGGTGTCCTAAAATCTATATTGGTCTAAATTTATTTGGTGCCTCAAATAACAAGAATTTCTTGAGGACTAAAAAAGTGTCCCAAATGCAACAAAAGATTAATAGTTCTTGCTAATACAGTATAGAGAAAGACCTACTACAGTACCTGCTATAGTATCTAGTATATTATCTTCTATAGTACAACTATTATAACTCAAAATTATTCATCCTCTAAGAATAGAAGTCTGGCCTCATGGATGAACATGGAGAGTCCTCAATAATCGGTCTAAGGCCCATGTGCTGCAAAATTCCATTAAAATTTAGTCATTTAGCATTAATTTGATGGAATACCAAGAACTATGATAAAAAATCAGTGATATCCCAGAACATTCCATATCAATAAGAGTATTCATTCAATTATATAGGCCTCATCATACTAATGAGATGAATAGAGAATTAAGAACTATGAGCTCCCTCTAATAGCTCCTTTTTCAGATCCAGTATGGATGGAACATGTCCATGGTTACTAAACCATATCATTCCATAGTGATCGAGGATATACTCTAGAACATTTTTAACCTTCTTTTTAACTCTTCATCTTCCCTAAACAACTTTTTGATCATCATTTCTATAGTGGAATGAAAATTTTATTGAGGTAAAATAAGATTTTCCCATTCCTTTAATATTTCCATGTCCATCATTTGAAAATAAAAAATATTGGATCTTTTGTGATCATTATTATTGATAAGATAGGCTAATAATTTGATACTTTTCATGATAGTGATCTTGATGAACTTCTGATTATCAATTATATGTTGCATTGATACATATTTCCTTTCTATAATGAGCATAGGTTTACCCCATGGTGAAACACATGGAAACATTTATCCCTTATCATGGTTTTCTTGGTGTTTCATTTTTTATTTATACAACTCAATTGGGTCGATTATATTAGGAGTCATCTAAATAGATGTGGAACTTGGTATGAGTTTTATAGACAATTCAAATTCATGATTTTGTGTAAGGCTATGAAAATATTTCAAGACCACATCAACAAATTCCTGAAAAATTAGCATATCATTGATGTCATGTTTCATACCAATTGTTTTAGATAAACACAATTTCTTAATGGGAATTAAGACCCATAAACTGGATGTAATCTATAATGGAATTTTATACTCTCAAAACATTAATAGTTGATCATATGGAGGTTTTAAATTTCCAACATACCCATATGTCCTCGAAAATTGATGTGATATTTATGTAGAAAAGGAAAATCTAGGCCAAGGATAACATCAAATTAAACAAGGGGAAGAATGAAATTATTTTTAGGAAGTAAATTACCTTAATCATGAACTTTAAATGATTAATAAACTTGATATTTGGTCATCATACCATCAGGGGTTTTTATTATTAACTCTACAACTAATAATTTGGAAAGAATATTAATACCGTAGAAAATTCATTAAATATGAAATAGTGGGTAGATCTATAATCCAATAATAAATTATGTGTTATATAGTAGATTGTAAGTGTACCTTTGACAACACCATTATCAAACCCCTCATTAGAAAGTTTTATCTCGTGATATTTCCCATAAAAAATTAATTTAAGATGTTTATAACATCGATCATCATCTCCAACACTTCGTTTAGGCCACTGGTTATCATGATTCTCATCCTCTATAAAAAAAGAACTAATGTTTTAGAGGTATATTATATGTATATTTTCCTATATTTTCTTCATTATCCATCTTCTTCCCATTAATTCATCAATCCATTTCCCAATGTCCTTCCGTTCAGCACATAAAACACATATTAGACCCCATAAGTAAATTCCATACAACATTCTTTCCCCACAAAGAGAAGAAATAGGGGATCATATTCTTCTCTCTAGGTTTTTTTTATTTTACCATGAACTTCATATTCATTTTCATGTTAAAACAATGATATTTATACATAACAATATCCCTTATTTCATCATTGATGGAACAACTCATTATCATGTAGTATCTATTAAGGTCTCTATTGGACAATTCTCATCTAAAACATGGATTTCATCCAGTAATGAACATATGAACATTAAATTTATGTTGAATGATAATTCCAGAAGCAAAACTCACATGTCTTATGAAACTGGACTTATATCTATGGACATAATCAAAATCCTTTTTCTTCAACTCATGGAATTACATTAAAATATTCATTTGAAGAACATTAGAACTATACATATTGATGAATATGTTTTTGAAATCATCATAATAGAAGGTGTCGATATCAACTTTCTTCCTCATATTCTTGATTAGATTCCACCACTATTCTACATCACCTTCTCAATGATAAACTTCCAAAATGACATTCTCAATTTCTAAATACTGGAAAATGAAGAATATGTTTTTTGTGGTACAAATCCAATGTTAAGAAACATGTTGATCAGAAAACCCCCTAAAAGATGGTGGATGTTTCCTCATGACGGAATCAAAATAATATTTTTCCCTCTATTTCTCATTTAGAAGCTCATCATGATTTATATAATGAAAAATATTGGTGAGTATATCAATAGGAATATTCAGTCTAGCTCCCATAGCATTCAGATTCTCAGTTAGATAATCATTGTGTTGTCTTTTGTAATCACCATTAAAATGGTTCCTTCACGTCCCATCTATTGACTAATGAAAAAAATATTATAGTATGATAATTTTTTTAAATTGAGGAACCAAATAATCATGAAAAGTCATTGATATGATCTATATATTATGAAACATTCCTTAATATATGACACCCTAGGCTTATCATTGGTTATTCATAGAAAAATTATTTTTATATCCCTCATGATAGTTTGTGAAGAGTTATTGTATTCCCATAGAATATCCCCAAGAAGTTAAAAACCATGTTCACATTATGGAACATTATGGTGTATAAGGATACGTTGGATTCAGGACCAACAAACCTTCTTATAGGTTTTACACTTATGTGAATCAATTATAGAAACACATCAACTTGTATTATATAGACATGGATGTATTTCTAGGTAACCACTGACTCTATCCATTACAAAAATTCATTGAAAATTTCCTATACTTTTCATTATATAAAAAATCATACTTAGACATGTCCTTATATTTCTCAGAAATATTTTCCAGTCCTATATTCCATAATTTTACAAATCATTTTCTCGAATACCAATTATATCAACCCTCTCTTTTTATATATTAACATTACTTCACTTTTAGAGAATACTAAATACATCAGAAAAATAATATACCAAAAAAAATATTGGACTAGTTCATTTGGAATCATGCAAACATAATCACTAGTAAATTAATGAGTTACAATATCTCCCACTAGGTTCTTCATGACAAGTACCCTTCTTAGACCCAGCATACATAACCCATATATTCACAACCTTGGGAATTAAAAATAAAAAGGGGTGAGATGATATGATTAGTATGTCTAAACAAGTGATATATGAAACCATAAATATGAGCATACAGGTATGATAAAATGATCATAACATTAGAATAACAAACACTACATATTAATCATCATATCAATTAATAATGGAATATGGATTTTCACTTAATAAGACATGAATCATAAGGGAATCTAGAGGAAAAGATCTGAATATACTATAATAGAATAATTCATTGAGGTGATTCATATACCTAAACATGTAATATCATTCTTACTAAGTCATGATGCGTTTCCAGAACATATTGGGGCACTTCAGGGGGACTACATGTATATATCGGGAAACACCACCATCCCAAATCTCACTCTATTCCTCATAAGAGATCGAGTCTTCCCATCATCCCAAAGTAGATCGGTATTCCCCATATTCCTATTGTGGATCATGTTTCCCCCTCTTCCCATAGTATATTGGATTTCCCTATCTTCCCATAGTGGAACATTTTTCCCTATATTCCATAGTAGATCAATCCCTTCAACTTGAGTCACATAATTCTCCCATGATATATAAATCTTTACCCTATGGATTTGAAGAAGATATATATACCAACCATCTAATAAAGAAATCAAATATATGAGTTCCATAATATCATAAAAAACCATATCATAACACATGAAATGAAATGGGTATCACATATATGCAATCATATCCTATCCTATAGAAAATGAGATAGGTTTCTTAATCATTTCATCAAAAACATAAGAAATGTTAATAGGATGGTTAAATAAAAATAAAACCAATTAAGAAGAAGTGGTTTTCATAAACATGTAACATGTGAATGTGATACATGTTTCCAAAACATCATTCCATCAAAATACAAACCATTCAAAGAAACATTATGAATTGAACCCTTTTATTAATTCCATATAAATTGATGAGTAGCATAAACTAATGTATTATTTTATGGAAAATAATTTTTAAACATCATTCAAAATAATTTTTTAATAATATATCATTTATTCTTTCAAAAAAATATTTTCTAAAAAATTAAAGAATTTGAAAAAAAAAATTCAATTCAAATAAACTTGAAAATTTATAAAGAATTATTGAAATCAATTGAAACAGCATTTTATTGAATAAAAATATAATGATTATAAAGAAAACATGAAAACATATAAAAAAAATTCAATTAAATATGATGAACAATTAATGAAATCCATAATATTCGTTGTAAACCACTTCATTAATAACATGTTGAAATCAAATTAGTAAATCTGTAAAAACAATTTCCATTCCATTTCACTTAAAACAATCTGAAAACATAAAATAGATTCTTTATAAATGATAAATAATTTATATAATATGATTTCCATCAATATTTTACTAAAATATAACATTCTACAACATTTTCAAAAACATATTTTTTGATATTCATTGAATTTGTCTAAAATAAGGAAAATTAGGAAAAAAATACATTAGAGATTTGATAACATTTGAACCATAAATAATAGGAAATAGAGATCTTAATATTGATATGTAAATACCTATATATTTAAGGATAATTATCCTATAATATATTCATAGGTAGTATTTACATTATGACGAAGAAATGTGCAGTGAATATTGTTTAAAACTCACGTAAATAAAAGTGAGACATGAAATATTGTTACATTATCTATTTACTTTCGTAGTAATTGTAATGACATCCTATATAATAAATAAAATTTTATTATAAATAATTTATATAATAATATTATTTTATCTAATAATATATATCTGTTGATTATGAATATATATTACCTACCTATTAACAATTCCATGTTAACATTTCACTTCAGCTCATATCTACTTTATTCATTGTTCATATTTTGACATATTATTATTGACCATCTATCATAATATGTTATTTACATATTTAGATAATTTAAAACATTATAAAAATATCCTATATATTTACTATATATGTATTTATAATAATAAAAAAGATTATTGAATTACTAAATTGAATACTCCTTTCATAGACACGATATGTCATACATATTCATCAATATTGTTTATCTATTATCATCATGTTGAATAAAGGTAAGAAATGTATTTGTGTTTATATATATAATATAATTCCATTATCATTATTACTTCATAAATATAAAAAAATTTCACTAAACCTTTAATCTGTACATTCAATGTAATGTGTGCTCGAATCACATCACTATTAAGATACATTTGTCCACAAGATGAAAATTGAAGTTATATAATTTACATAAAATTGAATGAAAGAAGGTATGTGTTATATTATAATTCTAAAAGTGCAAAACACATAATAAATATCACATACGTCATATAAAAATATATTTTCTATCATAATTCCCAACCATGAGATGTGGTAAAGTAAAAAATGAAAAACATAGTTTATGGGGTGGTTATTCATCACACAGAATGATGGTAATATTGTTATCCAATCGAAGGAATTCAGTGTATTTTTAAATTAAAAACACATTATAAAATCAAATTATTATATAGAAGATACTAAGGTTAATTTTCACACCCCTATCATGTTATTTATTTTACTATATTCCTGGTGTTGGTTCATTTGGATGGTGTTGGGATTGAGTTTCTAATTTTAAATTTTGAGTTTTTTTTGTTTTTTGGTAACTTTTTGGACTTTTAATTATTTATTTTTATGGTTTGATAGTTAAAAAGGAGGCTTTTTAAATAAATGGTTTTTTAGATAATTATTTCTTTAATTATTTTAATTACATTTATTGGGGGAATGACTCATCAAACCATGTGAGGATAGTTGACAACTGTGTGGCATGATTCATGTGTTTGTTCCAAGGTCAATGGATTAAAAATAGTTAGAAAATTTTATGTTCAATGAATTTATAAAGGATCGTAATTTTATATTATCTTTTATCATGGTTGGCTCATGGTTTTTCAAATAATGCAGCCAAAGCATGCAGGTTTCCTAGGTTATTAATTGATTGAAATTCAGTTTTTTACCCTCAACTGTTTTGAAACAATTTCTATATTCTCCTCCTTCTTCAACCTATATGTTGTAGGGGTCTCTATGAAACTATTATGACATTATCCCCTTCCATCATGGATATTTCTTGAAGGTCCCTAGGTAATATTCATTTTATATTTTTGTCGATTCACTCTTCTCATCTTCCTCCTCCTTCAGATTCTTGGTTTTTTTAGTGGGATCCATCTTGGAGGAACCCTAAAATCAAGGACTGATTTTATGGGTTTTGTTTCATGGATTTTATGTTGTATTGATTTTTTATTTCAGTGTATTTTTACTTCTACTAATGTTTTTTTCATTATAACATCATTTAGGTAGGTCTTTCCATCCATTTTATTTATTTCACACTCTATCAACGTTAGATATTCCATTTAATTCTATAAAAATTTTAAAATTTTTATTTTTATTTGTAAATATGAAATTATTTTGTGTTTTCATGATGTAAATGCGTTCTTAATGGTTTGAAAATGGTTTTTATTATTTATTCATATGTTATGTTTTGGAAATTTGTTGTGTTTTCAATGTGAAAATGAGTCATGTTTATGTTGGTAAGCATATGTTCATGTTGTTGTGTTGGATTAAAATAAATTGATGTACTTTAAAAAAATATATCTCGATTTTTTTTTTGAAATATGAATGGGATGAATGATGTGTTTCTTATAGAAATTGATTTTGTTTGATGTATGTATTTTTTTGTGCTTTATAAATGTGTTCAATGGACTATGTGAAAGGTAAAATAAATTTCAAAGGGGTTGAATATGTGAAAGTGTTGAAAGATTTTTTTAGAAAATTAATTGGTTTTGGTTAATGTCTACTTCTTTTTTATGATGCATAAATATATTCCATGAATTCTGAGTGTATTTTGAAGCAGTTTCGAAAATGGATTTGGTGTTCAAATGGGATTTAAATGGGATTTTATTATATTGATTGTTGTATTTCTGGTGAGTTTTTTACCCCTCCAAATGGGATTTATGAGTTTTTCAAGTGGTGTAAATTTTTTCCACACCTTCCATTATTGTTTGATTGAGTTTAAATGTTGTTTAAAATGTGATTTCCACATATTTGACTATTTGTGAAGTTTTTTATTGTTTAATGTTTTTAATTAGGCTAGGAAGTGGTTTAGGATTTGAAATATAAAGTCTCCTTAGTAATTTTTTCACATTGATATCGTGATTCAAATGGACATTAAAAATAGTTTGGAAATGGATTTGTAAGTTTATCATGATTGGAAATGCTAAAGGATCATTTGGTACTTTATTCCCTCAGAATATTAGTTTGATTTGATGTTACGTGAATGATCATTTAGCATTTTATCATTTATTATAAATATGATTTAAATTATGGGTTTCATAATGGATTATTGTTATTTTAAAATCATTTGAAAAGCAGTTTGGATAATGGAAATTGAGGATTCCATGTGATCTTCAATTATTGAGTGAATAGGTTCTGAAAGAAATGGATTTTTATATGTGTTCTTGATGACATGGTTTTTATTGGGGACCACTATACCTTGGGCTGGGATCCCCTCAGGTGGATTGTTCCCAGGAATGCTATTGGTTTTGGATTCTTTTTGCAAACTGATCGACCTTGGGATATGTTATTCTCTAGTGAATCATGCATGAGGATTATATGGGCAATGGTATCTATGTAATGTATCACCAAGTACTATTATCATGGTATTATCGGGATTCACCTAGAGGGTTGAGTGAGGGATTCTTATCAACCCCAATTAGATGGGTTGTACCCACTATATTTTAGAGAGATTCTATGTGGGACATTCCTCTATATTGTCTAGTTTAGATAGTTTATATGGTTATTATCTATGATGTTGCACAATATTCTAGAAGCTAATTCTGATTTGAGTATGTCCACAGATTCTTTTGAGATATGTTTAAAAAATTCCAATGATTATCAATCTGTATGATCTGTTTTTATTCTAATTCTTGATGATTGTAAGTGATGGTAGTTTGTGACATGTTGTTTTTTTCATTTATAATTATAATTTAATTTTATCATTTCCTTTAATGTAATTTCACATGGAATTTTTTTTGAACCGGGATTTGAAAATTAGAACTATTTTTTATAGAATTTTGTTTGTGTCATTTAAAAAAACTAATTTTATGGAAGTGTGTGTTGGGATTCTTATAATGATTAAAATAAAAATTTTCACATGTATTTATAATTACTATTTGTGGAATATTTTCTGATGGGAAATGGATGGAATTTGTGGTTATTAATTATTAACATTTTTAATCACACATCCTGCTTGTGCAACTTGACATAGGTAGAACCGAGCTATTTTGAAGGTTTAGGTTTCTAGATTGGTATTACTTTAGAGAGGCTTTGTATTGCAGTTAGTGGTGACTAAGAGATCATATAAGGATCATGTTGTGTGGATCATCTTTTGTTTTATATTAAGTATAATTTTTCATCAGTTGTTGTATATGGATCAGTTAATTAAATTTATTGATTTTTTGTTATTGATGGTTTCACAGTGTGTTCTATATGGTTATTGATCATTGATATTTATTAGGATAAATCATTCACATTTTTTTATTTTGATGCCTGAATCGATTTTCTAGCTTGTGGGTAGTGGTAATACCCTTCCGGAAATCTCTGAAATAGGGGAAGGTGTTTTTTCGTATTGATTTCCTTGGTAGATCATGAAAATATGGTGTTAGAGAAGTCCCTTGTTATTTGTGATTTTAGGTAGATTAGTGATTAGAACAAATGGGACATGAGGGGTTGGTATGTGAAGAAAATCATGAACCCTTTTTCCTTCCGATCCATCGCTTTTGAATGGTACATCAGGATTTGAGTCCTTTCATTTTGGTTTTCGGGGGAGGATGGGGAATTACAATGATGGTGATCTGATGTTAGGTTCTGATCTAACATGGAGCAGTGACCCATGTGGAGTATTAGATCATAGTTCAAGGTCCTCATATATGTTGATGCTGACATTTTTCAGGTCCCACTAACCATTTCAATAGGTTATAAATGACCATTAGTTCATTATTCATAGTGTTTAGTGTTAGTTAGTTTTTTTTTGTGTTGGTTGGTGTGGGTTGATTTTGAAAGATAAATTTATTCTAGATAAAGTTTCATTCAATGGGGTAATGGTTTTTGGAAGTGTGGGATTCATGTGGGAAAATGAATTTTGTTCAGGTTTTTTTATAAATGTATAAATTTTTTATTGGTTTAGATAGGGATAAAATTTTCTTTTAATTAGAAAAGTGACATTGGATGACATTATTTTCGAATTGGAATAAAAATATTGGTTTTGAAAATATAATTATTCTTATTTTTGTGATGATTATCATTTCATCCAATTGTTATAACATGGGAACTATTTATTGGTTATGATACATGATGATGTTGGTTTTGGTTCTATGATTTAATTTTCTTCATAGTGTACCTCAAAAAAAGGCCCCCAAGGTTTTTAGTGGGACTTTTTGAGTTTCGGGTTTCTCTTTATTTTTACCTATGTTTTGTTTTTAGTATGATTTTTTATATGATGAAAAATTAATTAAAAAATTTGATAGAGTCTTTAAATAATTTATATCTCATGAAGCTTTGAGATTTTATTCCATTCTAGGATGGTTTGAGAGTCTAGATTTGGATTGTTGGAATGTGATTTATCTATCATAGTTTCATGGTGGGGTGACATGGGTGGTGAATAAGACCACATTCATCTAGTATATTACACATGTATAGGTGAAGGAGAAGAAAGTGGAATAGATAATGTGAATTCATTAAGGCTAGAGGATAGTGAAGGGATTTGTTGATTAATTAATGTGTATGATTCATTTTCTCTCAAGGTAGTGTCATATGATCCGTTTAAAGCTATTACATTCGTTTGGGGCCTTCATTCTGAGATATATTAGTGGGATCTCACCTCTAAAGATGTTTATTTAGAGAATATAGTGGTTGTAGAATTCTTAGCTGAGATAGACTTCAAGGAGCAGTACGTAATGGTTGATGATCTCATGTTTCTTATCATTGGTGATGGTTCGCCATATAGAAGGAGGTGTGATCGAGAAGAAACTCCTTCCAAATTTCAACTTTAATTTTCTTTAGATTCTCATTTGATGTAAAATTCGTTTGTGTGCTTACAGTGTGGTCAGATTGCATATCTTAAAATAAAATTTCATAAATCATTGTAGGTGGTTCATTATTTTGTACAATTGGGTCAAATGGATATGTTCTGTATGAATTGTTTCTTGAAGAAGAAGCCTTGGTCGAATGGTGTTGACTACTGAAAACAGGGTAAGAGATGATACAAAAAATCCGGGCTCTAGTCATAGTCTTTATAGTGAATATTTTAACATATTTTGGAATTATCTAGGGTGTGGTAACCATGGATCTATTTTTTCTACAATGTGGGGGTGAATATTGTTGATTTTTCTATATAGAATTTTTCACTTGGACGGTGAGATTCCATTTTTGTATGAATCTTGGAAGAACATTTACTTTCCGAATTCTAGTGGTGGTGGCTTTCTAAAATAGAGTATTTATTTAGTAGTTTATTCCTATTTTTGATTATCCTTTTGAGTATTGGTTCTTTTTTCTGGTGAACTCTCCATGGAGATGACTGAGTCTTGGGGAGTTGATGATTTGTAGATTTTTCTAGATTTGTTTTTGAATTCCTTTTGTGTATTTTTACCTTAGGCTAGGGTGTTTTGGTTAAAGTTGGGAGTTCTTATATAAGTGAAATTGATCCGGTAGTAACTATATTAATATAATCTAATGTCATTCTGAAGTGCTAGTGGGGTTCTAATTGTTGGATGATATCTCATATATTCCATGGTTACATTAATTTTATTTTCTAATTATGAATATCCGATGTTACTTGTGGTGTGAATGGTCATTTTATGTATTGTTGACTCCCTAAGCTTCTTTCAGATTTTGGTTTGAGAATTTCTCCATATCAAGATGGATGACTTTCTAATTGAATAATGTGATTTTGGTAAGGGTAATTTTTTCACACATATCATTCAATTACCATAATTTTATTATTTTAATGGCTTTGGTTCTTTTGTATTGGGTTCAAATTGAGTTCCCAGTTTCAATTTTTGAGTATATTTTTTTCTTGGGTGTCATTTTGGCCTATGCACGGTTTTTGTGCATGGTTTAGGGGTTAATATAGTTTCTTATTATGTGAGAGGTTGTTTTTTTAAAAACAATCTTGTGTAGATTGACTTCCACTGTATGATTATGTCTGTGGAAAAACCATGTGAGGTTCGAGGAAAGTTGTGTGGCTTACTGTAGGTGCCAACACACTACTGTATGTCTTATGCATGGTTAGAGAAAACCATGCAAAAAGTGTTTTGGGATGATATTCATATTATCATTGGCTTTTATCATGGATAGAACCCAGTTTTTAAACTATGTGGCCACACAATGTGAGTTTCCCATGACACTAAAAGGGATAAATTTATATTTTTACCCTATTCTATTTTAACAATATTTCAAGATTATCATCCCTTGTTTAAAATAGGAAAACCAGGGGGCTCCAAAAAACCATATCACTTCATCCCCTTTTTCTAGGAGTGATTATTGAAGTTTCCAATGTTTTATTCTTTGTGTTTTTAGTCGATTTTATCTTCATTTCTTCCTCCTACATCGGTTTCTTAGTTTTTAATATGTGGGATCTACCTTGTTTGAATCCTAGAAGAAAGGGTTTATTTTTTTGGGTTATCATTTTTTTTGTTAGGGTGTATGTATTGTCCCATGGGGTTTACACATCCTTATCCTGATTTTTTGATGCATCCACACGAGGTAGGTGTATCTACCAATTTCATTTTTTACACACTCTGTTAATACTTGAACTTTCTATAAATGCTTTAATCATATTATAATCTCTCTTATATCCAATTATAATGAATTTTTTGTGTTTTCAGGATGGGAAATGGGTGTGAAATGTATTTTGAAATGTTTCATTAATTAATCCATTGTAATAATGAATTAATGGTGCTTCATAAAATTACAATTGAAATTTTAATGGATTTTTTTTTATTTTCAGTGGTGTTTATGCTTGGTAATGTTTTGTAAATGTGGTCGGTTCGTGATTTGGGTTTTATATTTGGAAATTGGGTTCTTTTATGTCATTATGTTTATTTGTGTCTAGTTTTCTTGTTTTAAAATCATGTGATATTATTAAAAAAAATATTTTCTATATGTGTGTGGGTATCCACATGAATTAGAATATGGGTTTCTAAAAGATATTTATAGTGATTCAAGTATTTTTCATTTTTTTCTTAATAAATTTGGTTAATGGATTGTGTGAATGGTGATAAATTTTATTCAAAAGTATTTAAAGATGTGAATGTTTTGAAATATAGGTTTTCCAATAAAAATTGGTTTTGTTTCATGTGAGATTTATTGTTATGTTTTAAAATTTGTCCTATAAATACTTAATGTTTTGTAAATATTGTTTTAAAATGTATTTGTTATGGGAATTTTTTTTGAAAGGGTAATTCCTTATGGAAATGGTTTCATTTAATTTAGGTTTTTAATTTTGTACTTCCCAAAGGGTTTAATGAATATGGAATGTGGTGTAATAATTTTTTCCAAATGGCCTGGGTGCTTTGAGTGAGTTTATATGCAGTTTCATATATTTTCAATAAGTATTTGCATGTTTGGATCTTTTATTGTTTTTTAAAGTTTTTACATTGGTTTGGGAGTGGTATTTGACTTGAAATATAAAGGTTCATTTATTATTATTCACAAGAAATTGGGGTTTCAGATGAATTTTTTAATTAGTTTGGAAATAGATTTTAAATTTATCATTATTATAAATGATAAAGATCCATTTGTACTCTGTGTTAACATGGGAATACATGTTTTATGTAATGTGATTTTAATTCCTAGTTGACTTCTTTCCATGTTTTGGAAAAATGTTTGAATTCACTGGTAGCTTGGTGGTATGGTTGGTGTTTTGAAATTTTTTGGAAATTTCGTTATATTATAGAATATATTATTTTTTGTGTGAGCTTTAATTTTTAGTTGAATGTGATTTTAATGGAAATTAATTTTCATGTGTGTTCTCGATGACGTGACTTGTATTAGAGACCACTATAACATTGGTAGTGATTCCTTATAGTGGCTTGTACGTGGGAAATCTAATGGTTTTGGAATATGTTTGGGAAGCACTAAACCATGGGATGTGATCCCCTCTAGTCGATCATGCACTATGATGTTGAGGTGTATGGTTTCTATATTATGGTTCACCGTGTTATTTTAAAATGTAATTCAAGGAATAATATAGAGGCTTGAGTGGTGGTTTCTTTTCAACCACTATTAAAAGGGTTATACCCCTAGATTTATTGAGGGGATATGTATAACATGACATAGTATTGGGATGTTTAGAGAGGATAGTTGTTTATTGTCTATGGAGCTACTCTATATTCAAATAGGTTTGTCTTATTTGTTTATGTCTATGTATTTATTCAATATATTCTTATGAAATTCCCACAGTTATCTATCTTTATATTCTATTTTTATTGTACTTCTTGTTGGTCATTTGTCAGATACCAGGTATTTATAGAATAATACATTTTCATTTCTATTAATATTTATGAATATGATATTATTTTTTCTATAAATGGGATGATTTCTCTGATTGTGTACTCAACATGGAACAATGAGTTTCTTTAAAATCACATGTTTCACAATACATTGAGTTACATAAGAAAAATATTGTAATAATATTATTAATGTAAATGGTAGATAATGCTTAGTCATTGTAATGGAGAGAACAAGAATGACTAACTACAATATGATAATACATGTTTGTTAAATGTCATTATAGTTATCGAATAAATTTTACTGGATTAAAAATAAAAATGAATATGATTTTACGTAGTATATACTCCAATATTGTTAAAAGGTCGGTTTACCACTTTTTGATGGTGAGTACTTTTTAAATCTAGTTTTTGAAAATTTTATATTTATTATTTGAAATAATAAACTTATTCTACATATCTGGGACACAAAAAATTTACTTTGTAATTTTTTTGGTTGTTTTATGATATTTTTTCTTATGAATACTGAAAAATACAACATTTTAAGTCAATACTACCATTTGATCTAAATTATTTATATTGTTATATTGAACTTTTAACTATTTTTAAAATTTAATTGGATTATATTTTCATATTTTAATACAATTTTGGTCATTTTATTTAATTCCACATTTAAATTAGACATAAAGTAATGTCTATCTTATGATAGTTATTACTTCTTAAAACCCACTTTTTGGTTCGACAATGAGAATTAAGTTTAAATTAATTAATAAAACGTAAATGTTTTGAATTTTGAAACACTTATTCCTTATTTGGATTTAGTTGATCCAAATTGTGAGAATAGGTACCGTTTAGTTTTAAACATTATGAATAGATTCTTCGGTAATTATTTTATTTATAATGATTAAAGTGTAAATCTAGTAAATAAGGGTAAAAAATAATATTATAATAATATTAAACTACCATAACAAGTGTCCTAATTATACAGGATGAGATACTTCTAAAAATGGCCATCCTTGGGACGATTTTGGGACCCCATCAATCCAAATTGTTTTGAAAATTACATTTTATAAGAATTATTTAATAGTAAAGAAAAATGTTACAGAAAAATGGATTTTTTACAGAAAGAATTTTCATATGGGGTTATATAAGTGATGAATTAGACTATAAATAAAAATAAGAATTTAAAAATTATTTCCTACATCATTTTATTTTATTTATAATTTTTATATGTCAAATAAATAAATATATTTATGACACAATGATGATGTAGTGATAAACTTATTAATGAATGATTTATATAAATGAGATTAAAATTATTAAAATAATATTATTTCAAATCATTTTATTCTTTCAACTAATTTTATTGATGATTATGACTTGTTAAATTTTAATTAATGATGTTTTTAGAAATAATTTTGTTTTTATGTATTTTAAAAAATTTATGATATGAATACTACAAAAATTGACATAAATGAGTTTTTAATAGAAATACTATTTTATTAAATGATATAATTGTTAAAAAACCTAATCTTATACCAAATGACTTATATAATATTGAAAATTTCATTAATTATCCTCTTATAGTTCTCTTGGTGTTTTATAGTAAATATACAAACCATATTTTAGGAAAATTCATGAAGACATGGTAAGAGTTAATGTTTTTTACTCATGGTTAATGATATAAGATAAGTTTAATTTTGGAGACATAAAAATGTCTAAAACATATTGGTTGAGATTTATTCGACATAATAGATTTTTATATTTTAACTAAATGTCTTCATAAAAATTTGTAACATAAAAAAATTTTATAATAAAATAATATTTCAATACCTTCCTAAAGTTCCCCTCCTCTATCATATAAAAAGCCATTAAGTATACACACTTACTCACACCTCTTAATCATATTGTATCTTCAATATTATTCCCAAATAAGCTCCCAAAATCCCTTTATTCCTCCCAGAATCCATTCATTAGGAAAAAACCATAAAGCCTTTTGGCTCAAATTTATGAGAGTTACCCAATTTAGAGTTAACATAATCTCTCATGTTATTTTTTTTATTTTTCATCTCCAATTACTAAATTATTCATATTAATTGATTACATAAGAGAACCAGTATCCTAAATATACTAGGATGTTTGAATTAGATGGATTCTAACTACACATATTTATACACCTCCATCTACTATATATGAACATATTGTTTCTGTGTACGTCGAAGTACTGCCTCACGAAACGATGAATGTTCCAATATTTCTTACCACCTCTCTTGTGGGAAATTATTATTGATATCTATTTATATATAATATGTATTATATTTATACTATCTCTATTCAAATGTATTTTTATTTACAAAAAACCTCTATTTTTTCCATTATTTGTAAATATGATAATTTCATTTGAGAAAGTGCAGACTACCGCCCCATCAATGTTATATGACCTGTTCATTCCTTTCATGGAACATATAAAGGATAAAATCAATTAAATTATATAACATATATAAAATGTGATATTATAATGTAATTATAGTATACCTATGTATCATTTAGTTTTCATTCCTTTAAATTTGAAAAGGAAATGAATGTAGTATTAATGCGTACGTACAGCTTACCTTCTTATTGACGGATGAATTTCATTTCATATCCCAAAATTATATGTACTAATACAACTAATTATATATAATAGATATATATATGATATATATGATATCCAAATCCTGAAAATTATACTTTATATATTTATCTTTTGGCCACATGGACAATTAGTAATTATAATAAATTTATTTTTTACTCAAGTACCAAATACTGACAAAACAACTAATATGAACAGAAATAATTATGTAATGTTTATAACATGGTAATAATTTATATAAGTGGTATATTAAACATGAAAAAGATTCGGAATTAAGTAGAAATTAACTTATGTTTATTTTTCAGGATGAATAAGGAACTTATATGATGAGTCAGAATCAAGGTAATGGACTTCGTCTCAATCTCATTTAATTGAGTCATATTTTGTTTATTTCAAGACCTTATTTTGTGAGGTGTATACATATAATCCTTTCATTTTATTTTTATTATATGGATTCCAAAATTAATCTTTTTCTTATATGTATTTTTTCTGAATGACAAAAATATTGTCTCATTAAATCTTTGTGGTGATAACAACCTTTCTACCGCCATGATAATTCTTTGATATTTGGCATCCTTAGCATGTAAAAATGATTAAGAGGAAAATAAATACAATATACCTTTGTTAAATAATTTTATATTGAATCTGCCGTGAAAAATAATTGATTTATTTAATATCTTGAAATTATATTTTCTTAATGCAATATAGAAATGCTATCTTTCAATTATTCTTCTCTATTGTGTTATGAATATGATATGGTTAATGGGAATTATTTATGTATATGGGTGCTTCCATGATAAATCAATGGTTTTTGATACCGAGAAATATCCAAAATAAATTTGGTAATGTTATGGAGGTAAATGTTAGTGTATCTCCTACGTGATTTATGTCATATACAATTATGGGTAGTCCAAATGTAACACCCTGTGTAGCTGGGAATGTTACTATGTTATTATGTTATAGATTCCACAAGATTACATTATGATTTATGATTTCAAGGAGTTATTCCTAAATCTTATTATTTCATATTTAACATTAAAGATATTATGTAACACCCAAAGATTTCACAGTATGTTATCTTTTCAATGTAATTCAATAACTTTCGCAACACACAACCCCAAGCTTGAGTGCACCACATCATACCAAACTAGCTGTTCCAAAAGGGATTATGAATAGTGTAATATATATTTGGAATTTAATATTATCTATGAAATTTTTGAATCCATATTTTGTGTTTCTTAGACATAATATATGAACAAATTCTTTTTTTCTAGATAAAAGAAGTGTTTTTTATAAAATGGAATTTTACCGCCATTTAATGGAGAACCCTTTTTAAATCCAATATTTTAAAATTTTATAAATTTAACTTGAAAAAATAAATTGTTTTTGAATCATGGTATAATAATTTAGTTTTGATAATTTTTTTTTGTTTTTCATATAACTTTCATTTTTGGGTGTATAGTGCAAAATTCTAAATTTTAACTCAAAAAACATTTTTAATAAAAATAATTTATAGTGATAAATTATAAATTTGAATGGTTTGGATGTATAATTATATAATATTTTTATCATTTAATAATATTTTGGTAATGATAAATATTTTCACAATTAAATTTTAGAGAAACACATATCAATCTTTTGATAGTTTTTAATTTTTTTAAAACCCGGTTTTTAGTTTTGACTACGAGAATTAATTGTAAATTAATAAATGAAACATATATGTTCTGAGTTTTTATAGATATACTTCCTTTTTGAATTTGGAATATCAAAATTATCTTAGAGTGACTTTTTGGTATATTTCTAAAAACATTCAGTTTTTGATGAATAGTTAAAAAACTAAATTTTAATTTAAAACAACTTTTTAATTAAAATAATTTATAGTTATAAATTATAATATTGAGTAGTTTTATGTTTAATTAGATTATATTTCTACCATTTTATCCAATATTGTCACTGGATGTAATTTCAAATTTAAACTGGACATAATCAAGTGTCAATCTTTTGATAGTTTTTATTTATTAAAAACACGCTTTTTGTTTTGATAGCGGGAATTAATTTTAAATTTTTTTTCTGATACTTCTCTGTTTGGAATTTGGAAAAATTAATTAAATTTTTGGAATCATGAGGTCCAAATTGTGTAATTAGATAACTTTTATTTATATACATTGTGAATAATTATTTCCTTAAATATTTTATTCACCATGGTGAAACAATAAATCTGGTAAATAAGGGTAAACAAATAATATTATAATAATACTAAATTACCCTAACATGTGTCCTATTTCTATTAGATGATAAATTTCTGACCATGGGAATCATTTGGTTGACTTTGGGACCCCATGGAGCCACATGAGTGTGATAATGTCATTTTATATTAAATAATCTAAAGTAAAGACAAAAATACAAAAAGCAAATATCATTTAGTAAAACAAATTTTATATGATGTTATATAATTTATCTATTCAAAAATAAATATTCATTATAAATCCAATAATATATCCTAAATCATGATATTTTATTTATAGTTTTTAGAATTAATATAAATATATTTATATATGACACAATAATGATGGACGGTTTTCAATACCAATGAAAGAATCAAATAAATGATATTATAAATATAAAAATAAACATAATTTGAAAGTTATGATTTAATAAAAGAATTTTATAGACTATTATGACAAGTTGAAGTTGATTCAGAGAATTTTTTTCAATTTAATAATTCGCTTATGACTTTAACAAAAATAAATTATCAAATAATAGTAAAATTTATAAAATTGATATTTTAGGAAAAATACAATATTATTGTTTCCATAATATTCCTAAAATTATAAGGTTCAATAAAAGTGCCTAAATAATATTATATATGTCATCAATGAACCTATTGTGATTCTCTTGGCTGTTTATACTATGTTTATTTACCCTATAATATAAAAATACAAAGGGACATGGTAAAAGTCAAACTATATAACTAAGAGTTAAATCTAAATGATAAAGTTAATATAATGACCTTAACCTGTCTAAAACCTATTGTTTGAGATTATTTCAACCCATCCCCATCGTAGAATCGAAATATATTATTTTGGATCCACTAAAAACTGTAATTGTTTTATTATAAAATAAATTTTCGAGATTTTCCTAAATTGACCTTCACCTCTCTTATAAAACGAATATTCTCCTTATTATAATTTTACACCACCAAATCAGTTAGGTTCAGGAAACCCCATCCCAAATATACTCCCAACATCCCTCAATTCATTCTAGAGGCATTAAATTGGTATGAATGCCAACCTATGGAGGCCATTTTTTCAAATCATAATTATGAACCCAAAGAAGTGCTAATAATTTCACACCAACTTTCACATTCTATTCTTCTTCTACGTCCTCTTTAGTTGATGTTTTAATTATAAAATAATAACTACAGAATATTATAAATACAATTATATTATTATAAATATGGTATAACTATGTTCGTTATTATATCCATCCTATAATTGACAAAGTCACCAAACGTGCGTACATACGGCTTACCTTCTCCACGTCGTGGTGATGATTGTTATTCAAACACAACATCATTTGGATGGGTATAATAATGATTATAATTGATGTAAATAATAAATATAACATGATAATTATTTTTTATATATGATATACCATCCAATTACATACATTTTTTAAATCAAAGTAATGATATTGTCGCTCATGCGTATGTTCGGATTATCGTCTCCACGAATGCGATAAGATTCATTTCCCCATCATAACCATTCAAGATTAATTTTCATTTGTTTCTAAAAATTAATATATAAAGCCATAATATCATTATGTATATAAATGAAACACATTTTATTTATAACAATCTTGGCTTACGTAACCAAGCATATAAAGGAAAACAAATTAGTTAAAACCTGAAATGATAATAAGGTTAAAATATTATTGACAAAGAAATTTTGGAAGATCATATATGATATCATATTAGTGCATATGGTTAATTAATAATTTAATAATAATAATTTCACCATTATAAATTATTTTATCCAATCCTCAACCAAGGTAAAAAACAAGGTAAGGGTTAATTTTACAATCTCTTTATTACCCGAGGTTGTTTTTACATAAGTATCTATTGGGACCTCTTTATCATCCACATATGTGATTCTTAACAATGTAATTCAAAACATTATTAATATTTAATATAAAATGGGATAAATTCACTTATACCTTTATTTAAACATATATGTTTTGGATGGAATCATCTCTTCGTTTTCCAAACAAGGTACTTTTTGACCTTTTCGACAAAATTAAGGTAAGAATGATTTTTTAACTTATACGGTAGGTGTAGTTATTCTCTGCCATTATAACATCATCGAAGTTTCCCTTACAAGTTTCTAAAAATGATTTCAAAATAAATTTTTTCTTTTATAATTATTTAATATTAAATTATTTCAAAATATATATATATATTTCTATCAAGTAGTTTTGATTTCATCTATGTCAACATCCATTGGTGGGTTTTATACTTGTTTGAAGTCGATTCATTATGATTCAAAACATCCATATTTTATTGATGGTTTTATGATATGTTTTATGGTGGATGTGTTATTTTAATACCATTCAGGGTTTATTATTAAAATGTTTACATTTTGTATGCTAGTTTTAATACGAATGTCTGCATTATGTTTCAACCTTTTCCTATGAGTAATGTATTGGACTTAGTATGTGACGGGTGCAGCCTGAAATAACATCATGGTGCATCGGTAAGTCACATGATACAATTAGACGTGGAATTGGGAGAAGGAATTCCAAATTTTTATATATGGTTTTTTTCGTGGCCTTAATCATTTTTAGACATCTTGGCTGAGGCCTTGACAAGATGTTTCAGAATGTACAACATTATACATTCCCTCATTATGAAAATAATATTGATGGTTCATGTTTTTATTCATCTAGTAGGATACCCATGACTATGTTTTATTATGGAATTAATTTCTCAACTCATATTCCTACCATAAAAGTGATCATGTTTATTATTTTTAAAGGCATGTGTTTTATATTATTCACCATGCCTAATATTTATGTTATCATCTACTATATTGCATACCCTTATTGGGCATTTGAGCAGACCCATTTCTTATGTTTTATTTTCCCAGGATATAAAGAAGTTAGGTAGGAGTTTCTTGCAGGGATAAACTAGGAGGATTTGATGTTTCTAATGGAATAATATATTGTTGTATTTATTTCAAGTTGTAATGTTGGATTTATATTTAAATCTTGTTTCCAATAATACTAAACTGATCATTCCATCGGGACATGATTTCCTTATGGTCAGGCCAATGTTATGTAATAATGCTCCGACTCTGGATAACTGGGGTCAGGGAATTATAATTTGTATGAGATAATGTTTATTAAAAACCTTGGAAACAAGATTTAGATAAACTCTTATTAGAGCACATTACCCGAAGATAGACATTGAGGATTAGTATAGAATAACTTCCTAGTGTTTTGGTAATTTAGAGATTTTGTGAGTTTTCCAAGAAATACATCCCTATCTAGATACGAGCAGGTAGAGGAAGCTCAGACACAGATATTCCTAGTGGTAAACCCCAAAAACACCACTTTAAACTAGACCCGAACGGGAACTCATACACGAAAACAGGACTTGATGCACTGTTGGTTATGACACTCCTAAGGTATATTCTTATGATAATTCTCTTTATCATTACCTACCATTATGAAGGGTTTATGAGAATATAGTTATTAAAATAAAACATTTTTATGATTATGGATTATATCCATAAACTTTTCAATTTATGTTATCTATTATACAAGTTTTAAAATATGCATTTTGATTCATAAACTGACTTAGATTATGCCATTTTTTTATAAATGACACCCAATAGATGGAATGTGAACTCCAGCAATATGAATGATACAAAGATTAAGAAGGATCATATCATTCATGGTATTAAGCCAATTGTTTGAAAGGAAATATTCTCCCACATATTATCAACTTATGAAGAAATACTATTATGTTTTAATAAGATATGTAACAAATTATTAGAGTCCTATGTCATTGAAGGAAAGTAAGGGATGAAAAAGATGGTAGAGAGAAAAATAAAAAAGGGAAGAGGGTAAGGAAGGATTTTCCCATATGTGATAAGTGTGTAAATATTCACATGGTAAATCCATGATGGTTGTGGGAGTTTGTTATAAATGTGGAGACAAAGGACACCAAGTACGTTATTTCAAGGGTAAGAAAAAGGATTCAAATGTAAAAAGATTCATCTGCAATGAGTTCGAAAACTATGCGAATCAATGTTCCAATCATCAGATTATACAACAAATGCTGTTGTTTGATAATAATCAAGTGGTTATACTACTACAGATGAAGAGGAATGACTAGTGTTCATCTATTGTTACTAAATAATTATGTCATTTCAATGTTGTATCTATGATATACCAGTCATATGAATTATAGAAATAAAAAAGGATTGTACTGCATCACTATTTCATTGAGGATTTGAGATTATTTGGTTCTATGAAAATTGACTCAACAAAAAGTTAACCTTTCAAAAAAATACATGGTCGGAGGAATGGTAATCCTTAATATGGTCTTGATACCGAGGTAGTGATTTTGGAATAATAGATTATTGAATTGGATAAATTATATTGGATATTTTTGATATCTTTAGAACAGATTAATGGTCTATTTATTCCATCATTACTGGAGTATTCAAAATTTTTTCTTATAAGGAATATATCTACTATTATATATGGAATAAGGAGTCATGAATGCAATAAATAAGGTTGTTTCCATGTTTTGAAATAATATATGATGAATTTATACACATGTTATTACATGGTAAAAAGGATATTCATTGTGTTTACCTTCATTATAAATTATGGATTGTGAGTTTGGACAGAAGTATTTTGGATTAGAATAACAGTTGGAATTGATTATGTTTGACATTGGATACTGATATTAAGGATAATTATTTTTTTATGATTATTTTTTAATTGTCATAAAAAGGACAACCCGAAGGTCCGGCAACAACCTATCATGTTCGGCAAGGCCACGAGACTTGAACCTGCTACAGAAGGGCAAAAGGGGGGCATCACCTACAACTGGCCTACCTGATGTGCTGGTTTGTATAATGTTGTTTTTTAAATAATCCCACAAATGAATTATAAAATCATTTTTTTGAACCCTATACGATTAGGATAAATATAATATGTTTATGTTCTATTATATTTTAGAATGATAGTGGTGTCTGTTGTAGAAATTATTTAACGGATAAAAAATTACTTGTAAAGTATATTTATTATATTATTTAATTAATAAATTAATTCTTAATCTTTAGTGAAGGGTTCTTAAAACCAAAAATGTTTTATCATAATACCTTATGTTTCTTTGAACTGATGATTTTTTAAATCATCATTGATTGATGGCTTGGAGGCACTCAATTTCACAGTTTATTGGGACTGATTCCCCCAATCACTCATTATAAATATTTTAATTTCTCCCTCTAATTACATGTCCCTAATTGCAACCAATTTTATCCTAATATATATCATAATTTGGTGGTGATTTATCATTTCCATTCCCCTCTTATTAAGACTAAATTTTATAAACCCAATTTATAATTTGGTTCTTCCATAATGGTATTTTATATTTTTAATTGAAGATCAATTTGAAATTTCAAAGAGGGAATTTATTAAATGATAGGATAATGTAACACTCCAATATTTCATTGTAAGTTATCTTTTCAATATAATTCAATAACTTATGCAACATGAAACACCGATTTTAAGTGCACCACAACTTACCAAACTAGCCGTTCAAAAAGAAGTTATGAATAGTGTAAACTGAATTGTAATTTGATATACTCAAAAAAATTTAAATCCATATTATTTGTTTCTTAGAAATAATATAAAAAAAACATTTTTTCTAGTTAAAAGAAGTATTTTTCAAAAAATGAACTTTTACCGCCTTTTAAGGTTGAAACCTTTTTAAAAACAATATTTGAAATATTTATATGTTCAATTTGAAAAAAATTATTTTTTTTATAATTATGACATAAAAATTTAGTTTCGATAAATTATTGGGTTTTTTTCTGAAAACTTTCATATTTGTGTGAATAGAACAATTCTAAATTTTAACTGAAAAAAAAATTTTTAATCAAAATAAATAATAGTGTTAAATTATAATTTGAATGGTTTGGAAGTATAATTAGATTATATTATTTTCATTTAATACAATTTTGGTCATTATAAATAATTTCAAAATTATATTTTACATAAACACATATCAATCTTGTGATAGTTTTTAATTCTTAAAAAACCCGCTTTTGAGTTTTGACCACGGTAATTAATTTTAAATCAATAAATCGAATTTATATGTTTTTTATTTTGTAAAATAGAAATCCATTTTGAATTCAGAATATCAAAATTAACTTATGGTGACTTTTAGGTATTTTTCTGAAAACATTCAATTTTTAATGAATAGAGAAAATACTAAATTTTAATTAAAAAAAACATTTTTAATCAAAATAATTTGTAGTGATAAATTATTATATTGAGTAGTTTTAAAGTATAATTATATTAAATTTTTACCATGTATTCCAATGTTTTCATTGGATGTAATTTCGCATTTAAACTGCACATATACAAGGGTCAATATTTTGATAGTTATTATTTCATAAAAACACGTTTTTTGATTTGACAACGGGAATTAATATTAAATTAATTTCTGCCACTTATGTGTTTTGAATTTGGAAAAATGAATTCCATATTTGGAATCAGGAAGTCCAAGTTGTGTAAATCAAGAACTTTTATTTATAGACATAATTAATAATTTTTTTCGGTAAATATTTTATTCACCATGGTAAAAGCATAAATCCATTCAATAAGGGTAAACAAATATTATTATAATAATACTAAATTTTCATAACACCTATTTTATTCCGATTGTTTGGTACATTTACAACCATGGTAATCTTTGGGATGACTTTGGGTCCCCATGGAGCCACATGGGTGTGATAATGTCCACTTTTATTAAATAATCTATAGTGAAGACAAAAATAAAAAAAGAAAATATATTTTAGTAAATCATTTTTTATATGAGGATATAAAAATGATATATTCATATATAAATATTAATAATAATGATAAAAAGATTTCATACATATTTATATTTCATTTATAATTTTTATACGTAAAAGATATATATTTATATATGACACAATAATGATGCAGGGTTTTCATTATTAATGAAAGAATCAAATAAAGGATATGTTTATTATTAAAATAAATATAATCTGAACTTTTTTATTCCATATACGAATTTAATAGAATAAAATGACATGTTATGTTTGACTCAATTACTTTTTTTGAAGTTATAATTCTATTATGACTTCAAAAAAAATAAATTATTAAATAATATTAAAATTTACATAATTGAGTTTTTAAAAAAATACTATATTATAGGTCTATATAAAATTATTGAAAGACTAATTTTCCGAAAAACGAAAAAAATTATATTATATGTGTAATTAATTAACCTATTTATGTTCTCTTGGATGTTTATAGTATGTTTATTAACCCTATAATATAAAAATACAATGTGATGTGGTAAAAGTCAAACTATTTAACTAAGAGTTAAATGTAAAAGATAATGTCAATTTGGTGACCGAATCCTGTCTAAACCTATTGTTTGAGAGTATTTCTATCAATTCCCACACTATTCTAGAAATAAATCATTTTTAATCACCTAGAAACTGAAAATATTTTATTACAATATAATATTTCAACCTTTTGCTAAAGCGACCTTCACCTCTCTTATAAAAGGGCTCTTCCCCTTATTTTAATTTCACACATTCAAAGCCTTTTTTTAAGTCAAACCTATCCCAAATACACTCCCAACATCACTCGCTTAATCCTAGTGGTATTAAATTGGTCAAAAATCCAACCTATGGATCCCTTTTGATCAAATCAAAAGGAATAACCCGAAGAAGAGGTAATAATTTCACACACTCATTCAAGTTATTTAATTCTTCCACATCAACATTTATTGTTGTTTCAATTATAAAATAATAATTTCAGTATCTTCTATATAAATTTATGTTATTATAAATATGGTATAACCATATTTGTTATTCTATCCATCCTATAAATGACAATGTCACCATTCGTGTGTACGTACGACTTACCGTCTCCACGTCATGGTGATGTTTGTTATTCAAACACATCATCAATTGGATGGGTATAATAAAGAGTATAACTAATGTGAATAATAAACCTAACAAGACAATTATTCGTTATATATGATATACCATTCAATTAAATAGGTTTTTTAAATCTAAATAATGATATTGTCACTCGTGCATACGTACAGATTTCCATCTCCACGAATGCGATGAGATTATTTTCCCCATTAAAACCATTAAAAAATAATTTCCATTTTATTAATAAAAATAATGTTTACGGCCATAATATAATTATTTATATAAATCAAATACATTATTTTCATAACAATCATGTCCTACGTAACCAAGAATATAAATGAAAACGAATCTGTTAACACCTAAAACGACGATAATGCTAAAATATTATTAACAACGAAATATTGGAAATGATATATGATTTCATATTAATGTATATGGTTATTGAATAATTTAATAACAATATTTTCACCATTATACATGATTTTTACTAACCCTCGACTAGGTAAATGAACAAGGTTAGGGTACATTTCACAATCTCTTTATTATACAAGGTTGTATTTAGGTATGTATTTAGTAGGACCTCTTTATCATCCACGTCTGTGTTTCTCAAAAATTTATTTTAAAACATTTTTACTATTTAATTTAAAATGATATAAATTAATTTATACCCTTATTTAACATAATATGTTTTGAAAGAAATCTTTTCGTCATTTTCAAAACAAGGTACTTTATAACCATTTCGACAAAATTATGGTTACAATGTTTATTTAACTTATATGGAGGGTGTGGTTATTCTCTGTGTTACAACATCGTCGATGTATCCCTTACATGATTATACGAATATTTTCAAAATAAGTGTTTTCTTTTATAATAATGTGACATTAAATGATTAAAAAAAATAAATATATATATCTGTCAAAAAGTTTTGATTTTATCTATGTCAAAATACATTAATGGATATTATACTTGTTTGATGTCGATTAATTATGATACAAATCATCCATACTTTATTGAAGGTTTTTTGATATTTTTGATGATAGATGTGTTATTTTAATACCATTCAGGGTTAATGGTTAATGTATTGACATTTCATATTCTAGTTTTAATACGACTGCTTGCGTTATGTTTTAACCTTTTCGTATGATGAATGTATTGGACTTAGTATGATATGGGTGGAGACATCTATAGCTCCTAGGTGCATCATCATGTCTCATGATGCAATTAGACGTTGAATTGGCCATGGCCTTTCCCAATTTTGATATATGGTTTGGGTTGAGGCCTTAATAATTTTTATACGACTTGGTTGAGGCCTCGACCTGATGTTTCAGAATATCATACATTATACATTCCCTCATTATGAAAATAATATTGATGATTCATGTGGTTATCGATCTAGTAGAATACCCATGTCTATGTATAATTATGGAATTATTTACTCAGCTCATATTTCTTCAATAAAAGTGATCATTTTTTTTATTTATAAAGGAATGTGTTTTCAATTATTCATTATGCCTAATATTTATATTATCTTCCACTATATTTTATACCCTTAATAAGAATTTGAGCACACCCATTTCTTATGTTTCGTTTTCCTAGGATATGAAAAAGTTTGTTATGATTGACTTGCAGGAATAATCTATGAGACATGGATGTTTCTATTGGAATAATTTAGTGTTGTATTTAGTTTCATGTTGTAATGTTGAATTTATATATAAATCTGGTTTCCAATAATACTAATCTAATCGGTCTTTCGGGACATGATTTCCTTGTGATCATACCAAAGTTATATAATAATACACTGTCTCTGGGTAACTATGGTTGCGGCGTTACATCTGGAATTAAAAAATGTTTAGTAAAAACCTTGGAAACTAGATTTAGTTAAACTCTTATTAGAGAACATTACCCTATGATAGAAATTGAGGATTAGTATAGAAAAACATAATAGAGTTTTTGTAATGTTTAGATTTTGTTAGTTTACCAAGAAATACATTCTTATCTGGATATGAGCAGGTAGAGGCAGCTCTGGGCCAGATGTTCCTAAGGGTAAAACCTGACAACACCACAATGAGCTAGACCAAATCGGGAACTAGTGCATGACAACGGGCCCTACTGCACTTTTGGTTATGACACTCCTAGTGGATATTCTTAGGATAATTATCATTTTTATTTCAAACTATTATGAAGGGATTATGAGTATATAATTCTTAAAAGAATACATTTTTATGATTGTGGATTATGTCCAGAAACTGTTCAATTTATGTTATGTATTTTACAAGTTTGTAATTATGCATTTCGATTCATAAAGAGAACTAGTGTATTCCATTGTTTAGAAATGACGCCCTGTAGAACGAATGAGAACTCCAACAATATGTATGATACAAAGAGTAAGAAGGATCATATCTTTCATGGTATTATTCCAATAGATAAAAATAAAATATTCTCCCATATATTATAAACATATGGAGAAATAATATTATGTGTTAATAAGATAAATAATGAATTCTGTGAGTTAAATGGAATTTAAGGGAAGTAAGGGAAGAAAAGGATGGTAGAGAGAATGATGGACAAAGGGAATAGGGGAAAGAAGGATTTTCACATATTTTATAACTGTTGAAATAATCACCTCGGTAAACCCATGAAGGTAATAGGAGTTTGTTATAAATGTTGAGAAAAAGGACACCAATTACTTTATTTAAAGTGTAATAAAAAGGTTTCAAATGTAAAATGCTTCATCTGCAAGGAGTTGAGACACTATGAAAATCAGTGTCCCAATCATCTGAGTATACAGCAAATGATATTATTTCATAATAATCTAGTTATCATACTACCACACATGAAGAGTAATGTCTAGTGTACATCTATTGTTACAAATTAATTATATAATTTCAGTGTTTTATTGATGATATACCCTTCATATGAATTATGGAAATAAATATGGATTGAAAGGAAGTACTATTTCATTGAGTATTTGATATTATATGTTTCTTTGAAAATTGAATAAACAACAAGTTAATCATTATAAAAAATGCATGTAAGGAAGAAAGGTAATCCTGAAAATTCTCTTGATACCGAGGTAGAGATTTTGGAATAAAATAGGGTTGATTTGGAAAAATTATATTTGATATTCTTGACATCCTTAGAACTGATTAATGGTTTGTTTATTCCATCATTGCTGGAGTGTTCAAATTTTTTTCATATAAGTAATATATCTAGTATTATATTAGGATTAAGGTGACATTAATGTAATAAATAAGGTTGATACCTTGTTTTGAAAGAATACATGATGAATGTATACACATGTTATTGCATGGTAAAAAGGATCTTCATTGTGTTTACATTCCTTATAAATTTTCGATTGTGAGTTTGGAGAAAAGTATTTTGTATTAGTATAAACGTTGTAATATATTAAGATTTTCATTGGATACTTTTATAAAAGAAAATGTTTTTTATATTATTTTTGGATTGTTATAAAAAGGACAACCTGAAGGTCAGATGAAAACCCGGCACGCCCAACATGGATGAAAGACTTGAACCTTCAACCGAAGTGTGACAAGAGGGAATCACCTACCACTAGCCAGCATTATTTCTTCGTTTGTATAATGTTTTTTTAAAATAATTTCACTAATGAATTATAAATTCATTTTTTGGAACCCTATACGATTAGGATAAATAGAGTATTTTTATTTTCTATTAATGTTTATAGTGAAAGATGAGTTTGTGGTAGAAATTAGTTAAAGGATAGATCATTACTTTTCAAGAATATTTTATTTCTCTTATTCTATGAACAAATTAATTAATAAACATTAGTTAAGGGATCTTAAAACCATAAATGTATTATCCTAATATATTATGTTTTGTTGAGATGATGATATTTTAAATCATCATTTATTGATGGCTTGGAGGCGCTCAATTTTACAGTTGTTTTGGATTTATGACCTCAATCACTCCATATAAATATTTAAATTTTTTTCCTATAATTATTTGTCTCTAATTGCCACCAATTTTCTCCAAATAAAGATCATAATTTTGTGGTGACTTTTCATTTCCCATTCCCTCTTATTAAGACTCAATTTTATTAACCCAGTTTACTATGTGGTTCTTCCAAAAAGGTATTTTCTATATTCAACCGAAGAAAAATTTCAAATTTCAAGGAAAAAATATACTGAAGTTGGGGATAATGTAACACCCCATGATTTCATATTACGTTATCTTTTCAAATGAATTCAATAACCTGTGCAACACGAAACACCGAGTTTGAGTGCACCACAACATACCAAACTAGTCATTCAAAAAGTTTTTATGAATAGTGTAAATAGAATTTGGAATTATTATACTCTATAAAATTATAGAATCTATATTATGGGTTTCTTAGAAATAATATAAGATCAAATCCATTTTTTTCAGATAAAAGAATTATTTTTTTTAAATGTAATTTTACCGCTTTTTAATGGAGAACCCTTTTTAAATACGATATTTCACACTTTTATATATTAAATTTGAAAAAATAATCTTTTTTCTGAATCGTGACATAAAAATTTAGTTTTGATAAATTTTTGGTGTTTTTCTGTTATCTTTCATATTTGGGTGAATAGTGAAAAATTGTAAATTTTAACTGAAAACATATTTTTTAATCAAAATAATTTATAGTGTCCAATTATACATTTTAATTGTTTTTAAGTTTAATTAGATTAATTTTTTATCATTTAATACAATTTTTGTCATTAGACGTAATTTCACAATTATATTTGACAAAAACACATATCAATCTTTTGATAGTTTTTACATTTTTAAAAATCCGCTTTTTAGTTTGGACAATGATAATTAATTTTAAATTAATAAATTTAACTTATATGTTTTTATGACTATAAAATAGTCTTCAATTTTGAATTTATAATGCCAAAATTATCATTGGGTTAATTTTTTTTATTTTCTGAAAACATCTAGTTTTTGATAAATAGTGAAAATACTAAATTTTAAATAAAAACAACTTTTTTAATCAAAGTAATTTATAGTGCTGAATTATACTATTTAGTACATAAAAAGTATAATTAGATTATATTTTTACCATTTAATCCAGTTATTTCATAGGATTTTATTTCACGTTTAAACTGGACATAAACAAGTGTCAATCTTTTGATAATTATTATTTCAAAGAAACATGTTTTTTGTTTTGACATCGAGAAATTAATTTTAAATTAATTTCTGCCACTTCATTATTTTGAATTTGGAAAAATGATTTCAATATTTGTAATTGGGAGGTCCAAATTTTGTAAATAGAAAACTTTTAATATTATATATTATTAATAATTACTTCGGTAAATATTTTTTTTTACCATGGTAAAATGGTAAATCCGTAAAATAAGTGTAATAAAATAATATTATAATAATAATAAATTACCCTAACATGTGTCCTTCTACTATTTATTGATAACTTTCCAACCATGGGAATCCTTTGGTTGACTTTGGGACCCATGGATCCACATGAGTGGGAAAATGACATTTTATATTAAATAATCTAAAGTAAAGACAAAAAGAACAAAAGAAAATATGATTTAGTAAAACAATTTGTATCTAAGGCTATAAAATTGATAAATTATACTATAAATAGTAAATATAATTATAGAAAGATTTCCTATGTCATGATATTTTATTTATAATTTTTAGAGATAAAATAAATATATTTATCTATGAAACAATAATGATGCACTTTTTTCTTTATCAATTTATGAATCAAATAACTGATATTATAATTATTAAAATAAATATAATTTGAATGTTTTTATAATATAATTTAATATTAAAGGTTAACATTACATATTAAGGTAGGTTAAATGATTTTTTTGAAGTAATATTTCTGTTAAGACTTTAACAAAAATATATTATTATATAATGTTAAAATTGAAATAATTGAGTTTTTAAAACAAATATTAAATTATTTGTTAATATATAAATACTAAAATAATAATGATCCGAAAAATGGCCTAAATAATAATATATGTTTCATTAATGAACATATTTAGGTTCTCTAGATAGTTTATTGTAGATTTATTTACCATATAATATAAAAATACAAAGGGACATGGTAAAAGTCAACTTATTTACCTAAGAGATAATTCTAAATGATAAAGATAATATGGTGAAAAAAACATGTATAAAATTTTTGTTTGAGAGTATAATGACCCATTCCTTTCATTGAGTAATATTTTGTTTTATACATGATAATTTTTTGTACGGTGTATAATTTTATTGTTTTCCACTTAATTTAATTCAATGTTTTTCAAAAGTAATATTCTTCTATGAAGTGTTTTACTAAATGAAAAATATGTTTCTTTTTAACACATGTGGTGATGATGACCTTTCTGCCGCTATAAGAATTATATGATATTTGGCTTTCCTAACAACTCGTAATGTTTTTAAAAGGAATTTAAATACCATAAACCCTTTTAAAATATTTTTCTATTGATTTTTTAGTGAGAAAGACTTCATTCTATCAATATCATGAAATTATATATTGTGAATGCAATTTGGAAAATTATTCTTTCCCTTATGCTTTTCCGATGTGTAATGAATAGGTTATTGTTCATGGGAACTATTTAAATATACATGTTCTTACATGATAAACTGAGGGTGGGTGAGCCCGAGATAACTCTCTAATGCATTGGGTTATGTGCAATAGGTAAACTTTAATGTTTATCCTATGTGATTTATGGACTATTAATTGATGGATTTTCCAAACTCAACTCCCTATGTAGCTCTGAAAGATACAATGTACATATATTATGGATTCCAAAAATTAGAATTACATTTTCTGATTTCATTGTGTTATTCATAAATCTTATTATTTCAGGTTGTTTGTTAAAGAGATTATGTTTTATGATTGAAAAGTATGATTTAGTTGATTTGTATGTATTGATGGGATAATGTTTTCATTCATTATATAATGTCCCGTAATGTGATTTCAATTCCCATCCCATGTTTTTGAAATATTTTTCACATGGTATAAGTTACTGTAAGAGGAAAGAAGAGTTCATGAATATTTTTATCAAGAAAATAAATTCTTTGTTTTATTATAGGAATTTCATTATTGAGGAAAAATGGGATATAGTATAAGTGTCTACTTGGTTTTTTAGGAGATTTAATGTAATAGTTATGTATTAATTCTTAATAAATATAACCATGAACATGTCCTCAATGTGAATGCATAATATAACTCATGATTATGTAATTTTTCTGGTTGGGGCCTTATAGTTTTTATCAAATGTCAGTTTAAAAAAATTTATGACTTAGGATATAGTTAAATTAATATTCGTAAATTATTTTTAATTTGGGGTAATATTGAAATGAAATATCATTGGAAATTACCATGTTTCTTCGCCTATGATATATTTGTGTTCAGAATTGTATTTCACAAAGGAAATACAGAAGCAATGATTGTTAGAAATCAAGAGGAAAATAATCTTTTAAATCAGCAACCTTATATGATTGGAATCATAAATGAACAGTTTTTTTGCAGTAATGGAATAACTTATTCTGTCTATAAATGTAGGTTGTATCCTTGAATGAGAGAAACTAGATCATCCACAAAGTAATATGTTAGTAGTGACGAATTTCAAGAGGAAACATCCTATGTTATTCAGAGGATCATCTGAACTTATTCTAGTCAAAGGGTGTATTAAAGTTTTTGTAATGATTTTTAATGTCATGTGGTGCTTAGAACATCAAATGGTTAGTCATGTTGTTTCCATTTTGAAGGTGAAGACCGTCAGTTGTGGTTGATCATTAAAAATATTTGGGATAATTAGGTGATTTATTCTCCTTATTAGGAAGAATTCAGTGGTATGTTCCCTAAATAATGTATTCATATGAATGTTCGACATATAAAGGTAAATCAATTCTTGGAATTGGGGAAGGGGGATGACGTAGTGGCTCATTATAATGAATGTAAAGACCTGGAAATTCCGTGGAATTTGTTTTCAAAAATTCATGGGATTTTTACTAGTCCGCAAAATTTCTTAGCACATGATTCTGAGGCCAGGTGTTCCTGTAATCAAAATCTGAAATTTTTGTGGGGTACGTTCAGTAAACATACTAGCGGGATTTTATAACTACTGAACTGATGCTTGTAACTGAAATCTGAGGGCACCGTTGAGCATGCAGCTTCAGTGATTTCTTAGTGAGACCTTCACCGAAGTTGCGTACTGTTAGGAATGGTAGTTATTTTTTGAGGTTTTTTAATTAGATTGAAAAAAATAATTTGTTACCTTTATATTTATTTTATGGTGGTTAAAACCAATAAGAAGATGTTAGTAGTGGGGGCCCCCCACACCATAACCTCCTATTAGAGTTTATGGTGGTGGGTCTCACCAGCACATAACTGTCCTTGGGAGGATATTATTAAGGGGGGCCCACCTGAGCTTCTTAACCCCTTTTAATTATCCATTAATTTATTGTAACTCCTCACCTCCTATAATTTAGAATTTGACCATTCCATTCCATTAATTAAATGAGTTGTCTCATTTAATTAAACACAACTATTTTGTTATTGGGACCAAGAAATAATAAAGAACTTCCTCTATTAATTTTGGCTCAGCATTATTTTTGTAGAACCTGTGGGGGAAGAGGATGAACAAGGAAGAACTTGGAGGAACAAATTCCCACTACCAAGAATGACGTACATCTCTCCCTCTTCAACTAGGGAAAGAAGTGGAAGCACCACCTACCATGAAGAACTATGATGACATCATATTCAACTAGTCTTTAACAAACTCTTCATATTTTGAAGATGATGAAACGATGCCGCCTTCTCATGATGTCATCAATGATCGTCATCATACGAGTTAGGGGATTTGAGTAGAATTTATTCCCATTATTTATCATTAAATTTATTGTTTGAGAATTGCAGATTGATATCACCATAACGAGGAGGGATCAATCCGCATGAAGACAACCCAAACCACCCCCTTTGTTCTATCTCGTTTGATGATGATGGTTGTGGCGCAACAGTGCCACTGGAAGGGAAGACCACAGTGGAGCATCTGCGGCCGGCGACGGGCTGTCTGTAAGAGGAACCTGTGGTGCAAGGGCTACTGGGGCGCTGGAGGAGCCCCGTGCTGTCACGCCAAGGGGAGAACAGGGCTGCGACTAGGTGGGCCATGGTGATGTCGGAGAGGTACGGTGTCATTGAATTGCGCCATAGGAATGACATGTGACCACTTAAGCTGTGGCGGTCAGACGTGCTGGGCACGACGGCGTCGCACCATGCTGATGAAGAACCAAGGCCAAAGGCCGCGGCAGACAGAGGACAGTCGGTTGCTGGTGGGAACACCAAAGGTGGGACCCTTCAAGTCCCATGGAAACCAGGATGGCGCCATGCGCTGGCTGTTACAGGGAGATGGGGGCACTGACCCCCCCCCCCCCCCCGCTTGGTCTGGGTAGGCCCCGCCAGACGCAACCCCTGCTAGCTTCGGTCGGCGGTCCGCATCCCAGCCACACGGGCCGCACCACCAGTGGGTCGGGCAGCCATGCAGACCGGGCTGCCCATCTCTGTCCAGGCCTATTTCTATTCAGTCAGGTCAAACCCCTGTTTGGATCTGGACGGGGTCAGGTCGGGTCAGTACGGCGAGACCGGACCGACCCTTGACCTAGTTCGAACCATTTCACCTTTTCTCCCATATCATATTCTACAGGTGTCCAGTCGAAAAAAAATCTACGGTGACAGAAAGCTTAAGGAAATATGGTCGATTTGGCATAAACCACATGAGGTTTGGACGCAATTAGTTTATGTCCAGGATGGAATAAACATAAATCCAACCGGGCCCTTAGAGTAGAAACACTAATAACTCACATACTAAGCGTCTGATTAACGCGTCGTCTGTCCCATTGGGATCCTTATTATGAGACAGAACTATGAGAAACATCAAATTGTGACTTAGTGATAGTTTATGTGTAGAATATTGGCTTGTTGAGAGGACCCTATCAGAATCAATCATGTTGTGTGCGGGAACCTTATCGTTGTCTGTGACTGAGATGATAGGATATTATGTGGTCCTACTACTATACTAGGATCTTATGTGTGTTAGAAAATGGTGATACTATAATAGGATCCTTTGTGGGTTCTATAGCGATGGTACTGGATCGAGATCCTCCATGGGTTCGACAGTAATGACTTCTGTACCGGGATCCTCCGTTGGTTCAACAGCGCTGATACTGTTCTAGGATCCTACATGGGTTTGACAGAGGAGGTGTTTCAGGGGCTACATCTAATTATTTCATCACCTCTTCATGAGTTGTATACCTGAGTGAGATGAGTATTGATGTTCATTTGTTAACATCGAGATGATTAACATTACTTCCTATGTGGAATGGGTTGTGCTTGGGCTCGAGTGTTGGAGTCAGACTATGATTTGTTACTTAGGTATATGTATGGGAATATACCTACGTATAGATGGTTGATACTTCGTGATTTTATCATACTACTATGGTTTATCATTAGTCGATTCTGGGAGACCTTCAGGGGTCCCAAGTTCCCTTACTGAGTATTGTTATACTCACCCCTACAACGGCTTCGCTCGTACCTTGTTGTGTTCTATGCAGATGACGGTCAGCAGTGATCAAGGATGAGGGTAATAAACGGGAGGCTGCTCGGAGCTGGACAGGATGGGGCACACCTCAGGGATGAGTTATTTGATATCTATACATACCCTTCAGGTAGGATTCCCCAATGGATGATCTAGGAGCGGTTTTCCGTTTTTACTTGTACATGTACTTGTTGTTCCGTTGGGTTCATATACTAGCCCACTTACTTTCAGAACACCTTATTTTTCTATATTATTACTTGTTTATTATATTTCTTTTGTTCAGAATGTTTGTTACTAGTTTAATGGTAATTCCTTCCCTTTTTTTAGGGATTCACCTTTGGTTCTAGTCTCCATCCCCTGGCCTATGGGTGATGGGTATGGGGTAGTCAAGCATGGGAACCGATGAATGGTCGTGACAAATTGGTATCACATGAGTTGGCCCAACCATACAACCCGGACTCTGATTATTTTAATCGAAATAGTGTTAAGTGTATTGGGTGTGGTTATCAGTTTAGGGAAAATAGTGTTAGTGAGGTAGCCGATGTATCCATACCCTAGGACTCTGACTTCTTACTTCTGACTCAGTGCATGAAAACACTGATTGCATGTGTGTTTCCTTTGAAAATTTTTCTTCATGATTACATTGTGTCAGCTCACCAGGTATATAGTTTTGACCATGGAACACCTGTTTCATTTCAATATGGCCCCACACAGCTATCAATCCAGGGTTCTGAGTTTTTTACAAGAAGGTATCCCACCGAGCAACGAGGCCTCGGTGTAGGGCCCCATAACAATGGAGGCACCAATGCTACCACTACCTGCTAGGCCACAGATACCAACAGATCAAGCAGCCGAGATTCAATGTATTTTTAGTGCATTACATGTGTTGCAATGCCAATGTCTTCCCATGTTTAGGGGAGAGATGTACCCACAAGCAGGTGAGGATTGGCTAGAGGCTATTGTGAGAGTTTTCAGATTTGTAGGGACACCATCCAACCTCATAGTGATCATAGTTGTGAGTATCCTACAAGTAGCAACATGCAGATGGTGGAGCCTAATGCTCTTTGTGCATGATGGGGCATCACTACTCTTGGAAGGCATCGAGAGTCGATTCCTATTAAAGTTTGTTCCAGCCACCATTCGTGTGATGCATATTCAAGAGCTGCTGCATCTGCAATAGGGCAGCGTGACGGTGGCACAATACTCAACGAGGTTCAATGACCTATAGCACTACCCCACAGATATGGGGTTTGACCCTTTCATCAGCACCCGGACCTTTGATTAGGGACTCAGGAATTAGATCAGGGCTTTGATGATCTCCCTCAACAGTCCGTCAAATGCGGGGGTGCTGGAGCGAACCCTTCTTGTGGAGTGTTTTCTAGAGGATTAGTCACCAGTAACGAGACCCACCATAGAGAGACATGTAGTGCAGTCTTCTACAACATGTAGTAGACAGATTTCACAGAGGACCAAGAAGACCAGGACATCTGGTGAGTGACCTCATGATATAGGTTCAGTTGAGCGGGGCACACGAGACAAAGCCAGTCATACAAGGAGAAGAAAGTTCTATTCATGCGACAAGAAGGTCCACATGGCTAATTACTGCCCAAACCTCCATGTAGATGAGTAGTAGATAGTAGAGGGACCTCCCAAGTAGAGGAAAAGGGTTGAATGTGGTGGTGTTCTAGGAAGAGGAAGATGTGGTAGAGGAGCCAGCTAAGAAGCAGTTGGTGGATGACGTTTCAAGGACCCACCACCACCACCACCAAGGGGTCCACTCCGACTATAGGAAGATGGAGGACATGGGAGGGCTCAACGCCAGGCAGTCAAGGCCTAAGAACATGGCGCACCTGAGATAATTCAATGTTCTATCTATGTATACTCCACCCTTGATGCATCAATTATAGATACAATTGTGAGTCATTCTATTATTGTCAATACCCTCGCTCGGATCGTGGAGATTACGACAGAGTCATTGGATCAATCCTTCAATATAGAAACTCCTACGAGAGAAGACTCGATGATTTTACACTAGTTACTGTAGTGTGAGATTACTCTAAGAGGCAAGAGCTTCTACTGGGATATCATCGTAGCGGCGTCGAGGCCATACGACTTCATCTTGGGTATAGACTATTTATCCACAGTTCATGCTCAGATTGACTTAATTAGGCATCAAGTGCAGTGTGTCCATGAGGATGGGATGAGGATTACCTTCACCAGTGATAAGGGAGCCTTTGAAGTGTAGGATTGACATACCCATAGGAGGGAAAATCCGATGACACATCAGTAGGTTAGACTCATTCTCATAGTGGTTGATGTGAGGATACAGAGTTTTCCAATTATAATGGATAAATACGCGGATATTTTCTCTGATGATATTCCAGGACTACCTACTCATTGAGAGGTATAATTTTACATTTACGTGTACCTCGGGATGACACCAATATCCACTACATCATATCGGATGGCTCCCACGGTGCATCATGAGTTGTTGGTATAACTTTAGGACTTACAGAGGATGGGATTTATCTGACCCAGGGTTTCACCATGGGAATCCCCGATTTTGTTCTCTAATAAGGAAGATGAGATCTTGCATCTATCTGTTGATTGTCAGTGCCTGAAACATGTGACCATGAAGAAAAAAGTACCCACTCTTTAGGATTGATGATCTCTTCTATCAGATGAAAGGAGCGCATTGGTTCTCGAAGATAGATCTTTGGTCGGGCTGTCACGAGCTCGGAGTACGGGATGAGGATGCATGGAAGACATCCTTAAGATGCAGGTATGGACACTATGAGTTCTTGGATATGCCAATCGGTGTCACTAATGCACCAACAGTGTTCATGAGACTCATGAACCAGATCGTTCATCCATAGCTAGTTCACTTTTTGGTAGTCTTAATTGATGAAATTATGATCTACTCAGCAACTAAGGAGGAGAACACCTACAATTTGCAGGAAGTACTAGACACACGCTAAGAGAGCCAGATTTATGCTAAGCTACCAATGAGCCAATTCTGGATTTCAGGGGTACAATTTCTGGGACATGTCATCTATGAAGCTGGAGTTTTAGTGGATCCAATGATGATCTAGGAAGTACATGGTGGGGTGCCACCCAAGAGTGTGACGGATGTACGAAGTTTTCTAGGACTGGATGGGTACTATCATAGATTTGTTCCAGACATCTCCAGAGTCGAATAACATCTTATAGCATTGACGAAGAAGGTCTAACCCTTCATGTGGTCCGAGAGATTATAGTGTAGTTTTCTGGTGTTATGGAAGATCTTGACTAGTGCTCCCATCTTGAGGGTACTAGAGGACGGCGTTGGGTACATAGTATATTGCGATACATCACGGACTGGGCTCTGATGCATCCTGATGTAGGAGAAAGCAGTGATAGCTTATGTTTATCGTCAGGTGAGATAGCACGAGCAGAACTATGCTACCCATGACCTGGAGTTATCAGTAGTGGTCTTCGCCTTAAAGATGTGGCTGCACTATCTAATGGGAGTGAGTTTTACTATCTACTCTAACCACAAGAGTCTTAGGTATATCTTCTCATAGAAAGACCAAAACCTGAGAAATCGATGTTCGCTTGAGTTCCTCCAATACTGTGAATTTGATATAGTCTATACTCCTGGGATGGGGAATGTTGTAGAAGATGCTATCAGTAGTAGATCTGGAATTCATTTTCAAGGAGAGGTGATAGAGCAACTGGTCATGTTGTAGTTATCGTTTGTAGTTCAGGACGGAGTAGCCTTTCTGCGGTCTCATAAAGTCACACCTACACTTCTTCGGAGATTCAGGGAGGCGCAGCGTGGGGATGTTGACTGCAAGGCTCGACATGCACATATATCCATAGGGAAGGAACCTAATGTATTTTATGTAGGTTGGGAGCACGCCATTCTCTTCAGAGGACGTAATATGTTACCAGTTTCACTAGAAGAGGATGTTTTGTTGTAGTTACACACATCTTCTCTGTTGGTACATACATGTGTGGCGAAGAGGTATTTGGACCACCGACTACAGCACTAGTGGCCAGGTATGCAGAAGGAAGTACCAAAGTTTGTCCCATGATGCATCACTTGTCAGCAATTGAAGGCAGGGCAGCAGGTTCTATCAGGTTTAGTTCAGCCCTTAGATGTTCCAGTGCAAAAGAGGGATAGGATATCCCTAGATTTGGTGACGGGACATGCATGTTCATCTAGAGGACACGACCCTATATGGAAAATCGTTCATCGACTCACCATGTCAGCCCACTTCTACCGATCCTAGAGTAGAGTTCAGTTGAGATCTTGGGATGCCTCTACGTATGGGTGATTGTACGGATTCATGGTGTTCCATCAATGATTTTCTCCTATCAAGATGCTCATTTTACATGTCGGTTATAGAAGGGGTAGCAGTAGGCTTTTGGGATGTAGCATAGCTTGAGCACTGCCTTCCATCCTCAGATGGATGGTCAGACTTAGAGGAACATTAAGACACATGAGGAAATTCTTCGTGCATACATCCTCGACATCAGTCGCAGCTAGTAGGATCACTTACCCTTGGTAGAATTTTCATATAAAAATAGCTACCACTCCACCATCGGGATGGAACCTTTCAAGGTACCGTATGACCAACCTTGCAGATCGCCATTGTGCTGGACTTACCCAAGGGAGTCAGCACTTATGGAAACAGAGATGGAGCAGGCTATGACGGAGAAGGTGCAGATAATACAGGAGTAGATTAATACTACACAGAGAAGACATAAGTCTTACGCTGATTGGAGACGGAGACCTCTAGAGATCGAATATGGTGACAACGACTTTCTTCGGGACTCATCTCAATGAGGTCTACAAAGATTTGGGTGAAGTGTAAAGTTTTATCCTCTATTTTTTTGACCTTTCCAGGTCCTACATAGAGTAGGAGAGTTTTCTTACCAGTTAGCTCATCTACCTCAGTTGCACTGGGTGCACGAGGTCTTCCACGTGTGTCAGTTGAGGAGATATGTGCACGGCCCTTTACTCATCATCGACCATGGAGAACTGGACATCAATGATGGGATGACTTTTATAGAGGTTCTTGTGGATATTGAGGATCAAAAAGAGCATGTACATTGTGGATGGTCAATAACTCTGGTGAGCATTTGATGGTAGCATCGGAACCTCCATTAGAGAACATCGGAGTGGGAGGCTAAGATTCATGCTCTGTACCCCCATTTGATCCCTTTGTTCGAGTTGTATCTTAAGGTGACGTAAATCCCTGAGGTGGGGAGAATGTAATGTCCCATAAATTCCGTGGAAATGTTTCTCATAAATTCATGGTATTTTTATAGGTCCACGAAAATTTGCAGCCCATGATTTCGACGACTGATGTGCTCAGAATGAATTTATGATGTTATTTTGGGTACGTTCTGTAAATGTAAGACCGGGATTTTATAACTTTTGAAATTATGCTTGGAATTGAAATCTGAGGGCACCATTGAGCTTTCGGCATCTGTGATTTCTTAGTGAGACCTACTCCATAGTTGCATACAGTTGGGAATGGGATTTAGATTTTGGACTTTTTAATTTGATTGAATTAAAATATAGTGTTAAATTTTTTTATTTTATGGTGGTTAAAACCTCCAAGAAGAGTTTAGTGGTGGGGGCCACGAAAACATAACCTCTCAGGAGTGGTTATGGTGGTGGGTCCCACCCGCACATAACCTCCCTAGGGAGGATATTATTTACTAGGGCCCACTCGAGCTTCTTTTTCCCTTTTAACTCCCCATTAATTAATTTGAACTCCTCAACTCCTCTAATTTGGAATTTGAACCATTAATTAACATTAATTAAATGAATTGTCCCATTTAATTAAACGCAACTATTGTGTTGTTGTGAAAAAGTTATAATAGGGAACTTCCTCTATTATTTTGGATTATCTTTATTTTGGTGGAACATTTGAGGGAGGAGGAAGAACGTGGAAGAACTTAGAGGACAAATTTATCTCAAAGAAGAATAACATACTTCTCTCCCACTTCAACAAGGGCAATAATTAGAAGCACCACCCCCCCCCCCACGAAGAATGTTGGCGAAGTTGTCTTCGACTCGACATCTCTGAAATCTTCCTCTTCCGACATTGACTAAACGACGCTGCCTTCCCATAACATCGTCAACTATCATCATCATATGAGGTAGTGGATTTGAATATATTTTATTCTCATTCTTTGTCGTTCAATTTATGGTTTTAAAATTGCTGATTGACATCACTATAATGAGGAGGGATCGGTCCACATGAACATGGCCCGACCCTCCCCCATTTTTCTATCACATTTGTTGACGAAGGTGGTGGGGAAATGATGACACCAGGAGTGAGGACCGCGGTGGAGCATCGACGACCAGTGATGGGCCGAACGCGAGAGGAACTAGCGACACAAGGGCCGATGGGTCACTAGAGGAGCGCGACGTCATCATGTCGCGCGGAGAACTGAGCCAGGGCTAGGCGGGCCTCGGTTGTGCCAGAGGGGTGTGGGGCCATCGTACCATGCGGGAGGAAGGAGCCACGACCACATAGGTCACGACAGTCAGACGTGCTGGGCGTGGCACCATCGCGCCGTGCATGATAAGAACCACAGCTGGGTCGGGGAAGCCTAGTCTGGGTCGGGGTGGGTCGGGCTGGCCGGGCCAGACCAGACCCAAACCCAGTTTGTCTCATTTCTCCTTTTTTCCCATATCGTAGGCTACAGGTTTCCGATTGACGAACCGTCTACGGCGATTGAAAGCATAGAGCAAGATGTATAATTTGGAATACCCCAATTTAGGTTTGTACGAAGTTGGGTTATGGTCAGGTTGGATTGAACCTAAATCCAACCAGGCCCTTGGAGGGGAAACACTAATAACTCACAAATCAGGTATCTGATTAATTATTCGTCTGTCACACTGGGTTCCTTATGACTAGACGGAACTACGAGATAAATTAACATGAGACATAGTGTTATTTTATGTATCCACACATGGCTCGAGGAGAAGACCATCCCGGAATCGAGCATGCTTTGTGGGGGAATCCTATGGCTGGCTGCGACAGAGATGATAGGATCATCCGTTGACCTACTACTATACCAGGATATTCCATGGGTTCGACAGTAGAAATACTGTACCAGGATCCTTCTTGGGTTTGACAGTGACGGTACTGGACCAGGATCCTCATTGGGTTTGACAGTGATGTCTTTTGTACCGAGTTCCTCTGTGGGTTCGACAGTGCTGATACTGTTCCAGGATCCTACATGGGTTTGACAGAGGAGATTTTTCAGTGGATACATCTAATCATCTGTACCCCTCTATATAATTTTTACACTTGTGTGAGCTGAGTCTTTACTTTCAGTTGTTATCATCCAGATTATTTACATTACTTCCATTGTGTAATGGGTTGTGCTTGGTCTCCAGTGTTGGAGCCGGATTGTGATGGGTAACATCGATATTTGTATGGGAATATACATAAGTAAGGATGGCTAAAACATCGTGATTGTACCTTACTATTGTGGTTTCCCTTTACTGGATTCTGGGTGACCTTCGAGGGTCTTGGGGTCCCTTATTGGGTATTGTTATACCGACCCCTGCATGAGCTTTGCCCGCACCTTCTTGTGTTCTATGCAGACGAAGGGTCTGCAGTGATAGAGGCTGAGGGTGACAAATGGGAGGCTTCATGGTGCTCGACTAGATGAGACAAACCTTAGGTATGATTTTTCGATATCTATACCTACCCTTCAGGTAGGATTCCCCAGTGAATGATTCAAGAGGTGTTTTCCCTTTTTACTTGTACTTGAACTTATTGTTCAGTTGTATTTGTATACTGGCCCATATACTTTCAACACACCATTATTTTCTATATTAGTACATGTTGCTTCAATTGGTTGTGTTCATATTGTGTGTGTTACATGTTTAAAGGCAATGCATTACCTTTTTCACCAGGGATTCGCCGTTTGGGATAATTTCCAGCCCCTGGCCTCTGGAAGGTGGAATGGGGGTCGTCACGGCACGTCCCCTGAGGATGAGTTGACATAATGAAATATTCATTTGATTGGAAAGGTATGATCCAAAATTCATATGATATGTTGATAGTAAAATAAATCCTTCTTACTGAGTATTAAATCCAAAATATTTAATGTCATTAGCATCATGAGAGTTCAAAAGTTAGGAAAAACATGTTTGATGTGCAGAGAAGGTGGAAATGGATATTTCTATGATCAGGTCTTAATTCAAAAACAACAAAATAAAAGGTTGGTGTTTTCAGATGAATCTTATTAACTCTTAAAATATTTCATCTAGTTAGAATTATAAGTTTACAGTATGTATAAATTATGGTAAAAAGAACTCTGGATATCTCCTTTTGAATTTATGCATGTGATTTAGATGTTGAAAAATGGCTCTAATACATGAAATTTCTCTGGAAATTATTAGGGTATTGGTAAGAAAATATCATATTTACAGTTTAAGTATAATTAAATGGGTCATAAAGCATATGTGTTTCTGATGTCAAACTAAAATGAGGGAATACTTCCAGACTACAAGCAAAAAGGTGTGTCAAAATCATTGGTAACTACTTCAGCGGATGATGGGCCATCAAATGAAGTAATACCAGGAACATTGTTTGACTATTCAGATTATGTCAAAGAGTTGAATGATTTAGGGTCTACACATTCATTCATTTATGAGAAATTTTCTAGTAAATAGTTAATTCCATCTGATGATATGAATCCTGAACATGTTGTAAAATAATCTAGATGAAATTTTGAGACAAAAAGAAATTATGTGAACCTTTATTCCATTGTGTGTGGAATGAATATACCCAAAAAAAATTATTTTTTGGCCTCTAGTAGTGTCTGATGTTCTTTTGGTTATGGATTATCTTTCTGTTTATCATTCTATGATTGAATATATACCTAAAGAGATTTATTTTTAGAAATATGTTCAGTTAGTGTAAAATAATGAAATGTTACATTTGATAACATATCAGGATACTAAGAAACATATAAAATAAGAAAATAAATGTTCACTCGCACATATTGTTGAAAATAAAGGAACTATTCATATTATTTATGTTTAATGGTAAATGAGTATCTTGATGTTTTTCCTAATGAGTTTCTTCATAAAATAACTGATCAGAATGTTGAATTTATTGTTGACTTGGTTCTTGATTCTACGCCAATTTCAAGAACCAATTATAGAATGGTTCAAATTGAAAATTTAGATTTAAAGAAGAAAATGATAGAGTTTTTGGATAATGGTTTTATTAGAACTATCACATCACCATGGGGTTATTCTATCTTGTTAGTAAAGAATAAAGTTGTTTTAATGAGACTTTTCATAGATTATAGAGCATTTAATAATATCACTATAATGAAAAATATCATTTCTCACATATGAAAAATTTGTTTGATCAACTATAGGGAGGTCAATATTTTTAAAATATTGACTTTATCTTGGGGTACCATCAGTTCAATGTAAAGGATGAATTCATTTTGAAGACCGCATATCATACTACATATGGCCATTGATAATTTTTAGATATTCCTTTTGGGTTAACCGATTTACCTGATGTATTCTTGAATTTTATTAATAGAATATTCTGTGACTTCTAGGATAAGTTTGTGGATGTGTTTAATGATGTTATTTTGTTATATTATAAATTTAAATAAGAGCATGAATGTCAATTAAGGGTTGTTTTGTTAAAATTATCTGAAAAGAAACTATATGGGAAATTCCACAAGAATGAGTTTTGGTTACAGAAAATATCATTATTTGGTCACATTGTTTCAATGGATGGAATAACATCAAATCCTTCTAAAACTAATGTTGTTGAAGATTGGAAATGACCCAAAAAATGAGATTATGAGTTTTCTTGGTTATGCTGGTCATTACCAGAGGTTTGTTGAAAACATTACAAGATTATCTAGTCCATAGACTATGTTAACTCAAAAATATGTAATGTCCATTTGTACAAGATAATGTGAAGTCTATTTTTAGGAATTGAAAATAATATTGCGGAATTTTCTAGTTTTGGAAATTCCTTCCATTAATGGTGAATTTATTATCTATAGTGATACTCAGTTAGAAGGAATTCATAGTTTCCTAATGAAGAATGATATGATAATTGATTATGTGTCACTATAGTTGAATCCTCATGAGTTAAATTTCCCTACACATTATTAGTAATTTACTGTTGTTGTTTTTTCCTTTAAAATTTTGGTGTCATCGTTTGTATGGAGAAATATGTGAAATATATAGTGATTATAAAATTGTGATTTATATATTCACACATAAATAATTAATCATGAGATATTGGATATGAATATAATTAATCAAGGATTATGACTGCATGATTCATTACCATCCTTGAAAAGAAATAAATCATCCAATGCTTTTAGTAGGAATTGTAAATCTACAATGACCATACTATGTTTGGAATGAGATCCTTTGTATTTTGATTTGATGAATTTTTTTGGATGTTTTTTGTTATGGTAATTCTTCTATATTGTTTCAAGTGTCAGGGAAATAATATATAATAGAGAGAATAATGAAAGTGTTGAAATAAGATAGTGATATCTAGAAAAATGTAGAATTGGATGATAATGGTATGTAACCTGAATTTGACACTGATAAATATTGTGTATTGAGGCTGGTAAATAGATTATGTGTACCTTGTGATTCAAAGTTGAAATAATTAATATGCCAAGCTCATAGTTATCTGTTTTTTTTTTCATCCTATAAGTACTATGATATTTAGTTATCATTGGTAGTATTACTGGTGGGATGGATTGAAAATATATATTGATAACTTTACCTAGAGTTGTATTATTTTTTAATAGCTTAATGCAGAGCATTAGTTACCAAAATGGAAGCCTTTTCCTTTTCTATGGATAGCGTGGAAATGAGAAAATGTGTCCATGGATTTCATTGTGGGATTACCAACGACTTCTCGAGGTAACAATGCAGTATGGGTTATTATTGATCAATTGACTAAATCACCTCATTTTCTTCTTATTCCAGAAAAATTGTGTCTAGATCAACTTTACTGATTGTATATTAATGATATAGTTAGGTTACATGGATTCACCTTTCCATTTTATCTGATCATGATACCATGATTACTTATACATTTTTTAAATGCCATCACAAGTCATCGGGTATTGAATTAAATTTTAATGGATATTTTCATCCTTAATCATATGGATAGTCAGACTGACCTATTCAAGACTTGGAATATATGATAAATTCTTATTCAATAAATTACTAGGAAATATGGGACCAACATCATTCTTTAGTTGAGTTTCTTATAATAAGGGGTTTCAATCCCAAATACAGATTGCGCCATATGAGGTTTTATTTGGAAATCGGTGACGAACTCTAGCTTTTTTGGAGGAAATATGTAAAAGGAAGATTATTGGACTAAATTTGGTATAAGATATGGAAAAAATATTAGTTGATTCAGAATCACATGAGAAAATATCAGACTAGGAAGAAAAGTTATGGGGATCAGAAGAGGAAGGATCATTCTATTGAGGTAGGAGATCATGTATTTATCAATGGTTCTCCATGGAAACATGTGATTTGTTTTGGATTGAAGGGATTGGTGAGTCCGATGTTCATGTGACTATATGAAATCTAGAGAATGTTGGATCAATTTCCAACGAACTGGATCAATTTCCAATGTTATCCAATGTACACAATATTTTTCATGTTTCCATGTTGATAATGTGTATTCCATATCCATCTCATGTTTTGAGCCATAGGTCGTTCATTTGGAAGTGAATCATTCTTATGAGGAACTACATGATCAGATTCTTGATTGTAGAATGATTTTTTTTGGAATAAGGTAATTCATCCGGTAATGTTATGGAGGAAAACCCACATTGATGAAGAGGAAAAATTGGAATATGAAAATACTATGAGGGTTAAATACTCTATCTTATTTGATATGTGAATAGAATTGTGTGGATACAATTCCCAAATGGGGGGAATTATATAGGATCCCAGGTATTTATAGTGTAATTCATTTTCATTTATATTAATATTTATGAATGATATATTTTTTTTTCATTAAAGGGGTTTCTTTTTACGATAGCGTAAACAACACACACAAAATTGTTTCTTTAAAATCTTATGTTGTAAAAAACATAAAGTTATAAAGAAAAATAATATAATATTATTATTATTTTAAATGGTAGTTAACAACTATCCATTGTATTAGATGTAATTAAAAAAACAAACTACAATATGATTATACATGATTGTTACATTTCAATACATTTATGAAATAAATTTTAGAGTCTTCAAAATTGGAACGATTCCGATTTAATGCATTAAAAATTCTAATATTTTTAAAAGTTTAGTTTACCACCAATTGATGAAGTACACACTTTAAATATATTTTTTCACATAATATATTCCATATGTAAATATAAACTTATTATATATAATAGAGAAATCAATATTTATAATGGATTATTTTTTGTAATTTTCTATAAATGTTCTTTTTTTATCGAATAGTGAAAAATAATGCATTTTAAATCAAAACTGCCATTTCATCTAGTTTATTTATATAGATAGATTTTAATTTTTATTGGTTTTAAATTTAAATTGGATTATATTGTAGTCATTCAATCTAATGTTGGTAATTTTATGTCATTTCACTTTTAAATTGGACATAAACACATGTTAATATTATGATAGTTATTACTTCTTAAAAACTGGATTTATTTTGTTCGACAACATCAAATAATTTTAAATTAATTACTGCTACTTAATGGTTTGAATTTGGAATAAATAGATTCCATATTTTTAATTATGATGTCTAAATTTTATAAATTGTTATCTTTTATTTTTAGAAATTATGAACAGTATCTTAACTAATATTTTTATTTACCATGGTTTAAGGGTATAGCTAATAAATAAGAATAAAAAATAAATTTATAATTATATTAAACTACAATAAAATGTTTCCTAATCCTATTGGATGAGATATTTATGACAACGGGCATCCTTGGGTCGATTTTGGGACACCATGGAGCAACGCTGTTGTCAAGATGACATTTTATAAGAATTAATTTAATGTAAAGAAAAATGTTATATAAGAATGTCTTTTTGAATAAATAATTTTTATATGGGGTTATATAGTTTATTTAATCGACTATAAATAGTAATTATTAATCTAAAAAATATCCTTCATTATGGTATTTAATTTATTATTTTTTGACATCCAATAAATTCATATATTTATGACACAATGATGATGTGGTCAATCCCTTATTAATGAATGATTTAAATAAATCACATTATAATTATTAAAATAAATTTATTTTAAAACATATTAGGCCATAAATTAATTTATTGATGTTATTGACTTGTTATATTTTAATTAATGATGTTAATTCGAATTAATCATGTTGATAGGGATTCATTAAAATTTATGATATGAACAGTATAAAAATTGACATAAATGGGTTTTTAATAGAACTACTATTTTTTTAGATGATATAAAAGTCATAAAAATCTATGATTATTCCATTGAGTAATCTAATATTAAGTATGTTATTAATGATCCATTTATGGTTTTCATGGAATTTTATATTAAATATATTAACCATATATTATGAGAATGCAAAAATACATTATAAGAGTTAACAATTTTAACTAATTGTTAAATAAAAAATATAAGGTTTATTTTGGGACATAAACTTGTCTAAAACTATTTATTGAGAGTATTTAGACCCAAAATATTTATATATTTTAAATAAATTACTTCATAATTACTCTAAGACTAGAATTATTTTATAATAAAATTTATTTCGATAACTTCCTAAAGTTCCCCTCCCCCCTATTGTAAAAGGTCATCACCTATACCAATTTTATCACACCTCATGGGCCTCTAGTATAATACAAATGCATCTCATATAATCTCCCAAAATAGATATATTCACCATAGAAGCCTTATCTTTGGAATAAGGAAATTCTATAATTCCTTTTGGCTCAAATCAAAGGGAGTTACAAGATTTATAGGTAACTTCTTCTCTCAAGTTCTTTTCCATTATTTTCCTTATCCACAACCAATTTCATTCTTATTCTAGAATTACATAACAACACCAGAATCAAAAATATACTTGGATGTTGTTATGAGATGTATTTGGACTGCACTTACAGTCACACCTCCATCAACTGTATATGACCATACTATTTCTGCTTACGATGAACTACAACCTAACGAATCGATGATTGTTCAATTTTTCCCTTCCACATCTCATGGTGGTGGTTATGATGGAACTATATTTATATAAGATATTACTTATATTTATATTTTCTTTATACTATTTTATTGTTTTTAAAATATACCATTATTCTTTCAATAATTTGTAAATACAAAAATTTCATTTAAGGAAGTGCAGACTACCGCCCCCTCAATGTGATATGACCCATTCATGCCATACATGGAACATATAAAAATTGAAGTTAATGAACATATGTAATGTATATAAAATATTATATTATATTGGAATTATAATATTACTATGTATTATTTATTTTTCATTCCTTTAAATTTGAAAAATAGATAAAAGTAACGTTCATGCATACATATGGCTTACTATCTCCATGAATGGAACATTTCATTTACTATATCTAAATTTTATGTAAAATTATTAATACATATATATGATTGATATATATGATATATATGATATATTAATCACTATAAATATTCATTATATGGTGTAATTTTTACCACATGGACAATTTATAATTATAACAAGTGCATTTTTTATTCAACTACTCAATATTTACAAAATGACCTATATTAACATAAATTATTATGTAATGATTATTACATGGTAATAAGTGATATAAAGTTAATAATAAACAAGAAAAATTTTCTGATGAAACTATAAATTATCTTAAGTTTATTATTCAGGAAGAACAAGGAACTTATGGGATGAGTCATACTCAAGGTAACAGACTTAGTCTCAATATCCATTAATTGTGGAATATTTTGGTTTTTACACATACTTTTTTTTATGATGTATAATTATACCATTTTTATTTTAATTTAATTCAATGGTTTTCACATGTATTCTTCTTCTACGAAGTGTTTTACTAAACAAAAAAAAGAATGCTTCTGTTTAACATACGTAGTGACAATAAACTTTCCGTAGCTGTGAGAATTTTTTGATATTTTCCATCCTTAACAAGCCGTAATGTTTAAAAAACAAAAATAAATACCATATAACCTTTATATATATTATGTTATAGAAAAAAATAATGAAATCCTAGATTATTTCAATATCTTGATATTTTATATTGTGAATGCAATGATTAAATATTATCATTCCTTTATGATTGTTTTATGTGTTATGAATAAGTTATAGTTCTTGGATATTATTTAATTATACGAGTGATTTTGTGATAAAATAATGGATGGTGATCCTGATATAGCTCTCCAATGCATTGGGTAATGTTACAGAGGTTAACATTAATGTTATCCTAATAGATTTAGGGAATATACTATGATGAGTATTCAAAACGTAACTCCCTATATAGCTTTGAAAATTAAAATGTATATATGTTATGGATGGAAGAAGTTACCATTATAATTTATGATTTCTATGTATTCCTCCTAAGTCTTATGATTTTATGATGTGAGTTAAAAAACATATGTTTTCTGATTAAAAACTATGATTTCAATGATATATATATATATTAATGGGCTTGTGTTTTATTTCCTTATTTTATGTCACTTATTGATCATCCGATGCTTATTAAATATTTATGAAATAATTTTCATAGGGTATAATGTAGGGTGATATAAAGGAAGAATTCCTAACGATTATTATCAAGGAAAATATTTTTTTTAATTTAAGTAGTATCATTATTTTGGGAAAATTTTGATAGAGTATAAATGTATACATTATAATTTTTGAGATGTAATGTAATAGTTATGGCATAACTATATAAAGCAGTAAACTTGAAAATATCCTTAAGATGATTTCATGAGGTAACTCAATATTATGTAATGTTTATGTATGGGGCCTTATATTATTATACCTGCTTTTTGTCCATGCTTGTTTTTATTCCGTTAATTTCAACATATCCCTTTATTATCACCTTGTATGGATTTGTACATGCAATTTGGTTTTGACATTGGGATTGAAAATTATAACTATTTTTTAAATGAAAAGTTGTTTGTGTAAAAAACACCTTTTTGGAATTTTTTTATTGATATTTTAAAAATATTTGAGGCTTATTTTCCTAAGTATATTGACGAAGTGTTTTTATAATATTTCAGGAAAGAAAATGGATGGAATATGTGGTGATTACCTATTGATTTATTTAATATCAAAACTGACTTATTACCCATGGAATTGTTATAACCGAGTTATTTTTTTGTTTTAGGTTTTGGGATTGATTTTCCATTGTAGGAGGTTGTTATTGTTGTTAATGGTGACCAAGATCTCATGGGGTGATCAGGTTGTGTGGATCAGTTTTAGTTTTTTATTATATTATTATTTTCATAATCTACTATATCTGGATTAGTTTTCTATAATTGTTGATTTTTTATTTTATCTTTTATTCATGTTCTTTTTCTTCATTTATCCCGTTTACTTATTGGGTTAGTCATTTCCATTGGTTTATTTTGATTTCTGACACTAGTTATCATTCTGTCAGGATCATGAATTCCCTCATGGACCTGTCTCAAACTAGGTTGGTTATTGGATCAGGAAAAATATTCACCTAAACTGTGAAAATATTATAGAAGAATGTAATAGGAATACTTAATGTGGTGTAATTTGAAAATAAGAGTAATTAATGTGAGTAATGACGTTACATATTCTTTAGGTAAATCGTTTTGTTTTGCACCAGAGGGATTCAATTGATCACTTAATTTCCAAATATTGGAGTCTATAATGATGGAATGGGATGTTGGGAGATTTATGAGAAAATTTTGGGTTATCTAAAAGGCTTGAGAGGTGTAAATATTTTGGAGGGTTTAGTGCCTTTTGATTATGGTGGTGGATTTGCATTCTTGTAAATATTTGGAAAATAATTACGTCCATTTGTTTTCCACATCATGTTACCTCAATAGTTGTCCAAATAAAATTAATGGGTTGATATGGTGTAAATAATAATATCCAATGGATTTCATTATAAGTTTCTTGGACTTTTTGGCCTTGTGTTTATGGTTTAGTCCTTTATTATGCTAACTTATCTCTTCGTTAATGTTATTAATTTTAATCACTTTCAATAATATTTTTTTAATGAAATAAGTTGAACTTACTTGATATTATAAATTATTATTATTTGATATATATAATTCCTCCTTCAATATTCTAATCACACAGGTGTCAATACTTAATTTAATATTATTCTCTCAAATGTGTCTCGACAATTAGGTTTTTTAAAAAAATATTAAAATATTATGAGGTTTTTATATCAAATATCAATTTGAAATTGGTTACAATGACCTCAATTGGATCATTTGATTTAAAACATAAGAAATTAATCATTAAACCAAAGTAAAATATAATTTATCTATATAAATAATTCATATTAATAATATTTTTTGAATTAAAATTCCGTATTTTTCATTATTCATTAAAATTTTTTGTTTTTAGAATAATTGTAAAAAATTCAACCGAAAAAAATATAAATTTAAGAATTAGAAAAATAATATTATATATAAAATTAGATTTAAAAATTTGATAAATTTATTTTATTTTATTTTCATATAAGTAAAATGAAAGCAGTTCATTTGAGAAAATAATATTTTCAAATATATACAGATGTTACGATTGTAATATGTTTTTATGTAAATATTTTTTTATTTAAATACTAAAAAACATCTAAAAATTAGATATTAAAATTCATATTAATAATTAGAATGGTTATATTTTTAAGTTAACTTATTAGTAATTATTACAATAAAATGATGTATCATAGAAACATTGTGTTCCTTGTAATGCATGCAAATTCAGTGTTACATATATATGATTCTTTCATTGGATATACCATAGTGAATTATTGAATTAGTGTAGTGTGTAATGAAAAAAATGAATGGAAATTAGTTTATTTCAAAAAATATTCCATAATTACTTGGGGTGTTAGAGATTATTTAGAGCTATTAATGCTTTAGCATTAATGAAATATTCCCCATAAACCACAATAACAATTTTCTCATTACTAAAATATATTAAATCAATATACCATGAAAATTAATTATTATCACTCTTTGTGGGTGATGTATTCACTTCTATTGTTGTATTTAGAATATTATAATATGCATTCAATGTCATAACACTCCATAGTGGAATATAAGTTCATTTTTCTACAACATTGTATTTTTTCCGAATAAGATTTATTAATATGCATTTTTGGCCTCTCTAGTTGTCATGATACCATGACTAATTTTGTAATTATATTAAAATGATAGTTCATAATCCATTATTGTGTTCATTATATGGCATACATTTTTATCTTCATCTAACATGTTCTTATGAGCATTCTAAATGTGATAATAAATTTTAAAATAGGGATAATGACCTATTTAATGACCATCCAATGTTTTATAAATGGATAACGATTTTTACTAGAAACATAAATATAAAAAAATATATATTTAAATCATAAAAAAATAGTTATAAATCATTGAATAATTTTTTTTATAAATAGAACAAAAGGTATAATGATTTTTTTCTTCATCTATATAGCATAATGTAGACTTAAAATTAACTGCAACATTAATTATTTAAGATCATTAAAAATGAAACAAAAATTAATAACCATAGATGATGAATGAATGTAACCAAAAATAGTTCCTTTAGAGGCCTCCCTAAAAAACATTCAAGTCCCTTACTGATTATTCAATCATTGTCACAATCTATTAACCTACTAGAGAAACACATATGAATAAAAAATAGAAATAGAATAATTTATTTTAATTTCATTTACAATATGTCATAATTTGAGACATGAAATGATCGACCAATTATATAATTTAATAAAATATTATAAAAATATTGAAATACTAAATAAAATTATTGTGAAATAATGTCATAAAATGAAAATAGATGTTTATTTTCTATGACGAGATAGTATAGTATATGACTAAAAATATGATCGAACTTCCAAAAAAGAAGCTTCATATACATATTTCTCTATTTGAAACACATGTGAGTAAATAAAAAGGAAATAAAAATATATATATCATATTTGAAATTATTGAGATAATTTCATTTAGACTCCCTCACTAAGACAACATTCAATTCCCTTAATGATTAGTATTTAATCCCATAAAACCTATAAACCTTGAAAGAAAATAAATATTGTACAAAAAATACTAATGAAAATAAGTTACAAAAAGACTTGAAAATTGTATATAGAAATAATACTAACAATTAGAATTACATATCAAATATAGGTATGGAGAATAATAGTAATGAATATAAAAAATATATGGATTACCTAGTACATGGGATCCTAGTAGATATTTTCAAGATAATTATTTTATAAAATTTGAAATTCATTGAATAATAAAAAAATAAATTAATTAGATATAATTACAATATAAATACATAATTTAATGAGGATAATAACATATTTAGGACTAAAATTAATTTTTCCTCATATATACAACTCAATGATTGAATATGATTTTAATTGGGATAAATTTTTGAATATTAGAATAATTAAATCTTTGTTCACTTATTAAAGAGGGATGTGGATAAAATATTAAGGATAATATGAAATAAAATGAAATAAATTGAAAACAAATATAAGATGATTTATCGATAAAAAGGACATTAAGAAGTAGAAAATTCCCAGGGGTGATCGAAAGATAAGAAATATATGGCCAACAGTATAGATAACTTCCAATATCTAAAATCACAAAATGTATGTCCTTTATTTATTATGGAAGTTCCCCAAGGGATTATGTATGATTAGAGATATAAATATGGGACCATCTATTGACGTTGGATGAAATATTTCATGCCTAGGATCATGATTATAGTTCAGTACGCTTCATGGATAAACATGAAGATTGAAATTTATAAAATATTTATTAAATTTCCTAGAGGGTCTAATTGTGTATAGAATGGATACATATATGGATATATATTCAATAGAAATGTAGAAAATAATAAATGTGAATATTAGAATGGAAATGAGAGAAACAAAAATTGATTAATTTATATAGAATTACAGTGGAAAATCTTATAAGTAACAAGTCTAGTTTTTTAAATGAAGCTAAGAGTATGGGGAAGGGGGAGTAGATGAATTTGGAACATGGTAGGGATTGGAATGAGGTAAGAAACAAGAAATAGAAAATGGATTTAATTATAAGGAGGAGGATCTTTGGTGGAGATACAATTTCAAAACAGAATATCCTAACACTACTGGTATAAAATTAAAGAATACAAATTTTTTTGACATAATATATTGATTTTATTCCATTGATGATCATTTTCTTTATTTTCCTGTGTTCCCATTTTTTTATTCGTTCTTGTTCTATTTTTAAAAAAAATCTAGATATTGAAAAAATTAACTATGATATATTTTTTTTACAATTTGTGGAAGAATTGAATTTTGATTATATAAACTAAAGTTCATCTACATTATATTTTCATTAGTGTGTTGTTCTATATTCTAGTAAAAAATATAAAATTAATATCTAGTCTAATACATCTCATGATATTCAAAAGACTAAATAACAATTTTTATGGATTTGAAAAATAAGAAATAGTTCTTTGTTCTATTTTCATGATCTTATCCTCATATAAACCAGACACTAATATTACAAAAACACAAGATAATTTATCTTATATTATATAGTTGGATCAGTTTGATTCCAAATTAAACAGTTCTTCAATTTTTTATTATGTTTATTTTTATTGGAAAAAAGGAAAAAAATATAATAATAGATTAGAAAATTATAATTTTTATCAATTGAACAATAAGATTTTTTTTCAAAATATAAAATAATTTTAAAATACCTGAAATTTTATAATTAATGAATAAAAAAGTTGTATTATTAAAATTTATAAGATGTTTTATGTTAAAAATTAATAATTTCATGAATTATCTTAAAAAATGTATTAAAAATATAAATCATAATTAATTATAAAATCCAAAATAATATTAATCGTGTTTAAAAGAACATGATTATGTAAAAAATAAAATTTTATAATATTTTTATAGAAAATTTATATAACATTAAAATGAAATAATAACGTTTTTTATAAAATACATTTTTCGATAATATTAAAAAAATAATTGGTTTATTTTATCAATTATACATTTTATTCGTACAAAAAAATAAAAAAATATTATCTAATTGTAGATTTAATGGAACAAAATTCTCTTGAAATGAAAAAGAATTTATTTTTATGTAAAAATAAATATTTTTTGACCAATAACATATTTATAAATTGTTTATTGAAAAAAATATTTTTAAGACTTGAATAATATAAAATAAATCCTATCTGAAAAAATCAGAATTTTTAATTCTCTAAAAAAATCAATACAAAATATAAAAATAAATATTTTTTAATAATGAAAATTGAAATTTTGATGGAAATATCTCCAATAGTAATTTTAGTGTATTTTCCCATCTTCTCTTTTCAAGAAAGTTTTCTATAGGATTTAGTAATTGAATCCTTAATGTAATTTTCTATATAGAATTTAATGAAGATATTTTTGTAAAAATTTTCACATTATTTTTTAATTAAATATTCCCCATATTTTTTAAATATATATTTAGTTGATATCTTTTTTTGAATTTCCACTATAAATTTACTAATTCAGTTTTCAATAACTTTTCCTAATTTAATTTCATTCTAAATTTTAATAGTGTAATTCTTAATTATAAATTTTTAGTGACATATTATACTTTATGTTGGTTGTCAGATATTCCGTATAATTTTATTCATGAATTTTCCAATTTAAAATTCCTTATATATTTTCACCTATTTTTTTAAAAAATAATTATTGCTATTTTACTATTCTATTATTAATGGAATTTTTCTTATGACGTTTATTAGTAATATAACGTAATGTAAAAATTTATTAGAATTTTCATTCAAAATTTTGAATTGATAATTTATAGTATAATTTTATTATTTAAATTTTTTACTATTCTTTTGTTGTGGGATTCTAAAATATAATTTTGCATGTGTACTTTTCCACTGAAATTTCATCGCCAAATTTCCTAATGTAATCCAACTAGTATACTATAGATGAATTTATAACTACAACATTAAATTATAATTTCTTATCATAATATTAATTTTAAATTATATTTTTAAATCTAATTTTTATTGGATATTTTATTTAAAATTTTAGAGTTGATATTTTCATTATTATTTTTTCTTAATTCTCCCATTTATTTTTTTTAGTGTACTTTCAATTTTTTATTTTCCCCTAAAATTATACAGGGTAATTTTACAATTTAAATTTTTTTATATTATATTATTTAATAATGTTTTGTAATAATTTTTAAAAATAAAATATAACATTTATTTTTTTAACTATTTAATTATTGTGATATTTTACACTAAATTTTTAAAATTTTTAATTTTATAATTTGGTAGTATATTTTATTATGCGATATTATATAACACCATTAATGTTTAAAAGAATTAAATTTTGTTTGATATTTTATATGACATGAATCATTGAGCTAAAATGAGAATGTATCACCCACATACAATATGATATATTTCATTTTAAAAATTAAACTTTATCTATAACTTACGTAAGACGCAGATCAAAATTTTAACAAACTGATATATAAAATTAATATGATTATTTGTTTTAAATGCTCCCCTATAGACATATCATAGTTTTTATTCCTTTTAATGGTCACATGGGAGGTCTTGTGACTGAGTTTCCACAAGTACTTATAGGCATCATAGTTGTCTTTGTTTCTCTGTAATCTCCCTCCTTGAAATGTTGTAATAATATTTTGAATATGTCCATTATAAACTATCCATTACACTAGTGAGTATAAATATTATTGATTATTTTTTAAAACTTATATTTATACATTTAATATGTTATATATATTTATTTACTAATAATTATTATATAATCAATCAATTTTTAGTAAAGTGATTTTATTCATCAAAATATTTTTTTCTAGAAAAAAAAAATTTATGTTACACTTCATGATAAAATATTATATTTAATTTATTGAGATAATTTAAATTCAATATTATAAAATTAGTTTAATGTTTTAAATAATCTTATAAAAATTAACATAGGGTGAAATTTTGTTATTTTTTTGAAAAATATTGACTTTCCAATGAATAGTGTAAAATACGAATTTTTGATAGTAAAATTATCATTTTCTTTTCAATAAACTATGAAACATTTAATTACCAATATATTTATATATTATTTATATAAAAATAAGTGTTCTTTAGTGATATATAATCCAGTTAATTAATTTCTAATCAACATAATATTTATTTTTAGTATAGAATTATTTACGTGTTTAAAAACAATATCTTTCAGAAAACTATTTTAATGATCTTAATGTTCCCCATTTTAGTTAATTGAATAAAGATTAATAAATTATTAAAATTAAATTTTTATATTATATATAAATAAATATTAATATTAATTGATAAAAGGATAATTACTAGTCAAATAATTAATATAAAATCCTTATTTACATGAAAAATAAAATTATTAAAAAAAATTAATTTCATCTTGAATGTTGGTAATATTTTAAATTAAATACCACAAATTTTGTGAATTGAATATTTCATAATATATTCCATTTTATGATTAATCATGATATTTTATTTAATAAGGGAAAATTACTTTTCTACCATATTCTATAGTAAAAAACTAAATAACTAATTAAAGTGTTTATAATAAAAATAATTTTAAAGGTTGGTTATTCGTTAATAGAAAGGGTTGGAATGACTGTAAAATTACTATGAGATATATTTTGTGGACATATATCAATGTTAAATTTCATAATACTTGATAATTGTCCATTTTAGATCCTTTTAGAATGTAAAAAACTTTGATAAATCCTTTTACTTTCAAAAAATACATGTGTGCCACTCATATCAAATATAAATGGCCACTTCACTCCTCTCTACATCACAACATCAAATTCTGTATAACCAGAAAATTACATCCCAAATAACTTCCTCACTTCCCTACCCACATTCTATACCCCCCTATTTTTATCATATATCCATCCAATGAATCCATTTGGTGATTACCTTTGGTGGTTGTCTAAAGAAGAGATATTGTGGTTAACTGTGAATCCTTATTTTATACATCATTCCTCATCCTTCAAATATTTATCATTTAAAATGATACAATAACCTCAATTTCTAAGATATATTTATATTTTATTCGGTTAATGTAATTTCAAAAATCAATCACATATTTGATCAAAAGAGAAAAAAAATCAAAATTCATTTGTACGACAAACATCCTCTTCAAGAACTCGTGTCCTACGTTTTTCATCATCACCTCTGACAACTTGTAAAAATGATGTATTAAAATAATATATATTATATTATTAACATATTTTTACTTAATTAACTAATATATCACATATTTCATCTTATATTCCATTTCATTTGGGACATTATAGTGTCAGTGATGTATACGTGGGACTACCACCTAACGAAGTGATGTAATATTTCATCACTAATGAATTACATGGAAGGTAATAAGGATAATTGTAATGAATATATATGATTTTAATTATTTTATAATGATATTATATGTGTTTTTATCCCTCATAAAACATATCTTCTTCTTTCTTACCTTTCAACTCAGTAAAAATGATAATTTCGTTCGGGCATATGCATGTAATACCACCTCCACGAAGATATGTGATTCTATTTTCATCACCACATCAAATAGATTATATAATAAGTATATTTAATTACATAATATTGTTTTTATATTATTATATTAATTTTAATATTAAATAATATTTATTTTCGTACAATAATGATCATTGTAATTTGGACACAATACTCGTGTGTATGTATGGCAAACATTCACCTAGATTTTGACATTTTTAATTACGTATAACATAATTCATGATTGGAAAAAAATTATCATTTAAATTTGAACATGATAACTATTTTGTTATTATTATTCTTTAGATGTATAAAAATTATATCTTCGGCCACTAATAATTTACTTACGCTTTTTTGAAATACTAAACAGGACAACCACAAAACACTTAACATTGAATTGATTTCTTATATATATATATATATATATTAATATTTAATTATTAATTTCTAAATATAGTTATTTATTTATAAGGAATTAATTTTGAAAAATAGTTCATAATAAATAAAATAATTTACATAATCTTATTATACTATAGTTAATGGGTATACATGGAGAATATTTTCTCTAGGTAAGTTACTTTATCTCAAATTCAATTCATTGAGGAATGTTTTAATATCATAGAAATTTTTTTATATGATGTATATAATGGATCATATACTTATAATATCTTAATCCTTTTTAAATAATTGTATTTTATGTTCTAATTAAATAAATTTCAAAATATAAGAATTCACATGACAATTATCGAGTGGTAAAGAATTTTATAATTAAATTTTATTTTAATTGTGTTATATTTCATATTCGTTGTCATTTATATTCTATGATTATTTGTGTAATGAATTTTAATTATTGGATTTGTTACATATTTTTTACGTGTATTAATATTTGAGGCACAAAATCAATTTTTTTATTAATTATCACTTTAACATTTTATTCATTGTAATGGTTGCTCGTCTCAAATAGTCTTATTAGGATCATATCTTATGTTATACACATAAATTATTTTTTATGGGATTATTCTCCAAAAATTATATGTTTTATCAGGAATATCAATAATTGAATTATATATATTTATTAATTTGATGTTATTCTTTTATGAGTATTATGATATAAGAGTTGCCATAGTGAGAATGGGTTTATATAATGACCACTATTTTAATCGGGGTTGTTTATGGCAATATTATCATTGATGGAAAATATATGATCATTTTTTAATTAAGCGATTTTATTTTCATATCATTTCATAATTAAGGAAATTATTAAATAATAGCTATATTTTTCCTCTTTTTGGTACTTAATGTTATTAAGAAAATGTTATTGAGAATAATTTTACATTTCGCCCATTTGTCGAATTTTTTTTGAAAATCCTTATTTTGTAAAAAAATTAAAATTATTATTTTCTAAAAATTATAAAAGATTTCCCAAATCTATTTTTCACGAAAATTCATCTTATTTTTTAATTTATTAAATCGTAATATCTTAATTTCTCCAAAATTGGTCACATTGGAACCGTTTTAAAAATAATATTTAAAATGAATGTATATTTTTAACCTTTCAAGCAAGAACATATTTTTCCACCATCGTATCAAAAAAAATATTGAATTTATTATGTTATGGATTGAAATTTTATTTTAAATGATAATTATTTTAGAAATATTTTAATAAATATTAGTGATTAGAGTTATTTTCAATGATAAATGGTTATTTTCCAAATTAAATTTGGTAATGATTATTTAATAGTATTTCCATTGATCAATGTCAAAAACCATTGATGTTACAAACAGTACAATTAGAATATTTTTTATTTATTCTATCCTTATTCTTTCTAAGATTGATTTTATTATATTTCCTAGGAACAATTCTCATTACCAATGGTTAATATAGCTAAAAAATAACATTTATTGTTGCTATGACTGTAAAGTGAAGGCTTCTAAATGTTTTATTCAATAATGTTACTAGGACATTGTTGATCATTAATGGGTGAGATATATACAACATATATTATGGGTTGAGCCAAATTATATTTAAAGGGTTTTCTTGATATATATTATACGATCAATGAACTCATGTAACATTTTATGAGACTAATATAGATTATATGATAGTTGCACACATATATCATCGACTAAGCATGATATATATTAAAAAATGTGTGCACACATATAGTACTATAATACATTTGATAATGTTCCATTAAATATTTTTTTAGGTGGTACTTACTAGGGGATTAATATTATGGTTTTATTAGTGTAATAATAATTTATGACACTAGTTTAACGTAGGTTATGAAAAAAAATCCTAGATACCAACACAATTTTGTTATTCTTGTTATGGGATATAAAAAATTCATTTTAGCACTATTGATAACACATGTCTCAAAATTATAATATTTTATGAATCTTACAATTTTTAAATACATATCCATTACATTGATGTTTTATGATATAGTTATTAAAGGGTTATAATATGGGTTTGTTATACTCATACACATTTATTATGTCATTGTACTCTTATTATCTTATTATGCGAACAAATTACAATAAATTAGTATAGTTTTACATACACTTGATGATAATTTCATCTAAAAATTACTATTTTTACCTTTCCCTTGGATACAAAGAATTTTGTTATATGAATTATGTATACAATGTTTTCATATGAATGATGTTGATACCCAATTAAAGAATATGAAAAAAATGTATTATTGAAAAAAATATTTTTATTTAATTGTTGTTGTTTATGTATGATTTTATCATAATTATATAAAATAATAATTTCAAATGGATTATAGATATTTATCTATTCAATTATATCCTTTTATTTTTATATGTTATTGATGGAAATGTGGGTCAGGTTTTTTGTTATTAATCCAAAAATGTAAATAAAATGTTTTCATCAAATGATGTTGTAGTATAGATCTTGGAATATTATAGTTGGTATCAAATAAGAGTTTAGAAAAAATTGGTGATTAGGATTTTTTACAAGTTATTTTAGATTATGAGTTATAGATTTCATCATATGTTTTTGGATTTATGGTTGATAAATTTTATGATGTCATAGCCACTGATTTTAATTTCTTAAATCATCGAATAGTAAAGTGATCACTATAATTTTTAGCAGTAATTTTATTGGGTTTATGTATATATGAAAATTTGGATTGAGGTGAAGTATTATTTGAAGAAGAATGACATATTTTATAGACATTATATTAATGGTATTCTTGACCTTTGGAGTTTATCATAACATTTCTATTGTGGTAATTATGGGAACACATGTTTTATCCTATAGAAAACCTTGGACTGAAACCCAATTTGGTGACATTGTGATTAGTGTGATTTTTTATTAATATTTTTTATATTTTTGGGATTCTAATAAGAAATATATAAGATATAATTTGAGACTAAAAAACTATTTAATGTTGAGGTTGTGAGGTTATTTGGGAGGTAAGGTCATTTATTTTTAGAAGGCTTTAGTCTGAACATGGCGTATTCAAGTTTAATTTTATATAGTAATGTATTATCTCAAAATATAATTTTTTTTGAATTATTTTACAGACTATCATCCATTTTGGTTTTGGTTAATTCACAATGTTAAGAGGAACATATTATTATCTCTCTTACAGTTATGTGATCCTTTGAATTTTAATATTATTGATTTAGGAAATAATGAGATACTGATATTAGTGATCACTAAAAATATCTATAATTATTTTTTATTTTCATCCATCACCATATATTACCATTTCACCAATATTCTCATATGTCGATACTAAGTTATCTGGTGACGATAATGTTTCAATTTCCCTATTTTCAAGATAAATTTTTGTCAACAATTCTAATGATATAGGATATTAATTTTAAAATATAAAACATTTGATTACAATGATAAAGTAAAAATTATAGGGACATTATTTATTAATGAGGAGAGAGTATAATACCCTTCGGTGTTTAAAATAAGATAATTATGTTTGACATCATATATAACCTGTAGCACATATATTAGATGACATTGGAACACCGTTATACATTATTATATATTTCTTTTAATATAAATTTTACTTCTATCATATATTGTGTAACATGAAAAACCAAATTTTAACAAACCCCTAAATAATATATATATTATTTTAAATATGAAAATTAAAATTCATATAGTTAATATGAAATCATCATTTACTTGAAACATACACATCTTGAAATTTATCTTTTCGGTCACGTGTGTTGGTTTTATTTTTAATTATATTATTCTAATTCTATGAATCTAATTTGGTAATGTAGATTAAACATTTAGAATAAATTTTTTTTTTCTATTTTCTAAAATACTGAAAATTATTATTTACCACATTTTATAGTGAATTTAGTAGAAATTAATTAATTATTTAACATAAAATAGACATACAATGGGGATAAACTAAAATGATGTGGGTTAAAATATCCTTAATAAACATTGAAATTTTATTTTATGTACATGCATAGGCTATATATTTTTTAGGCTCAATAATTATCATTTTTTATTCCTTATGTTTTTGATAAATGAGGGTATAGATATTTCTTTTCAAAAAATAGAAGTGTACCACTCATCTAACTTATAAAAGACCACCCCTCTTCTCTCCTGTTCGAAATTTAAATTCTATTTGACTATGAACAAAACTACCCAAATAAAATTATTAATTACCTCCCCATTATCTTTATCCCTTTTTTTGAAAAATAATTTATCCTAAGAAGCCTTTTTGTGCTTACCTATGGTCGTTGTCAAACAAATTGGAATCATGATTCACTGAGACAATTTTTTTTTTTATTCTTTGTCCTCATGTAATTCTAATTAAATTAAGATGAAATTAAATACCATTATATAAAATATAATAAGATTTTCTATTTTAAATTAATAACGTATAATCATATTATCTTCCTTCTAAAGGGAAACAACATCCTTATTCGTGTGTATGGCTGACTTCCACCTCGCGAAATAGTGTCATTTTTTTCATCATCACCTCTCCCAGATTATTATAGTGATTCATTTAATGAATATTTGTTATTATTCTAAAATAATTATAATTATTTAATTACTATATCACATTATACTTGTTATATTCCTTTATATTTGGGATATTATACCGTCGCTCATGTGTTCGGAGGACTACCACCTCACGAAGCGATGTGATGTGTTTTTTACTAATTATTTCTATATAAGGTAAAAATGATAATTTAAATTAATATATTTGATATATATGAAATAATTATGATATTAATTTAATGATTATCATTCATGGGATATAATATATCAGTTTCAGTCTAGCTTTTCACTCCACAAAAAATGACAATTTTGATCATGCAGACATGCAGACTACAACATCGATGAAGTGATATGATTATTTTTTCATCACAATATCAAATGGAAGATATAAGTATATTTAATTAAATATTATATAATTTATGAAATTATCATCATTATTTATAGATAGAATAATACATAATTACTTTCGATAATGATGATTGAAAATCAAAATTTTACTCCGGTGTGCTTATGACTGATCATCTACATGTTTGTGAAAATGTTAATTTTTCAAAAACATCATTGATGATTTGTTTTAAAATATAAAATAATATAATAATTTGATAAATATTTATTGATTATTATTCACGGTATTTTTAAATGATCACCACTTGGTCCATGATCAACACACAAAAACCATTTTTAATCAATGAACCACGCATCCACAAAACCGCATACATGGAATTAACTGATTATGTATTTTAATAATACATTAAAAATAAATAAAATAAATACTTTATTCTTATATTATTAATCATATTAATTTTCTTTTAATATATAAAATAAAATATATAATATTATTATACAGGACATAAGAAACATACTTGCAGATTCTAAACTCATGGTAAAGTAATTTTTCAATATTTACATTCATTGAAGAATAAAATATTATTAGGCACTATATTTTATTCATATGGTTTATATAATACCAATTTTACATTTAATATCATGATCTATAATAATTAATTCCAATCTAAATTTCCATTTTAATTTTTTTATCTAAGGTTATTTCACCAGAATATTTCCAAGTGTTAAAAAAATTTAACTCAATTTAATTTAATTGGGTAATATTACATAATTATATTAATTTATACTCCAATATAATGAGTTTAATGAATTATTATTACATTATATTTTATTCACACTTTTTTTATTTTTATTTTCATTGCATACAAATAATCAATTAATTTTTTAAATCTTAATTCATAGTTTATTTTATTATAATTATTTCTTGTTGGAAATTATCTTTTTTAAGAAATATATTATATTATAAACATATCTTCTTTAATGATGTGTACTTAAATCCTTAATATATACTTTATATTAAGAATATTGTTATCGTCATGAGATTTAATTTTTCACGTAAATTTTTTATTGGGTAAAATCTCTCAAGGTGTTCACTTGGAATTTTTTGGGTGTGGTTGTGTTTGTTAACAAGGCCAAAACACTGAAAACAACTATGGTTGGTGTTTTTAGAAGATAGGTTTTTATAGTGGCATAGTTTTCCAATGTTTATTAAATTTTATAGCCTCATTATCTGAAGTCTGATGTTAGAAAATGAAGGATTTCTATGTAGGAATGAATAACATGAAGAACATTGAAGAAAATGGAAAAGGATGAGAACCACATACTATTTTTCGTGGGCCTAGTACCATGTTCCTGGAACGGTATGGGGATCCTCAAAACTTGTACGCTAGAGTGGTTTGCAAAACCAAAAACCATTTTTAGCAGAGCGGTGGTGCGGAACATTGATAACTTGATGTTAGAGGAGGAGATCGACAACATAATGAACATTGAAAATACATGAATGGTGAGGAAAATCAGTCTACAGATGGTTTATGGTTTGTGGAAGTAGATGGATCCATATGCGGTGGATGTTGAATCAATGAATTGGTAAATCTCAGATTAACGGTTAGTGCGGATATATTTTCCAAAAAAAGAATTAATAATCCAACTAGATACAGTTATGATCTAATTTCATTACTAAACATATTTTTATCCATGATTTCATCAATATTTTATGTTTGTTTATGAGTTAGAAATCTTTTGATGGCTAAGTAGGTTCAAGTAGAGAATATCTATCAACAGATTTATGTGGAAATATGTATCTACTTAAAACAAAGTAACCAGAGGAGGAATATTAGGTATACAAGATTGTGAATTCTGATAAAGGTATGTGGATGGAGGGATCTGGTATATGGAAGTGAATGTAGTCCTAAAATAGTGAACAATTCATAGACAATGCATGATTTGAAAAAGGAGGATCAAAGAATCTGTACACGGTAGTGGTGTGTAACTGCAAAGGCAGAATCAGCCCTCGGATGAAGGCTTGTTTGTAGTGGTGGAAACAATATGTGGAGGAGGTGACCACATAACATTCCATGTACACACTACATGGATGTGGTCAGTGGTTTACTAAATAGTCAAGGATGTTTGTAAAATAATTAAATTAGTTTTCCAATGTATTTTCATGTACTAATTAGTACCCGAGAAGGTAGAATTCATCTACGGGTGAAATAGAAACTTCAGCAAATAATCTATCTATTGTTGAGGATAATTGAATTAATTCTATTGAAGTTACATATATGTAAATAACCCTTATTTTACAAACATTTCAATAAACTATGAGTGTATACATTTCAAATAGTAGTGAGAAGAAGGAAAAGGAAGATGGAGACCCTATCCACTAGCACTGATCTAGAGAAATAGTCATATAGAGTGACCCATTGGAATGTAGTGTATCGTACCATAATGATTGTAATGGAATTAAGCCTTGGAATAACAAATCTAGGTCAAACATGTACTCAATATTTACTTTGAGCCATATTGAATTTTGTACATAGACACATTGTCATTTTATTCACATTGGGCGTAGCCTAGTGACGGTGAAACATTTAAAAATTAATGTTTCATGTGGATGATTTCATTTATGTTCATATATTTTTATTGGAGGGAGAGGGAATTAAGTTTTTTTAAAAAATAAAACATGATCCGAATTAGAAAATATTTTAATCATTCATAACCTAATTCACCCCACCCCCTTTCAGTGTATTGGACATAGTGGACCTAATAATTTCTGGTAAAGGGAAAGGTTGAAGGTCAGTAGTTCTCTCTCATGACGAATATATGGAGGTGGTCAATGATAAGGAAATTTTAATCTCTGACCGAAATAATTTTCTACTATTTACGAATTGAATTCATCACTACTTCCAATTATTATGGATGATTGTCTTCACAACAATTATGAATGGAATATTAGCTGACATTAATAGGAGTTCATTATCACAAGGTGAAATAAGGGAATTATATTCTGAAGATAAAGGTTTCATGACTTTTTTGGGATCCATATAAAATGAGATTTTTTCAAAGGTAATGTCCTATAAAACATAACATGTAATATGGGGAAAATTGTTGAACAATTCTGAGGGAGAAATAATAGTCCGAGAGGAAAAGCTATAGGTACTATGGATCAATTATGAGGACCTCAAAATTAATCACAATGAGACTATTGATTCATTCTTATATAGGATAAATATTATTTTGGATGACTTGTGGGGTCCTGGATAAGTCATTAGACATAGAATGATTGTGAAACGTATATTAAGGAAAAGTCCTCAATGGTTTAATCATCAAGTTTCCTTGTTTAACGAGAAATACATGAGAACTATTACTATATATATCCTACACAGAACCGTTGTAGCATATTAAATGTGAAATGATGATAATGATGTAGTGGAAAAGGTGAAGTCTAAGAATGTTTAATTCAAGAAAATGATGAATATCTCAATCGAAGATAGTCCCATTGATGACAATATGGATTATGTCAGGTCATTTATTCACTTTAATATTAAAAGGGGGAAAGCGAAGATCAATGGTAAACATCCATTTCCATGCATTCTATGAAGAAATATAGGGCATTTTTTCCACAGAGTTTGCTAAGAAGTTTGATAATTAAAAAGATGAAAATGATGAAATTCCATAGAAGAAGTATTCATTAAATGAGAAATAGAGTAGAATTACCTTGAATAATTTCTTCAAAAAGAATATTCTTCATTAAATAGAGTATGAACGTCTAGAAAAATCTGATACATAAGATTTGGAGGACTACAAATATTATAAAATAGATTCTTTCATGGAAGATGTCATAAATTCATTAACTAGGGAGGAAAGTTACAATTAAGAATGATAAATTGAAATAATGGTTGATCTTTATTATGATTTAGAAGTTTCCCTTTTATAGGTAGTTATTTTGATTGCAAAAACATAGAAATATAACGATGTTGTTCATGAATCCAAACTCTTTATGCAATAATAGGTAGAAGAGAATTTTGTTCATAATGCAAGAAATTGAAAGGTTGTGGACATTAATGCCAGATAACTCAGAGAAGGTGGTTTAGTATAAATTCAAAATTAATGAACATAAAATAGAAATTGATAATTTGAATGAAACTAAAATATATCAAATAAAACATATCTAATTAATTGGAGATGAAGTAGTCAATCCATGATGGGAAATTTATGATCTGTAGAAAATGCTAACTATCGGTTCACCTCAAGAAAGAAGATCCTACAAGAAACATATTAGATGATATCTGAGGAAAGTGGTCCACTTGAACATAAGGAACAATCAATCATGAATGATAAGGCTGGTAAGAGGTTTTATCTAAAACATAAATCATGTATGGTTTATGTCACACCACAAGCACCCACTCCACAATTGAAGATTCCATTGGGTATGAAGAAGAATGAAAATATTCAGAGAACCCAATGCACAACAATTAGACCATGATTACCCCATAAGAGTGTACCTCACATAAGATGATATTGTTGTGGTAATATGGGTCACACTCAGAATTTATCTTCCATATAAAAGAGATACTAAAAGGGAATAAGACCAACCGAGGTGGTCGTACAGAGCTCCAAATTCTATGTTTTCATTTGATGATATTTGTTTTATGTGTAAAGTACTCAGACATATGAAATGATATTTCACATCAATAATGCAGAGGAATGTTTTGATATATACTGAATTTTTCCAAAAAAAGCAGTCAAATGTATCATCAAGAGAGCGGAAAATTAATAATTTTATTTCTTCTCTAAAAATTGTAGTTGGCTATTCATATAATGAGTATGTTCAAGATTATCCCTCTATGTCATGTATGAATTCAAATAATTTTTTCAAAAAGAAAATGGATGAGAAGGAAGTGGATGTGGAAATTGTGTTCAATGTATCAGACTACATGAGAATATTGATAGTAGATAGTGGATGCACATCCCACATGCCGAGAAATAAGGATATAGTGACGCAAATCTGGTATGATAATGAAGGTATTGTATGACATGGTGATGATGAGTGCTTGAAAATTATTGGATCCATAAAATATATGTTTGGATTAAAAGTCATTAGGCGAGAAATGTCTTGGTTATGAGGGGCATATCCAAAACATGCTTAGTGTTAGTCAATTGTGTGACTCAAGTCTTGCCATATGATTTTCTAAGAAATTATGTATTATCAGGGAAAATAATGGTTCTATTGTATTGCAAGGAAATTTTTCAAATAGTAATATATACCTCATAATATGAAAAAACATATATGTTCTTTGTATCCATGGATGAAGAAAAAATTTTATGGCATCAGCATCTCGCCCACATAAGCCATGGTTCCTTGGAAGATCAGGTGAAATATGATGCAGCTCTAAATTTCAGTAGATTATCACAATATCATACTCATATGTGTTATGTCTATCTATATTGGAAAATCATTCAAATGACATATAACTCAAAGGAGAAGAGGTCAATTATATTGATTGAGTTGGTTCATATTATATTTATTAATGACTATAGTATAATGTTATGGGTTTTAGTAATCACAAACAAATCAAAAGTGACCAGTTGTATTATAAGATATTAATGGGAATGTGATGAGATTCTTAGTCAGAAAATCCCAAAGATTCAAACAGATAAGGGATCAAAGATCTCAGATTGCCAAGTTGAGGATTATATAAAATAATAATGGATAAGGCATCACAATTTTGCAGTGGGATCACCACCATATAATGGAGTAGTTGAGAAAACAAATATGAATTTAAACAACAATGCTAGAACAATGCTGATAGGGATGGCCTTACAGAGAAATTGTGGAATGAATCAGTGATGACAGCTGTATACACATCAAATATAGCTTTATCTTGTAAAAAATATTAGAACACTCAATATGAGTTATGGTATAGGAAGAATACATCATTGATGTACATTATAATATTTGGAAGTAAATGTTTCATTCGTAATAAGCGGGAAAAAAAAGAAATTTTAATCCTTGATGGATGAAGGATTTTTTCTTGGATACTCAATGAAGAGAAAGGCATTTAAATGAAAAAATAAGAGGCTAGGAAAAATAGCTTAATGTTATGATATAACAATAGTAGAGAATAAAAGGAATCTTCATCAAAAACAGGATAAGAATGTGGATGACCGTGATGAAGAGAAGTGCAGGTTAGGAGATACTCTCACTACAGAGGATTATTCCGATGCAGAAAAAATGATGATAACAAATCATTGTCATCTCAGATACCCTCAAGAAGAGATGAAATTGATGGGAAATGTATAACTAGGGATCAGACAACACCAGGGTAGACAAGGAGGATTAATTCTCTACAACAACCATCATACATATCATAACTTGGGCCTATGTTCTTTAATGAAGCATTTGTATATGAGAATTGGTTTCATGAAATGAATGAAGAGATTGACCAAATTGAGAATAATAAGGCATGGGGAATTGTTTTGAGGGATGAAGAAAAAAATTTCATAGGAAAAAATCAATCATTCAGAAAATAACAAATGAATATGGTGTTTATATTCTCAACAAAGAACAACTTGTGAGAAAAGGGTACTCATAGATAGAGGGTATTTATGTCTATGATATGTTTGCAACTGTTGTAAAGGATGGAGACAATCAGATTATTCTTCGCCATAGCTGTGCAACGAATGAATAATATTTCCCAAGTGGATGTCAAATAAACATTTCTAAATGTTCTCTTGGAATAAGAATTATTCATTGAAAATCCTCAGGTTTTTCTAATTTAAGAATTTGATAACAAAGTCTATCAGCTAGAGAATGCATTATATGTATTGAATCCAGCACCAGTAGCATGGTTTAAGTATTAATCAGTTTCTAAATAAGCTCTTTTTCTAGCATGGGTGATTTGATAAAAAACTATATTTCAATAATGGAAATGGTCAATGTATTATGGTTCTTTTTTCTGTTAATGACATAATCATTGGTGGATTAGATGAATAATAATGTAGATAGTTTTTTAGAATTAATTAAAAGCGAGTTCAAAATGGTGATGATTGGTGAGATAACATTTTTTTCCTTTGCTTACAACTTACACAAGGAAGAAATGGAATATTTATTTTTTAATAAAAATATTCCATAATGGTTATGAGATGGATTGGAATGGATAATTCCAATGAGATGAAATCTCAAGTTTCTACCCAGTTGAAACATTCATGAGATAATGAATACAATATAGCTAATGTCTCATTATACAACCAAATCATTATAAGTATGTTGAATTTGGTAGCGACAAGGCCTGATATTTTATTTCCCTTATTCAAATAAGTGAGGAATCAATGAAATCCCAAGGATAGAAACATTAATGCTGTAAAAAAATCATTTGTATATTAAGGGAAAAGTGAATTTCTTCTTAATGTATAAAAAATAATCTCAGCTAGATTATTTGGGATATACATATGTGGATTTGGCTTGTTCTGCTGATGATAGAAAGTCAACATTAGGATTTTTCTTTTGTCTTAGAGGTTTGTTTATTTATTTGTTGAGAAGGAAACTAGATTATTTTTCATTGATCATTTCAAAAGCCGAATACATTTCGGCTACTCAATATTGCACTCATCTTTTTTTGATGAAGAAAAACTTGAAGATATCATAATTGAAGTGAAATATCCAAACAAAAAACCTTTTGAAAATTCATGTGTTGTAAATCTGAGAACACATCTAGTCCATCACTCATGAACAATGGACAGATTAATCAAATATCATTTAATCAAAAGATAAAGTAGAACATTGGCATTTGATATTAGAATATGTGCCTAAATTACAAGAAATTCAGTGATTCTTTCAAAGGCCTTATCCAAAAGAAGCGTTTAAAAGGAATTGACTATCATTGGAAGTCCAGTTGACTTCCTGCACTAGAAAAAATATTTATGTGCATCCCCCACTCCAAAATGTAAGTTGTACCTTTTCCTATTGTGTTTTTATATGTTCTTTAACTATTACAAAAAACCTTGTGGTGCCCTTTGGGTTTGTTGAAAAAGATATAGAATGTATGAATATTCAATGGGGAGAAAATACATGGGGAGTAGTTGTAACTTTTAGTAGTGACATAGGGGGTGATGAAGATGAGTTGAAGCTAAGATGAAGCTATTTAGATGTGATATAATATATGGGAGAATTAAATTTGATGATTCTAGAAGTGAGCGATTATATAATAGATATCATGAAAGATGAGGATCATTATAAATGGAGAAAAGTGGTGTTGGAATGGTGTCAGATGAACTATAGCACTCGGTAATTTGTATTAGTTTGGTATAAAAAAATTATGTAAGAAATTAAGTGATTATATGATGAAAATTTTATTTAATATTGTTTCCCACACTTATCATTGTTCATTTGGTCATTGAAAATGTGTTGATTAAATCCTTGACCACTATCTTAATCGCATGAATTGAATAGTGGTTGATGATGGAAAGATTATTAATAAGGTATCAAAATGTGCATCTTTATAATGAGAATAGTTGTCAACAAAACCAAAGAGGGATATTATTGGGATAAAATCCCTCAAGGTGTTCCCGCGGTATGTTATGAGTGTGGTTGTGTTTGTTGACAAGGCCAGATGACCACCAATTTAATATTTAATTTTATTTTTATTTTAGTTTTATTTTATTATGTAATGAATTTATATTTTTTATATTAAAGTGTTTCCCTGTCTTATTCCACCATTTTCACTTCCCATATCAATCTCGATCTCTCTCTTCCATTATTATATCAAGATATCTATACACATCTTTATGGGAAGTGACTAACCTGAGGCATAGTCTCGAGGGATTTTTCACGGTGTTATTTATTATTGAGATTCAATTAAAAAAATGTTTTTATTATATTTTTTGTGGATGTGGGAATATTGGACGGGTGTGGCGGTTATGCACCACAACACTATTTCTAAATCCATTTCCTTACATTGATTCATCCATATTTCATCAAAAAACATAGCAAAACCCTTTATATGCTGGAGGTTGGGTTTCCATAATAGATGAAATGACATACGGTGTATTCGGGTCCTTTAGGAGTAATATTCTCAGTTGATGCATTTCCCTACTTGAAAACCCGAGGTGGTGTGGTTTTGTGTGCCAGATGCATGCTAAAATGACAAACGAAATAAATCAATGGAGTGTAAGTCATTAAATAGGATTCAATAAATGAATTATAAAATTGAATTTAAATAAAAATAATAATTAATGAACCCTTATTATCAATACATTGACCATGACCTCTCTTTCTAATATACATTTTGTCTGCATTTAGATTTGAATTCATCATTTTAATTTCATGTTTTCACAAACCATAAAAAACTAAAATTTTAATAAATATTAAAACCACAACAATATTTAGATTAGGTGAAGTATAATTAGTGATTGAACCAACTATGATTCTCCTAATATGAGATCTCCCTAGTCACCAATTGTGATGCATTAATAAATCTTAGAAATTTCCTTTTTCCACACCCTGAGACAGCCGTGAGTCAAAACTATCACTTTTTCAGGGGATCTAAACAGTTATTTAAATCACTTTTTCAAAAGTAATTTTTTTTTAAATATTTCTTTGTCTAAATTATAAATAATATAAAAAACAATTCCCTGATGTTTTCAAATTCAAATTATTATGCATGGGATGATTACACAAATGTGAAATATCTAGAACCATAACTATATTATATAGATATAAATGTGTAGTTTGATAGTATTAGTAATAATCTGGATTACTTGGGGAGAAAAATTCAAATAGAGTTTGAATATCTTCTATAAAAAATTGAGCTACCTAAACCAAAACGAGAGCACGATCCTGACCAAGCTGTGAAAAAAACATTCCCAATAGTTTTTTATGTTGAATAACATCAGAATGTAAAAGAGAATGATCCTAATGATAAATTAAACCTTTCTCATCAAATTATGTAGGATATTGATGAATGATATTTTTATACTAGTTTACAAGTGTGAGATCATGTGAATTTGGAGAAATTTTAGTGTGCATGGGCATAAATTGAAATACAACATGATCTAAAATTCTTGACCAAGTAGAAGAGAAACCAACTTTATACCTATTTCTTTCTATGGAATATAGAGAAACCTCTCAAGTGGTATAATTCAATGAAATATTGGAGGAGCGTGAATACCTACCTCGATCAAGTGAAGATCCACTCCAAGAGACACTTATCACTAATGAATTGATTTAACAAGAATAAGAGTGGGGAGACGATCCCTTCATGAACTCTATTTTTCCGATTTTATTCAATATGATTTGTTTATCACTTTTTATGATTTTAAATTTTTAGATTTGGTCAATCCTTGAATAAAATTGATGGATGATGAAGAAAAAGAAATTTCACCTATTTAGTAACACCTAGAGGTCCCTATGGACATTGATCATCTACTTAAAGGAGTACCATAAGAGATCCCAGAGTCAATTCTAGAAGAACCAAATCTACAAGCTATCTACCTTTGAAAGTGAGGATTTGGAAATTAAATATTCAAATTGAAATTTTGAATCTCCCTTTGATTATTATTTTCATACAGCACATCTAGAGCCAAAAATATATTTTACTGAATACACAGCACAAGTAGAATATGAAGAGGAGGAAGATCCATACTTCATCCCACACCCACCATGCATGGTTTACCACATTACGAAGGGGTGGTGGGATCTGGTGTACTATATATATGGAGTTCTCCTCGACAATAAAAAAAATTGCGTGATGGTAAAATCTATATATTGTTTTTAAAATAAAAAATAGCCTCATCCACACTCTGAATTTGGATAATAGCTCGTACTGCCCTCTGGATGATGAAACAATTTAGGACCCACTTGGGGGATAATAACAAGATTCTTCTTTAAATTATTTTTATATTTTAAATTATATTTTTAGATTAGTCTGCAATACGGTCCACTCCTCCTTTTATTTTTAAGCTTTAATGACATGATCCTCATTCTAAAGTGAGTAATTATCTTTTGTAGGTTCCCATAAAGGAAAAGGAATATTTAAGTAAAGTAAGAGGACCACATCATTATTTTAAAAGGGAGTTCATTTTTAATGGTTAATCTTTTAAACTCCTTAAATTTTTTATCCAAAATATGTTTTGTGCTTTAACGATAAAATTCCATATCCACACCTGAATTATTTCAATACTTATCTTATATATGAGACATGAGTTTCTTAAGAACCATATGATGTAATGTTTTATATTTCAATTTTGATAATATTGAATGAATAAAATGGAAAATACAATGTTTAATGTGAATAATAGATATGGAAATGACGACTCATGATTGAAGAAAATTAGTTGATTAACGTAAATGAAATTTCTATACCATTTTTCATAAATTGAATTTCTAAAAATCATGTGAATTGATTTTTTATTATTAATCATGCCATGATTTATTGTCCAATATCATATGTCTCAATACTGAGAGGATTTCTATACCATGTACATTATATTTATTCTTGATAATATCTGTTAAGTGATCTTAGGACATGTCACTAACAATAACATTCATTTGTACATGTCAAAGATATGACTATACATAAGCACATTTAAAATTATTGAGGAATTTTTGAAATTCCCTTATCCTTAATGACCAACATTACGTCTATTCTTATATAATCCCATAGAGACCACGAATGAACTTTATAGGAATGATCCATGTTTCCAGCCATTTTTATATATTCCTACCCTACACTATGTATTTTCATGATAGTTTAAAAATAATTTTTAGGGTTTAAGGGAATCATGGTGGAAGGGATGATAGACATTGTATGGAAAAAGTGTGGGGGTGATATTGTGGTAATTGAAAATTGTTGTAGAATCATTCATTGTAATTCCATTTTTCCCCACATTGATTTAAAAAAAATAAAAAAAATTAATAAAATAACAAAAGATATGAGAAAAATGGCTTGTGATTTTAGAAAACTAAAAATCACTATTTTCTTGACCAACAGTCCTCTTATCGTATGTGGGTAGGTGACAGATGTTATGTTTGATATAATCATAACTTTAAAAAATAAGAAAGAAAATAAATTAATAAAATCATGAAGGTGCATTAATTATTCATTATGTTATTCCTTATTCATGACCTTACTTGGAGTTTTGGGGGAAGTGAGTTTTGCAACGTCGAAGAGAATAATTTCATTAAATTTATTCATATAATGGATTGTACAAAACAGATAAACCTCCATATTAATCCTTAATCTTTACAACATAATATCCTACCAACCTTAATTCTTAGAGTTATTTGAACCTTTATTGAAATATCCTCATGATTTTATGTGCCCCTTGACTTTACAACATGAAGAAGGTTATTCTTTTACAAGATTATGGATATGGTGCGTGTTCTCATGATATGAGAATTACTCAACATGAGTTGTATCTTGTGATATGTGAGTTAATATTAAATGATGAGGTCAATATTTTTTTGGAATGTTTAATAATAATGAATTGAGAAGCTTGAATGATGGAAGGAATAACATCCTTCATTTTTCAATAGAGAAATGTAAAATATATAAATTAATTTTTTCATTAAATGTTGGGAAATTAAATTGATATTTTATGTTTATTTTTAAAAAATTAATATGATATTGAAATATTTTAGATTTTATTACTTTGGAATTTGAATATTGGTAATATTGGTGTCCTCTGAATTGTATTTTATGATTTTATGCTTCAGGGAAAGAATGATTTAAGTGTGGTGGTATTTGGCATAGAAATTTTAAGAGAATATATTTTATACTATAAAAATAATTTGATGATATTTTAAGATGATAAAACCCATGTATTTGAAAGAATTATTAAAATAATGGACAACTTGTATTATAAAAAAAATAGCTAAATAGTGAAAAGTGCTTAATTCTAGATTTCATACAGATTTCTATGTCAAGGGTATTTTGGTCATTTTCAATAAAATAAAATTTAAAATTGAGTGAATATATTATTGTTTGAATCCTTATTTTATTTCATTCATTTTGTTCTCTTATAATAGGTGTTAAATTGATCATCTAGAGGCTATAAAAATCAATAATGTTGAAAAATATTTCGAACAGACAACATGGACCCCACTAACTTAACCGTAATCCATCGTGGTCTACTTGCCTCCAATTTATTTTATTCCACATTCTATAGCACGACTACACATATGATATCCACAAATATTAATTAAATGGTGGTTTTAAGTCATTATGGTTTCCATTGGAGGTTATACCTTTAGAGGAAGATTCTCGGAACTTTCGTGCAGAAAAAGAATCCTCCAATTAAAAAATCATAAATCTTAAAACTGGTGTCCAAATGAGATAAAATTTAGATGGTGAATAAACATAAAATTTAAGAATAACATTCCTGAATAGTTCCATGAGTTATTCGGCAATTTATTGGTTCAACAACGCGACATCTTGTGAAGGACATAAATCTCCCTATAAAAGGAGAGGAGCTTCTACCTCTCAAATCCTTTGATCCATCCCAACACCATCCAGGGCACCAAGGAGAGGAGTCCAAGGGTCATATATATTATTTATCATTTTGTTGTTTTTTGTTTGTTTTATTTTCTCATTTAATTGTTTAATATATTTTTATATTAATGTGTTTCCCTTTCATCATCCACCCCTTTCCACTTCTAATATCAATCTCAATCTCTCCCTTCTATCATTCCATCACGATATCTATGAACATCTCCATGGATATTGACGAACATGAGGCTTGGTCCTAGGAGAGGATTCACGGTGTTCTTTATTATTTATCTTCTATTATAAAATATTTTATAATATTTGTGGTAGATGAGGGAATATTGAATAGGTGTGGCAGTCGTCCATGACAACATTATTCACAAATCCTCTAATTTACATTGATTCATCAGTTTTCCCTCGCTTATCATAGGAAAATAGATCATATAGTGGATATTGGGATTCCAAATGTGATGAAATGTCATATGGTGTAGTTGGGTCCTTTAGGAGTAATATTCACGGTTGAGGTGTTGCCTTACATGTCTATAAGAGGAGGTGTGGTTTGGTGTTCTAGACGCATGCTAAAATCAAACAATTAATAAATAAATGTAGAGTAATTCATTACTGATTTTTCACTAAGTTAATTATCAAGTTGATTTTAAATAACAAATAAATAACTAATGAACATATTTTTTCAAACATTGGACAATGATATTTCTTTCTAATCTATATTTTGTCTACATTAAGATTTTAATTCATCAATTTAATTACATGTTTTCTGATATCCATAAAAAACAAATTTTCTATCAATATTAAAAACCCCAATAATATTTGGATTTAATGAATTAAAAATTTATGATTGAACCTAATAAGATGCTCCTCAAGTGAGACAACCCTTTCCATCCAATGTGTTATACTATGAAATCATAGAAAATTTCTTTTTCCATGACCATCGATTGGCATTTGTCAGCTATCACTTCCACAAAGCAATGCATTTTATTTGACATCTCTAAATCCATTTTATGGTTTAAAATAATTATTTATGGATATATATATACATAAATTGTTTTGGAATAATTATGATTTTAGAATGATAATATATTGTCAACCTTCTAACCCACCCACACATTAGAAAATAAAATCTACTCCCATGAGCACTAAAACTACCATGAATGATGTGCATAATTTAACATTAAATACACAAATTTATTTTATTAATGAAGGATTTAATGAATAAAAATGATATATTTAACGTTATTATTTAATGGTATAGGTGAACCTTTATAATTTTATTAATTTTCATTCATTAAGAAAATGAAAATGTCACTCATGTTTATGTTTGAACTAACACCTCCATGGATAACATTTCCCATATTTCAACATTTTCTTTTATGAATGGTTTTATTATTTAATTTAATATAAAAAAGATAATTATAATATATTTAAGAGTTATTATATTAGGAAATATTTTCCCTTATGACAACAATCAACACAACAAAGTTGTTTTGGAATGAAGAACCCCAAAATGTGTGACATGTACATACATAAATTCATAAATAATTATTACATGATCAAAACTAAATTTAATGTATAATGATAAAATAATGAAATAAAAAATGGTTCATAAATAATTATAAAAAAATAATATTTGTCTATAATTCAGTAAAGTAAAAGACATATGTATTGATTCTAGACACATGTAGATTTTTCTCATCTCAATTTAATTTATTTGAGTCATATTCCATTTGAAAAAAAAAATTCACAAACATCCAAATTTATGTCATGAATTATTCATTTACTGAAACAAATTGGTTTTAATATCAATTTCATATTCCATAATTTTTTTCATTTTGGTTCAAATAATTCATTTATAGTTAGAAACTATTCTTTAAAACCATCTCTTAATTATTTTGAAAATATCCTCTTTATTTTCAATGTTCTTATGAAATATATCATGTGTTTTATTATTTATAAATAAATAGACTATTAATAGTTATTTTTAAATAGCATTTATTTCATATATATTTCTTCAAAACTGAATCTTTTCAATGATATTCATAGTTCTTATTTATGAAATTATATACGATAGTGAAAATTGAAAGATTGTAAAAATTATAATATATTATAGAAATTTATGTACATCTTATCGTCTTTTAATTACCGTGAATATAATATTACTCAATACATGATTTCTATGAATATATTATTAATATTTTTCTAGGAATTTATTATTTTTATAAATGTTTCTAGAAAAGTTATTTCATTAACATCATTCAGATAATTGAATACTATGTTTGTTAAGAGTACAAATGGATATTTATATAATTATTCTTAGGAAATGTAAAATTTTAGGTGCTTCACTCATTTAATTATTCATATATTTTTTATATGATAATTGGTTGTCTCTTTATTTTCCACTAATACATTGAGTAATTCTGACATCATTAAGAATTTAAGATTCTCTTATACTGTTGATAGGTTAAACTATTTATGAGTTACTCTTGCGATCTGGATGAATTTAACTATTCAAAAGTTACACGTAGGAAGAATCTTATATTGAAATGGTATGTTATTTCATTTTATGGTTAATTATTATAGTGATATGAAAATAATATCTTAAGGTACCAACTATTGGAATAAACCTATGATAATATCTTTATAGTCATTAATTATTATGGAAAAACACATTTATTTGATGGGGATAAATTTATTGATGGTGACGTTTTTATCATCATTATTTGATGAAATTATCACAATAATAATATAGAGTTATTTTATAATATTAATAGATGAAGAATATGATTATTTACTGCATTAATTTGATATATGGTCTTCATGTGTTTGTGAATAGATCTAGTGAATTTTTTTAGCAATATTATTGAGCACTTCTATATAATAATTAAGGTGATGGTGGATACCCATCAAGGGAATACATCTAGGGAACAATTTGTTTTAAGGCATCACATCCAACGTTAGAGTTTAAAACCTCCATGTCAGTAAACCATAAAGAGGGATTTCGAAGATAAATTCATTTTACATAGTTATTAGGTCATTTTCAATGAGCTAGTTAGAGTTCTAGAGCAGATTAATTATTATAACCTATTTTTTTCTCCTAATTTATTGAATGTTATGATGTCATAGTCCGCAGATATAAGATGATATTATGAACAATGTATTTTAATTTTTCATGGGTTTTACATGTATTCTTCTTTTATGTTTATTTTTCATTAGGGATCATACAGTTATACATCCCTTATTTTATATTCAAGTGTAGATCCTCAACACATAATATAATGAGTTTTTTTAGTTACTTATTGATGAATATATTAGAGATAATTTAGTGTAGAAATGTTTTAATGATTTTTAGGACATTATCAGAAGGGAAACAATATTACCAGAGGTTTTTTTGGGATGTCTAATGTTTGAATGAATAGATGCATTCATGAGATATGTTTTTTAATACATTCAGAGCATAGTGTAATAATATGTTTTATCATTATATTAAATTTTATTTCATTTTCTTGGAAGAATTTCACCAGAAGATGGATGTGGTAGTATTAGTGATTATAGAACATCCAAATACTTCATGGTCCCTAGAGTCATGTGACATATTCCATTCAGTTTTATAGATTTTGAGCTTTGTAGAAGGAGACCAAAATTATATACAAAAATTGTAATATAATTACATGATATAAAAAAAATATATTATCATCTAAATTAAATTCATGAGATATATAAATTAGGATCATGAAAAGAGATATTCGATGATGAAATTAGTTATTAGTTCAACTTAATAGCTTATTTGGATGGTACACCAGTACTGCATGACATTAAAAAACTAGATCATATATTTTCTCTTATGAATAATTGTAAATGACCTTTCAATAAATCATTATAAAAATGATGAACATTATATGAGGATCTTTGTATCTCAAAGAGTTATAACTAATCTAAAATAAGTGGGAGAAAAATAATTTATTCAGATTAGATCAATGAAGGATGTTTCAATGTGAATATGTTATCCAATAATATATTACATAGTAAAAGATATGTTTACCAAATAATGGTTGTTTTGGATGGTGTTTGTGGTATTTTTTATAAAAAAAATCTCATTTGTGGTTATAAATCTTGGAAATGGATGAAACATTTTTTTTCATTTTCAAAAGCTGGTTTTGGGGTTCCCGAGACCCGTACAGACGGACCCAACAAGAAGATTTCAAATTTCAAATAAAAACCCAACTTTCCATCAAAAGTCGCGTTCCACACCTCGAACGCCATCATATCCTCGAGCAGCACACCTGACACCACGAGCCGTGAGCCTGCACTGACTGACGCGCCATGATTGTATCAACACCAGAGATTCACCGACGTCCATCGTCGTCGTCACCATCACCGCCATCGACCACGAGAACATCCCCCGCACCACAGACAATCACCGAACCAGAAAATCAAACGCAACGGATGCGCATCACAAACCCAAATCGACGGCGCACACCAGATCATCGGTGGTGGCCGAAGAAATCACAACAGACGGAAACTACCACTCACACAAAAAAATTAACCTCGAAACAAAGAGGAACAGAATCAACCCATGCTCGCGAAGACGCATGAACATCAAAAATTGCGGCAAAACCGGAAAATGACCCAGTAAAAACCAGATCTAGTACCGAAACGCAGCGCCACCAACCTTCAGACCCCCGGAAGCCACGCCCCTCACCAGATGCATGCGACCACGAACGGTAAGACTCCCTCAACCTGCGGACTCTGGGACTCGGTCGTTCGACGCCTGCACCACCGTGAAAGAAAGCTGAATCAAGGGAATTGTCATGGCGACCGAGCCAAGGAAGTCCCCATCGTGAAGCACAAACAAGGATGGGGAGGAAGCAGTGCCTGACTGGGGTGAAACTAGGAGGCGGAGTCGGGAGAGAAAACCCTCGCGTTGAGGGACGACATCAGTGTGTTTAAAAATGGTTAAATTATGATAGAGTTTAGATAAATTATGTCAACAAATATTAATGGATAAAGAATGATATATTGATATACATAATTTGTCGGAGGTTGACAATATTCATTGACTGGGATATTTTTTACTCAGGAAATAAAAATAATTCTCAATTTAGAATTTATTTTTGGACAAAATAATTTATCATATATATAGAAGCCTATTAATGGAGATATTTGTCAAATTTTTAATAAATGTGGTTCTATCAATATTTAATAAGAGATGATTATCATTATTAATAATTGGAAAAATTAATGTTGACTAAATTAATTTGAGATATGGTTAGAGTGTCTATATAAATGGATGATGTGATGTTTTATGGGTAAGAATACTAAGAACAGATATGTATTGATAGAAAAATAGGTCAATCCCCTCTTATGGAAGACAACTAGTGTACATACATTGATCAAGTGGAACCAGAGCTAAAGAGGTAGTTCACGATTGGGAGGAGGTATATGGAAGATGCAATAAAACATCATCTGATGATATCAGCTGAGTTTTCCTAAATGAAAATCCATATAATTTTGTTGTTTCATGATATTATATTGAAGTGATGATTTTAATCTCTTTTGGATCTATAATGACAGTATGAACCACATAATAATATTGTGAATTTTTTATACATTTTTCATTCATGTGTGTTCTCTTTTAATATTAATTTTTAATATTTGTTTAATGTCTCATAATAAATAACTTTTGAGGGATAGAACTATATGTAGGGATTACTTGGTGTTGTTTCAATAGATTATGAATATCTCAGTTTCAAACACAAAATGATGTGGGGAATCTTTGAGACAAATGGTCCATGTTTTTTACTTCTGCTCCCCATACAAAACTCCAAAACATTTATTCTATGCTCAAAAATGTATTTTTTTAATATATTTTTATTTTATAGGGTACAAACTGATTTAAAGTAATTATATGGCCTGTTTTAAAAAATTCATTTCTCTAAGGGACATGTATACATGTTTTTTCTAAAAAACCTCATAATTTTGGTTTTTTTCTTACTTATTATTTGTTTTTTATAGAAAAATTGGAGTTTAGTATTTTTTTTATATTTATGTGATTATAATAATTTGAGTTTTATTTACCTAGAATGTGAAACATTCATGTGGGTTTTCATAAATTTAATTGGATCAGTTATTTCAATTTAAATTAATGTCACATATTGATATTATTTTTTCTCAACCTAGGGGTTAAAAAAAATTCATTGTTCATAATGATTTGTTTAAAATTTTATCTATGTAAATGGTGATTGGTTGGGATTTTTGCCAATGTGTAATTAATGAAACAATAGTTGAAAAAGAACCTATTTTATGGAAGAATTCTTTTACCAATATGAAATTTCATCTTTTTGAATGTTATGGTTTTCTTTATTCATAAAAACACTAATCATCAGTTATGTTGTGAAATTAAGAAAGATAAAAATAATTTATATTAAATTTATAACTTGATGTTTATTATATATAGGGATTTTATAATAACTATCAATTACATTACTATTATTTATTATTATAGATTATGATATTATTAATATTTTTATTATTAAATTTAGAATATTATTAATTTAATTATTAATTACAATTTTTATTTTTACAAATTTCAATAAAACATAATGAAACCATTCTGTCGTTCTCTGTAACTAATATTTTTTCCAACTATACAAATTTTATTGGCCCTGTTGCATCAAATCTAATTGTTTCATTAAGGTGTGGTGGAGGTTGAATGTCTCTAATGTGATTTCAGTCTCTATTTAATTTGGTTTTAGCGTCGCCACATTTCTCGGTAGGTTATTATTTAATATGGGAATTATAGAAGACATATTATTTATTGAATAGATTGTAGAAAAAATTATCTATGGATTTTTAGGTGTGTCTAATAATATTCATTTTATGATTTTAATGTTCATTTCCATCCGCCAATATATTTATTTTAGGGGCATTTATGACTCTTTTATAAATAGATTTTACATTCAATGTTATATTTTTGTATTTTAGTATCTAATTAAATAAAAATTATATATAATGTATAAAATAATTTTATTATATTATGTGGATTTTTTCAAATATTAATGTCTCGGGGAAGAGTAAAAATCATGTGAAATAATTATTTTTATACATTTATTAATGTTATGTTCATGGTGATTATGGGAACTAAATCATTGTTTTATTATGAAACGTGTAATTTTTTGTGAAATGGTTAGGTACTAGTTCTAATAAATTGATAATTTTTTAGAAATAATTCAATGATTAATGTGGTTTAATGATTATCCATAACTCTCATATATGGAAGAATATGCACTTAATATTTTGTCCCATTTGCTAATAAGTAATAGCATATGGATTCTATATCTTAATAAATGATTATACATTATCAAGATATGGTATTTCATATTATATTTTCTAGATATGGGATCTATTTTGATTATTGGAAAAACTTATTGAAAAAACATTTTATCAGTAAATGATTAAGGAATCATTTATTAATAAGTAATTTTTTAAATTTCATTTTGTAATTTCTTATATCCCGTGGTTATGAAAAAAATTGGGACCATTTATAAATTGGAAAAATCGAATGACAGATTCCCACTATAGGTTTTGAGGTTACTCTCCCTATCATATCATTTTCCCTCAATGGGTCCAAGCTAGAGCAAGGTAATGTTCTGTCCAATAAAGTTCAATTTGTTATTCCATCATGGGATAATGATATTTAGAGTTGATAATATAGAGAATGGACGATTTCATTTTTTTATCATTATTACAAACCTTAAAATAGTGTATATTGGGACTCCACTAAGTTTATATTTTATGTATTTAGTTATTGATTTGTTTTGTGTCAGCACTATAGGTATTCCTTGATGTGGTCTAAAATGTACATCCCCTGATTTTTAGATATAATCATTGATAAAAATTTATATTTTACATTTATTTACAAACATAATTAATTTTATATTTTAAAAACACATGTCTTTATAGTGTAATTTTATATTAAAGAATTAATTTTAATTTTTTATTGTTTTGTGTTTCTATGAAAAATAAAAAAATTATTTCCATACCTATATTTCAAACTAGCATGATAGGTATATCATTTTATATATTCCTTAATAGTACATTTAAAATATTACTATTATGTAATTTTATAGTCATCCCTTTCATATACACCTTGGTGTCTGACATATATTTCATTATGTTTTATATTTTTTTGATGCATAATTTTTTTTAGATGTGGATTTTGATGGGAATGCATTATCCCAAGGTGCTCAGTGGTGGTGTAATGGTAGTATATTGATTAACCTATGCATTTTTCATTGATTTTTATTTTATCTATTTTTATTTTATTATAGTTTATGTTGAATGTCAATATTTATTGTATGAAATTAACATTGTCATTATTGCATATTTTTTGAAATATTTAATTACATAATAATGAAAATCGGTAATATAAATTTTTTATGTGAGGGAAATTGATCCCCAATTATGTATGTCCATCGATCATTTGTTGTCAAAATACTCAAGTGATAAAGGGGGGACACACACGAGGTGAGTGGCGATTCATCTTCACTATAGGTTAAATTTTTATTGGTTTATTACAGGAAAAAATTGATGTTTTGTATCCTCTATTAATTCTTAAAAATATTATGGTAATTAAAATTTCCTTAAGATTTCTCAGGTACTTTTTACTCACATTTATTAGTGCACTATAGGGAAAACTTTTCTATAAAAAATTACTTTTACATTAAATAATTTATATGATCTCATTATGTGGTCTCTTAAATCTAATTTTCCGTTATATATATATATATTAAAAAATTGAATGTTTAATGAAGACCAAAAATAAATAAATTTTAAAAATGAATTATAAATAATTTTTATTAAAATGTTTCTTATGGAATTTTATCAAAAGAATAACATAATTTATTTCTTGAATATATTTTTTTTATATAAAAATTACTATTATTTTTTATTTTTTTCAATTATATAACATATATTTATAGATATATAATAATTTAAATCTTAACTAAATATTTTTTTAGAAATTATATAATTATGTTTTTTAATAAAATTCATGATATTTTTTAAAAACAATGTTTCAAATAAATGAAATTTTTAGTTAACTAGAAAAGTATAATTATCCTTAAACAAATTTCGAAGATAAATTCTTTTTTAAAAGTAAGACAATTTTAATAATTCATAAGAACATGAAAATTATTTTTAAAGAAATATTTTTTTTATGTTTATAAAAAATTTTCTCCTTTCCTTAAAAAATATTGTCTATATTATCAATTTTCACTTTTCAGACATTTGAAATCATAATATCAACTACTATATTAATCATATCATTAATGGAAGGTAATTTTGTAAAACGGATTATAATTTCTTTTCATGTAATATTTATATATTTAAAATATATTTCACATTTATAATTTTTATAAAACAAAAAAAATTATAAGTTAACGAATTAAAAATAATTAATAAATGAATTTTTTTACCATTTTAATGAATTTAAAAAAATTATAAAATATATTCTAAATATATAATTGAATCTATAAATGAAAATACAATAATACTAATTTTTAGTAGAACTTTTCATTATGAAATTTCTTGGGATTTTTATTATGTGAATAATTATCTAATCATTCAATTGAATTTTAATATTGAATTTTCCATTTTCATTTATATATAAAATTATTTCTTTATTTTTCTTATGATATTTTCCCCTATTATTTAAATATTTTCTAAGTTTATTTTTTAATTTTCTTTTCCAATATAATTTTAGAGTATAATTTTTGACTCATTTTTTATTTGAGAATTTAACACTATAATTTTACAGTGTAGATGTTAATTATAATATGTCAGTGAGATATTCCCAAATGATTTTTTATTGAAATTTTTGTACGTAATTTTTAATTATAGTTAAATTATGTTACTTTTACAAGTATTTTGCTTGGTGATTTTAACTTGGATTTTCCTTTGATGTTTTATGGTGATATTTTTTAATATAATTCAAGTAGTAGATTACAGTGGGATTTCTAACAATAACATTTTAGGGTATTTTTTATTATCATTTTATACTGAAACTTTACTTTTTAATAATATTTTTTGTGGAAATTTTCATTATGATTTGACGGGGAAATTTTTCAATATATATATTTTATGATACTTTTACACTATTGTTCAACTGATTTTTTTATTGGAATTCTCTTGTAGAATTTTTTTTGATTATTTTCCACTATAAATATAATTTGAAATTTTTTATTATTCTGTTTATATTTTTTAAAGTAATTTTCAATAACATTTATAGTGGATTTCTAAAATATAGAATTATAAAGAGATAATCTAGATATATTTTAAATTATATTTTTCAAATAGATTTTTCTAGGACATTTTGTAGTGGAATTTTGTATTTGAAATTTCCCGCTATAACGTAGCTAATAAGGTTATTCACTAGTGGGATTTTCCATAGTAATTTTCTGGTGACAACTTCCACTAGTATTTTACTATTTGTGTTTTTAATATAATATTTGAATTTTAAATTAAAATTTTATACTTGAATTTCATTGTTCTATTCTCGAGTTGAATTTTTTTAATTTAATAAAATAATTATTTTTATTTTAAAAATTTACAATGTGCAAATGAAATAAATAATGAATTAGATATTATCAATTATAAAGAATTAAATATTAATTAAATAAATAAAGTCACACAAAACATAATATTATGTAATAATAATTATGATATTATTAATTTATAAGAAATATTTTATATTTTTTTGTAAATAAAAATAAAAATATTTCTTTTTTTTCACCAATTACTACTATTTTATAAGCATAAAAAATATATTTCATATCTATAATATAATATTGGGGAAAAAATTAAGTATATATCCCCATTAAATAGTTTATATGAAATTATATACACATATATTTAATTTCTTATTAAAATTTAGAATAAAAATGTTTATGGTTATATGAATTACAACTATAAACAAAAAATATACATGGGGATTTATGGTGAGAGAAAATAATATAAATAAAATTGAATTCAAAATTGAATTAAAAAATGGATTCAAAAATTGAAAAATAAATATGTAAATATGATCAAGATATTTAACATGATTCGGTTCCCTTTAGACATATGTGCTTGGAAAAAATGCCACCTACACACACAATTTATTAAGTCTAAAATAAGATTATTATTGTACAAGCCAGGAAAGAAAAAATAAGGAATAGAGGATTTGAAATCAATCAATATATTATAGAATGAAAGGGAATGAAAATATCAAAATGTCAAACAAATGGGTTTGGATGTATTATTCATTTGAAGCTATTATCGTGATTTCATTTCTACTATGTCGGATCACACAGAAGGAAGAACTATCATGGTTGGGAAAAAAACTTCATTGAAAGGGTAAAAATCCACAATTCTTTTCTATAATTTTTTAACATAAAACACCGCTATGAAATACACACCAATAGTATTCCAAAACGATTTCATAAAATAATGTCTCATAAAAAAAGATGACATAAACCCAAAAGGCTAGTGTCTCTACAACTAGGACGATAGGGAAACCAAAATAGTTGTGAAAGATGTGTGTCAATGAGTTGGTGTTGTGGATTCAGAGGGATAATTAAACCTCATAGAAACCATAAGACCTTTAAATAACTAAGACCAATCAAAATGTTACACAACTACACTGCAGAATGGAAAAAAATTTCACCTGGTTAATAAAGAATACTAGTGAATGGATAGATTGAAAAGGTTTGTGAAAATATTGGTCACTAGGAGATGGTGTGGATATATAAAAACCTTTTCATAATCACTATAAACTTCGGGGAAAAGAGATCTCTATGAAGGTGAAATTGGCCATCCCATGAACCTTTCGTAATGAGAAACACAAAATCCCAATGCACATATATCATGCGAAGAAACTGAATAGAATAATAATAAATTAATTTAAACCAAAATTTCATGAATAAATTAATAATAATTTAAATGGAATACAATATGGGTTTTTAAAAATGCTCATTAATTATTTATCATCAAATTACAAAATTCTTCAATCGATTCACGGATATTATAAATAATGGTTATAGTGGGAGGGAAAATTATTCTAGGATATAGGGTTCAAATTAAACGTGGAATAGGAGGGGATCATAGGTACGAGAAGTGTAGGGTGATGAGATATTTAGTTCAGTCATGTAATATTATCTAAGGAAAAATTGTGATCTTAATGAGTATATTTACAAAATAAGGTACTTTATTGGGTTACCTTAGTAGTTATAATATTCATTCATAATTAGATTTCAATAATTGGGCCTTTGGGCCACTAGGTCACAAAGCAATCTCATATTAAGGTTGTGGAAGTGGTTGGATAATGGCAACACATTATAAATGATCTTGAAGGGTTTTGAAGAGATGAGTGATAGACTGCTAGTTGGAGGTTATTGATAAAATGTGTTTTTTGGGAAATGACTCTAGAGATAGTGGTAACCCTCATGTAATTTAATCTACACCCTCATAATAAAATTTTCCAATGAGGGATGGAGTGTGTCCTGGTTGGGTATACTACTAGGTGAATTTTATGAGAATTATGGTATTCTAGACGAAGAGCTCCCTAGTGAATTTGAGGTGCAAAATAGGGCACTCTATGTGAAACCCCTATCTATGGTGTGGGGTTTTGTTCATAATTTGGGGCTCTAAGGGGAGCCATTTGGGGATCGTCAGGTTTTCACATGAGGAACCATTGTGTTGCAAGGGCTATGGTGGTTCCCCATTGAGATCTTGATTTGGGAATTTAAAGGGAAATCCATGTCGAACTGCAACACATCATGGTTTGTTATTTAAAATGGTGACTCTTGGTGGGGCCACTCGTCCATGGATATATCCAAGGTCCAAAGTGTTTAGGCATGATAAATTAAAGATAGCCATGGTGCATGAGTGCTTGACCATTGAAAAAAAATATGACACAGATTCCCATGAGGCCATCATTTCTTCAACATTCTAGGCATTAAGGGACTATGAATATAAAATAAAATAATTCTTTTAGTTGTATTTCAATCCTTGTGGGGAGTGATGAGGTTTGACCACTATGTTGTCTACGTGTGTAAAAGGTTGATAGTTGTAACACCCACCATGTAAAATAAACAATTATTATTGTTATCATTTTTATTTATAATAAATTAAATAAAAATAAGTCATATTCTTCAAATAATGATTAAAAATCATGAAAATGAATCAAATATACCTGAACTAAAGCTTAAACCTTAGACAAACACCCCAATATCACCCCACCCAATCCACCCCACCAACATATTTTGTATAAATTTTAATAATCAAACTAATAGTTAATAATAATAAAAGACATTCTAATAATTATTAATACCAATGATACTAACATTAAGGTCACATATATTTTTTAGTTAATCGAATTCCACGATAGATTCCACATAAAATAAAGTGGTTCCTGGTAATTCATCTACGTGATTGTGTCTCTCCTAAAATACATTGTATTTTTGAAAATGATATAACATTAACTCATATCTTCCTAATCCTGAAGTAGTCGTTTTATTTAGGAGACTTGGCCTTTATGCCATGATCTCATTTCTGATGAATTATATTGTTAATAATAATGAAAATATTAGAAACCAAGAATAATGTTTTAAAAAATAAATAATTATTAATAATGATATAAATAAATATTTGACAAATATTATAATTATTATTGTAATTAATTATAATTAATAATGTTAAAAATTAATTAAAATAATATTATTAATGATTAATAAATAATAATATAACCAATTATTAATTATTAATTTATAAATATAATAATTAATATTTTAATTATGTGTATTATTAATTATAATAAGTTACATTATTATATTTTTTTATTATTTTTTATCACAATTTTTATTTGAATATTTAGGGTGTTTTTAATCAATTGGGGAATAGTTTTGTCTCTTAATGTTGGCTCATTGTTGTGTGTCACATACTTAAATTACAACCTTTACGACCATAATAAAATAGTTAAAAATGTATTATTAAAATAATAAAACAAAAAGGATAGATCTTGTTGTCCTTTAGTGTAAATTTTTTTCTAAAATTTTGAAATAGTTTTACTATTTCAATGAATAATGAAATATTTTCAATCTGTTTAATAATTTTATATTTTTCATAAAACAGTTAGAGTGAAAATTAAAATCTATACTAAAATGAATAAATATTTCAAAAAATAAAAAAACCAATAATTTATATTTTTGAATTTCAAAAAATATAAACAATGAAATATTTAAAAACATGAAAATAAAATTATAATGTAAAAAATAAAATATGTGTGAAACCATTCAAATAATAAAAATATTATATATAAAAGGTAAAAATTTAATGTAATAAAATATTAGAAAAAAATAGGGAAATTCCTAATCATTTACCATAGTTTAAATATCATATCAAAGATTATTTTAAATTATTAATAATTTTGTTATAAAATATAAATTTTTTATTGAACACTAAATTTTTATAAATATGAAATTTTAGAATGATGTCATGATTGAAAATTATAAAATTTCTATTATCTATTTTGACTAAATAGTTTTTTAATTATTCAAACAATATAATTTTTTTAGCATATCTTTTATCATTATATAAATATCAGATAATATACAATTGAGGAAAAAACATTATCAAATATTGAATTTATCCTATTTTAAATATATATAATTATATAGCAATAATTTTTTTGATATAATTATGATCCCAATAATTATGCCACATTTATTATGACGTAGTTAGAAGTTGGAAATGAAAAATTAAAATGAAAATGAAAATTAGGAATTCAGTTGTTTCATAAAATATCTAATTTCTATCTGAAATTAATTTTCATTAAAATGATTAAATTGATATCTATTCTGTAATATATTTAATTAGGAAAATTATTTACAATTTAAAACGAAATAGTAAAAGGAAATATAAAATAATTCATTGTCACGTATTTTATTAATAAAAATTATAATTTTTTCTATTATGGGAGAGGTGAAATACACTGAAGAAATGCACTAAACATGAAATTTTATAAAAGGGGGACCAACACATTGAATTTTTTTTTGAAAAGAAACATTTTTTTAACAATATTTAATTAAATTTTTTTTAATTTATAATACTATATGAATTTATTTTTTAAATATCAGTAAAACAGTGTTTATATTTTAAATAATAATGGTAAATTTTACCTACATTATAATATATTAGGAATAAAATTTATTTTATTGATTATAATTATAGTATTGCGCTTCATTCAATAATATCCTAATATAATAATTATTTTTTAAATAATATTTTGAATATATATAAATTTATATATCTTATTATTAAAAAATTGAAATTTGCAAAGACTATAGTGTAATGACTATATCTCCATTTTATTAAAAATAATAGATATACAAGACAAGGGGGTGTGGCTGTAAATAACATACTAACCTAATAATCAAAAATGAAAATACCCTATAAAGAAAAAAACCATAGCAATATCACTATCATTGGGAGTTCCAAACACATGAATTATAATAAGTAGAAAACAACTACTTCAATTTCAACTAGTCATTAATATAATATTAATTAAGAAATTGAATATAAATTCCATACCCATTTAGTGAAAATTTATCTGACCTCTTGATTGTTTTGTTTTGGGGTGATGAACCCCTTCAAAAACTGCATTTCCATGAATTTTCATTATTGTCATTGGAAGATAGTTCGGTGTTTGAGGAATCTAGTTGGATTTATATTGCTTTTTTATTATAGTATTTTAAAATATCTATTAGTTTCTATATAAAAAACCATACATTTGGAATCTTTAATACATACAGATTTTTAATTTATGATGATCCCCATTGTATGAAGTTTCTAGTCCATATATAGAGTCTCATTTTATGATATTACATGAAAATTACCTCTTTCTTTTCAATTAACAGGATAGTATCCCAAATATGATCAATGATTAGCTCATGGATGGAAGGATTTTAATGAGCTAAAACCCTATCTCCCAGGAAAAAATAACATTATCAAAAAACATGCCTTTTATAATAAGAATATTCCAATTAATTTTTTAACACCTTCAATGGATAATTCTGTGTTTGTAATAGAATGTTCAAAACCAAATAACACACTTATATAAATAGAATTATAACAAAAAAGTATTTTCATCATTATGCGTTGATGTAATTGGGATCTCAATATAATCCTCACACACTTCTCACAAATTTGAACCATCCACTATGAAATATAATTAACAATAAAAGAATAAATTCCACTTGGAGAAGACCCCTTTTTGTTTAATTGTTGAAATTTATCCCACATTTTATACATAATTAACCCAACTATAGCCTGATCGAATATTTGAGCCTCATGTAATATTTATTCTAGTACCTTATCAAGTAGATGACCACTAACCTCCCTATCTAGACACGCCTTGGGAGGATTCCCAAGATCACCCTAAGAATATCTGCATACAATCTACATTGAAATACCATCCACTAAAAGCATATCCTTTCGACATCAATCCCAATACCATTACACAACGATATCTCCACAAATATTCTTTTTACCATTGATCCCCCGATTAACCCCTAAAAATACCAAATCACACAATAATTGGGATGTTACATCCACTCTATTTTAAACTAATATAATAAAAAATATTAGATAGAATAATCATGTCATTCAGGGTATGTCCATGTTCAATGTCAATGAAAATAGTAAAAATGTGACTGTAATAGATAATATTTGTTTCATTATCAATTTTTAATAGAACCCTAATTGTAGTTGCAGTGTTATGAATTATTTTTGGGAACTAGAAAACCCTATATATCCAGGAATACCAATCAATAACCAGGAATAGTTACACATGAAAGACAAAGGATTAATGTCTAATGTTCATTCATGAATGTAATGTGAGTTTAGATTCAATCTTAAGGATTCAATGATCCATTTCCATGGCTTCATATTCATAATAAAATTACAATGCAAAAAAAAAAGATAAAGAGAGATTCATTACCAATCTATAAATCCACAATTAATTTAATTTCTACCCTCAATTTGATCATTCCATTATATATTGTCCCCTTTTGGAATGTGAATCATGTCAATAAAATTAATCATGAATAATTTTAAACACTCTGCAATTTAATCAATATTCATTGCCTAATGTGCTAGGAAACCATCCTTAAGAACCCTTCCTCTAGCCAAATATGAAAAGTATACCAATAACCATATTCCTTATAACATTGACGTAGACCACGTATCTTTCCATCTATCTAAACAACAACTTATGATTCAGGTGGCCAATTCCACCATGGAAAACCCTTCAATGGTATATTTTGTATCATGTAGAAATGTTATTGAAAATATATATTTCTATAAATGAACATATCTACCATCATCACCATTAAATCATCAGGGAACACTTCTTTAGAAACCCATTATCATTTAAATAATAATAAATGTACATGTTATAATAATAAATATTAAAATTATAATAATATTTATTATTATCATATATTTAATGTTTTATAAAACATTTGTATCATTAAAAATATATGACATTCACTTTTTAATAAAAAATATAATTAAATTATATTTATAAATTTGAACATTTATTCAATTGGTATAACTTTCAATACGATTATTATAAAAACATCACATTGATATATAATTAGATGAATTATTATTATAATTTATTAGATAATTATTTAATTAATAAAAATGGTCAAATTATAATTTCTTCTTTCTAATCAACTATTATGGAATTACTAATGTAATTAATAGTAATGTTTATGTAAATAATAGTTTAATTAGTAATAAAATTAATAATAAATAATAAGTAACAATATTATTAATAGTTCATTGTTAATTTCGTTTGTATTGTCGTTTATTCCATTTATGATTACAGAAACACAATTAGCTTTATATATGTATTACATCAATTAAATGTGTTAATTAATAACATAATATATGTGAAACTCCAAACATAATAGAGTTATAATTTATTAATGTGGAAGGTAAACATCAAGACATTTTTAACATGAAATTTTAAAAAATATAAATTAAAACTAAATAGTAATTTATTTGATGGGAGGTAAAGAACAAATTATGTTAAAAAGGGGTAATTTCAATAAAATATGATTTATTAGGAAAACATTATTCCCATTTTTAATAAAAATTTTAGAACTTTAGAATTTTATTTTGGTTAAAATTTATTCATTTTTAAATATTAATTTTCAAAATTATCTTAAAGGGTTTTTTTAAATTTTTATTCATGTGTTATTTTTTTGAAAATTTTAAAATAGTAATTTTAAAAAAAAATTACTTTTATGATATTAAATAATTATGTGAAATATTTTGAATATTTATTTTGAGAAAAATATATATTTATGAATTAATATTACAACATCTCTAACTGATCACTAAAATGGAATAAAATACCATATTAGTGATTGTTACATTCTTTAATATGTACTATTTCTATAATCAATTTGAATAGAAATTAATAATGTCATTCTATATTTGGGGAAGTACTATTATTATGCAATATTTTTTAAAAAAAATTAAACTTTTATTTCTTTTAATAATTGGAAAATATTGATATATATATATATATATATATGATTTGTAAAAAATATTTTCATTAGAGTATGAAATGATGTAAATGGGTTGACTTCATGTTATGTATAATAATACATTTTGGAGTAACATTACATTAACATGGAAGAATGAGATTGATAAACTATAATTTTATTAAATATTTTAATAATGAACTTATTTATTTTTTACATTTTTATAAATCAAAGTAATGTATTTACTAAAAACCTATTTTAAAATTTTTTAATTCAATAATTTACTCACATTTAAACATTTTTAGGTTTTTTATTAAAATTAAATAAGTATCATTAGATTGTATATAATCCAACACATTTTACTCAATATCAAAATTATTCATGGTTTTTGTAAATATAATTTATTCTTAAAATAATTCATTTTTTTAAAATAATGTTCCATTTATTTTTGGAACATATAGTAAATGTGATATCCAAAATTTTGGGAAAATAAAACCTTAATATTGGATTATATATTTGGAATCAGAATATTAAAATTATGTATCATTATTTATTTATTTATTTTCATTTATTTTTTTAGATTAGTGTATTTATAAATAATATTTTGGGTTTTTGTGAGTAATACTAGAGGGAGTGAATTATGTTCCCAATAAATGTTTTATTAAAACAATGTTCAAATATAATTCACTAGTTAAAATCAATTCATCTAATTTTTAAAAATAGTAGTTTGATAAATTTTTATATATTTAAAATGATTTCTCAAATCATGATTAGTTATCATGTATGGAAAATAATAAAAATTAAAATAATATTTGAAATCAACTTACATAAAAAATCCTTATATAAACTATAATTATGACTGACTATCAATGTATCGGTTTTGTTTATATATTAAAACTAAATATATTGTATTTACTGGAAATTAAAAAGAATAATAAATCACACAGTAAAATTAAAAAGAGGTTCATTCTCAAGATGAAACATAATCAACTATACAAGGATATCACCTACATCCATGAATATAATATAAAAAGAATATGATCGACAACCTGGATGGTGTGTACAAACTACAACTCAGCAAACCAAACTCAAAAGATTTACAAATTTATATGTGTGATGTAAAATAACAAATTCCACAAAGTGGCCTCTTCGAAAAATAATGTTGTTAAATAGATAAAAGAAGATATGAGAAAATATCTAGTATTATATTGTTATAAAATATGAGCCAATGTGTGTTTAAAAAATGAGAAAACAAAAAACCCGTTTAAAATATATGAAAACAACATAATGGAAAAGAAATAATATATTCAAAATATAATTTTCCTGGGGTTTTTTTCTTCACATACTTGTGTGTCCATGAATGTTTCCTAGTAAGGAGATCGAATTGTTTCATTGAATGTTGTAGTTAAACAGAGCATAATTTTTTTTTATTTCTTCTCTTTTTCAGAAAGGATATGGATATTCTGTGAGTTACAAACTTTAATAGTTAAGATTTATTTGGTATGAATCATTTAATTTCTTGTGAAATTTTCTTTCTATCATTACACAATGTTTTTATATCTGGATCAATGCACAACCTCACAATCATGAGGTATTCTTCATAAAATATATAGCACTGCATGAACCATATATAGAATAATCATAATGATCATTTTAATCCTCATACTAACTCTACCATTTAATCTAATAAATCTTTTATATGTTCAGGAAAATAATCTTAAAACAACCCACTTCATTTATTTCATTAAAAAAGTTATTTTGTGCATTTAATTGAATATAATTAAAAAGAGTGATGGCGAAACTATAGGAAGATTCTCATTCGGTGTATTCTATAGGATTAGGTTAGTAAAACTATATATATAACTAAAATATGATGGTGAGTCATGTGTTGTTGCAAGTCATGTTTAGTGGTGACACATGTTTGGCTTCGACTCATATTTGGGGGTGTGTCATTTGAACTAACAATGTCTCAAGCTAATGGTGAGTCAATAATGTTTTAACTCATTTTAACTAATAGTTTTTCATTTTAGTGGCGAATCATATCTATAGGGTACTTAATTTTAACTAATGGTAATTCAATGTGTTGTTGACTCATATCAGGTGGTGAATCAATTTGGAAAAATGATGATTCATTTTGGCTATAACTCGTATATTGTAAAATCCCAGGTAAATAAAGAATAAGACATTTTCATATATATTATTATTTTTTAATTAAATATTAATTTTACATCAAAAGGGTTTCTATGTTCGATAGTGTACCCGATAAACAACACCGAGTTTCATTGAAATCTTACATTGGACACAAATAATATAATAATATTATTTTAAATGGTAGTTAACACGTAGCCGTTGTATTGGCGGGAATGAATAGATATAAGAAAAACATTTTTATATATTTTTGTTATATGTTTGTACATTTATCCAACAAAAGATAAAGGCTTAAAATAAGAAAAGAATTCAATTTTAAGCATAAATGCTCTAATATACACTAAAACGTTGATTTATCGTCTTTTGATGGAGAAACCTATTTAAAAATATTTTTGGTCACTCTTATAAATTCTATTGGAACAATTAAAATCCTTCTATAGATTCGGGACATAAAATTTTTTTTTGGGTAAGTTTTTGTTATTTTTCTGATAAAGTTCATTTTTAATGAATAAGTGAAAAATGTTGCATTTTAATTCAAAACCACATTTTAAAATAATTTATTTATATAATTATATTATCTTTTTAATTAGTTTAAAGATAAATTAAAATATATTTTTACCATTTAATCCAATGGTGTTCATTGGAATTAATTTCACTTTGAAATTGGACTTAAACTAGTGTCAATCTTTTGATATATTTTGTTTCATAAAGAAACACTACTTGTTTTGACAACAGGAATTAATTATTAAATTGATTAATGACACTTATAAGTTTTTAATTTTTTTAAAATATACATCATTTTTGAATTCGGAATATCAAATATATCTTAAGGTGATTTTTGGTATTTTTCTGAAAAACATAAATTTTTGATGAATAGTGAAACCACTAAGTAGTAGTTCTAAAACTAATTTTTCATTTAAATGAAACATTATCACTTCTGTTATTTTATTTTCTAAAATCTCACATACATTGTTTTCATTAGGATGTAAAATGTGGTTCAATGGGATGAAAATATTTTTTGGTGAATAGTAATGTTTAAGTTTTATTAATCACGATAAAATTTAATTAGTGTAATTTAATGTAATGATAATGTTATAATAATATGAAATGACCATGACACATGTCCTACAATTATTGGATGATTCAGGGACTTCAAATAAAATCCATGGGTCAACTTAAGGACCCAATAGATCCACATGGGTTAAAAAATGTCATTAATTACTTTTTATTTAAAGTTAAAATAAAAATGTCACAAACATGTATTGTTTTAATAAAACAATTTTAAAATGGAGTTATACAAGTCATATTTTTGACTATAAATATTCAATATAAAGATAATAATATTTCCTAAATCATGATATTTTTTTATTTTTTTTAGACATTAAATAAATAAATTTATTTATGACACCATGATGATGCAGCGTTTACGTCATTAATTAATGATTTAAATAAAATGAATAGATAAGGTAAAATATAAGACATAAACATGTCTAAAAAACTATTGGATGAGTGGATATAGAACCATTATCACCTTATCCGAAAAATATATAATTTTGGGACCTTTAATATCCTAAAATAATTTTATAAAAAGTATCTTTTCAAGACTTTCCAAGAGTGCCCCTCCTCCCTCTTCTAAAAGTCCCCCCACCTCTACCTCTTTACCCACATCTCTAAAGCCATTGGCTCGGCCAAAATCTTCTCATTTTATCTCTCCAAATACATCTCTTCATCATAGAAGCCTTCCCTTAGGTAGAAAGCTCTTCAAGAAACCCTTGTGGTTCAAACTAAGGGGAGTTACCCGATTTAAAGGTAATTTCTTCCCTAATGTTCTTTTATTTTATTTTTATGCTCCAACCCCATAAACTCTTTTCATTACATTATTTTGTAACAAAACCAGTATCTTAAATATACTAGGAAGTTTTTATGATAATTATTCGAGCTACACATACACACACCTCTGTCTAATGGTTGAAAAACATAGTGTTTTCGTGGATGGAGAATTACTATCTCACAAAATGATGATAGTTCTATCTTCTCCTACAACCTCTCATTGTGGCCATTATGATGTAACAATATTTATTTATGATATATATTATATTTATTTAATCACTATGATTCTGTATTTTATATTCAATACATACTTTTATGCTTTTCATGTTATGAAAATGTGATAATTTCATTTGAGGAAGTGTGGACTACCGCCCCCTCAAGTGATGTAACTCATTCATGAAATACATGGAATGTATAAAGAATGAAATTAGTGAACTTATGAGACCTATATATAAAATATATTATACTATAATTATATATATATATCGCTCATTCAACATTAATACAATTAACATGCCAATGAAATGAAAGTAGTGTTCATGCATACGTACGGCCTATCGTCTCCATAAACGGTGCATTTCATTTCTTTTTATCTCCAAATGTTATGGAATTGTATAAATTGAATATATAATGCATATATATGACATTTAAATCATTAATACTATTCTGGAGATGATGTACATATAACTACATGAAAATTATTTTCAAACAATTTCATTTTTGACTAATGTTCCGAACATCGACAAAAATATCTAAAATGAACTCACATAATTAACTAATTATTATAAAATTATAACATATGATAGGAATTGAATAATAAAAATTAATTTATGTCCTTAAGATATAATAAAATGACCAAAGTTTATAATTCAGGAATATAAATAAATGAACAAGACATGTCGGACTTGATGTTAGGGATATAACCTCTCTCATTCTTTTTAAGAACTCTCTTTTATGTATTTACTTTTAAGCTCATATTTATTATTTTTGGGGATGTTATTTTATTTCCCTATTACTGTACATTTTATTTTCATATGATCATAGATCATATTTTTTCTCATCAAATCATTTATGGAAATTTTAAGTGGCGTTGTTAGGCTGTCGAATTTTCGTAAGGGATTTATTATCTCACTTTTAATTCTGTGAGATTTACATTTTTCTCCACATATTTATTTCATGTGGTTAATTGTGTATTTCCCATTCATATATATTATCATGATTCTATTTATATTCATGGTATTATGTGATTCATTTGATTTTTATTATCTTTTGGTCATACGGCTCGATTGATCACAATGAGGTAAGGGTTTCTTATCTCACTTTTTGTTTCTGTGAGATTAAAGAAACATTTTCCACATTATAATTTTATGTGGTGTATGTACTGCCCATGATTTTATTCATAGTTCAATATAATTTAATTTATGGGTATTTACATCTTCATTGTATGACCCTTCTTTCATGGGGTGTACATTTCGAATGTTACCCTAATCAGAAAGGGAACCTTTCACTGTCCTCTTGTTAAAAGACTTCTTTTGGTTGGGTCTTTGAATTTACACAATGTTAAGTTGAGATATGTTCATATATATCCTTATTGATGTAAATTATATGTCCATGTTATTAGATAACATTTTCTCTCTCATCAACTCATTTTCTGAATTTTAATGTGATGTTGTTTGGCTGTCGAATTTTTGCAAGGGAACATCTTAACTCAATTTAAAATCTTTGGGTTAAAATTGTACTCCTCAAAAATTCCATTCTATGATTATGTGTGAATTAATCTTATTGTTTTATACATAATATACACTTATATTGGGTTTATTTATATTTGTGAAACATAATTACATAATTGATTTATCATTAATCTAAGGATATAATCTTTTAACGTGACTTCGTCTCAATCTCCTTTCATTGAGGTATATTTTGTTTTATACACAACATTATTTTATATGGTGTATAAACCACTTTTTCTTTTTCTTTTATTCAAAAATAATCTTTTCTATATGAAACATTTTAATAAATTACAAAAATTATGTTTCTTTTTAACGTACGTGGTGACAACAACCTTTCGGCTGATGTGACTATTATTTGACCATTGGGTTCCTCAAAAAGTCATAATGTTTTTAAAAGTAAATAAATACCATAAACTCTTTTATGTAATTTTTTATTGAAAATGGTTTTGAAAATGGATTTTTATGTCAATAAATTTATGTGATATATTGTGATTGAAATTTGGAAATGTTTTGTTTCCATTATCATTGATTTTTGTGTTATGATTTTATAATGGTACTTGGACATTTTACGGGTGGTTTAATGATAAACCAAATGACATGTGGTGCCATGAATACAATGACGGGTGGTTAGGTTATAACCTCTAATGGATTGGGTATGGAAGTCAGCTATATGGATATTTCATGTGTTGATATGTGTGGAAGTCGACCGTATGGTTATTACATTTAAGTATGTTTATTTCCCTAGTTACCTTTATATGTTATGTGTTCTTTATATGGGTTTATGGTAATATTTTCATTACAAAGGGTTCGTAGTGATATTTTATTTTAGTGAAGAGTATTTACTACTTCATAAAGGTGAAAAGTATTACTTTGATAATGTATTCATGGTTTACTTGTTATTTTGAAAAACTAAAATTTTTCCTTCTTTCTTTATCTGTTACTGGGATTTTTATGCTCATCAAATGTTTTTGAAATGTTTTCCACTAGACATAAAGATGAATAGGGTCAAGTATGGTATCAAGGAAAGACATGCTATCTAAAACATAGAACAAGACATTTTTCTTTTTAAGAGTTTTTATTTTATGGAAACTTATTAGAAGTGTCTACATTGTAATCTTTTGAGATGCAATAGTTATTCCCTAATTCCCTAAAACTCAGAACCTAAATAGATCCTCTATAGTAATTATTAATTTAATTAATGATTATGTAATGTTTTAAGGCTGGATCCTTATAGTTGGTATCAAAGGTCGATTTAGATAACATTAGAGGTTAGGGTATTCTTTAAGCATATGTGACATTACCATAATGGCTAGGATTTTAGAAAGAGTGTCTATTTTTAGATACAGTGAAGGAGTAAGTATATCATAGTGTTTATATTCCTCATCAGTAAATGATAATTTTGTTGATATACTGACACTGACATTTTTGGTTTTAGTAAATTGATGGATCTAACAGGCATCAAAGTGACAATGGGTTTGAAGGAAACTGTGGTGGTTCTCTGATTAAGAGACTGGATGAAATGGGGAATTAAATGAGGAATCTCATGGTCATTTTGAACCAACTATGAAGGAGTCAGGATTAACCACATGAACCTTGGTGAGGTCTATGATGCATCATGTATGAGAGAACCAACTATATGTGGATGTTCTAGTAATAATTATAATGGTAACCATTAGGGTTTATATGATCCTTAATATTGAGATAATTATGGGTTACTATATGATTGAAGATGAATGGCATGTGGTAAAATTGAGGTTAAATTATGTTATGGTTATTTTGTAAGATATTACCTCTTTTGTGGGAATGTTTTATGAATTATATTGTTTTGGAAAAAAGACAACACGCAGACCGTGTGACAACCCATCACATTAGACAAAGCTGCGGGAATCGAAACCACAACCAATGTGTGACTGGTATTTATCGCCTACCACAGGACTACGTGAAGTCCCTAGTTATATAACTAAATTTTTAGATAGATGATCTTATGAATTAGTAATAATTCGATTTTGGGTTATCTATGGAAATTATTAGCCTATCATGGAGGATAAGTGATTAGGTTAATTACATTTCAATACGGGACATTAAGAGCAACTGATGTTATTTAGAGATAATTGTTAATATTTACCTTGGAAGACTATGTGATTTAAATCCATCCACGATTTGGGTTTCAATCATAGTGTGTTTTACATTGAATAATTTTATGGTCAATTGTTTATCAAAAGGTCTTTGTTGAACTTTGGGTTTTGTTGGACAAATTTTGGAGATTATGAATAGATTTTATTTTTATAAAGGATTATCCTTTTTGGGTATTATCTGATCTCATACTAATTTTTGTTGGTTTTGGATGAAGTATAAATACACAGGAAATATATATTTCACTTTTGTGAGTTGGGTGATTCTCTAGAAGTTGTTTATTGTGCTCTTAATGTGAACAAGTAATCCTAAATACTCATAGTTTGTAGAAAATATGAGTTTGTGTATGAAATCTAGTAAAATATGAAATTTACATGAAAATTAAGAATGTTTCCTTATATTTTAGTTAATCCCATTAATAAATTCCTCAATTAAAATTAACTTAAAAAAAATTTGTTAATTTTTCCTTCTGGGGAATCAAATACAGTTTAACCCATCACAAGTTTGTGATTTTCTGGTGGTTAATTTTCTCCTAAACATGTTTCTATCACCCTCCATCAGAACTTAACCCTTTTTTTCATCCATATCCATGTTTTTGTGGAATCCTAGTACCTGTTGTCTCAGGATACCTTGCTAATTTTAATTCTTTGTCTTAAAGTGATAGTGTAATTTACTGCATTTCCGATGTGGGGCTTTCAAGGAAGTTTCAATGTCCTATTTTATAAATTCTGAAGACGCAATTCCTAAAAGGGGGGAAGGATGTAACATCCCAGTTAAATAAATAATAAGACACTTTCATATTTATTAATATTTTTGAATTAAATATTAAATTAAATTCAAAAGGGTTTCTAAGTTCGATGGCGTACCTGATACGCAATAACGAGTTTCTTTGAAATCTTATGTTACACACTAATAATATAGTAATATTATTTTAAATGGTAGTTAACACGTAGCCATTGTGTTGATGGTAATGAATGGAAATAACTAAAATATGATTATATTTTTTTTTAAATGTTTTTAAATTTATCCAACAAAATATAATGGCTTAAAATAAGAAAATAATTCAATTTTAAGCATAAATACACTAATATTCACTAAAAGGTTGATTTATCATCTTTTGATGTGGAACCCTCTTTAAAAATAGATTTGGTAAATCTTATATATTATATTGGATCAAATAAAATACTTCTATAGAGTCTGGAAATCACAATTTATTTTGTGTATGTTTTTGTTATTTTTCCGATAAGGTTCATTTTTAATGAATAAGTGAAAAATGTTGCATATTAATTCAAAACCCCATTTTGATATAATTTATTTATATTATTAGATTACATTTTTAATTAGTTTTAAAGTATAATTAGAATATATTTTTACCATTTAATTCAATGGTGGTCATTGGAATTAATTTCACTTTGAAATTGGACTTAAACTAATGTAAATCTTTTGATATAGTTTGTTTCTTAAAAACACGCTATTTGTTTTGAAAACAGGAATGTATTATTAAATTGATTATTGAATCTTATATGTTTTGAATTTTTTAAAATAGAAATCATTTTTGAATTTGAAATATCAAATATATCTTAGGGTGAATTTTTGGTATTTTTCTGAAAAACATAAATTATTGATGAGTAGTGAAACCACTAAGTGGTAGTTAAAAAACTGATTTTTCATTTAGATGAAACCTTACCAGTTCTGTGATTTGATTTTAAAAAATCTGACATCCATGGTTGTCATTAGGATATAAAATGTGTTTCAATGGTATGAAATTAATATTTGGTGAATTGTAACTTTTATGTTTTATTAATCGCAGTTAAAGGCAATTAGTGTAATTTAAGTTAAAGATAATGTTTTAATAAAATGAAATGACATTGAAACATTTCCTACCCTTATTGGTGGTGACATGTCCAACCAAAAAAATCCATGGGTCAAATTGGGGACCCCATGGAGCCACTTGGTTAAGAAAATGACATTAATAACTTTTTATTTAAAGTTAAAAAAAATGTCACAAACATGTATTGTTTCACTAAACAATTTTTACATGGAATTATACAAGTAATATTTTTGACTATAAATAATCATTAGAAATATAAAAATATTTCCTAAATAATGAATTTTTTTAACTTTTTAGAAATTATATAAATAATTTTATTTGTGACACCATGATGATGCAGCATTTACCTCATTAATGAACGATTTAAATAAAATGGAATGATAAGGTAAAATATAAGACATAAAATTCTCTAAAACCTATTGGATGGGTGTATATCGAACCCTTATCACATTAAATTGAAATATATAAATGTGGGAACTTTAATGTAGGAAAATATTCTTATAATAAAGTAACTTTTGAAGACTTTCCAAGAGTGCCCCTCCTCCCTCATATAAAAGGCCCCCACCTCTACCTCCTTACCCACACCTATAAAGCCATTGTCTTGGACAAACACAGATAATTTTATCTCTCCACATCCCTATCTTCATCATATAATCCATACCTTATGTATAATTCTTTTCAAGAAACCCATTTGGTTCAAACCAAGGGGAGTTACACGATTTAAAGGTAATGTCTTCACTAATGTTCTTTTATTTTATTTTGCTTCTACAAACCCCTAAATGATTTTTATTCCTTTATTATGTAACAAAAACACTATCTCCAATACAGTAGGATGTTTTTATTAGAAGGATTCGACCTAAAATTACACACACGTCCGTCTAATTCTTAAAGAACATACTATTTTTGTGGATGGCGAATTACTGCCTCCCGAAACGATGATTGTTCAATCTTCTCCTACCACCTATCATGGAGGAAATTATTATGGAACTATATTTATTTATGATATATATTATATTAATTTAATATCTATGAATCTTTATTTTATATTTAATACATACCTTTATTCTTTCCATGTTGTGCAAATGTGATATTTTCATTTGAGGAAGTGTGGACTACCGCCCCATCCAGTGATGTGACTCATTCAGAAAATACATGGAATGTATAAAGAATTAAATTGATGAACACATATGAAATATATAACATATATATTATAATTTAATTATAATATATATATATATATATCTCATTCAACTTTAATTCCATTAATCTTCAAATGAAATGAAAGTAGCGTTCATGCGTACTTACGGCCTACCGTCTCCATGAACGGTGCATTTCATTTATTTTTATCTCCAAATGATATGGAATAGTATGAAATGAATATATACTGGATATATCTGATATTTAAATCATTTATACTATTCTAGAGATGATCTACTTATAACTACATGGTCAATTCTTTTCAAACAAGTTCATTTTTGACTCATGTACCGAACATCGACAAAAATGTCTGATATAAAATCACAAAATTAAATAATTATTATAAAATTATAACATGTGATATGAAATTAATTATAAACTTTAAAGGATGTCCATAATAAATTATAAATTTACCAAAGATTATTTTTCAGGAATATAAAGCAACAAACAAGGCAAGTTGGACTTGAGTTAAGGGATCCTACCTCCCTCTTTCTTTTTACGTGCTCTCTTTTATGAAATTACTTTTAAGATCATATTTATTATGTTTTGGGATGTTATTTTATATCTATATTTCTATAATTTTTATTTTATAATGATGAGAGACCTTATTTGATCTCATCAAACCATTTTTGGAAGTTTTATGTGGCATCGTTAGGCAGCCGAATTTTTGTAAGGGATTTCTTATCTCACTTTTAATTCTGTGAGATTTTTATTGTTCGCCACTTATTTATTGAATGTGGTGTATTTTGTACTGACCTTTCATATATATTATAATGATTCTATTTATATTCATGGTATTATGTGATTCAATTTGTGTTTATTATCATTTGTACATACGACTCGATTGATCACAAGGAGGTAAGGGGTTTTTAAATCTCTTTTTGTTCCTATGAGATTCAAGCTACATTTTACACTATATCCTATTGTGTGGTGTATATACGGCCCATGATTTTTTTTACTTTTTGTAATATATATTAATTTATGGGTATTAGCATCTTCATTTTATGTCCCTTATTTCATGTGGTGTACATTTCGAAAGTTACCCAAATCGGTAAGGGAACCATTCACCATTCTCTTGTTAAAAGACTTATTTTCATTGGGCCTATTAATTTACATATTTTTATGTTGGGATATGTTATTATATGTCCTTATTGAAATAGATTTTATGTCTATGTGATGAGATACCCATTTCTCTGTCATCAACTCATTTTATGAATTTTAAAGTGACGTTGTTAGGCTGTCGAATTTTTTCAAGGGAACTTCTTAACTCAATTTCAATTCATTGGGATAAAATTGTACTCCTTGAATATTCAATTATATGAATATTTTTGAATTAATCTGATTGTTTTACCCTTAATATCCAATTATATTGGGTGTGTTTATATTTTTCACATATAATAACGTAATTGATTTATCCTTAATCTAAGGATGCAGTATTTGAACGGGACATTGTCTCAATCTCCTTTCATTGAGATAAATTTTGTTTTATACACAACAATCATTTATACATTGTATAAACCCCTTTGACTTTAACTTTTATTCAAAAATATTCTTTTCTATATGAAGTGTTTTACTAAATGAAAAAAAAGTATGTATCTTTTTAACGTACGCCGTGACAATGACCATTCCACAGCTGCAAGTATTATTTGATCATTGGCTTACTCAATGAGTAGTAATGTTTTTAAAAGTAAATAAATACCATATACTATTTTATGTAATTTGGTATTAAAAATGGTTTTGAAAATGGATATTTTATGTCAATATATTTAAGTGATATGTTGTGATTGAAATGTTGAAATGTTTTCTTTCCATTATAATTGTTTTATGTGTTATGATTCTATAATGGTACTTTGAAATTTGACGGGTGGTTATGTGATAATCCAAATGACGGGTGGTGCCGTGAATACCAGGACGGGTGGCTATGTTAAAACCTCTAATGTATTGGGTATGAATGTTGGCCATTTGTCTATTCCTTTTAGTGATATGTGTGGAAGTTGACTGTATGGTTATTCCATTTAAGTATGTTTATGTCCCAAGTTACCTTTATATGTTATGTGATCTTTATATGGGTTTATGGTAATCTTTTGGTTACAAAGGGTAAGTAGTGATATTTTATTTCAGTGAAGAGTATTTACTACTTAAAAAGGTGAAAAGTATTAATTTGATAAATTATTCATGGTTTACTAGTTGTTTTGAATAATGAAAAGATTTCCTTGTTTGTGTATCCTTTACTGGGCATTTATTTCTCATCCCACATTTTTTATATGTCTTCCATAGGATGTAAAGATGAATAGGGTCAAAGATGGGATCAGGGAAAGACATGTTATCTAAAACCTGGAACTAGACATGTTTCTTTTTAGGAGTTTTTATTTTTTGGAAACTTAATAGAAGTTCCTACATTGTAATCTTTTGAGATGTAAAAGTTGTGTCCTAATTCGCTAAAACTCTAAACCTGAAAAGATCCGCTAAATGAATTATTCACATAATTCATGATTCAATAATGTTTTATGTCCAGGTCCTTATATATATGTTTTTGAATCATTTGGAACTAATGGAGAGTCAGTCTAGTTGTTAATATTATTTCATCAAATACATTTATATATTAATTTACTATCACAATAGACCTAAATCATTATTATCGTAATACACATGAATTTTCAGCCTTAAAATAAGGTGGTCCCTTCAATCTCTCCATTGTTAATGATCTTGAGTCATGGAATTTTTAAAATACAAATATAAACATAGATATAAAGAGATTAATTTAAAGGATAATGGTCCAATTGTGATTTAAATTTTCAAATATGACATAAAAAGAAACGTGGAATCAAATTTATTTGTAATTAAGGTTTTCAATGGAAAATAACGTATCCAGATAATGATGGTATCAAATTATGATATACATACAACTAATTTTAATTAAAAAATAACAAAAAAATACACACGGTATCAAGGAATAAAATAAGGATAAAAAAATTAAGGTATTAATGAAAATAATTGTATCAAAGGATAACATATCAAAGGATATTAAAAAATAGTATCAATGAATTAGATAAGTCCAAAGGTGAATTTTATCGAATTTTCTACAATGGTAAATTACATCCCATATTATCCCCCTTTTGGTATTATCCAAAACGTAAAACAAAAAAATACTAAATGTAATATATGAATACTAATATAGATACGTATCATTAAGAAAAAATAATCATGATATTAAAACATCTGTAAAACTATAGGGAAGATAAAAAATAGATATCAAATACTAATATTAATTATCCTCTCTCCTCTGCTAGGTTGGACGATCGATACGTCCCATTCCATTACTATATGTATGAGGAATAGAGGTAGATGATGATGAGTCTATGGTAGTGGTTGGAAGAGCTTTGACCACAACTAGTCCAAGATGAGTTATACCTTTAAAAAAATACTTTGAGAAATGCGAGAACAGAGGATGTAAACTCTATGAAGATGGAGTGAAAGTGAATGTTTACATTGGAATGGTGTCTCAAAAACCCATTTTAGTATCAAAATCATAAAAAAACGGCCTTATATGGTTAATAAATTCAATAATAATATTACCAGTTTTAAACATATTACAAAATAAATCATTATTTTCCTCCATAAATAACTTGATAATAGGGTTCGTCACCTAAAACATTTCACTATGTTTCTTGAAATCCCTAATCATTTGTTGAATCATTATGTATTAATCAAAAAACATGAAATTGGATTTAATTACATGATTATTATAAATCATGGAAAAATCATATATAATGGAAATAGTTATAGATTCTAGATCACAATATGCTTCATTTAAAGAGTTTCTTACCAGTTTGTATATGCACTCACAGTAGTAAAAAAACAACCTCATGTCCAGTTGATGAGATGAATGAACATATACTAAAAAATATAGATATCCCAATGAAATATAAACCGGATCAATTTTATATCAATAGATACCGAGGGAGGTGGAAAATAAGATATACAATCCACAATATGTAAACTCTTTCACCTCTCCACTATACCTGGCTTACTAGAAGAAATGGATGTTTGTATCTCCTCAGTAATATATATCAAGATTTTCATATAATTTTATAACCTATAGATCACAATGTAGTCATTTAGTATGTGAAAATTAATTGTTTTTTCAAATAATACAATCTCAAATAGGTTTTGGGTATCATCTTTACATATCTGTGTGAAAATAGGTGAATGAGACCTCAAAATCCACCAACACTCTAAAAGTATCCTCTCCCTCTAAACACATAAAAATATGATTTGGATAAAAGATATATTGGATAGAAACTATTATCATCAGGTGGAGGTGTATCACCACTCACCACAATAGGCCCAACAACCATTGAATTATCTGATTTGATAGGTACATCTACTGAAAAAGCATTAAGCTAACTAAACATAACAATATCCTTTATAATAGATCCCATATGATCTTTATCAAGATGAACAAATAAATTATGCCCATCATCCTTTTGTGAAAAAACTTGTTAAAATTCATCCACATCAGAGATAAGATATTATATACAGAGCACATGGTAACATGGTGAAATTTCCCTCTTAAAGGATACCTCAGCCTCTTCTAATTCAAAATTATCATGAGCATCTTTTGTTATCCAACATAATTATCAACATACATGGACTCTATGTAGTCCATACCAAGTTGAAAATATCAAGGGAATTTTTCTCAGTCATCATGTGAGGCCACATCTACCCAAATGGAAGAAAATATAGTATCATAATCTCTGACACAACTAGGGTACATCTACCCCCAGTATAATCACTAGTCTCTACTCTAGTAGATGCAAAATACCCAGAATGTCTCTCTAGAACTATTCTACATAGGAACATAGATCTTTCTAAACCATTTCACTCAACACATTCAAAACTATCTTATCCATGTCAATCCACAGACTGAGAGAAGTCATCACAACGAGCATGGGATGGATAATGTAACAATTCTCATACATCAACATCATCATTATTATAAGATCCATTACTACATCAATTCTAATCATATTAACCTTTTTCTCCATTTCATATATTATTATAATTATATAAAACATTCAAAAAATATTTAAAATGTTTTAAGAATTAATCATAATCTCATTATCTCTAGAAACCATAGTATTTTATTCCTTATCTCCGTCACATAAAATAATCTCTCCGATAGGGAGAAAACTTGACCACTAGTAAGGGGAGTATTCATGGGAGGAATATATGTGATATCATTGTCATATACCTCATCATCTAAGGAAAATAACTCCTTATAAACATTTATATAATCTTTCCCCTTTTCTTCCTCATCAAATTATTCTAATATCTCGTCTGGCTCCAAGGCAAGATATACTAAATTCATGTGTCCAAAAGGATAATTTATAATATTAAAATCCTTATAGATCTTATCATTTTCTATATCCCTCTTTTTCATTCAAGTTATCCAATTCGTAGTTAACCTTCTAAAAAATCATAGATAAGCTCAAACATATACACTTAACATTTTATTTGTCTTCTTGATTAGAAAATCCATATCCAATAAGTGTGGATGAAACAAATATTGGATAAGTGATAAAATTATTCCTAGAAGATGACTTGAACATTTCATTCATTTGTACAATGAGATATCTGTAAAGGATGATCATATCTCCTCATTTCATTAAGATGTTATGTAATATATGTTGATATAACATAGTGTTAAAGACCCATTTGTTGGGGAATAGTAAATGATGACTAAACATGAATAGTAGTTTTAATTATACATCATAAATATAATCATCATGCCTTCTAAGAGTACCATAAATAGTTATATTAATAAAGGTATTATCTTAATTGAAAGAGTCATTTTACTTTATTATAGTAGGGTGGTAATAAGTAAAAACACAATGATGAGACACATTAGATCACTTATACCATTACATTTAATAATAGGAAAAATCTTTACCATATAACATTCTTGGAATAAATTATTTATTCTTTATTATTCTAAACTATGTGCACTAATAATATTAATGAACTAATCTAGGAGAGAAAATATTTTCATTTTTTGAGAACCAGTCTACCCATCCTCAGTTCTGGATCACAGTGATCATCAACAACTTAATAGAAATAATCCATTAGACATCCAATCCATTTTTTCAATGACCAATCTGTTATCATGTTTTGGGATCCAAAAATCATTTATATATTGGATGTGTTATCCTTACAGCATATTTTCATAATGTGATTCATTAGGTGGAAATAATGTAGTTTTATTTCCTACTATATATTTTAGTGAAATTAAAGTTATGAAAGGGTGTAAAAATCCTAATGTTTGGGACAAAAGGAGGAGGTGAAACTATTTAGGAGCATGCATGTTATAGAGTGGATCAATTTTTATATTTATTACTGATTTTTCATTTTGGGATTTAAAATCATAAAATGTAGTAATATATTAAGTATTAAATTGAATAAAAAAATTATATCAAGAAAATATTTACTATGAAATGTCTTGAAACAAATAATAATGACTCTCTCAATCGTGATATGCCAATGGTAACTCATCTAATAGTGACTCATCCAATGGTGACTCACCAATGGTGAGAGTCCAATAGTGGCCTACCAATGGTGACTCACCAATGGTGGCCTACCAACATTGACACGCCAAATGTGTCTCACCAGCAGTGTCTCCCTGTCACGACCAGCCCTCGGGGTCCGTGCCGTGACTACCCCAAGCCCGCCTTCCATAGGCCAGGGGCTGGTGACTAGCACCAAGGCGTAAATCCCAGTAAAAAGGGAAGGCATTGCCTTTGTAAAAGAAACAAACACCTCAGAGTAAGCAAGCGGAAAGTAAACACTAAGCAAAAGCAGAGTACACCTGAAAGTGCGGAAAAGTAAATGGGCCAGTATACAAACTCAAACAGAAAGTAAAGTACAACTCGAAAGGGAAAACAGAAACTGAAAAGTAAAAGCCGCTACACCGAGCTGTCCACTGGAAATCCCACCTGAAGGGTGGGTACAGATAGCTCCACTGCTCCACGGGTCCTGTCGTCCGCTCCGAGCACGTCCCGCCCAGTGGTCCACCTCCAGGTTTCGTCCTGCTCTGCAGGCCTCAGTTAAGATCAATGCTGTCCGTCGTCTGCAACCAACACAACGTAGTGCGGGAAAAGCCCGTGCAGGGGTGAGTATAAGCTACTCAGTAGGGACCCCGAGACCCCTGAAGGTCTCTCAAATCCACAAAGGATAAACCACGAATAAAGGTACAATCACGAAGTAACAACCGACACGGCTTAGGTATATGCCCATACATATACCTAAGTCATCAATTTCAAATACGCACCAACCTCCGAGCCCAAGTACAACTCAGTCCACACAGGAAAGTAAACGTATTCCACACAGAAAACCAAAACGTAATCCACACAGGATTGCACAACACAATCCACACAGGAAAGCAATAGGATTCAGCTCACACAGGTATACTTCTTCAAAAGACGAAAAAGATGATCTCTAATCCATCTAAGTCATCGGACCCACGAAGGATCGATAGGTAACTAACCCCCGCAAAAGACCCACATAGGATTGGGCCCACGTAGGACCTATAGGCGCTAGTTCACACAGGACCGCTGAGCGCAAGGACCCACACAGGATCTGACCCACACAGGATCGGGCCCACACAAGACCTGTAGCACCGATCCACGTAGGATCGCTGAGTGCAGAAGTCCTCGTCGTCGAATCCACACAGGATCTCTGTACTGTCGTCGTCGCAGTCACAGTAGCAGTAGCAGTAGCAGTCACAGTAACAGTCGCAGCCATCACTAGGGTTCCCGCACACAGCAAGCTCGTTCGGAGGGTCCGCTCCACGAGCCGAGAGGCTGATACATCAACTGTCACAAAGTCCAGAGTTTATGTATCCAAAAGTTCCGTATCGTCAACAGGAACTCAACGCAACAGACGGCGTGTCGATCGGACGCCCGGTCTGAGAGTTATTGGCATTTTCGTCCCCGGGGCCCGGTTGGTTTTTAAGGCAAAACCAACCCAACCGTACTCCACCTGCGTCCAAACCTCGGGCGGAGCATTCCAAAATAACTGTCTCACTAAGAGGAACATAACAAAGCTGACGGCACGTCAATCGGACGTCCGTAGCTCAAGATATGAGCGTTTCCGCTCCGAAGGCCCGGTTGGTTTCGTGAACGAACCAACCCGGCCGAACTCAAAGTGTTCTGAAACTTTGAGTGCGATATACCGAAACGACCGTCTCGATCCAACGATCGTGTTTCCACACACGGTTCGTTGATCGGAGGTCCGTGGCTCAAGATATGGCCAAAAGACCGAATTTGTCTCGGAAACGGGGGGTCCGGGTCCGGGCCGACCCGGCCCGATCCCCCCCTGGTCGGACCCGAACCGGGTCGACCCGTTCCGGGTCGACCCGACCCGGATCCGACCCGGCCCGGCCGGTGGCAGCGCGGCGGCGCGGCCCGGCCAGCAGCGGCGCGGCCAGGGTGCCGCGCATGCGCCGCACGCGGGGGGTGAAACCCCCCCCCCCTTTTCGGATCACAGCCGGCCTAAGGCCGGCCGTTTCTCTTCTCACGCGGAACCCACGGGTCCCGTCTCCTATCCAAACCGGCGGCCGGCGCGGCCGGCCGCCTTCTTCTTCTCCGCCGCGGCCGTCGTCGCGGCTCTTCCGATCTCCGGCGGCCGGCGAGGCCGGCCGCCCCTGGCTGCTCTGCCACGGCCGTAGGGCCGCGGCCATTCTTGATCTCTGGCGCCGGTGGCCCGGACGGCCGCCGGTCGCCTCCTCGTTCCGCCGCGGCCCGTATCCGGCCGCAGTCTCTTTCGTAAACAACGACGCGGTGCGTCAGCACCGCATTTCATTATCGCTGCTCGCTCCGGCCATAAATTCTTTTGCTCCTGCGCGGTGCGACGACACCGCGCTGTCTCCGCTAAATCAACACGAAAGATTAGAAGGGGGAGGAGAATTGGTCGTGTTCGTGCGGTCCGGTATCCTCCCGTTATAATGATAACAGTTGGCCAATCGTATAAACACAACAATGAACGTTTCACAAATTTTTAATAAAATTTGGAACAACGCCCAACAGATTATTCTTTCATGTTCGAGGGAATGATACACGTAATTTGAAAAGGACAAACCCCTACCTTGGTTCTGGAACGAAGTTCGATGATCGATAACGATTCGCGGAAGTCGAGCGTCGTGGTGGTCGGCGTCACAGAAGAAGAACGTCGATGTCGCGGTTATGTCGTCACGGAATACGGTTCCCGAGAATGTGGAGTTCTTCGTCGAAGTTCGAAGGTTCTTCATGTTCTTCGTCAGAGTTGAAGAAGAAGAAGAAGGAGAAGCTCCCAAAATTCCTCTAAAGGTGGTAAAAGAAATTCAACCAAAATAAAATAAGCTTTAAGATTATATTATTAAATAACTTTACCACATGAATTTCAAAGGTTTGAATTGAACAACTCACCTCAAATAATACTTAAAGTTGTCAAACATTAATTAAAAGGAGGGTTAATGGGAGTTTTGAGGGAAGATGGAAGGTTGGGTTTCGTGTGGGACCCACCACACTTAATCCTCCCAAGGGAGGTTAAGTGGATGTGGATACCACTCCCAACTCCCTTTGGAAGGATTTATAAAAAAACATCCAGTTAAATTAAAATTTGTATTTCACAAATTTTATTTATCTTAATCTAAAAACCCAAAAACTAACTTTCAACCCGTAATAAACGCAACATCTGAAAAGGTCCCCTTAAGCGAATATCGATGCTGCAAGTTCATCGGTGCCCTCTGATTTCAATTCCGAGCACCGGATCAAAAGTTAGAAATTCCCGCTCGTTCGTTCACTGAACGTACCCGAGCCAAACATCGGAAATTGATTCCGGGAACTCCGGGCCTCGGAATCAGGTGTCGTCAGAAACCACGCTCTTGTAAAATTCAAAAGAAAATTAAGAAAAAATTTCCCTTGAATTTTACGAGTCTTTACATTACTCCCACCTCAGGGCTTTACGTCCCCGTAAAGATACATCAGAAACTAGGGAAACAAATGAGGGTACTGAGCACGCATCTGAGCCTCCCGCTCCCATGTGCTATCCTAGAGATTCATGTGCTACCATATGATGCGCACAAGAGGAATCGATCACCCACGTAGGACCCGCTCCTGTCGATCCTCTATCTCCACTGGGACTTCCGTAAAAGTCTCCCAATCGTCAACGTCAAGCTCCCCATGGTCAATGATGTGCGTCGGGTCGTGCACATATCGCCTCAGCTGGGATACGTGGAAGACGTCGTGCAACTGGTGCAACTGAGGTGGCAGAGCCAGGCGATAAGCCACCTCGCCAACCCTGCTGAGGACCTGGAAGGGTCCGATGAAGCGCGGAGATAACTTGTCGCCTCGGCCAAATCTCCGAATACCACGTCAAGGTGAGACCCGCAAGAAGACGTGGTCGCCATCCTCGAACTCCAGTGGCCTCCGCCTCCTGTCAGCATATGACTTCTGTCGGCTCTGAGCTGTCCTCATCCACTCCTGGATGACCTGGACCTTCTCTGTCGTGGCCTGGACCATCTCCGGTCCCACCAGTGCTGACTCTCCAGGGTCTGTCCAGCACAAAGGAGATCTACAAGGTCGGCCATACAAAGCCTCGAACGGTGCCATCCCGATGGTGGAGTGGTAGCTGTTGTTGTACGAAAACTCCACCAAGGGTAGGTGGTCCTCCCAGCTACGACCAAAGTCGAGGATACATACGCGGAGCATGTCCTGGAGAGTCTGAATGGTCCTCTCTGTCTGAACATCCGTCTGAGGGTGAAAGGCTGTGCTCAGACGTAGCTGCGTCCCGAACGCCTCCTGTAACCCCTTCCAAAGCCGGGAAGTAAAGTGAGCATCTCTATCGGAGACGATAGATGATGGCGCGCCGTGGATCCGCACAATATCCTGAACGTAGAGACGTCCCAAGATCTCCACTGAGCCCTGCTCTCTGATGGGTAAGAAGTGTGCCGACGTGGTGAGTCGATCAACAATCACCCAGATGGAGTCGTGACCTCTGGAAGTGCGTGGAAGTCCAGTCATGAAGTCAATAGATATGTCGTCCCACTTCCACTCCGGAACCTCCAAGAGCTGTACCAATCCTGCTGGTACCTGATGCTCTGCCTTCACCTGCTGGCAGGTGAGGCATCGAGAAACGAACTCTGCTACTGCCTTCTTCATGCCCGGCCACCAGTGCTGTCGTCTGAGGTCCTGGTTCATCTTTGCCACTCCAGGATGTACTTCCAAAGGAGAAGTGTGAAACTCTCTCAGCACCTCCTCTCGCAAAGCGAATGGTACCATGGTACGTCCTATGAAAAGGATGTCGTGCTCTGCTCCAAGGGAGAAACCATCAGGTGCCTGTCCCGAGGATATCTATGCACGCCGTGTCTCACAGTCAGCGTCCCCACGCTGTGCCTCCCTGACTCGCTGCAGTAGTGGAGGAGTGACATTGAGAGACTGAAGGAAGGCTGCTCCATCTCTATCCATGAAGGATATCTGCATAGAGTCCAGCTGCTCCGTCACCTCCTCAAGTAGCTGAATGCCTGTCCTCCGGCTGAGGGCATCGGCTACTACATTTCCCTTCCCAGGAGTATAGACTATCTCAATGTCATAGCCCTGGAGGAACTCGAGCCATCGCTGTTGTCTCAGGTTCAGGTCCTTCTGCGAGAAGATATACCTGAGACTCTGATGATCGGAAAAGACTGTAAAGCGCTCGCCCATCAGATAGTGTGGCCAAGTCTTCAGAGCGAAGACCACTACTGCTAACTCCAGGTCATGGGTAGCGTAGTTCTGCTCATGCGGCCTCAACTGATGTGATCCATAGGCGATCATTGCCCACTCCTGCATCAGAACACATCCGAGTCGAGTCCCTGATGCATCGCAGTAGACTACATACCCTACTCCCTCCTCAGGCAACCTCAAGATAGGTGCGCTAGTCAATCTCTGTCTCAGCTATTGGAAGCTCTGCTGATATCTGTCAGACCACAGGAAGGGTTTTCCCCTTCTTCGTCAATGCTGTGAGTAGTTCCACAACTCTAGAGAAGTCTAGCACGAATCTCCGATATTATCCAGCTAGTCCCAAGAAACTCCGAACCTCAGTCACGCTCCTGGGTGGCTCCCATGCTAACACAGCCTCGATCTTCGCAGGATCCACTGCAACTCCCGCCTCAGAGATAACGTGTCCCAAGAAGTGGACCTCACGTATCAAGAACTGGCACTTCAAGAGCTTACCATAAAGCTGGTTCTCTCAGAGTGTGTCTAGTATAACTCGCAAATGATAGGCGTGCTCCTCCTCAGTCGTAGAGTAAATTAGAATGTCGTCGATGAAGACCACTACAAACCGATCGAGGTATGGCTGAAAGATCCTGTTCATGAGAGCCATGAACACTGCTGGATCATTGGTTACACCGAAAGGCATAACCACGAACTCATAGTGGCCATACCGACATCTGAAGGCCGTCTTCTGCACATCCTCGTCTCTGACTCTGAGCTGATGATAGCCTGACCTGAGGTCTATCTTCGAGAACCACCGTGCTCCCTTGAGCTGATAAAAGAGCTCATCAATCCTCGGTAGCGGATAATTGTTCCTCACTGTCACCTGGTTCAGGAGACGATAGTCAACACAAAGTCGCAAGCTCCCGTCCGCCTTCTTGGCGAATAATATCGGGGAAGCCCAGGGTGAAACACTGGGTCGGATGAACCCCTTGCCCTGCAAGTCCTCCAACTGTACCCGTAGCTCTCGAAGCTCGGAGGGGGCCATCCGATATGCTGGAGTGGATATCGGGGCTGTCCCGGGGTACAAGTCAATATAAACGTCTACCTCTCTACGAGGCGGTAGCCCTGGAACGTCGTCGGGAAAAACGTCGGCAAACTGATCCACCACTGCAGGAAAACCAGGACACCGCACGTCAACTGCTCCAAGGATGAGGCTAGCTAACTAATGAGTAATGGGCTGTCCTCTCCTCCGCGGAAGTCCATCCTGTGCTGCTAAGGCTCCCTTCTCACCGGTGAAGGTGAACCTACTCCCGTCGGTGCGTACAATGTAACACCCGAGACTTTTATGTTATATAAATCATCAAAGAAATCTTTTTCTACACAACACTTTCTTGGCTTGCTTTACACGCAATCGCGACCTTCCTCGATAGCTTGCGTCGTACGCAATACCGAGTTTCACTAAACAACAATATGCTATTAAAACTAGCTGTTATGAATAGTAATAACCACTTTTTGAAATTTTATAAATTTTATTTTTCAAAATGGACTTCATTTTTGGACTCAGAATATCGAAATTAGCCTAGGGTGAAATTTTGGTATTTTTCTGAAAACTTTCAATTTTTGATGAATAGTGAAACCACTAAGTGGTAGGTTAAAAACTGAATTTTGCATAAAACTTAATTTTACCGCTTCTGTGAATGGAATTTCAAAAATCCGAGAGACACGGTTAATATCAAGGACTAAAATGTGGTTCAATGAGATGAAAATAATTTTTTGGTGAATAGTAACTTTTTACTATTTTTACCGCGGTTAATAGTAAATAGGGTAACTAAGGGTAAATATGATATTAATATTACCCTAACACATGTCCTAATTCTATTGGACAAGTGTAATTCGACCAAAAACAAACTTAGGAATAAAATATGACCATTTAGGCCCACTTGGATTAGATTGGGACATTTATTATTAATTTATTTAAAGAAGGGTTAAAATAGTTAAAATCAAAGTTTAATAAGTAAATCATTTTTAATATAAGGTTATACATAAGATAAATTCGATTGTAAATATTCATTAGAAATCTAAAAAGATTTCCTACATGATGGTATTTTATTTGTAATTTTTAGACATCAAATAATTTAATTTATTTATGACACAAAGATGATGCAGTAATTATCTTATTAATGAAATATTGAAAAAATTGATAATATAAATACCAAAGTAAATGTAATTTGAGACTTTTTATGAATTACACTAATTTTCTAGGTTACTATGATATATTAGTATTGATTTAATCAACTTGTTTCGAACATATAATTCTGTTATGACTTTGACAAAAATCATATATCAAATAGTGTCAAAATTGACACAAAATAGTTTTTAAATCAAATATTATATTATTAATTGTTATTTTATTCCTAAAAATCTAAGGTTCGGCCAAATGACTTAGATAAGGATATATATATTAATAATAAACAATTTGGGGTTCGTTTGGCATGTTATAGTAAGTTTATTAACCATATAGTGAAAGAAAACAAAAAGACATGGTAAAAGTTAAATTATTTAACTTAGAGTTAAATTTAATTGATAAGGTTAAAATAATATCCTAAACTTGTCTAAATTCTATTGGTTGATAGGATTTCGACCCATACCCACTTTAGCTTCGAAATAAGACCCTTTAGAACCATTATAAACCTATTTTTACTTTAATATAAAATAATATTTTGAGATATTCCTAAGGTGCCCCTCTCCTCCCTTATAAAAGGGCACCTCCTCCCCCTCCTCCTCACACCAATTTGAGCACTCAAGCTCGGCCAACCCCTACCATTTTCCCTTCTCCACTTCCCTAGAATAATCCTAGAGGTCCTGGTCTTCTCCAAAGACCAATCTTAGTTCCTTAAGTGGAGGATTCAAAAAGGCGTTCCAAAGAAGAGGTAATATCCATTACCGATCTTTTCAATTTCTTTCTTCTTCAACTTCTTCTTCTTTAGTTGTTTCATGATAAAGTAATAACATAAGTATTACTTACATACTGATATGTTATTATAAATATGAAACAACCCTAATTCACCTTCTATCCATCCTACGGAAAAATGAAATCACCACGCGTGCGTACGTACGGAATACCGTCTCCACGCCGTGGTGTAATCTATTTTCCACCATCACCTTACAAGGATGGGTATAATGGTGTAATGAGTAACTACATATGATTATTATGAAGTAATATTGATACTGAAATAATATATATATACTCCAATACAATTCCACGATCATAGGAATGATATCATCACTCGTGCGTACGTACGGAATACCGTCTCCGCGATGTGATGCGACTCGTTCTACATGATCTTCATTTCATAATGATTATATAAATGAATTGAATGAATGAATATGGTATATACTACACTAATACCATTCTGGAAATGAATTATCTATAACCTAAAGATAAGAATAAGAATTTATTCGACAAAACACGCATAAGAACAAAAAGTTATAAAGACCCGAGTAACAAGTAACAATGAAATATTACTAACAAGAAGCTAATAATATGACCATATATGATCTCATATCAATATGTATGATTCTGGAATAAGTCAATAACATTATTTAAACCATTATACAGGAGCTTCGGACACGAACAAAGCAAATCGGACCTAAGGTAAGGGAAATATCACAATCTCATTTTTATCCGAGATTGTTTATTCGTAAGTATTTACTGGGGTGTATTTTATCATCCACATTCATGTTCCCTCAATATGTAATATTGTTTCCATCCACTTGAAATAGTTTAAATCTAATTTTACCCTTAGGTGAGTTTTTAGTAAAGAATATGAAAGGAATCTTTTGTTGTTTTTCCGTACGAGGTACTTTTTGACTTTTCTGACAAAAGTACGAAGAATGTTTTTTTTAACTTATACGGCATGAATGGATTTTTAAAACATTACTTCAAAGAAGCTTCCTTTACAAGTTTTCAAGTTTATTTTTAATCAACTTCTTTTATTTTAAAGTTGTATGACATGTTATGAAAGGAAAAATGTTTTTGAAGAAGAAAGGATATTTTCCTCAAGAATTCAATTCAAGTGTTTTATCAAAATTATTTTCCATCTATGATAATAAAGGGTTCTGTTTCTATCCATATTTTTACATTGGTTTGACTATGTTGTGATGGAATTATGTTTATGAATTCCTTTATCATATATGAATTGATTTATGATGTCATGATGTTTCAAGAATCCCTTTTTTGTTATGCGATGATGTATGTTTTATGATTATGTGGCACACATAAGAAAGGATTCATTATAAGATGGGTGGGACCTATATCTCCCTCCAATGCATTGGGTAATGATTTTATATCTCATGAGATAGACATGGCTGGAACGGAAGGTTATTTCGGTTCAGTGATACAGTACTGAAACGAGGAGTGAACTCGGTTCAGAAAGGGACTTTGTCCACTAAGATAGTCTTGGCAATGAGTCATGACTAACAAGAAATGATTTTCCATGATTATGTGTGCATGCCACAAAGATTCAAGTTTTATGTTATGATTATGGGGATCTCATTTTCACTTCTATGATTTATTCCATGTTAAGATATTATGATCTCTTTTGCAGGTTTTAATTTTCAAAAAGATATGATATGATTTTTATTTCCTTTATTTGCCCTTGCTGAGCATTTGAGCTCACCCTTTTATGTTTTCTTTTCCCCAGGCCAGGAAGATGGATATTAAGTAGAATATGCTAAAAGGGACCCTAGATATGATGAAATAAATGGGAGACGCTGTAGAAGAGTTATGAACCAGTTGTTTATGTTTCCCAGTTTCTAAAGACACTATACCTATACGGTCCTTTGTGGTTTTGTCATATGTTGTAATAAGTGTGATTCAATTTTGAAGTATTAACAATGTATGTAAAGTGTGGGTCGTTATAGTTGGTATCAGAGGCAAAGGAGGTAGGAATGTATTCGATCCTTGGGAACTCTCACATGTGAGCGTTGGACGAAGCATGGCTCTCCGCCCAAGGGCTTCATGAGGAAATGGCTGCCACTGGGGATGGTGGTGTGTCCCGCCCAGGGGGTGTAGCCGCCCATGGAGTGCCCTGATAGGTATCAACTATAGTCCACTGGAAGTAATTCCAGACCGTTATAGTTGGTATCAGAGGAAAGGTATAGTCAACCTTTGGAAACTAGGATGTGAAAGCCTTAGTAAGAACCCTAAGGATAAGTCTAAGCATAGAACACAATCTTAGTGTTTTAGAAATGGCCTTGAATAACCTAGGATAAGACCTTAAGCATGAAAATTTTATTCTTGAATTATGTGGTTTCCTATTATAATTAGTGTTGCTCACACTATTCTTCTTGGTTTTAGTCAATGGCTGGAACCCGATGGAACCGTGTTAATGCGGAATGCGATGGGCAATGCAATGATTGTCCCCCTGAGCAACCAAACGATATGGGAGCTGGAATGAAAAATCTTGTAGCCATGCTCACACAACTTTCTCAAGCTATGAATCATGCAGGATTTCCAAACGAGCAAAGGAGGGAGCAACATTCTGTTGAATCCTTCATGAGGCAGCGTCCACCTTCTTTCAGCGGGTCTACTGATCCATTAGTTGCTGAACAATGGATTAGTACTACTGAAAAGATATTTTCAGTTCTTCAATGTTCTGAACATGATAAATTCATCCTAGCAGTGTATCATTTGGAAGGAGATGCTGATCAATGGTGGAATCTTGTTAAGAATACAAGGCAAAGGGATGAAATTGAGTCTATGGAATGGGACGAGTTCAAGAACTTATTTTTCAATAAGTACTTCCCTCGTATTCTCCGAACAAAGATGGAGAAAGAGTTCCTTGAACTGAAGCAAAGGGATGATGAATCTGTTAGTACCTATGAAGCAAATTTTACAAGACTTGCAAGGTACGCTTCTGGTATTATTATCCAACCTGAGAGTAAGATCGATCGATTCTTTAGTGGCTTAAAACCAAGTCTTCGAAGGGCGTTAGCCATAAGGGACTTCAATAGCTACGAGGAAATCGTTCGATGTTCTCTCAAAGTCGAGATGGAGATTGGGGTAACCCATCAGTCACATGGGTTTGATAAGAAGAGGAAGATGGAATTCAAAGAAAAATCTAAAGAGCACACGGAAAAGAAGATGAACTTTCCCTTATGCTCAAAGTGTGGAAAGAAACATGGAGGGAGTTGTCTTAAAGGGACAAGTAAATGTTTTAAATGTGGAAAGGAAGGTCATCGGGCATTTGAATGCCGTGATAATGGGAAGAAGATGTCTAATGATGCAAACAAAGGAAGGGATACACAGAATGAACCTGCTACACTTCAATGTTTCAAGTGCAAGGAGATGGGGCATTATGCCAATCAATTCCCAAATCCAAGGGTTGATGATGATGGTCGACGTCAACAAACTCTTAAGGCTAAAGACAAAGGAAAGTCACATGCAATTTCTATCAGCGATGTGGAGTACGATAACGATGTGGTGAAAGGTACACTTACCATCCACTCTAAAGTAGCAAATGTTTTATTTGATTCTGGATCCACCCACTCTTTTATTTCTGAAAAATTTTCTAAGGGTATCACCGTATTACCTCAACAATTAGATGTTGAGTTAGCTGTGACAACACCTAATGGCACATCAATCGCATCAGAAGTTTATAATTCTTCTCCGATCGAAGTTTGTGGGAAAGTGCTTCCTGCAAATCTTGTGATCCTTCCTTTAGTGGAATTTGATGTGATTCTTGGCATGGATTGGCTTTCTCTACATGGAGCTCATATCAATTGCCAAAGAAGGGAAGTCACATTTCATATTCCAGATCAACCTACGATCGTCTATCAATGCAAGGATGAACATAACCTTCCAGTGGAAATTTCTTCCATCTTATGGGTATTGATTCCACTAAATGAAGGTTATTTATCTCAAATGGTTGGTGAGAAACTCATGATTAAGAATATTCCCATTGTACGGGAGTTTGATGATGTCTTTCCGGAGGAATTTCCGGGTCTTCCACCAAATCGTGAAGTTGAGTTTTCAATAGAACTCGTACCGGGTGCTTTGCCTATTTCAAAGACACCTTATAGAATGGCCCCAATTGAGTTGCAGGAATTGAAGAAGCAACTCCAAGAGAATCTTGATAAGGGATTCATATTCCCTTGTGCGTCACCTTGGGGAGCACCTGTTCTATTTGTTAAGAAGAAAGATGGATCAATGAGACTCTGCATTGATTATCGAGAACTTAACAAGATCACTATCAAGAACAAATATCCTCTCCCACGCATTGATGACTTATTTGACCAACTACGCGGAGCTCAATACTTTTCCAAGATTGATCTTCGTTCAAGGTATCATCAATTAAGGGTCAAAAGGGAGGATGTACCAAAGACGGCTTTCCGTACAAGGTATGGACACTATGAATTTATAGTGATGCCATTTGGTCTTACTAATGCCCCTGCTATCTTCATGGATCTAATGAATAGAGTCTTTAGAGACTATCTTGATCAATTTGTGGTAGTCTTTATAGACGATATTCTTGTCTATTCAAAGAGCAAGGAAGAGCATGAAGATCACTTGAGAATTATATTGAAGACCCTGAGAAAGGAGAAGATTTATGCCAAATTTACCAAGTGTGAATTTTGGCTTCAAAAAGTTGCATTTTTGGGTCATATAATCTCAAAATAGGGGATATCTGTGGATCCAGCAAAAACAGAGGTTATCGAAAGATGTTCAAGACCAACAACAGTAACTGAGATCCGAAGTTTTCTTGGTTTGGCTGGATATTATCGACGTTTTGTAAAAGATTTTTCACGATTATCTAATCCAATCACCAAGTTGACTCGGAAGGGAGTTAAGATTGTCTGGACAGAGGAATGTGAAGAGAATTTCAAGGAGTTGAAAAGAAGGTTATCCAGTGCACCTGTGCTCACACTGCCTTGTAGTGGAGAAAGGTTTGTGATCTATAGTGATGCATCCAAGAAGGGATTGGGGTGTGTTCTTATGAAAAATGATATGGTGATAGCTTATGCCTCACGACAGTTGAAAATCCATGAGCAAAATTACCCAACACATGATTTGGAGTTGGCTGCGGTAATCTTTGCATTAAAGATTTGGAGGCATTACCTTTATGGTGAAAGGTGTGATATTTATACTGATCATAAAAGTTTAAAGTATATTTTCACACAAAAGGAGCTGAATATGCGCCAAAGAAGATGGTTGGAGCTGATTAAGGATTATGACTGCTCAATCCATTACCACCCTGGGAAAGCAAACAAGGTGGCAGATGCATTAAGTCGACAAGACCATGCTAGTTTATCCATGTTGAGGATCACAAAAGATCCAATATTTATGGATTTACAAAGGATGGATCATGGAATTATAATGGAAGGGGAAAAATCTTATCTTTCTCAAATGAATGTTCAACCATCTATACATGTGAAGATTAAAGAGGCACAGAAAGAAGATGTCGAGTTACAAAAGAAGGTGAGAAATGTTCCTGAATTCAACCTTGATTGTGATGGGATAATAAAGTTCAGGAATCGGGTTTGTGTTCCTCCTATCCCCGAATTAAAGAAAGAGCTGCTGGATGAGGCTCATAGTTCTTCATTCTCTATTCATCCTGGAAGCACAAAGATGTATAGGGACCTGAAAGAGTACTTCTGGTGGGATGGCATGAAAAGAGATGTTGCTGAATATGTCTCTCGATGCTTGGTTTGTCAACAAGTTAAAGCTGAGAGACAGAAGTCTAAGGGGATGTTACAACCATTACCCATACCCGAATGGAAATGGGAAAACATCACTATGGACTTTGTCACAGGACTTCCTAAAACATCCAAAGGCAATAATGCTATCTGGGTCATAGTTGATCGTCTTACAAAGTCTGCACACTTCATTGCTATTAGAGAGGATTTCTCTCTAGATCAGCTTGCCAGGATATATGTAAAGGAAGTGGTAAGATTGCATGGAGTACCACTTTCTATTATATCTGATCGGGATCCGAGATTTACCTCGAAGTTTTGGCGAAGTCTTCAGCATACTCTAGATACAGAGTTGAGTTTCAGCACTGCTTATCATCCCCAGACAGACGGTCAGTCTGAGAGAACAATTCAAACCCTAGAAGATATGTTGAGAGCTTGCTCTATGGATTTCAAAGGAGGTTGGGATCAACACCTACCTTTGGTGGAATTTTCTTATAATAATAGCTTTCACTCCAGTATTCAAATGGCTCCTTATGAAGCTCTCTATGGAAAGAAATGCAGGACTCCAACTTGCTGGGATGAAGTTGGGGAAAGAAAGCTATTAGGACCTGATCTCGTTGATGAAATGGCAGAAAAGGTCAGATCTATTCAATAACACATAAGAGCAGCTCAGAGTCGACAGAAAAGTTATGTCGACAACCGAAGAAAAGACCTAGAGTTTTAAGTGGGTGATAAAGTGTTCTTACGAATATCTCCCTGGAAGAGGGTTATGAGATTTGGAAAGAAGGGGAAGTTGAGCCCTAGATATATCGGTCCTTTTGAAATACTGGATCGTGTTGGGAAGGTAGCTTACCGATTGGCGCTTCCACCGAATCTCTCTCAAGTTCACGATGTGTTCCATGTATCTCTCCTGAGAAAGTACATACCAGATCCTTCACATGTACTCAGCTCAGAAGTTGTACCGCTGGAGCAAGATCTTTCTTATGAAGAACAGCCGATAGAGATTCTGGATCGTAGAGAAAAAGTCCTACGAAACAAGACCACTCGCTTGGTGAAAGTTTTATGGAGAAACCACCAACTTGAAGAAGCTACATGGGAGCTTGAGGATATTATGAGGGAGAAGTATCCTCATTTGATTGTTGCAAAGTGACGAATTTCGAGGGCGAAATTCTTTTTAAGGGGGGTAGAATGTAACACCCGAGACTTTTATGTTATATAAATCATCAAAGGAATCTTTTTCTACACAACACTTTCTTGGCTTGCTTTACACGCAATCGCGACCTTCCTCGATAGCTTGCGTCGTACACAATACCGAGTTTCACTAAACAACAATATGCTATTAAAACTAGCTGTTATGAATAGTAATAACCACTTTTTGAAATTTTATAAATTTTATTTTTCAAAATGGACTTCATTTTTGGACTCAGAATATCGAAATTAGCCTAGGGTGAAATTTTGGTATTTTTCTGAAAACTTTCAATTTTTGATGAATAGTGAAACCACTAAGTGGTAGGTTAAAAACTGAATTTTGCATAAAACTTAATTTTACCGCTTCTGTGAATGGAATTTCAAAAATCCGAGAGACACGGTTAATATCAAGGACTAAAATGTGGTTCAATGAGATGAAAATAATTTTTTGTTGAATAGTAACTTTTTACTATTTTTACCGCGGTTAATAGTAAATAGGGTAACTAAGGGTAAATATGATATTAATATTACCCTAACACATGTCCTAATTCTATTGGACAAGTTTAATTCGACCAAAAACAAACTTAGGAATAAAATATGACCATTTAGGCCCACTTGGATTAGATTAGGACATTTATTATTAATTTATTTAAAGAAGGGTTAAAATAGTTAAAATCAAAGTTTAATAAGTAAATCATTTTTAATATAAGGTTATACATAAGATAAATTCGATTGTAAATATTCATTAGAAATCTAAAAAGATTTCCTACATGATGGTATTTTATTTGTAATTTTTAGACATCAAATAATTTAATTTATTTGTGACACAAAGATGATGCAGTAATTATCTTATTAATGAAATATTGAAACAATTGATAATATAAATACCAAAGTAAATGTAATTTGAGACTTTTTATGAATTCCACTAATTTTATAGGTTACTATGATATATTAGTATTGATTTAATCAACTTGGTTCGAACATATAATTATGTTATGACTTTGACAAAAATCATATATCAAATAGTGTCAAAATTGACACAAAATAGTTTTTAAATCAAATATTATATTATTAATTGTTATTTTATTCCTAAAAATCTAAGGTTCGGCCAAACGACTTAGATAAGGATATATATATTAATAATAAACAATTTGGGGTTCGTTTGGCATGTTATAGTAAGTTTATTAACCATATAGTGAAAGAAAACAAAAAGACATGGTAAAAGTTAAATTATTTAACTTAGAGTTAAATTTAATTGATAAGGTTAAAATAATATCCTAAACTTGTCTAAATTCTATTGGTTTATAGGATTTCGACCCATCCCCACTTTAGCTTCGAAATAAGACCCTTTGGAACCATTATAAACCGATTTTGACTTTAGTATAAAATAATATTTTGAGATATTCCTAAGGTGCCCCTCTCCTCCCTTATAAAAGGGCACCTCCTCCCCCTCCTCCTCACACCAATTTGAGCACTCAAGCTCGGCCAACCCCTGCCATTTTCCCTTCTCCACTTCCCTAGAATAATCCTAGAGGTCCTGGTCTTCTCCAAAGACCAATCTTAGTTCCTTAAGTGGAGGATTCAAAAAGGCGTTCCAAAGAAGAGGTAATATCCATTACTGATCTTTTCAATTTCTTTCTTCTTCAACTTCTTCTTCTTTAGTTGTTTCATGATAAAGTAATAACATCAGTATTACTTACATACTGATATTTTATTATAAATATGAAACAACCCTAATTCACCTTCTATCCATCCTACGGAAAAATGAAATCACCACGCGTGCGTACGTACGGAATACCGTCTCCACGCCGTGGTGTAATCTATTTTCCACCATCACCTTACAAGGATGGGTATAATGGTGTAATGAGTAACTACATATGATTATTATGAAGTAATATTGATACTGAAATAATATATATATACTCCAATACAATTCCACGATCATAGGAACGATATCATCACTCGTGCGTACGTACGGAATACCGTCTCCACGATGTGATGCGACTCGTTCTACATGATCTTCATTTCATAATGATTATATAAATGAATTGAATGAATGAATATTGTATATACTACACTAATACCATTCTGGAAATGAATTATCTATAACCTAAAGATAAGAATAAGAATTTATTCGACAAAACACGCATAAGAACAAAAAGTTATAAAGACCCGAGTAACAATTAACAATGAAATATTACTAACAAGAAGCTAATAATATGACCATATATGATCTCATATCAATATGTATGATTCTGGAATAAGTCAATAACATTATTTAAACCATTATACAGGAGCTTCGGACACGAACAAAGCAAATCGGACCTAAGGTAAGGGAAATATCACAATCTCATTTTTATCCGAGATTGTTTATTCGTAAGTATTTACTGGGGTGTATTTTATCATCCACATCCATGTTCCCTCAATATGTAATATTGTTTCCATCCACTTGAAATAGTTTAAATCCAATTTTACCCTTAGGTGAGTTTTTAGTAAAGAATATGAAAGGAATCTTTTGTTGTTTTTCCGTACGAGGTACTTTTTGACTTTTCCGACAAAAGTACGAAGAATGTTTTTTTTAACTTATACGGCATGAATGGATTTTTAAAACATTACTTCAAAGAAGCTTCATTTACAAGTTTTCAAGTTTATTTTTAATCAACTTCTTTTATTTTAAAGTTGTATGACATGTTATGAAAGGAAAAATGTTTTTGAAGAAGAAAGGATATTTTCCTCAAGAATTCAATTCAAGTGTTTTATCAAAATTATTTTCCATCTAAGATAATAAAGGGTTCTGTTTCTATCCATATTTTTACATTGGTTTGACTATGTTGTGATGGAATTATGTTTATGAATTCCTTTATCATATATGAATTGATTTATGATGTCATGATGTTTCAAGAATCCCATTTTTGTTATGCGATGATGTATGTTTTATGATTATGTGGCACACATAAGAAAGGATTCATTATAAGATGGGTGGGACCTATATCTCCCTCCAATGCATTGGGTAATGATTTTATATCTCATGAGATAGACATGGCTGGAACGGAAGGTTATTTCGGTTCAGTGATACAGTACTGAAACGAGGAGTGAACTCGGTTCAGAAAGGGACTTTGTCCACTAAGATAGTCTTGGCAATGAGTTATGACTAACAAGAAATGATTTTCCATGATTATGTGTGCATGCCACAAAGATTCAAGTTTTATGTTATGATTATGGGGATCTCATTTTCACTTCTATGATTTATTCCATGTTAAGATATTATGATCTCTTTTGCAGGTTTTAATTTTCAAAAAGATATGATATGATTTTTATTTCCTTTATTTTCCCTTGCTGAGCATTTGAGCTCACCCTTTTATGTTTTCTTTTCCCCAGGCCAGGAAGATGGATATTAAGTAGAATATGCTAAAAGGGACCCTAGATATGATGAAATAAATGGGAGACACTGTAGAAGATTTATGAACCATTTGTTTATGTTTCCCAGTTTCTAAAGACACTATACCTATACGGTCCTTTGTGGTTTTGTCATATGTTGTAATAAGTGTGATTCAATTTTGAAGTATTAACAATGTATGTAAAGTGTGGGTCGTTATATACACATCGCACCTTGCGCCTAAAACTGTCAATCTGTGCATGGGCCGTAGATAGCCAATCCATGCCCAACATGACGTCGTAAGGCCTCGACACTGCTACAAGAAGATCCCAGCCGAAGCTCTCGCCTCCTAGAGTAAGCTCACACTGCCGGCACCAGTGCGTAACCGTCGAGTCTGCTCCCGTAGGAGTCTCTAGCCGTAAGGATCGAGCCAACGTCTCTGTCGGAATCTCCGAGCTCTGAACAAGGGCAGCGGCTATGAAAGAGTGACTCACTCATGTGTCTATAAGAACTGCAGCAAGGGTGGAATAGACACAGATAGTACCTCGAATCATCTCGGGTGCGCCGTGGTCGTAGGCCTCTACTGCCTGGAGCTGTGCCTGTCTCTGCCCGCTAGCTCCCTGTGGTCGGGGTGGACCTCCTGGTGGTGGTGGTGGTAGAGCCTCAAAGCGTCGCCCACCAACGGCTGCTCGTCCAGCTCCTCTTCCTCGTCCGCCTCCTCCCTGCGGACTGCCACGATCGACCCTCTGCCTCTGCCTCGGTGGTCCCTCAACCGTCTTTTGCTCCTTGGCATGGCGGGTCGGGCAGTCAAGAGCCATGTGGCCCTGCCCGCCGCACGAGTAGCACTGTCTGCCTCTCGAAAGTCTGGCTCCTCGTTGTGTGCCCCGCACTGCTGAGCCAGTGCCCTGAGGTCGTCTGCCCGAAGGTCTGGTCTTCCTGGACCCCTGAGTCATTCGTCGACTGGCTGCTGCAGATGACTCTGCCACGTGCCGCCCTGCGGTGGGTCGCTGCGCTAGTGTCGACTCAGAAAGGAAGCTCTCGATCAGAAGGGCCCGCTCCAGTACTCCTGTCTGAGTCGGTATGATGAGGGAGATCAGTGATGCCCTGATCTCGTGTCTCAAACCCTGCTCGAAGGTCCGGGCCCGAAAGAATGGGTCCCGTACCATGTCGGTCGAGTAGCGCGAGAGATCGGTAAATCTCGCCAAGTACTGAGCGACCGTCATGCTGGCCTGCCGCAGCTGAAGATGCTCCTGGATACGCACCGCACGAAGGGTGGCTGGGACGAACTCCGAGCGGAAGATGCTCTCAAAGTTCGTCCAAAGTAGAGATGCCTCATAGTGCACCTGGAGCATCAAGCTCCACCATCGTCCTGTTGCTGCGTGTAGTAGCCTCGCAGAGAGGATCATCATGAGGTCTGCTGGTGTCCTCACTAGCCTAAACACTCGTACCACTGCCTCCAGCCAGTCTTCTGCTGCCTGGGGATCCGTCTCCCCGCGAAACCTGGGCGGTCGCTGGCACTGAAACTCATGCAGTGCGCTGAGGCGACGTGCATCGTCAGCGGCTTATGCTAGAAGCATCGGGGGCTCGGCGGGTAGAGCTACCGCCGGTGCCACTCCTGACAAAGGGCCCTGCACTGAGGCCTCGTCGCTCGGTGGGCTGTCGTCACGCTCGACTCTCGGATCCCTAGCTGGCTACCGTCGTGGGGCCATCCTGAAAAGGAAACAGGTGCGCCACAGTCAGAACAGTATACCTGGTGAGCTGATATAAGTAATCACAAAGAAAACTTTGAAACACACACGCAATCAATGTTTTCGTGCATTAAGTCGGAAATCAGAAGTCAGGGTCCTGGTGTACGGATACGTCGGCCGCCGCACCAACACTGGACTCCCTGGACTAATAACCACACTCAATACGCTAAACATTATTGCTTCAAATAGAAAAGATCAGAGTTCACGGTAGAACTGAACACCTTTGATACCAATTTGTCACGACCCGCCCTCGGGGTCCGTGCCGTGACTACCCCAAGCCCGCCTTCCATAGGCCAGGGGCTGGCGACTAGAACCAAGGCGTAAATCCCGGTAAAAAGGGAAGGCATTGCCTTTGTAAAGTAAACAAACACCTCAGAGTAAGCAAGCGGAAAGTAAACACTAAGCAAAAGCAGAGTACAACTGAAAGTGCGGAAAAGTAAATGGGCCAGTATACAAACCCAAACTGAAAGTAAAGTACAACTCGAACAGGAAAACAGCAAATGAAAAGTAAAAGCCGCTACACCGAGCTGTCCACTGGGAATCCCACCTGAAGGGTGGGTACAGATAGCTCCACTTCTCCACGGGTCCCGCCGTCCGCTCCGAGCACGTCCCGCCCAGTGGTCCACCTCCAGGTACCATCCTGCTCTGCAAGCCTCAGCTAAGATCAACGTTGTCCGTCGTCTGCAACCAACACAACGTAGTGCGGGCAATGCCCGTGAAGGGGTGAGTATAAGCTACTCAGTAGGGACCCCGAGCCCCCTGAAAGTCTCTCAAATCCACAAAGGATAAACAACGAAAAAAGGTACAATCACGAAGTAACAACCGACACTGCTTAGGTATATGCCCATACATATACCTAAGTCATCAATTTCAAATACGCACCAACCTCCGAGCCCAAGTACAACTCAGTCCACACAGGAAAGTAGACGTATTCCACACAGGAAAGAAAAACGTAATCCACACAGGATTGCACAACACAATCCACACAGGAAAGCAATAGGATTCAGCTCACACAGGTATACTTCTTCAAAAGACGAAAAAGATAATCTCTGATCCATCTAAGTCGTCAGACCCACGAAGGATCGATAGGTAACTAACCCCCGCAAAAGTCCCACACAGGATCGGGCCCACGTAGGACTTGTAGGCGCTGGTTCACACAGGACCGCTGAGCGCAAGGACCCACACAGGATCGGACCCACACAGGATCGGGCCCACACAAGACCTGTAGCACTGATCCACGTAGGATCGCTGAGTGCTGAAGTCGTCGTCGTCGAATCCACACAGGATCTCTGTACTGTCGTCGTCGCAGTCACAGTAGCAGTAGCAGTAGCAGTCACAGTAACAGTCGCAGCCAGCATTAGGGTTCCCGCACACAACAAGCTCGTTCGGAGGGTCCGCCCCACGAGCCGAGAGGCTGATACATCAACTCTCACAAAGTCTAGATTTGATGTATCCAAAAGTTCCATATCGTCAACAGGAACTCAACGCTACAGACGTCGCGTCGATTGGACGCCCGGTCTAAGAGTTATTGGCATTTTCGTCCCCAGGGCCCGGTTGGTTTTTAAGGCAAAACCAACCCGACCGTACTCCACCTGCGTCCAAACCTCGGGCAGAGCATGCCAAAAGAACCTTCTCACTAAGAGGAACACAACAAAGTTGACGGTACGTCAATCGGACGTCCATAGCTCAAGATATGAGAGTTTCCGCTCCGAAGGCCCGGTTGGTTTCGTGAACGAACCAACCCGGCCGAACTCAAAGTGTTTTGAAACTTTGAGTGCGATATACCGAAACGTCTGTCTCGATCCAAGGATCGCGTTTCCACAGACGGTTCGTTGATCGGAGGTCCGTGGCTCATGATATGGCCAAAAGACCGAATTTGTCTCGGAAACGGGGGGTCCGGGTCCGGGCCGACCCGGCCCGATCCCCCCCCTGGTCTGACCCGAACCGGGTCAACCCGTTCTGGGTCGAACCGACCCGGATCCGACCCGGTCCGCTGGAACCGGCCCGGCCGGTGCCGGCGTGGCGGCGCGGCCTGGCCAGCGGCGGCGCGGCCAGGGTGTCGCGCATGCGCCGCACGCGGGGGGTGAAACCCCCCCTTTTTTCGGATCACGGACGGCCTAAGGCCGGCCGCCCCTGGCTGCTCCGCCGCGGTCGTAGGGCCGCAGCCCTTCTTGATCTCCGGCCCCGGCAGCCCGGCCGACCACCGGTCGCCTCCTCGTTCCGCCGCGGCCCGTCTCCGGCCGCGGTCTCTTTCGTAAACAACGACGCGGTGCGTCGGCACCGCATTTCTTTATCGCTGCTCGCTCCGGCCATAAATTCTATTGTTCCCGCGCGGTGCGACGACACCGCGCTGTCTCCGCTAAATCAACACGAAAGATTAGAAGGAGGAGGAGAATCGGCCGTGTTTGTGCGGTCCGGTCTCCTCCCGTTATAATGATAACAGTTGGCCAATCGTATAAACACAACAATGAACGTTTCACAAATTTTTAATAAAATTTGGAACTACGCCCAACGGATTATTCTTTCATGTTTAAGGGAATGATACACGTAATTTGAAAAGGACAAACCCCTACCTTGGTTCTGGAATGAAGTTCGATGATCGATAACGATTCGCGGAAGTCGAGCGTCGTGGTGGTCGGCGTCACGGAAGAAGAACGTCGATGTCGCGGTAATGTCGTCACGGAAGACGGTTCTCGAGAACGTGGAGTTCTTCGTCGAAGTTCGAAGGTTCTTCGTGTTCTTCGTCAGAGTTGAAGAAGAAGAAGAAGGAGAAGCTCCCAAAATTCCTCTAAAGGTGGTAAAATAAATTCAACTAGAATAAAATAAGCTTTAATCTTATATTATTAAATAACTTTACCACATGAATTTCAAAGGTTTGAATTGAACAACTCACCTCAATTAATACTTAAAGTTGTCAAACATTAATTAAAAGGAGGGTTAATGGGAGTTTTAAGGGAAGATGGAAGGTTGGGTTTGGTGTGGGCCCCACCACACTTAATCCTCCCAAGGGAGGTTAAGTGGATGTGGGTCCCACTCCCAAATCCCTTTGGAAGGATTTATAAAAAAACATCAAGTTAAAATAAAAATTTGTATTTCACAAATTTTATTTATCTTACTCTAAAAACCCAAAAACTAACTTTCAACCCGTAACAAACGCAACTTCCGAAAAGGTCCACTTAAGCGAATATCGGCGCTGCGAGTTCATCGGTGCCCTCGGATTTCAATTCTGAGCACCGGATCAAAAGTTAGTAATTCCCGCTCGTTCGTTCACTGAATGTACCCGAGCCAAACTTCGGAAATTGATTCCGGGCACTCCGGGCCTCGGAATCAGGTGCCGTCAGAAACCGCGCTCTTGTAAAATTCCAAAGAAAATTAAGAAAAAATTTCCCTTGAATTTTAGGAGTCTTTACACTCCCCATTGGGGAATAACCAATGGTGACTCCCTAAGGATGAATGTCCAATGATGACTCACCAATGGTGACTCTATAATGGGGACTTCTCAACATTCTCTCATCCTATAGTGGGTCATCGATCGTGAATTTTCAAATTATTCCTTATCAATGATGAATTTTTTTACTAGTGGCTAAAAAAGTATTAAAAATAACCACAATTAAGCCTTCATAATTCGTTCTAAATATAACATAATATCTCCAAATTCAATGGTTTTATAAAATATAATGAAGATAATGTTAAACTAATATGGATTCAAGAGTTATATCACCCTTTTGAAAATGATCCCTCAAAAAGTGATGACTTGCATCAATATGATTTGTTCAAGAATGAGATAGAAGATTATTTGAAATTATTATTTCACTTCTCTTCTCACCAATTATAGAGACATGTCTAAATTGATATATATATATATATAGTCTATTTATGTCTGTTTAATCGTAACAAATTTTTTCACAAGAAATATATTAAAATACCATTTAGTCATCAAGTGTATAGAGTTTAATATAAATTGTTTCTAAGAAAATGTTCTAGATACTATAAAAAAAGATGACATGTTGTATTGGTTCTCTTTCCATATTACATAGAAATATAAAAATCAACATTTGAATAATATACTAATTCAAATTATTGTCATCTCGGGTAAAACTACACTAAATTGGTTATTTCTTTTAAGTAATTGAAAACAATTTTAACAACTATTAAATTAGATTATTTAGGATTTCATTGAATATGTTAATACATACACACAATAGAATTAATATTAGGAGAAATGGTTGTAAAATATATAGAGTATTCATTGATACCTCTATAACTAGTTTTATCTAGTACCTTTATATCCTCATCATGATATAACTTATATGTGATAATAATATGAGTATAACTAATCTTATTTTTACCCAAAGCAAAATTATTTATAATTAATTTAGTTTGATAATTTGATTTAATATATTTCCATATTAATTTTGAATATTTTGAAAAAATTGAAAATCAAGATTGAATTTATGGTCACCAATCAAACTCCTTTCAATTTAATTTGGAATAATATTTGAAAAACCATTACATAATGAATTTTATAAAATTACCAAAATAATTTTATTAACATATATTTTGACTTCTTAAGTACATTTTGAATATATTTTAATAAAATGAGTAATATCAGTTATACATTTTGAATTTTGTTTTAAATCATGAAGGATTTTAGCCTATCATACATACATTTGGGATCATATTTTAAAACATATAAATATTTTATTAATTTGAAAACAATAATTTGAATAATTTGACATTTTAATATAGGGGGTTTCTAAAAAATATAAATACTATATAACCATTTAATAATTCAATTTCTGCATCCCTATGCTCTAATTTCAAATCCAAATGTGATTCATAGACATGAAATATTTTGATTGTTTCAAGTTAATATATTTTTAAAATGGTTTCATCATAATGAATAACATCCTCTTAAATATATCCTTATATAACCAACCTGGTTTTATTTCTTATAATGGTGCCTGACCCATCCAAATTAATTTCAAACACCCACATAGTGACCATAGTTAGATTGTTAGTTGTTCCAAATACATGTTTCCAAACATTATTCATTTCAAACTAATTATGTTATTCTTGAATTTCTATCACCAAAATAAATAATATATTTCATCATTTAGGTTCTTAGGCTAAATTTGGGACAACAATATTTGATGATCAATCTGAGTCATAAGATAAGATCTATTTTGTATATGTCTACCTATATCTCCTACTACCACATTTTGATGATGGTATATATGAGCCCAAATATATCATTAAAATGAGGTACTAGAAATCTGAGCGTCTACTATAGATTCATGTTAGTATTCATGATTTTCTTCCAAACAAAATGATTTTTCTCACTCATCAAAGAATTTTTTTCGTGATTATCCATAGTGTTATAGAGAATGACTTAAAACAAAAAAATTATAATGTATTTAACCTTTCACTTTTTACTATTTCATAATTCATAAGTAATTTTTATTAATAATGGTGTAATAAAAACTCTATTAAATATATGATGTGCTATATTTACTTCCTCAAACCAAAATTAATGAATAATGTAATACTCATTAAAAATAGTTTGGGGAATTTATTCATGTTGCCTATATTTTATTTGTATAACAAAATTATTTTTTGGGGACCAAAAAGAAGAAAATTTAGGATTATTCCAATTCTATTAGTAAAAGAATAAAATTCATGATTATAAAACTCAAAACCATGGTATCTTTTAAATTTATTAATTCTATGTCCATGAAAATATTCTATATATTTTGAAAACTTTTTAATGTCGGATAATGATTCACTTTAGTGAGAAATAATTATACATAAGTGTTCCTATAAAATTAATCAATATGAACATAAAACATATTGACTACCATTTAAAATACAAACTATCAAAGGTCAAAACAAGTCCATGCGAACCAAATCTAGGGGTTGATATGTTGAAACTTTATTCATTGATTTGAATGATATTTTCTGTGGTTTCAATTTTTGAAAATGATTACTGACAATTTGATATGAAAATTCACATTTTGATAGATCATTTTCTAACCCTTAACATATACAATATTAATTGAGTGAATACGTTAGTAGTGTAGTCTCATATTACAAAGACAATATACATTAGTAAAGACATTTTTACAAGAAATATTTTGAGTAAATGTTTTTTAAATTATCACGATAAACATTGGCATTTTTCAATAACTTGAATACTAAATTTTTTATTTAGTAAAAAATTAGAATATTTATTTTCAAAATTCAAAAGAAAACCATCATCACAAATTTATGAGATTCAATGCATATTTTTAATTTATCCATGTAAAAATAATACAATAGAAATTAAAAAAGATTTATAATTAATGAATTGTACAAGGTAAAATATCTTTATTTTTTCATTATAATAAAAGGGGAAATGTCTTCCATTTACTTTTATGAAAATATTAAAACATTAATAACCTCTAGTCATGTGTCTTGAATATACATTGTCCTAGTAATATTGGTTCTTACTGGGGCTCTTAATGAATGATTATTATAAAAAAAATTACACCAACAATTATTTGGATTCCCAAATCTTTTTGGGTCCAAAATTGTTTGTAATTTAATATTTTGGAATTGATAACTTCATAATAGGTTTCCTTTAAAGAACAATTTATTAATTGAAAAATAAATTTTGTGGGTATAAATGGATAAAAAAATGTTGTAGTACTAAATTTATAAATACATTTATTATGAACAATTATTTAATGTCCATGTTAATATTCTATACTTGTATTGTATTTTGGATCAGTTTGTTTTCCCATAATTTGAGTGAGATTTTGTCTCTGATTAGTGAATCTCTCTTGATTATTTTTAGTCCCTCATTAGACTGGTTCTATTAATTTGTGTATGAATTACCCAAGATGTTTTCAAAAAGACTCCAAGATTCATTCATTTATTTCTAGAATCTATTATTAATATCATCATATTTATTTTTTTCTCATTTATTTGGATAATCATATTTGGCATACCCTATCATTTCTCATTCATAAAAGAAGACCAATTTGAAGAATCGTATCTATTACAATATTTCATCTAGTTTCACATAGTATCATATTTAACTATATAGTTTTGTTTCCTAATGAATTTATTATTATTATAAAACCTTTTGACTCATCTGGAAATATGGTTCATTACATCCAAACTATCACTAGGAAATTATTAATCACTTGACCATTCATAAGGAATTTTCTACATCTGTTTTTATTTAGTGGATTTGATGGCTATGGATTTCGTTTTTGGTTCATCATGATATTGTATGTTTACTTGTAGTTATTCATTTTACATCATCAATTTTCATGCCATATCCTTTATAATTAATTTATTATTGTCAAATTATTATCTAATTAAGACTGAGGTTACCCTCCATCTTTTGAAAAAGAATCTATGAAGTCACATTACATGACCATTACCAACGTTATTCATTCCTATAGAATTAATTATATTCATTATCTCATTAAATTAGTTATAAATGCTTTAAATGGTCTCATAAATCTTAATTTAAAAAGTAACAGACTTAAAAAAATATATATATTCAATTTCATTTCTTTTTCATTATATTTTCTGTCCTGTGTAATTGCTAAAGTGTCACATCTTTCAAAAGATGTTGTGAAAGAAGACATTCCATTAAATTCCAAATAAATCAAATAATATTAAATATAATTCATATCATTATATCTTTTAATATATGGTTCTATAGTGGAATCATCCCATGGTTTTCCTCATGTTTTAAATATTTAATATTTTTCATCTATAGAGGTCCATATTTCATATCACATGCTCTTAAATTTCATTTTCATCATGATTTTCCACATAGCATGGTTATTTCCATTGAAAAATGGGTTACATATATAGAATAACCTTCATTTATATTATATAAAGAGAATAAAATTTTGTAATAACATAAGTTTATGATCCTCATAAGAAAACTAAAATCACAGTTCAAAAATTATTAAAAGACTTTGAACCCCCATTTTTATCGTATTGAGTATCTTATGAGGGGTGAATTGCGTTACCTATAATATTTTTATTAAAAATTATTTTAAATAAAATATTCAAATTTAAAAGAATGTATTAATATTAATAAAAATAATATTTTGATAAATGTATTAGATATTTTAAAAGATTTGTTAATTTTGGATTACAGATCAACTAAAAAAATATGAAAAAATAATTTATAATTTTAAATCAATACAATGAGAAAATCATCATATAAACACTAGTTAAATGTAACTAATAATGTACTAGCTCAGTTAAAAAATTAAAACTAAATACCATTTGATGCTTTTAAATGAAATAAAATCACACAGTAGAATAAAAAAGGAGTTCAGTCTCATACTGAGGCTGAATTCTTCACACATGGAAATCAACCACTACCAGAATTATTATATAAAAATAATTTTATAGAGTACTAGGATCTGGTATACACAAAACAGCTCCTATATCTACGGTCAAATCCCCATTCATAGTTAAACATGGGAAGTAGATATAAATGGACCAAACAAGAACAAATTCCATTAATGATAGAGGTATACAAACAATTGGACATAATATATCATATCAAGTATTCTCTAGTTCTAGTGTTGTTTTAGTGTGTGTTAAAATAGTCATAAAACAACACACTACTCGAAAGTTAAATACATAAATAGACACTGAAAGAAGTAAGATATAGAAAAGGTAATGCTACATGGTTTTTACTACCTTAGATGATTTGGTGTCATCAGATGTATCTTTGTGAAGATATTGAACAATATCAAAAAATAATGCAACAAAATATTTTTTTTAAATATAAAATTGTATTTTCTATATCAAATGATCTTGATAATCCATGAGTTACACTCTTTCATAGATGAAATTCAGTAGGAATGCGGTATGTCAGTTATCATGAAATGTTCCTTCAAACATTCATAAATTTTTCTACACATTGATCATTTCACAAACCCATGTGCGTGTGATATTATTCATAAAATATATAGCACTTCATGTTCCCATTGATGAAAAATCATCTCCATATTTTAGATCATCATAACCCTTTTTATTTGTATTTAATTCATCCATGCAATAGTTATGAAATTAATCATGAAGGAATAATTTTCAATAATTTAAGAAATATAGATTTTGGGATAATTTATTATAAAATCATGTACAATATTGACTATAAAACTCTTTGTGGTTTCTCATCCTTGTGGTAGCTGAAGGCTGATTGTAAGAAAACATAGGAGGTGACTCATGTCTGATGGTGAGTCATGTAATGTAGTGATTCATATCAAGAGTTGATCCATATATAGTGGTGAATCAATTCTAAGGGTGAGTCATTTGAACAAGAGGTGGCTTAGGGTGTTGGTGAGTCAGTCTCGCAGTGACTCATTTGAACTGACATTGAGTTAGTCTAGCAGTGAGTCATATTTGGTGGAGAATTATTCTGAACTATTAATGATTAATTATGTAATTGACACATAAATTGTGGTGAATAATTATTATCAAATGGTGGGTCATTCTAGATATGATTTATATCTTGTGTTGAATCATTTTGTACTAATGGTCAGTTACTCTTGTAATGACTCATATTCAATCATATATCTTGTTAAAATAATATTTTTACATAAAACAAAAATTAAATATTAAAATAAAAAAATTTATTTTTGAGAATTAAAATAATGTGGTTCCATAACATATTATATTATATTAAAAATTGGACTAAATTAGAGAAATACTCCCATAGATTGACATTTATTACATTTTAATGCACTTAATATTTACCAGGTTTTCACTCCTTTCACTTATTAAAGATCACCTCAACTTTTCACTCATATTCAAAAAAAATTCAACCAATATCAAGAAATAAAAACCATAATAACATCACAACATTCATCAACTTATCATAAAGGTCATTGTATTCTTAGAGGACTAATCCATGAAGGCTTAAGATGCATTCTAAAGGTTGATATCTATGTAAATTGTTTAAGAATTTACCAATTTTTTTCATGATTATTTATTTTTCTATATAATTAAAATATGTTCTAACCATCCATATATAATTAAATCAATATATTAGTTATAATTTAATGTTATAAAATTTATGGAAAATAATTTTTAAAAATCCATTTTATCCAATCAGAAAAAATAGAATTTATGTGTGTTTGAGGACATCGACCTCCACCATGCAATGAATTACTTTAATTATTACTACATCAAATATGATGTTGTAAATATGAATTTAATGTATATATATGATATTTTAAACATATTTAAAATTTTATAAAAATAATATATTATCATACTTTTTCCTATACCATCTATTAAAAAATCAAAATGTCGCCCATGCATATGTGCATACTACCACATCCATGAATGACACAAATAATTATTCATTAATGGATAACATCAATGACCATAAGGAAGTATTGAATGAAAAATTAGCATATTTATTACATTATTATTATTCAAGGTGGATATACCATTATATAATTTATCTCCTTTTCCACAATTATGAAAATGGGAATGTTAATTTTGTCAGTGTGAAAATTATCACCTCGATGAATACCATGTCACATTTATCATCTCCAAATTGTAAGGATTGTTTTAAAATAATTTTAAATTTATAATAATGATATTTATATTTTTTTCAGATTCCAAAGATGACGGAACCATGAACCTATGACCATGGTCAACACATTATCGTTGTTTTTGAATGACTAACTGCATGACATATGATGTCAACTTATTTGATTTATTGACAAAATTAAAAAATATAATAAATTAAATTTAGGTAATAATGGAAATGTAATAAATATTTTTGAATGGAAAAAATTAATATATTTTTATTATTTACAAAACTAAAATACATATTTTGTGGTTCATGACTCAAGATAAGGGATTTCTCATGTCAATTCCCTTACTTTGAGAAATATTACATTTTCAACAAATATTGTATTTTTTTATTTATCAAATTTCATATGAATATATATTATAATTAATATCCAATAATTCTAATGGTTTTAAAATCCATTTCATGTTCCCTCCTTTATATTCCTTTTGATTCTTAAGCATCTAATATGTAATTCGTATTCTTTAAATGCATGTTTAAATGTATTAGAATCTTCTACATAAAAAGTAAATTAATTTTAAATTCATCTTGAATATTGTTATTTATAAATATATATTATTTTTATTTCAATTAGAAATACTCTTTAATTCCATTTCTGAGGTTTAGAAAAGAAACAATACAATTTTTTATGTACATATTATTATTGAATTTCTTTAAAAAATTATTCATTAAAGATTAATACATTATACATTTTTTGGTCTGGAAAAAAATGATTATTTATCATGAATATTCTAAATTTATATGTTGTTTTTCAATGATGATCATATCTTGGAAAATTTATTAATTTATAGTTTTTAAAATTCATTCGAAATGATATGATATTATAGCTTATTTGTATGAGATAAAATAATGTTCTTTTATTTATCTTATTATAGGGAAATTATTTTGAATTTTACAATGAAAATCAATAATTTTATTATCATGTTAATGTTATTTTTCATGAAAATTGTTTATGATGGTAGATGGGTCTTTTATATCACTCCAATGAAATTGGTAATGTTGATAGTGTTAACGGACTACAATTTACTCCTCTAATGATTATGAAGATAAATATTATAATTTACTCTTATTAAGTTGGATGACTTATCTATTTAAAATTTAATCCTATGATGAATATAGTGTTAACGGTGTATTTTTTACACTATAATGGTGAGTGAAAGATTGATAGTAAGAGTGATATGTAGATGATGTCCATATGAATCTAAAAATCTATTCAATGCATGAAATTTTATTTTTATATCAATATTTAGATTTTATATGTTTAAAAAAAATTAAGCACTTTTAGATAAATGGTTTGTTATGGAATAATTTTTTTAATAATCTTCAATGATTTTGATAATGAATTCATGTTTTCTTATGGAAGGTTTAATGAAATAAAAATTTAATAAAGTTGTATTTCTATTTTAATATTTGATTATTGGGAAAAAAATTATATGAAAAGTAAAAAAAATATTTGGGATTTCAATTTTTTAAAAGGAATAAATGTTTTTATTTTTTAATGAAATATTACAGGGCACACATGACCCAATCTGTTGTGTGTCCAACCAGACTTTTTCATCAAAATTGCCATATCTCTCCTAGAAAATAGAGAGAAAATGTTCCAAAAATCCATGAATATAAGATCTCAAATGTAATTTCTAATTGTAAGAACCTGGACCTTCTTTTCTTGTATGTTTTCTTCTTCTATCCATTTTTGAGAAAAGGGGGAATTTCTGGAAATTTTTGATGTACACATCGTGTACTTTATTAGTACATTTCATGTACGAAATTGCCACAAGAAACCATGTGTTGGCCATGTAAAGGCCACACACGCTACTATGTGGGGTGACTAGGAGGCCGCATAAATAAAAGTATGAAAACAATGAGTGCACGTCGTGTACTATGAAAGTACACGTCTTGTAGTTTCTTTGTTTCACTAATAACACTAGATTCATGTCTAATTTCTAGAACCATCTTCTTCTTGGGTTTGTTCGACAATTATTTCTCGTACGATGACAACATTTCAATGAGCCCCCGACTGAACATCCGAACATCGATTCGACCACATTTAATTTCATATTGATCGCCTCTATATGCAATCTCTTTTACATGAGCTATGTTTCATGATTCCCCCTCTTTCTCATGTTGCCATCTGTAGATTTTTTTAGATGTTTTTTGTAGATCTTCGACGTTCAAAGGTTATTCGAGCCTCAAGGATCACATATTGCAATCTCCTAACACAATGGAAAGTGGTTTGTGCCTTTCCATTGAATGTCTTTGAGTAATATGTGTATTTTTTTCCATAAACCTTGATTGTTGTATTGGATGTTTATCGTTTTTTCCACTATTGACAGTGTTCCATGATTTTATGCTTGTGTAGATTTTAATTTGATGTTAATAGTGTAGATTGCTATACTTTCGATGTATTGGACATACATGTTCAATTTACGACCGTTGGGTCCAATTTAGACTGTTTGGTCTCCATACCGGTTTTTCCAATGCCTAGTGTTATAGGGTGGCATGTTTGTATATGTTGTACACTGTTTAGAAAAGTATTTCTAGAGTATTTCTTTGGTCTTATTGCATTGCTATGCACGTTTGACATACACAGGGCCGTGAGAAACTGGTGTAGTATACTACAATTGGAATGGACCCTGTGAGCTTCCTCATAGAGTCTTTGAATCACTTTAGACTATTAAGGGAATTGACCACATGTGATTCCTCAGAGAGTATTCTAATCACATTTAAATATAAGGGTAATCGAACATGTGATCTTCCTTAGAGAGTTTTGGAATCACTTTAGAATATAAGGCGAATTTACCGCAGGGTCTTCCTCAAAGATTCTATGAGTAATTTGGGATATAAAGGTAATTGACTATGTGAAATCCCAAAAAAATTCCTTGACCAATTTATATAATAAGAGGAATTGACAATGTGATCTTCCTCAGAGAGTCTTAACCACCTTGTGCTATAAGGGGAATTGACCGAGTGAGCTTCCTCAGAGAGTCCATAAAGCACTTTTGACAATAAGGGGAACTGACTGTGAACCTTCCTTAGAGAGACATTATATATTCTTCTTACTGAAATAGAGGGGATAGGCTGTGTGTATTTTCTAGGGGTTATCATCTTGTTTATATGCATACTTGATATGTGGAATTGTTTATTTCTTAGTACATTCTTGTTTACTACATTTGGTTCTTTTACCTCCCATATATTCATTGACTGTTACGCATAGATATTAGGGTGGTTGCCTACTGGTATTTAGTCTGACACCCTGTTTGGGCCATGATTTTGGTCCCAAAAAGATTATATTACTACAGGTATAGATAATGAAAAGATCTCATTCACTTGTGGTACTTGATTGGTTGTGGAGTTGGAGAGCATGGGGCCATGCTGTGGCAAGCAATTCTGAGGAGTTGTTTATCTGTTTTATTGCATTCCATTTTTTAGTACTATTTTTTATTCTAGAATTGTGATATGTTTGGATGCTCTCCTAAACCATTGTATCTTACATCATTATATGTATATGTTCAAGCAGTTTATTTCTTCTAGTCTTGTGTTGTTTACTATTGTATGTTATTATTTTTGTTTCAGTTATTTCTTTTGTCTACATCTATTGTGTACTTAGCCAATGAGGGCATAGTAAAATTCAAGTTTTTATTTCACATTATAACTCCCCCTTTCAGGACAATTCATTATTACGATGGTAAAATTCAAGTTTTTATTTTGTTTCAATGACTTTTTTCAATCAAACCCTTCAGAAAATTTTTTCTGACACATTAATTTTATAAATATCATATATACATATATATTTAGTGGGTATAAATTTTAAATAATTTTTGTGATGTGATTTTAATGTATCCTGAGCTTTTTTAATTTTACCTATGCAAACATGTTGACATTTTCAAACATCTTATTTATGTTATCGATAACCTAAAATAATAATAATTGAGTTTTGAAATTGATTTCTTTCATAGTAATTAATTTATTACTATAATATTACACAAACATTATTTATTCTAAAACATTATGTTTTACATTCCTAATATACTCAATATAAAAATCCAACATTTTTAAACCAACTTCTATTTGTATGTTCATTTGTTCACTTAATTCTTCCTAATTCTAATTTATCTCTTGGATTTTGTTTCTTTATCAAGTAATTATACACTAAATGATGTTATCTAAAATTAAAAAATCATTTCTCCACATTTTTCTTCACTGATGGAGGAATATTATTCTCACTCAAAATTATCAAGGAATGTTTTGAAAATTTATAGATTATATTCATCTGTAGAATATTCATTAGTATAATTATCATTAACTATATTATGAAATATACATATTTTATTTATAAAAATTTAGTTCATATATCTATTGGATTTATAATATATAGTGTAAATTTTAATCAATATTTTTGAAGATGTTTTTCCTTACAATCAACATCATATTTTACAATATTCATATTATGAAAACACAAAGATAAATGCCCAATTTTTTCATACTCGAAATATTTATTTGTTAACTTCCCTCTAGAATTTACAACACATATCCTTTAATTTTTTGAGATTACTGACACAATTTTATCAACCATTTCATTTGATTTATTTTCTTATGAATTATTAATTTCAACAATGGTATGATCACCATCTTCAATTTTAATAATTATCATATCATTTTATGAAATTTCACCCTTAATCAACATTTTGAATTCTCGTTATTTCCTCTACTCATGTGCAACATAAAAACTATATAACTTTGAAAAAGGTAAATTTACATTATCTTCAAATAATGAATGTATACAGTCAAAACTACATGGAATGTTTCTAGAGAGTTTTTTAGTAATGGTTGAATCTTATAAGAAATAAATAAATCCACAGATGTTGTAATAATATTTATTAACGCTAGTGATAAATGAATCAATTTTTTCATTATATTCTATTTGGATATCGTTAAAATTGTTAAACCATATTTGTTTATTTACATTCATCACGTATACGATTAAGTAAATCTTATTTGGTGTTTTTTTCAAGATTATTTAGTTAATTTGAGACTTATCACATTTATATAAACATTTTCTGACAATGAAATTTTAATATAATTTCTATACATCCCATACACAACAAGATTTATTTCATTCAGAATATATCAATAATCATATTTCACAATTTATAGAAAACCAACTACACTTTCATTAATTACCTCCATGATATATGAGATAACTTAGATATCATCCTATTTCTCAAACGATGACATTTTTTCCATCAATGAATAAATGTATTGTTAGCTTAGTTATGATTATTCATGATAAGGATCGTATAGTGGAACCATTTATCTAATTGAAATTGTATTTCAAGGGATCATGAGAACCACTGAGAATGGGGGTGAATTAGTATTGATATTTTACAATTTAAATTATCCTTAATATAACCCCAATAACATTCTATATGGTTAATTATTAACAAATTTATAAATAAGAATAAAAAATATGTAATGATAAGAATGTAAAGAGTGGAAAAAAATATTGATAATATATATCCTTAGTGTGAGAACATATATCCTCTAATGGTGACTCCCACCACCAAATAACATTTTTTATTAAAAAGCCACTTTGGGGACAAGTGGGAAACCAACATTAAAAAAAAGCCACTATGTGCTAAAGGTTCTCAAAAAGTTATTAAACACCAGAATAAGGTTATTTCAATGACCCATATAACATCACTATTAATAGATGTGAAGAAAACATAGTCCTATTGAGTCAATACGGTTTTCCATGTGACGTTTTCCATTCCTTCTTGTTTTGAAAATAATAAACACCTTATACTTAAGAAAATCTATATTATACTTCTCTGAGGAAAATGTCCTTCCTTATGGAAATTTACCCTAACCTATATTTCCTTATACATATCAATATTTTTCTTAAGCCTAAATATCAGATTCATATCAAAAACCTCAGAATCATATAATACATAGATATGATGAATTCTGTTTTAGGATCCAAATTATGGATATGAACTATAATGAAGATCCACATCAAATTATAGAAAAGAACTATAATGATGTTCCACTATGAATTATGGATGCTGACTCTAATAAAGTTCCACTCTGAATTCAGGATACAAACTCTAATAATGTTCCATTCTGAATTCTGGATACAAACTCTAAAAAAGTTCAAATCTGAATTCTTAACTCCGAACGTCTATAATTTCCACTCTGATCTTCTTTGACTTTGACTCTGACCTTTTACTAAGTTCGACTCCGAAATTCTTTGAGTTCGACTTTGAACTTTTACTAGTTCGACTCCGATCTTCTATGAGTTCAACTCCAAACTTTTACTAGTTCGACTATGACCATTTATGAGTTTGACATCGAACATTTATTAGTTCAACTCTGAGAATCTAAAATTTAGACTCTGAACTCTGTATGGTCATATTCTGAACTCTGGGGAAACCAGACTCCAAATTTCCTTAGAAATTCAGACTCTGAATTTCTACAAAATTCAGGTTCCGAATTCCTATAAAACAGAATCCGAATATCTCTTTATTATAATCTATGTATTCCTTTTTGGTTAGACTCCAAACATTTATTTTCATACATTATGAACTTCAGATTTCTTATTCTTATACAAGTTTCATTATAAAATGATGTCGTACCTTTAGTTACACATGTTTTGATATAAAATTATGTCTTCCATTTAGTTTCTAACTAACCGTTTGTTTAGTGACACGTGTACAGGTCCCTCCAAAATTCAAAGAGAAATATGATCGTTGGGGGAGGGATCCGACCATTGGAGCTTAGTCTATAAATAGGATATAATTTAAAAAGAAGCGAAAACATTGTGACAACTTGTTCTTACATGCTGTTGAAGTGATTTCTAGAGAGATATGATCTTATTAAATCTCATGCTTCGTGCAGCATGTTTGAATGACTTGCTCAATCTTTAACTTGTGCAGAATTTCTTCATTTCACTCCAGTTGTTTGTGATTAAAATCGAGGGCTTCCGGGGATAAGAAGACAGAGGATCCAACACCGTGAAGTTGAGGGATTCCTTACTGATGAAGATAGAGGATCCAACTACCTTGAACTTGAGGGCTTATAGGGATAGAAAGACAGAGACTCTGATCATCGTATCGAGAGCTTACCATGGTGTGGGAAAGACAGGCTTGCTCGAAAGTATAAATCAAGGGACCTTTATCCAAGGTTGTTGGATACCCTTCTCATTAGGTTAAATGATTTATTGTTTGTTCCTTGTATTTTTACAACTTTTTTTCCGATTTATATTGTATTTTATTGAATTTATAATATTCTTATATTTCCATACACTTGTACTATATTTAATTTAGATTCTATATGCTTTAAGGTAGAATCTCATATTATAATCATTGGTTATGTTTCAATTTTCAGTTCCATATTTCTGGCACCAGTTTTTCAGAATCACTTTCCAGATTTAAGCATGTGTATAGAGATAGAAGTTTTTAACTTCATACTTTGTCCCAATACTTCAAATGGTGTTAGTGGTGTTGCTAATTTTCGTAGTTTAAATTTGTTAAACTTAGATCTTTCGTTGTTTAAGGAAATTTTTAAATTGTACAATTCACCCCCCCCCCTCATGAATATGGAGCATCTTCATCATTATTTCAATCCTACAATTGGAATCAAAGGTGGTCTCTGAAATACTTATACTCACATATAAGTTTTTCTTTCTTAGTTTCTCATTATTCTATATTTTCTTTACATAAGAATATTTTCCATGAATCTGAACTTTTGTTTTTAACAAGTTTTTTTGTAGAAATATTCTAAGATTAAAGGTTTAAATGTGGGTTCCATTGACAACCTAAATCCTACAAGACACCCAATTTTTTATGGCATTGATTATGAATACTAGAGAGATCGAATGAAGACTTTCGTTATCAATACTAGGGTAGATAACTTTGTTATGCTTAGTGGAGTTTAAAAAATTCCTGATAAGGAAGTTAGTAATTTCACAATACAAGAGAATAATGATTATCAATTAAACTATAAGGTACGGAATACTTTACTATGTTCAAGGATTAGGAACATATATAGAAAAATTTCATCTTGTGAAACAGCTAACTCTATATGGAAGAAACTTGAAGTTAGTAATTTTGGTACATCCAAAGTCATCAAGTCAAGAAGAGCTATGTTGGGAGATGAGTATCTTGGTTTTAAATTTCCTTATGGAGAACCTATATGAGAAGTATAACAAAGGTTTATGACAATCGTGAATATCTTACAATCTATTGGATAGAAAGGTCTAGATTATGAAGCTCTTCTAGATAAGATTATTGATATTATGCCAAATGAGTGAGAATCGAAGATAACTGTTATTGTTGAGAACAAGAAGGTTACTCAAATTTCCTTAGATGAGCTATTTGGAACACTTCTCCAACATGAAACATAGATGAAGAGAGATGCTGACAACATAAAAAAGAATAATAGGAATTGTACAGTTACTTTTACTACAACTTCAAATCACATGAATGCTTAGACTCCTAAGAGAGTAACTAGATCCATGTCTAAGATGGTTACTATCCAATTCGAATCTAGTGAGAGTAATGTCTCAGAGAATGAATTAGTTAATCTTGCTCGAAGAATAAACAAGATAACTGGTCAAAGGAATTTCCAATCCAAGTATAAGAAGAAGGAAAGGAATGATAAGAATGATTCATAGGTCACATGCTATGAATGCAACAGAAGTGGACACATACAACCTGATTACCGTATGCTTAAAAAGAATGAATGAAAAGAGAGGCATTCTTAAAGAAACAGTATGATGTTTTACCATGCTAAATCTAAGAAATGTATGAAAGCTAATACATGGAGTGCTAGCTATGGAGACTCTTCTAAAAGTGAATCTTCATAATATTTTTCATCAGCTTAGAGAAATATGATATTCATTTCCAATACTTCTTTTCCAAATACATGTCTTATGGCCATGGTACACTCTACTGGGGCTTCAACAAATTTATCCCTTGATAAGAATTACTATTTCTAAAATAGTACTTCTAATGAAGATACTTCATCCACCGAAAATGAAGAACCATTATATGAAGAAGTATCTAGATTTGAAAAGTTACTTGAAGAAAAAATGTGTAAAATTTCTAATAGATTAGACAAGGAAAATACTAGGGAAGAAATTCTTACAAAAGAAATTTCCGATCTTTCTTCAGATCATTAAGATAAAGAATAGGTTTTAGAAAAACATTATAAAGACCTTGAGAAAGCAAATTCGCATATGGAAAAACATTCTAGTGATCTTAAGAATGATATTTTAATGATGCATGTTTTTGAGAAAAAATCTTACTCTAAGAAAATGATTCCTGAGGATAGGAATTTAGTCATTAAAATAAAATATGAAATTTTTTCTCTTAAGATGCTTCTTGCAAAATTTACCTCTGAGTAGGAATATTTTGATAAGATGTATTCTCAAATTAAACCTCACGGAAACACTAGCAGAGTAGGTTATACCCAAAAAAACCTTTTTTCAAAAACAACTATTTTGTTCCTTCTAAAGCCCCTTTTTGTAATAAGTGTCAAAGTGGTGGGCATTGGAAGAAAAAAAATTTCTTTCAATAGTGTTCAATCTCATGGGTTTCATAAATCATATTTTTATAAAAATATGTGGATACCCAAATTTTTTTTTCAAACAATTCCGGATCCATGAATGTCTGGATTCTGAAAACCTATCTTGTTTGTTATTTTCAGAAAGATAAAGGAAGTACCAACAACAATACATGGTATATGGATAGTGGATGTCCACGACATATGACTGGTAACCAAAAATATTTTGAGAAGATTATCAAGATGAAAGGAGGAAAAGAAACATTCATAGATAATGCTTATAGAGAAATTATTGGTATAGATAATATTGTTCTTATTGGTAAAACATTGATTTCATGTGTTTTGTTTGTAAAGGAGATATCATTCATCAGTTTATCGAAACACAAGATCAACGTGATGATATTTTCAAAAAATCATTATCCTCTGATATATTAGAATACATTAAAAAGAAGCTAGGAATGATAACCCGGAGGTAATCCTTCTTCATTTACTTCTTGTTGAACAATTCTCTCTACTGTAAAAAACACCTTTCTATAGGGGGATTATATTTTCCTGTTTGCATAATCAAAAATTTTGTAGTCATGTTTTTTAAAGCTTTTGTAATCAAAATTTTCATAGTCAGTTTTTTTAAGGATCTTGCAATCAAAATTTTCATAGATAGTATTTCAAAATTTTGTAACTAAAATTTTTCTAATGATGTTTTTGGAATTGAAAATTTTTGTAATGAAGTTTTTGGAACTGAAATTTTCGTAATGGAAATTTTTGGATCTGGAACTTACTTAATCAGAATTTTCGTACTCAGAATTTTCGTAATGAAAATCTTTCGTACTTATTCTTTTCATACTAAAATTTTTCAAACTTATACATTTCGTACTGAAATTTTTCGTAATCAAACTTTTCATTCTATGATTTTCGTACTCATACGTTTTGTACTGGAGTTTTGGTTCTCCAAGTCATTTAAACATTATGTTTTTTGTAGTCAGTTTTTCGTAGTAAACTTTTCCTTCAAGTAGAATATCACCTATTACGAATAAACATCCTAGCCAATCTGAAAGGTATGATTTCCTTACTTATGTTTTTGTAGTCATATTTTTCTTGCTGGTATTTTCCTATGATTTTTAAAATCTCTCGGATTATAGTTTTCTTAAATCCGATTGTTGTTCTTAAAACCTCAAAAGACCAGATTCATGATTTCCATGTGGGTATGTTTTCAACCGTCATATCTGATCAGAGAAATTCTCAACAGCTAGATTTATTTTGGAAGCTGAAAGGTCAGATCCATAAACTATATAAAGGGAACCCCCGATGGTTGTCCCACATCGATCTTCAAGCTCTCGTGTGCTGATGTTATGCCTCCCTTATTAAATCCCGTTTCGAATCTTCTAGAGCTCTTCATTCAAAATGTCTACTGAAGCTACTTCTCATGTTATTTCAACTATGAAACCAATCTAAAATTGATTAGTTTATAGGGATAGGTTGATGCATTCAAGTTTCTACATGTATGATTCTTTTATATCAATGAATATCAGGTTGAATGGCGGGAGGATGTTTGCCTATCAAAGCTAGAGAAATAGGATCTTGTATATACAGATTTTCCTGTTGTGTTTTACAAGTCTGTTTTCTTCCTTATGGAAGATGGAATAGAGATGTTATCATTCAAATATTATGGAAAGACTTATATGATTTTTTAAACCAAGGCTGCAAGCGTGGTGGGTCTATCTTATGAAGGTGACGTTGATTTTTTTCACATAAGCTTCCAGATGAGCAAGGATGTTTTAACAAAGTGAAGGCATTGAAATGCTTTGGCCTTAAAGATTCCAAGACTACTAAGATTTATCATCTCTCTTTGAATAATCAGATTCTACAGCTGTGGGTACAAGGATTTTTAGTACTGAGAAGGGGTGATAAGTATAATCTCAAGAAGAGTGATATATACATCTTAGATTTTTTGGTAGATCTAAGAATGTTGAATTTGATGAGGCATGTTTTGATTATAGATATGAATATTAAAGAAGGGAATCTGAAAGTTCATATCAGAATATATCCGGCCTTGATTTCTAAGCTTATTATTAGATTCCTTGATTGGTATAAAGTTTCTTTCAATTCCAAGCAATGAAATTTCAAGGTAATGATGGTTAGTGATGATACATTAAAGAGAATGAAGATGGGGTTTTCTATTGAATCTGGATAATTCTACACTTTACCAGAGGAAGAGGATGAGGTAGCTCAGAAAGATCAACAAACTCTGGAACCATCTAAAATGCCTAGAATGAAGAGAATTTTGAAAGATGTGGTGGCTAAAGACATGACCCAAAAAGCTAAGCAAAATCAATCTGCACCACCAAACCCAATGAAACAAAAATCCTACCAAGATTATGTGGCTTCTATGTGGAGGGAAGAAAATGAGAAGAGGAAAGAAGGGGACACACAATTCTGATTAGATCCTGCTGAGGATAAGGCCTTAAAAGAGAATGCATCTGATGAGTTGGAAAATACAATAAAAAGAAAAGAAATTGAAGAATAAGATGTCAGAAGAAGAGATTGTTCAATCTATTTTGAAAGAAGTAGAAGTAGTCTCTGAGATGATCCCCATTCAATAAGATTTTGATATTCAACCATTACCAGAGACTCTGGGGAAAAATTACATCACTTTGGAAACATCCGAAAGGAAATAGGTTGTTGAAGATGTAGAGAAAAAAGATGGTGAAGAAGTAAATGAAGAAGTTGTTGAAGAAATTGAAGAATAATAAGAAGTGGAAGAAGGAAGTGCTGATCTAGAAGACCTAATTAAACAAGTTTAGTATTATCAAGAACAGGCGGATTCTGCAATACTTGTCACTGCATGAAAGGCAGTTGAGAAAGAAGGTAGGAGGGATGATGATAATGGAGAAGAAGAGAAGGAAAATGTTTTATCTGAAGAAGAATCCTATGAGAATAATTTTCTTGAGGAAAGAGAAGAAAAGGAGAAAATAGATGAAGACAAGATTATTCAACAATCAGAGAGTGAGGAAGAGTCTCTAGATGATCAACCCATTCTGAAAACTGACAAAGGAATGCAAGTGATTATGGATACCCCAAAAAAAGTTGTTATAAGAAAGAAGTAAGTTGGTGGTTATTCTAAAAGGAAACAGATGAAAATTGAAGAAGAACAATCCCCAAGAAAAGTGTCTGATTTAGAATCATCATCACATGGTCATGACTCTGTTGTTGAGTCTTTGAAAAAGTTGGTGGACACCATTCCGTTCATCCCCAAAATAGACTCCAGATGCCAGATGCTGCAACATAGTCTCAATCAGAAATATGAATCCTTATCAATAGTGATGGATAAGTGTGTGAAAATTGAAGATGACCATAGAATTTTTTCATCAATTATGATGTACATAGTAAATCTGGCAGAAAAAAAAATTTGGTCTATGAAAGTTGAATAATACATGGGTGAGTTTGATCCTTTTCAGAATGATGTTAATGATGCTTTTGACACCGAAGACTCCAAGATAGAGAATCATCAAGAGAAGCTAATACGTGATCAAAATTCACAGAATCAATAAATAAAGGACTTGAATGATAAGGTTAAATCTCTTGCTAAAAATTGTAAAAGGGATGGAGATTACCAGATTGAGCTCGAAGAAAAGTTTCTAAAGCAATATGAGTTTCTGAAGATGCAGGAAGAGGCCATAAAGGCTCAGGAATAATTCTTGAAAGCTCAAGATGAACATATATAAGCCTTGGAGAGACAAGGTGAGGAGGATCAAAAAGATTTGAAGAAGCTGAATGCCTTGTTTTATAAGTTAATCTCGATGGCAAAGGAAGAGAAATAAACTCAATCTGTTCTTTTTTTGTATTTGTCTTTCGTTGTAAATTTTTTTTCCAAATCTAATTGAATTTTTGGATTGTTGGATATTTTTTTATTATGAACTAATGTTTCAGGTACTTTATTTCACTTTCATTCCCTTAAATTCTTTTTGAAAAGTCCAAAGGGGAAGAAGAAAAAAGAACTACTCAAAAGGGGAGAAGGAAAAATTTTAAATTTAGAATGAAAAATTTAAAATGGAGAAGGAAAAATTTCGACATGAAGATATCCTTAAATTAAGGGGGTGTTTCTTATTACGAGGTTTTTTGTTCCCATGATAATGAAAACTACCTTCTGGAAATCTAGAATAAAACCCCTAGAGTTTCAATGCCTAAGTGGTGTTATTTGTATTCATCATCATCCATGAACAAAGGGAGATATATTTAATTTCAATGTCAAATGAAATTTTTTCAAATTCCTTATATTCTATTTCTTAAGGTTGTTTGTTCTTTCCAAAAAGGGGGATATTATTGAGTCAATAAGGTATTACTTATGTCTTTTCCATTACTTCTTATTTTGAATATCACAAACACCTTATACTTAAGAAAATCAATATTTTACTTCTCTATGAAAAATTTCCTTCCTTAAAGAAATGTACCATAACCTAGATCTCCTTATAGATATCAATATTTTTCTTATGTATATAAATCAGATTCATGTCAAAAACCTCAGAATCATATAATATATAGATATGAAGCATTCTGTTTTAGGATCTAAATACTGGATATGAACGATATTGAATTTCCAAATTGAATTTTGGATATGAACTATAATGATGTTCCACTCCAAATTCTGGATACAAACTCTAATAAAGATCCACTCTGAATTCCAGATACGAACTCTAATAAAGTTCCATTCTGAGTTCTAGATATGAACTCTAACAAAGTTAAAATAGGAATTATGGACTCCGAACTTCTATATGTTCGACTCTGAACTTATATGAGTTCGAATCTGAACATTTACTATGTTCAACTCCGAACATCTATGAGTTCGGCTTCAAACTTTTACTTTATGACTCCGAACAACTATGAGTTTGACTCCAATCTTTTACTAGTTCGACTCCGAGCTTTTATGAGTTCAACTCTGAACTTTTACTAGTTCTACACCAATCTTCTACAAGTTTGAATCCAAACACTGTAAGTTCAGATTCTGAACTCTGGTGAAACTAGAATCTAAATTTCCTTAGAAATTCAGACTCCAGATTTCTACAAAATTTAGGTTCCGAATTCCTATGAAACAGAATCTGAATATCACATTATTATAGACTCCGAATTAATTTTTTGATAGATTCCAAAAATTTATTTTCTTATATTCTGAACAATAGTTTTTTTATGCTTAAACTTGTTTCATTATAAAACTATGGCATGCCTTCAGTTACACATGTTTTGTTATAAAACGATGCCGTCCATTCTGTTTCTAACTAACTGTTGGTTGAGTGACATGTGTACAGGTCCCTCTGAAATTGATGGAGAAATATGACCATTGGGGGGAGGGAGCCGACCGTTGGAGATTCGCATATAAATCAGAGATAATTTGAAAACAAGTGACAACTTTGCCACAACTTGTGCTTACATACTGTTGAAGTGATTTCTAGACAGAGAGGCTCTTAATAACATTCAATCTTCGTGTAGAATGTTTGAACGAATTGTTTAAACTTTTCCTTTTACATACTTTCTTTGTGTGACTCCGATTTTTGGTGATTACAATAGAGAGATTTTGGGGATAGGGAGACAGAGGTTCCAACACCTTGAAGTTGTTGGATTCCATGCTGAGAAAGACATAGCTTCCATCTACCTTGAAGTTGATGGCTTGCGGGGATAGAAAGATAGAGACTCCGATCATCAAATTTATGGCTTACCCAACTGTGGATAAGACATACTTTCGTGAAAGTATAAATCATGGAACCATTATCCAAGGTTGTTGGATACCCTTTTCTTTGGGTTAAACGAGTTATTGTTTGTCACTTCTAGTTTTTCTACATTTTCTTCCACTGCATTTTGTATGGTATGGAAAGTATAATCTTTTTATATTTCCTTACACATGTACATTTATTAATTTAGATTCTATACGCATTAAGGTAGAATCTCATATTGTAAACATTGTTTATGTTTCAATTTCCAGATCCATATTTTCAGAACCTGTTTTTCGGAATCTCTTTCCAGATTTAAGAATGTGTATAGAGCTAGAAGATTGTAACTTTATACTTTGTCCCAACATTTCAATTGGTGTTAGAGGTGTTGTCAATTTTCGTAGTTTAACATTGTTCAACTTAGATCATTCATTGTTTATGGAAATTTTTAAATTGTACAATTCACCCTCCCACATGTATATTTGAGCATCTACATCGTTATTTCGATCCTACAATTCCAACTCCCATTAGACAACATTAAATCCAAATAGAGATTATTTTTCTTACTCTCATCAGGTATATGGTTTTGTTATTATCAAACATAGCAAAAAAATACTGCTAATAATTAAAAAAAAACTCCCAACCAAAACAATAAAAACTCATCAAATTTTGTTTTCTTCATCATGTAATAGTCTATCTTGTGTGACTACTATTCACCATGTGATTTATATCCAGTGAACATCAACGATTACACCTATGATCTAGGTTCTATCTATTTGAAAAAAAATATTTCACCTCACAACATTGTTGAAAATATTTTCTGAACTATCTCAATATTCTATACATTAAATAATTAATTTTTTTGACATATCAGATCAGTTACACTATTGGAAAATACATACCAATAAACATATGTTTATTGTTCATTAAAATCAACCAAATATCAATTTTATTAGAAATTATCCCTTCTCAATATATTTTTTTGTATCTTATCCAGGTATCACAATTTGATAGCATTTCTACAACACATTAGTTTTCAGACGCACATAAATAGTATACATTTCTTTATTATACTTTCAGCCCTGTTTATAGTTGAACTCATTGGAGAGTAGGTGAATCTCTAAATTTATTTTCCTAATATTTGAAAATTTATAAATTATTCTCAATCATTCTATAGTCCTCCTAAACAAACATAAACTTTTTTCAACCACTCTTTCAACTATAACCATCATTGATCATCCTTAACCTTAGTTGTTAAGAAAATATCCAATAGTCCATAACTCATTTAGATAAAAATCATTGATAAATAATCTATGTAATGTAATTATAATGAAATTTATAATTTTATGTATATATATTTAAAATAATCTATTTGGTAGATATATATATAGTGCACCAATTCCCCATCTTGTGGAAATCATCAATATTTGTTACTAATAATCCACCCTATTTGAATTATCAATCTAATTTTCATCAATTGATGTGTTAGAAATATCTTTTATAGATATTAAAATCATGGGAAAAACTACAGCTGTAGAAAAACTCATAATAGTATAAAATCGAGGAATCCTCCATCTGATAACATTGTTAATGTCATTATGTTGTGTCTTATTTTGATGGAACATGAATGATCATCCCAAAATTGAATACCCACTAGGTCGACATCAATGATTTTTAACTTTCTTCCTCTAATGAGTGAAAATGATTCATTGTATTTTGAAATAATTTATTGAAACTTTTGAATATTGTTATAATAATAACATTCCTTGTATCATTACAATCTCATTACCCTATCTATTAACTTTTTTAAACATATTTTTTCAATAATAATTTTCTCATCATTTTTTTATTTCGATATCTTTTTATATATTTTAAAAATATTGTAATAATTCCCCATTTTGAATTATTATAATTTTTAATAGTTTTAATAAACTCAAAAATATCATTTTCTTACAACTCATCATTTGATAACACCATTAATGTACTATCTTGTATCATCAGTTGATGGAATTTAGTTACCTATATGAATTGTTCATACTATCCTATCCACTGAATTAATTGATATACGATTACATGACCTTTTATATTCTTCATATACCTTAATTAATCCATAAAAAACACTTCATACACCCTTACCAACTAATGAAAAGACATTATGAAACCATTGTACTTACTCTAAATCGTATAATTCTTATGAATCTCTTGCTCAATTACATTATATTTGGAATATTTGATTAAATTATTACACTTATCCAATTGTAGGAAAGCATACAAGTTCATCCTATATCATGAACATCATCATGATATTAGGAAAATTATAAACATAATCGAATCATCTACCATGAGTAATACTTTTCCTACAATTGTTAATTAAAATATTCCATCACCTCCCCAATAAAAATATAAGAAAAAAATTTATAACCACTTCAAAAACTATTTATTAACAATTTCACACAAAAATTAATAACAGAATATAATGAGAACGAATAAAAAACATGTTATCAAAACATCATTATGGATAATCAATATAGAGTATATATAATCATTTTTATGAAATATTTTAACTATTTTATAGTATTCCAATATTTTCATAGAGTAAATATCTCTGAAAATAATTTTTTTATTATTGAATTAATACGGATTTCATGGTGTGTATGGAAAACACATTATTTTTTTGGGAAAGAATAAAGTTTTTTGACCAAATGGTTATATATATGACATAATGATCTGATAAATAATTTAGAAAATATTTTTAAGATTAATGTAGGAATTTTATTATTAATGACTCTTAATATAAGATTAAATTTTCATTATAAATTATGTTCCATTTTTTTGGAAAAAAATTTATTTGGATTGGTAATAATAAAAAATTATTATGCATGATAATGTAATTGACAAAAATTTTATGTTTTCAATATATGATGATAATTTTGATTATGGGAATGTTTTGTGGGAGAAAATGTATATTAGTAAATGAATATTCAAATTGTATTAATTCGTTAATTTGTAAATTCGATTTTTTTAATCTCTGATATCCCATGGTTTTGAAAACAATCCAAAGAAAACTATTTACAAAGGACTAACCATAGGATATATACCCATTCTAGGATTTCTTGTCACTCTACCATGAATTTTATATGTCCATCATGGACCAAAGATAGTGCACAATAAAATTATTGTTTATATATATAACATTATTATCCCTTCACCGGTCTATGAATGTTTACATGGAAATTGTTACTATTGGTTGATGTATATTTTTTTACTTTTTTATGGGCCTCACAATAGTTCATGGTGGGACACATCCTTTCAAATTCTATGATCTTTTATTTATAGATATATTTAGTATGTGGAATCATCATATTACCTATCATAGTATTAATTATATATCACATTATTTTTAGATACAAACCTTGATATAAAGTTCTATTTTACTGTTATGTTTCCACATATGCACTTATTTTTTTAAATTAATATTAATATTATTATTATATTAAAATTAGTGAAATAATTGTAGTAAATAAATTTATATTATTTTATCTAATAATTGAAATTTTATTTTTAAAAATATATTTCAATTTAACATGATAAGTATATCACTTTTTATAATTTTCATAGAATTCATCATGAAAATTTCTGGTTGGTATATCCATACTCACTATAGGCATATGAACTTTGATGCATATCATATATTTTGTAATTTTTTGGATTTCAATTAATTCATTATAAAAGTTTGAGTTCTCGGATTTGATATTTAATATTTCCCAAACGGTTCCCAAAGATGGCTCAATAGTTGTTTTTGGATGATTTTGTCTGTTGGGGCCAACGGTATTATTTTATATATTATTGTGTTGTATTGATTTAGGTTGGTTTTAATTATTTTCTATATGACATTGAAATTATTATCAATTAATATTTATTAAAAAATTTACTTTATTATTTATGAAAATCTATAATATAGTTTTTTTACATGTGGGAAATAGTTTCCCTATGTTACGTTTTAATTCATTTCCACATTTTGAATACCTCTAGAGATCATGGGGGATGCACCATAGGTAATTGGTGATCCATATTCCATTTGGGGTATATCTATAATGGTTGGTTATATAAAAACTATTTTTTTGAATACTCTCAGGCTTCATAAAAATATTAAGTCCAATAACCATTTTCAGAAGATTAAACTTGTATTGATTAGACACATCGATGATTAAACAGAAGGTGTAATTTTTTCTACCAATAAATTAGTTTTTTAATAGAAAACCGGATTCTATCTATAGAAATAAACCGTATAGTCATCTATTATATTTACTTACATTAGATTTCACTTATTTCATTAATTTGACATATATTTATTTTTTTAATCAAAATACAAGATATTGGTTTCAATAACAATTTTTCAAATGCACATATTTCTTTATTTGTGTCAACATCATGATATTTTTGGGCGCGGAAAAAATCTGTGTAATTTTTGAAGCATACCAACGTCACATAAAAATTATTCAAATAGGTTTATAGGTGGGAAAGTGGTATTTATTAATTTATTAAAAAAAGGATGTTCTTGGGACAGTAAAAGACATATCCAAAAAAATTTAATCATAAATATTAGTCATATGATAATAAATAACCATGAAATAAGGGAAGGTGAGGATCTCATACATTATTATGTGACTTCACATTATTTGGGAGGATATTTTTGATGGAACCATGGTCTTCTATACTTGAATTAGACTATGGTTTGCATTTTTTATCATTCCTCTATGGAAGTTTAGAATGCGTACCAGCAAAGTGATCATACAGTTCAAGCAAACAACCCTATTTAAGTAGAAAAAACTTGTGTTCCATATGTTTTTAAAGATCAGAACATGAAAAAATGGCAAAGGGATAAGGGTCGCGCATGTTTCGGGATGGTCACATAGGTGACCTGTGCGCTGGGAAAGGACGTGTGTGCTGATGTCTTGGAGGTTTGGAAAAATGCATGCCGGTTGTTCTTCATGATCAGATCTTCAAAATATGGCAAAGGAAAGTAGGTCATTCAAGTTTTGGGGTGATCGTGCAAATGAGTAGAGCGACAGAGGCTAGGGAGGTTGGAGCTGCGCACCAGGACATGCACGCCGTGAGGACACTTGCACGCCCCCGCTCAGGGGTCCAGTTTCCTATAAATAGAGGACCACCCCACCTCATTTGGAATGATGTTCAAGACATAGAAATTTTTCTAGCTCTCGTCGCGCAAGTGGTTGAGTCATGCAATTGGTAGTTGTGTCATGAAAGTAGAGGATGTGCGCCAGTTGTTGGTTGGGCGACAAAGGTGGTTTGGGAGTTAAAGGTCATATGTCATGCAAGTTTATAGTTTAAGTAAGCAGTGTCGCACAAGTGTGTTGTCTTCAGATGCGCTCTGTATTTGTACTACGCAAGTGACTTTCTCTCCATTCATGAAACTTGCACACCGATCTTGAAGAAGCATTCCCGGTGATGTTGTACGTTGGTCATTTTGAAGCTGCATGAAAATTTGAAGATGGCCTGATTCCTTCAGGTCAAAGTGGGATTTGTATATGACTGAAAGTTGGACTCCAACAGAGCATCTACATTCAACAGAGGATGCATTCATTTGAAATGATGAAGAGACATTCACATCTATAAACAGAGTGTGACTTCCCCAAGGGTAGTGAGACATGTGGATTCAGTGAGAGTGACTCGAGGGAAGAAGTGATTTATCCATAAAACATTGTAAAGACAGTGATCCTTGGATAGAGTGACTCTTCATGTACCATTGTAATCCACTAATAGTGAGTATTAGTGGAATTTGGAATGACCAACAACTTGTCGGCGTATTCTCTTTGGACGTATCCCTTAGCGATGAACTAAGTAAAAATTGTTGTGTCGTATGATTTCATGTGAATGTTTAATTGCTGATAATATTCATCATACAAGTTTAACCACTTCCTACCAATGTGGGTACAAGATCATTTTTTTAAAAGAAAATGATGACACCCTCATTAACCCCTGCCCTCTTAGGGTTTGTCGAGGTCCTACATGTGGTATCAGAGGGAGGTTACTAGTGTTAAATCTGTCCTTTGTCGTCATGGAGAATTCGGTCAATGTTAGGGGAGTCCCTTTCTTCTGTGGAAGTAATTTTCAAATTCAGAAGAACAGAATGAGATCTCATATAATATCCCTTGGTATGGAGGTTCTTTTTTCATTGTACATGGTATAAATCTCACAGATCCAATAGGGCTGCCAATGACTAAAGCAGGCGGGAAAATTCTTGATGCAGATACTAAAGCACAAAATACACTCACCGCAGTCCGTTATGATCAGATCTATCTAATGGTAATGTGTTTCACCTCAGCTAAATCCATGTGGGATAAACTAGAAAATATTTACGAAGGAGATAGGAAAGTGAAGGAGGAAAAATTACAAGTCTTGTACAATCAGTTCGATGATATGAAGATGCATCCAGATGAGAATGCAGACTCATTCTTCAATCGAATTACTGATGTGGTTGGAGCAATTCGGGGTCTTGACAAAGAAATCAAAGGCTTTGAAATATTAAAGAAAATATTAATAATACTTCTACCCCTATACAATGCAATGGTGTCATCCCTTGAGGAAAGAGATCTTTCCAAACATTCTATGGATGATCTACTAAGTAGCATGGTAGCATATGAAATTAGAGTCAAACCAGAAGATGCTACAACTCGTTTGAGGAAGGAAATGGCGTTCAAGGACATAGATAAAATGAAAATTTCAAAAGATAGAAGCAGTGGAGATGACGTAGAAAAATAAATTACATCTCTCATTTCAAAAGTAGTTCCAGAAGGGAAAATGTAAATTTAAAGGGATGTTACCTATCACATGTTTTCATTGTGGAAAATATGGGCACAATGCCTCTAATTTTTTAAGAAAGATAAATGATGATGATAGTGATGATGAGAACATCATGAAGCTATGTATTGCAGGCAGAGGTACGATAGGAGAAATTCATACAACACTCAAAGACGGGCCGATTTTCATCCTCCTGATGGTGTTGTTCTCACAAACATTGTTTCCCCTCTGGAAGAAGATTATTTGAAAAAAGAATAACATTATGTGGAAGAATGTATTAAAATTCCATCAGTATCCTATTCTCAATCGAATTTCTCATGGAAAGAAAAGAAGAAGATCGAGAAATACAATATTGCAGAAGTAGTCCTCAATGATACAAAGGGCAACAACACCAGGATCATTGATAATGGATACTCTTCCCAAATGACGGGAAATGATGACCTTCTGAAGAAAATTGAAAAGAAGGTTGATGGAACAGTACAGTTTGGTAATGATGGTGCTTTGAAGATTAAAGGCAGTGGGAATACTTTTCTCGCCAACGGGGAACTGAAGAAGACTGATGTTCTTTATGTGGACGGTCTATGCCACAATCTCCTCACTGTATGTCAAATCTGTTACTCAGGGCTCATAGTAACCATTAATCAAAAAGGCTACACTATAAAAGGAAAAACTGGGAATTCTCTTATGAAAGGCTGTAGAATAGATGGAAACTTAAATCAGGCTAACAACAATGTGAACATCTTGTTTTTATCTGTTGAAGAAGAAAAAAAAATTTGGCATTGAATGTTGTGGCACATTAACCCACTGGGCATGGAAATGATATCTAGGATTAATATAGTCATGGATATTCCAATTCTAAAATGTGAATGGGAAAAATCTTGTGATTCTTGTATTCGTGTGAAGCTGGTCTGTAGTTCATATCGGCCAAAGAAAAAAAGGGCATCACATCTTCTTGATCTCATTCATACAGATGTATGTGGCCCAATAAATGTTTCTAGAACCCAAGGATAAAAGTACTTCGTCCTTTTCATTTATTATTATAGTATAATGGCTTGTGTAATGGTGATTCATAGGATGCGACATGTACTTTATTGCATGAAATCTTATCACCAGATTTCCAAGAATGATACAGGACAGACAATAAAAGTCATTCGATTAGACAATGGAGGAGAATAAACGTCCGTTGAGTTTGAAAATTACCTAGAAAAACATGAAATACATCCTGAGGTAGCTGTTGTGAGAACTCCACAACAAAACATAGTTGTTGAGTGTCGGAATTGACAACTAAACAATATGGACATGACTATGCTAGTTGAGAGTGGAATCTCTCACCATTACTGGAAGGAAGCTGTTGAAGCTACAGTGCACACTCAGAATCGAACAGGGATTTATATGGGTGAAACGAAGACACCATATGAATTTTTGCATGGAAGGAAGCCTTCAATGAAATACATTCATGTTTTTGGAAGAAAATTTCTCATCTGGAATGAAGAAGTAAATCAAGGGAAGTCTGGTGACAATGATGATGAAGTAATTTTTCTTTGGTATCCAATTAACAACAAAGGCTACAATTGTTTCAACAAGCTATTAAAAAATATTGTAGTAAGCAGTGATGTTAAGATAATTGAAGAGAAAACCACAAATTCTTCCAGAATGTCATATGATGATGTGATGAAAAGTGATGAAGAATGTGAACGTGGAGAAAATACAACTACAAAAATAGAGGAATCTATAAAAAACACACAGCAGTAACATCATGATGTTGACTCAGAAGAAGAATATGAAGAAAAGATTGCGGCTGGAGAGAATGCAACATAACCACACAAGAGAAATCGTAGAGCTGAGATTGATCCATCTAACATAATTGGGGATATGGGTGCACCCACACAAACAAGGATGATGAGGAATAACACGTAGTCTACATTTCTGTCAGTTGTGGAGCCATCCTCATTCGAAGAAGCTGCAAAGGGTGAATCTTGGGTGAAATCCATGAATTATAAGTTAGATCAGATTGATATGAATTAGACCTGAGATCTTTTCTAGAGGCACAAAGGTTACAATGTTATTGGTAAAAAATGGATCTTCCAGAACACGTTTGAGGAGCATGGATGTTTTTTAGAAACAAGTCTCGACCGGTATGTAAGGGATATTCCCAGATAGAAGTTGTAGATGTTGAAAAACCTTTTCTCCAGTGTCTAAACTAGAGTCAATCAATCTTTTCATTGCTATGGAACTACAAATAGGATATAAAGTGTATCAAATGGATGTAAGAACTTCATTATTGATTGGTATACTCAAAGAATAAGTTTACATTGAACAACCAGTGAGTTTTTTTCTTGCTACTGATTAGACAAAGGTTAACATGATGAGGAATGATCTATATGGTTTGAAGCAGGCACCACAGGCATGGTTCTCCCGGATGGACTCTTATCTCAAGAAGCTGGAATTCAAAAGAGTAGGAGTAGATTACAATCTATATGTGAAGAATTATCTAGAATATCAATTCATGGTTTTTGTCTACGTAGATGAAAACATATTTGGCGGCAGCAGGCAGAAATCTGTGCATGAATTTGAAAATCACATGAAACCAGAATTTGAAATGTCTATGATTGGAGAGATCACATATTTCTTGGTACTGCAGGTGATTAAAATGAAGGATTACACTTTCACTTCTAAAAAAAATATATTCAAGAGAGCTGCTGAAGATGTTTAATATGCAAGCCTCCAATCCAATGTCATATCTGATTGATATTGGAACTAAACTTGGAAGACATGACGATGTGACCTCTGTAGATCCCACCATGTACAGGAGGATCATTGGGAGCCTACTGTACCAGACAGTGACACTGCAAGATATTGTCATTTCCACATGTCTTGCAGCACGCTTTAAGAGTGATCTAAAGGAGGAATATACGACGACAATAAAAAGAATCATTATATACATTCAAGGTTCACATAATATTTCATTATATTTTGCTGCAGGCGGAGATAGTGAATTACCAGCGTTTTCTGATGCCGACTGGGATGGTGATGTAGTAGATAGAAATCCACCAGTGGTGGATCATTATATATTGGAAATAAATTTGTTGGTTGGTTGATCAAGAAACAAGAAAGATCTTCTCTTAGTACTGCTGAAGCTGAGTATATCTCAGCCACAATGGAATGCACTCAACTGCTATGGATGAAGTAACAACTAACATATATTGGTGATGAGGTAGAGGAACAAATGGTAATTTACTGTGATAACAAGAGCACAATTGATCTTACAAAGGATCCTGTTCAGCATTCTCGTACAGTACATATTGAAATCAGGTATGACTATATCAAATAAAAATTGGAGCAAGGTATGATTCGAATGGATCATGTGGGAACTGATGTGCAAGTGGCTGATATACTGACCAAGACACTGTCAGTGGTGGTGTTTGAGAAGCATCAGTTGAACCGCGGTGTTCGGCCACTTCCCAATGCATAAGTAGGTTCTGAAAATCCCCTCTCCCCATTTATGATAACTGTTTTTATTTATTTATGGATGTGATGTAGGTTTGTGGGGGAGATACTATCCAGGGGGGTATGGTTTGAGCAGAACAGTGAAAAAAAATTATCGGTCGTTGGGTTTATTGTCAATGGGGGAGAAAGGAATAATTTTAGGGCATGTTTAGGAATGCAATGCTTCTTGGGCTTCAGAATTACAAAAAACTGAAACCCAATTAATGATTCCTATCTTGTTTTTACACCGAGCATTTTACACATAGAATTAGAGTGTTGGATGAGTTGATTCATGCGAATCTGGTTTGCATGTGTATGGGGATCTATTGAATTTATTTTCTGATTGCCAACAATCCCAAAAGAGGGTATTGTTGGATCCATGGTCTTCTATGCATGAATTGGACTATGTTTTGTGTTTGTTTCCAATCCTCTGTGGATGTTCAGAATTCATACCATCAATGTGATCATTCAATTCAAGTAGACAACCATATTGAAGGTGGCACTGTTTCCCTGTGTTTTCCTAATTTGTGGTCCTGAAAATGGAAAAATGGGGAAATGTGTTTTTGGAAAAGAGACATGCGCGTTGTGTACTTGAAGGAGAGAAAACATGCGCGCCATATGTTTTTCAAGATCAATACATGGAAAATGGAAAAGGGATAAGGGTCGTGCATGTTTTGGGCTGGTCGTGCAAGTGACATGTGCGCTGATAAAGGACTTGTGTGCTGATGTCTTGGAGGTTTGGAAACATGGTCCCGATTTTTCTTCATAATCAAAACATAAAAGTATTGCAATGGAATGTAGGTAGTGCAAGTATTGGGGTGATTGCGCAAGTGAGTAGAGCGATAGAGGCTAAGGTGGTTGGAGCTATGCGCTGGGACATGCGTGCAGTGAGGACACTTGCACGCCACCGCACTGGGTTTCAGTTTTCTTTAAAATAGAGGACCACCCCACCTCATTTGGAACAAAGTTCATGGCATAGAGATTATTCGAGATCTCGTCGCGCAAGTTGTTGATTCACGCAAGTGGTATTTGGGTCGTGCATGTAGAGGTTGTGCTCCAGTTGTTGGCTGAGCGACCAAGGAGGTTTGGGAGTTAAATGTGTATAGTCACACAAGTTTAGAGTTTAAGGAGGCAGTTTCGCGCAAGTGTGTGGGTGTCACCTATGCACCGTTTTTTAACCGCGCATGAGATTTGCGCACCATTCTTGAAACTTGCGCGCCAGTCCTGGAGAAGCACGCCAGAAGAAGTTGTTGTGCGCTAGTTGTTTTGGAGCTACATGGAAACTGGAAGATTTCCTGATACAATCGGTGCAATGTGGGATTTGTATATGAGTGAATTTTGGACTTCAACAGAGCATCAACTTTTATCATATAATGAATTATTTTGAAATGACGAAGAGACATTCACCTCTATAAACTGAGTGTGACATCACAAAGGGCGGTGAGCCTGGGGGAGTCAACGGGAGTGACCTAAGGGAAGCAGTGATTTATCTCTAATCCTTTGTAATGGCAGTGAGCCTGGGACATAGTGATTGTTCCCGAACCATTGTAATCCACAACTAGTGAAGATTAGTGGAATTTGGTACGACTGACAACATGTCGGTGTATGCTCATTGGACGTAGCCCTTAGCGGTGAACCAAGTATAAATTTTGGTGTCATCTCTTTGCATGTGAATGTTTCATTGCTAATAACATTCATCGTAAAGGTTTAACCAGTTCCTACCATATTGGGAACAAGATCATTATTTTTAAAAGAAAAGTTTACACCCTGATTCACACCTCCCCTCTTAGGGTGTCCCAGGGTCCTATACATTTATTGAGCTTGTGAAACCTTGGGAGAACTCTAGATATGTTATGTAAGTATATGTATGTGCTTCGAGGAATTTGAGTTTTGAAAATTTTGAAATTTGGGGTGTTTTATATGAAATGAGTGGGAATTTCATTTTTATTTCTCAAACATATGTTTTCTAATATATAATAAAATAAACCAAACCACAAAATGTCATATTTAGTTTTCCCATGGTTTAATCCATATGCGAAAGATATTTATTTTTTAAACATCCCAAGGATTGATCATAAAAGAATAATACCCTTGCCTTTGTAGAAGGGAGTCATAATCTTAAAGACCTGATTTTAAACCCATAAAATCTATTAATCATTTTGGAGGATTCCAAAAATGGATATAAAATTAACAAAATAAAAATAAAATCACATTATTTTAAAAGGTAAAACATCTATTTTGTCATTTATAAATTTTATATTATTTATTGCATAACTTTTGGGTCATTATGATCTCATAATACACAAAATACATTTATACAATATTAAATTTTTAACCGAAAATATTGTTATCTCAGAAAATTATGAAATATTAACAATTGGATATTTTTAATGTTATAATTAAACAAATAATATTAATTTTATCAAAACAGATTCAAATATGTTCATTTTCACTTTTAAAATCAGAATTGATATTTATCGAGAAATGTTAGGCTTTGGGGAAATAACTATTTTGGAACCCATATAAAAATTACATTTGACTTTATAAAAAGAATATGAAAATTTATATTTAAAATAAATTTATTTAAAAATAAAATATCATCAAAATATTATATATTTCAAAAATCTATTAATTTATCAGATGAAATTACTTAATTGAATTCAAAAATTTCCCAAGAAAATATTTATGTTTAATTTTGTCAAAGTAAAAAATCATTTAAAATGTTACAATAATAGAATGGAAATATATTCATTATTAAAAAAATGTAAATATTCAGATTTACTGATCCTTGACACATATTCATTTAATACACCACAAATATCCCAAAAATTATAGTGCGCAACAGTGATATTTTCATGGGGGTGAAGCATAAAAAGTTGGGGATGTGATATCGATGAGCTCCAAATTCACCCATAAATGGTTTGGCTCACAGTTGATTTTTTGGAATCTATATTGGGGTTGATCAATGGATAATACCATATATTTTATCACCCTTGAAATATCTAATAAATTATATTCATAGGGTACAATCCTTCTGGTTTAGGATATAACCTCTTTTTTCCATGCCAAATGGGATTGATAAAACCATATATTTATAATAATAATTATTAACTTTTCAACTGCTATATAATATACAATAATGATTCTTAATGTGCATTTAAATAAGATAGAATAATAAAATGAATGATTTAAATTTGATTTATATAACCATAATACATAATAAAAAATCTAATTAAATCATAAGGGAAATTTGATTTATAACAATTTGGGTCATTACAATGATGGCCTTAGGCCCCAAATGATTACGGACAAGATATAAAAAATGAAAATGACCTAATGGATCATTTGAGTTTCATTGCCTCATTGTTTCACAATATTCATTGCACCATGAAAGCCCTTTTTGAGCATGATAACTCTATGTTGAACTCTATTTTGTTGTTGTAGTTCACCCCATTTATCATGCATTGAAAAGTCATCTAGTTAGAGGGCCGATTCATGAGTTCCAATGTTCGCACTGATCATTTTAAACATCCACATAGTGATTCATAATTACTAGCTTGTTTCCTTTTCTCCCAGTCAAAAAGTATCATTCATCTTATCACAAAAGGAACCAGTGATACCAATTGGAATGATATACCAACCCTACATAAAATTGTCCTTTCATTCTACCATGTGTTATGCTATGGTTAGTGAACCTCCATCCCACATTGGAAAGTTTTGTCTTTGGAGGTTCTGTTGAACGTTTCCAATATACCCATCACTCTTTTATGCTACCCACCCAATGAAACCTATGTGTTTTCAGGTTGCACCACCTTCCTAGTCGCAGCGCGCCATTCTCCAAGAGTAATTATGATACCTTATTGCCAAATATTTTGTAGAAATATTATTCATGTCCATTATTTGGACCACTTATTAATGATATATATATCCAGATAAATTTCCCCAAAAAGGGTTTGTCTATATTTTAACTCATTTTTGGTGTAACATTATGGGGTGACATTACCACTAACCTAAGCCCCCAAATGTATAATAATATTGTGATATTGAATTTTTATATATATAGAAATATATATTTATGAATGTGGATCTCTTAAATTCTAATTAGATTTTTAATTAAATTAAATAGAAAAACACATCAAAAATTACTATATATAATCTAAGGTTATAGATAAATAGAGTATGAATGTAAGAAATAAACTGAAATATAACATGTCTTCATAATAGATGAAATGCCATTAAATCATAAACATTAATTCATACATGAAACACTTGTCACCCACTAGACTAATGATACATTGAATAGTACATAATGTAAATTGAAATAAATGTATAGTGCTATACTACAAACTATGATCCAGGACACATATCGAATATCCCGATCACATTCTAAGTCGATCAACCAGTCCAAAGGAAACCACTTGATTGATCAGACTTAATCACCAACCGTTTTCCCAAAAATCATTCCTCCATGTATCAATTACCCCTGTAAAAGTTGGAATAATATGTTCACGTACCCTGAGGAACACATAAATTGATGAGAAATACTCTTTGTCGGACACCCAATTGATGAACCTACAAATTTGATTTCATAAGTTCTTGCTATTTCAATATGCTCAACCTAGATAATACACAACTAAAATACCAAATAAAATAACTCAAGTGATGCCACAAATGATCCCTTTTTCCATGATCCCAGTCAACTGGGAAATTTTCCATCAAGTGTATTTATTATTAACACTGTATATATTTTTCCATAAATATACATATATGCAAAAATATTAATATAATAGAGTATGGTGGAATAAATAACATAAACAACATCCTCTAATCATTTGATATGTAATCTCGATCATCCATAAATCCTATGAAAAGGGAATTGAGATGGTTTTATTACCACTCTATCCATTTATAAGTAAGGAAATATATGTGTTCATAATCCCTAACGACAACACCTTGTTTTTAAGGCATTGGAAATGACTCAAAGCATATGTGTCACCAAAGGTTGATACTTATCTGATCATATTATTCACACATAATCCCCTCGAATCATTGTAATGCTGGATTCCTTGTAGTATCTATACATCCTATAAATGGACATTAATTATGATTTCACAAATGTCATTCCATGTAGATCCATCTAGATGAGTGAACCCTAGGTGTCAATCTGTAGGGGTTCATGAAATTGATACTCGAAAGAAACACATGGATCTGATGCCTTGGAAAACTCTAATAAGTGAACACTTGTGAGATGCCATATCCACTTGTAGAGGTCTCTGATTAGACAGAGTGTAATCATCCACATCACTCAGGATAGCTTAATAATCTGTGAGTATCAAACATTGTGAAACATCATGACCAAAACCGTGTTCATGTAATAAATATGGGAGAGATATCATTCTCCTAACTAATGAGATAGTAATCATCGACTAGTATAATAATCAAGGACTATATTCCCATATCAAGAAGATCAGAATCATCCATATTAAACCACAAGCCATAGAGAGTTCAACAATCCTCCACATATGAGAGAGAATAATCATCCTTCAGTTTCATTATTAGGGAAAACATGATATAATATCTTAATCATAGGATCAAAATCTAGATCCCACGAAGAACCATTGCAGATCCCAATAATATTATATTGAAACATATATTCTAAATATGTAGATCCTAGGTTGCACGTCTGGGAATCCTAATAATAAAAATAACTACATTGATTAGATTTAAGACTCTAGGAATGATGTCCAATAATCCCAATAATCTCTTGTGGTAGAAGCAATCAAATAAATCAAGGCATCGTAATGATAGACCGAGCATCATGTCGGACTCAATAGTAACAAACTAAGAATCACCACTGGTAATCAATGTTGTATCATTAATAAAAAAGTGAATGTAAAAAAATAATAGTGAGAGAGGTCAGACACCAAAAAACATCACTATTGACACATACACATTTTTTTATAAGTTGAATACATATTCTATGGTGTCAATAACTACTATTTCTACATAAACCCAATGTACTATCTTAGGTTCAGTCAAACAACAGGACAATACAATTTCCCTCATTCCTTAACAGAAGAATGGAATTCTACTCGGATCGTTAGAATAAAATGTAAATGGACTAATAATACATTGGAACCTTGGCATTAAGAATGAATAGGCATCAAGCTCAAGAACCTCTTAATGATACATAAGAAGTGGCACCCTACATGGATCCCTCAAAAATAGTGTACAAAGAACATGAATCCTATATAATATTTTCAAATGGTATATAAGTAATATGAAAGGGATACACTTGGCAATAATGTTATTGAATATAACCAATAGGGTTCCTTTAGTAATAGGTATGTAGAATGAGTCATCCAACATAGGATCCTCAAGGTCTAAACCTGAATAAATGCATCATACAAGGGATACATGGAAACAACCATCCTAATAGCATCCTAGGACATAAAAGAAAATATATCAAGGGATATGAAATTAGGGAAAAATATAGAAAAAATAGGTCAAGAGGGATATATCCTGAATCATCTAAGATCATCTCTCACTCGCATGAGTCAACACGATCATCTCATTTTATTAAAAATTTTGAAACACCACTATAGAATACATATATCACCTAAAGTATTTCACCATCGTGATCCACATGGAATGATTAATAAAATGGGGGTACTCATGTGTCTTATTACTTAACATGGTCATATTGATATGAAGAAATCCTCAAAAATGGTATAAAGGGGTAGTACATGGCGTGCATACCCTAGTACAAAGCATGTTCCCCCAAATCCCCATAAGGGTGTATACTCTTTTCAGACAAGGTATGTCAAAGCCCATGTACATGACATGATGATATTATACACAACATGTATAAAACATTTAGTACATGAATAATTAACTCACTTGTTCGGACTATGTACTTCCCCTGGTTGTGTACCTTTACACAACGTGAAAGCCTCATGTGTAATAGTTGTGTAATCTACAATGCCAAGCGCCCCAACATGGGTTGTCTGGTTGAGTAATCTACTTCACGGTCAATTCCCATTAAAAAATGTGTATACACCATAAAAGGTTTTTAATTGTAAAAGTTCATCTTCCCTGAATACTATGATCACATAGTGATTTTTCTTGAAAAAGCACATTGTGTGATTCGTATTCACGAATGGGAAACATTTCAAATTTACCGAAACCCCTAATTTTTCAAAAAAATAAATTGATCGCCACTCATGGGGTCATAAAAAATCATAATTGGGGAAAAAATTATTAAATAGAAATTATACTGGGATGAATGCTAAAATCAGAATAAAAAGTAGTACAATTTGCAACATTCCTCTAAACTTCTCCCATTTATGTGATCCATGACTACCACACCATGATCCCCTGTGTCCTGGACTCCACTATTGAAACATTCTTCCCCTATATCTCTATATCTCTCTACTTATATCTCTTATCTCTCAATTTACTGATGGATCATAACCCTATGTGCATGCCTTATAATAAAGGGAAGGATAATAAAAATTAAAATTAAAATTACATAAAATAATTGAAAAAAAATAAAATGAGGGAATGGGCTGAACCCAGTGTCGGGCCTGATTTTAATCCCCAATGGAGTAACTCCATCTTCAAAACTCACTTGTGGAGATAGAATCTCAATCCAATTTTCTGTTTAAATTATGTTGTTGAAATAATTTTTGTGGATAAATTAATGTTCATCTTATTAAATAATAACGATTAACTAACCCACTAAAATTCAATTGGATATAAATTCATCCAAAAATATATAATATGTTAAAATACCTATTATAGGAGAAAATAAATGGTTATAAAAACTATATGATATCAAATTCTTCCTGGGTAGATCATTTTTACATCATACGAGCTTCTAAAAGAAAAAATACAAATTTCTACTCAAATTCTACTCTCAAAGAATGAAGGCCATAATTTCACCACACTATAAACCATCTTATCATTGAGAATCCTTGGGGGAAAATTATATAAATACTCTCAACATGTGTATATATAAAAAAACACCATCTCAAATATCCAATGACCAATCTCATAGAGTTAAAAATTGACTCTTATATGGAAGATGTTTGATTGTTTTTGATTTGGTAATCCACTGTATAGTAATTCCCTTATTGTTGTCAAATAACTAAACTTTGTGCCCAATTCCTCAATGAAAATTCATAAATCCAGTGGAATATGAGGTTCACCTACCTTAAACAACCAATGGTAAACTCCACACAATATGGCTGACCTTATTCTTCCAATAGAGTATATCCTAAATAGGTTTGTCTATGAAACCAAGAAGGATATTTCAGAAGAAAATAATATCATGACAGAACTAAAATTCACTCAGTGTACTCGTATCAATTTCAAGAAAGAGTCTGATCATAACTAAATAGGGTATGGTATGATTCAATATAAAGGAATTTTAATCTCTATCTGATACATCCTATTATCTAATAGGATGTAATTTCTTTCAAATGAATGTTGATAACACATATATAGAAAATACAAGTCCATGATTTAATTTTGATCAACCACTTCATGGAAAATGATTTATTTCATTGTTCCCATGTACCATGGTGTTACATTCATAATATTATCCACACCACTTGTGAAACCATTCCCATGGAATTGTTTTTAAACAATTGGTCCTCAGCTCAAACTGTGACACTGAGAGACATATAATCTAAATGGTACTATATGTAATCGTCATGTATCACTATCACCCAACTCATACAATAATGAGTTGTATACTACTAAAACCAATGTAACCACGATACATAGAATGTCATTTTGAATGATAAAATCTCCATTGGAATGCCTCTTAAAAATATGGAACCACACTAATGCCACTATTTATTTCACAACCACCCCTCACCCGATGTTTATACAGCCATGAGCATCTTCAAGTACTCTAAATACATTAGAAAATGGGAAAACACTTATCAGATGAGATAGATACCCAAGCAGTCTTGTCTACTATATAATGTATTAATACACATTCACCCAATGTAATTTGTCAAAATCTATTGTAATTGGCATTAGTATCTCATAAATCATGACCACCAACAATGCAACCGGCATAATAAAATAGACTGAAACCAATGTCAGTACCTAAAATGGTTTTTTCAACCTAGTCCATCCTCCCACGTAGGATATCCTTGATCATTGAAAATGTCATCCTACAAGGGTATGAGTTAAAACTATGGGCCTCTAGGTATCCCAACTATCCCAACAAATCATGTCTCGCAAATATTCCATAATAGATAACCACCTAGACTAAATTATCCACCCTATCTAAGGAATTTTAATATCATAATGACTTATAATGGTCAAAAATTTCGTCAACATAATAGATTGGACTTTATATTCTCTATGAATATTCATATAGAAATGCTCACTATAATTCATAATACCAAAATATAATATATACCAAATTGAGACTCACTGAGAATCATTATATGTTAACACCACCTTGTGGTCTGGTCTACAAAAACATCATGGTTCATATTGGCATTCTACTCAATAATCTGTCTTGGAAACAACAATAGATGTTTGGATAAGTAAAATTTAATTCCTATGTACACAGGAAATAATTGTATAGATTATTAATTAAACATTACTTAACCAATCCTGAGAAAAAACACATTATAAGGGGTTATGAACAAGGGAATAATATGCCACATCATCCAACTAGTGTCACTACTCTTTCGAATCATGAGGACTGAGTCATCAGCCTTATTAAAAAAATACCTCATCATATATCCACTTGACCGATGAAGAGAATGGAATATATATTCATGTAGTCCCAATTGAGTGTAAATCAACCAATAACCTATACATGAAAGATCCAATTATGTTTCTATTGAAAACATTGAATAATTTTCTTTGTCTTTGATATTAATCAAAAACAAGGTGGAATATTAAATGTGATTCTTACCAGAAAAGTATGGTGCATGAGATATCACTTTCCATTTCAATCCATGTTTAAAAATCAAAACATATACTTCTCAAAATGGTATATGTTCCATAAATCCATAGATGACCTCTCTCTAATGGGATATATTCCAAAGATATATAATAAATCATAAACTTCACACAACATTTGTGTCACTCAATGGGAAAATATTATTGAATTGTAACATAATATATCATAAAATCAATATAATAAAACATGAATCCAAGACTACTAACTAGAACATGTGTACATGATGCCCCAGTCTGATATCCATTATAGGTTCGGATAGATTCCTAATGCTCATGACTGCCATATTTCAAATAGTATTACAATAGGATGTCTAATAGATATAATTTCACTTTTATTATCATAATCCAAAAATCCATTAATATAGTGCTCTGATATATCTATCCACAAGTAATAAACTGTGCTTATCTATATGGTAAAGGAATTCGACTAGCAGTGTGGAGGTATGTTGTGTCATTTGAGAGAATATTCCCTCATATTAGAGTAAACAAAATATAAATATCTAATTATCATCCAATTAAGTAAATAAATAGATTTTATATGTAATAATTAAACTAGAATTTATCCTTTCATAGTAATAAATAAAATTCTTTAAAATCCCAAATATCGATGTCTTGTATATAGTAATAGTCACCAATTGGTCTAGCCATACATGAAGGAGTACATAAATGAAACCGAAATAATTGAATGTGGAGAAACATATAACTCCGAGCCAGATAACATACCTAGTCTACAGAACATTGTAGAACTACATTATCATGATCAATGTAATCCACATGAGTGGTCCCTCTCACTCATGAAACCATGAGTGTCATCCCTATCAACCAAGTATCCCTAATCATCCTAAATACAATACATAAAGTTAACACAAACACTACAGATCATTTGTAGGGCTGATAAATAATTATAGTGTCCCACTTCCATGGTAGAGCTATAAATCTAATCTCATAAGTGCATGATAATAAATTATACTCAGCTTATCAAGGACACAAGTGGTTAGATAAATTAAATCACTCAATTGATTCCAATGTTGATCCCTCGGGTTTTTGTCCCATTAACCAAGGAAATTTTCTAGCATGTATAATTATATTTATATGAATATATATATATATAAATCCATAAATATATATACATAAATATGAATATACATGATTATGGTTAAATAAAAAACATAAACAATAGTATTCAATACTTGGGTCTTTAATCATAATCGTCGAGACATCCAGTGAAAATTGAATTGGGTTGGATTTCATACTACTCAATATTTTTATAATTATGTTGATCTCTATGTCTATAATCCCATTCAATAATAATTGATTCTGCCAAAACCAGAAATTTCCATGATCATGCCACATCACCATTTGGTGATACTCGTCCTAACATTAGGATCACCCATACATGACTCCAATCATTGTAATGATGGATTTCAAGAAGTATATAAACCTAATTTAAATAGAAAATAATTTTTATTTCACAGAAATCATTCCATATAGATTCAATATAATGTTTCTTCCCGTGGTATTGCTCTATAAGTAGTCAATACATTGGAACAAATATAAAACCTTAGAGTCTAAACCCTAGGAAAAATACATGGAGAGATAACTGGTTATACATGATTCCTGTCGATTGAGGGCATTTATTAGGGATAAAATATTCATTCCTATCACATTAGAGAGTATAATCATCCATGAGTATCCAATGGTCTGAAAACCCACGTCCAACAACACAATGAAGTAATCGATTAGGGAGAGAATAATAATACCTTTTTATTGAGAGAGTCTAGTCATCCGCACGTATATTTATTAGGGTTTTAATTCCATTACCAAGGATATATTAATTATAATCAATAATCCGCAATACGAGGAGAGAATAATCATCTTCATCACTCTGGAGAGTATAATCATCCATGAGTATCCGAATTACGAACATCATGCCGTGATATTATAATCAAAGGTGAAAATTATAGATCCCATGAAGCTCCTCTGTAGATCCTAATAATATAATTATCAATACTATATTCTCAATTACAATTTTCCACATAGTATCTCCGTATATCTGAAGAAAAAATTAAAAACATGGCTTAGAAACCAGACCCCATGATATTTGTTTGGGAATCTAAAAAAAAGATAGATGTGGAACCCATAAAATACATCTATGTTTCACAAATACAGATATGCTATTATGTCAGGGTAAATATACACATAAAATAAACACATTTGTTAAACTTCACTCCATCAATAGTAAATAAGTGAAATCATAAACAAAATATTAAGGGGGTCCTAACTCATAAGGCCACAACTCTTACCATAAACACAATGCATTACAATTTGAGTATGGTTTGAAAGGTGACACATGCATCCATATTTACCAAAACCTAAAGTACTTTCTCAATATCAATCAATAATAGAGTAACACACTTGGTCCCTCATGTCAGAAAATCAGATAGGCATATTACACTTGATCCTCATAAAAATGTAATAGGAGGAATCCTACATAGAATACCTGATGGTAATAAAGTAGTGGAATCCAAATCAGAAACCCAAAAAAGGTATATTGGAAGTTGAAACCTAAATGGGCCCTCAAGAAACTCATAAGAATAATATTCATCCAACATGGGATCCTAAAAAAGGCATATATGTAAAATAGATAACCTAGGTCATCATGTAAGTGGAGGAATCGCACATGGATCCTTCTATATTATGTAAGAAGATAGACACATACTGTATGGGATCCTCCATGTAGAAGTACAAATTGTAGAATCCGACAAGGGTTCTTCATAATCAACTAACATTAGAGATTCATAGGATAAAAGGGCGCATCTCATAAGGGATACGTCCGTAGGGGAAAAGATACCAATGAATCCGTCGAGAAATATATATTATGTATCATCTCATATCAATTCTCACACTGATGAGACCACTGCATCATATCTACATAAGTAAAATCAAGAAACACAACATAGGATACTTATATCACATCATGTTTTTCACTATTGTGATCTTCATAGAATGTAAATTAAAATGGACTACTCATGGAATCAAATATCGACTCATAGGAATAATGATATAAAAACCCATCAAAAAGTTTTCAAGGGTAGTATAGGCCATTCATATCCAAGGAGACGACATATACCCTCAAATCCCCTCCTTGGTGTATCCTGCAGTAGGATATGGCATTTCAAATACAACATAAAAAACATTTTATTCTTGTACATGATGTGAACCCTATATGGGGAACATTCCAATGTACCTCTCATGACCTTTACGTGTACTTCTCTTTTACATGTACCCCTACACAACTTTCAAACCACATGGTGTATAGTTGTGAACTCCACAGGGCCTTTGGCCCGGGCATGGGCTATATGTATGGGTACATGGCTACAAGTACAAGTCCTATTATAGAACATGTATACCTGATATATCATGTTTACATGTTAAAGATCACCTTACATAAATATAATAATCACACAAATTGTGTTTCTGAATCAACATGTCGTGTGACCGGGATTCACAAGTGGGAATCCCCTCAAATCTCTAGAGATACTTGTTCCCACCAAAAAAAATAGATAATAATTCCAGGGGTTCAAATAAATAATAATAGTGTTTCAAAAAAATATATAAAATATATAGGGATCTATTGAAAAACTAAAAACACATTTCAGTGGAATAGCCTAACGCTTTGAATGTTTCTGTGATCCACAGTTATCAAAAAATGATCTGGCCCATCAAAATATCTATATTGGTATTTATATTAAATTAAATATTTATATATATTTATCTATCAATTTATTATCATTTAAATTTTGTAGGAACCTATAGGGGGTTAATGTGAGAAGTGAGGGAAGGAAAAAATTAATGCGAAATTAAATAGTTGAAAACAAGAAAATAAATGAAAAATAAAATGGGGTTGGGTTGGCTTCAGCACTTGGCCTATGTTTATGCCCTAACTAAGAAAAAAACTCTTCTGGACACAATAGTGGATACATAATCACAATATGATTCTTCATTCAACTAATATGGAAAAACATACTAGCCCAAATAAATTAATACAGTACCCCCAAAATGGGTCTTCGCAGTGCCACCTTTTAATAGTGCTGAAAAAATAACTGGTAAAGGGGATACCACTATCATTGATAAAAAATAATAGATAAAAGTATCCATTTATCAATACATTGTTTATCTCTAATAATGAAACCCCCTTTATTGGTGATTTTTTTCGTTGAGTTGTTAAATATGAGTCCTTATCTGTGTTTATTTACTAGTACTGATAAAGGGTGTCTTTCAAATGAATTCTATACAAATAATATATTTATATATAATTATGTATCTATATTTATACTGATATAAATATATAATTATATTTTTTCTGATATAAATAAAATATATCTTCCTGAAATATATTTTATAAAAGAATAAAAAGGGCTTTAAACATAATAAATAATATATTTTGGGAAAATGGATAATAACAAATTTTTATAATAATTATTAATAAATTATAATATAATTATTAGTGATTAATAATAATTGAATAAAAATTTGAAGAAAAAATAAATAAAAAATTTAATTAAATATCTAATATAAGTTGAAAACGTAACTCAAACAAAAAATGACCATAAATATTGCTCTAGGTTTTTGTTTGAGATCTTCAATATATGAAATCAATGATTTGAACAAGATCTAGGCCCATGATTTCATATTTATTCATATGCCACTTATATAGAATCCAAAAAGGAAAAACAATGTCTCCAAAATAGAGTTTTTAGTCAGAGTTCCCTAATTGTATAACATTCTGGGGATTTTCAATGTTATTTAAGGGGGTCCTTTTTTCATTTTTTCTTTGGGGAATGAATTTATTCTGATATTGTATATACATTTTGATATTATAAATTAAAATTTTATCAATTTTCAAAATTTCTATTTATTTATAACCAAATTTATGACATTGTATACCTATTATATATATTCAGTCATAAAAATTTAATTTTATAATTAGATAATAAAACATGTTTACAAATAGATATATTTCTCAATATATAACACTTATCTAAAAAATATCGATTTTCTTTTGAATAAACATATATGAATATTTAGATACCTATATAATGTGTGTGTGTGTGTTTTTATTAACAAACTGATATATATTCTCTATATTTTCTTAAATATGAATACACTAAAAAATATATAATATAATTAATTATATATCAATATATGTAAATTTGTATAATTATTCTTACATAACCAAATATAATATATATATATATATGTGTGTGTGTGTGTGTGTGTGTGTTTGTTGTGTATATGTATTTCTTCATTCATAAAAAAAACATATTTTATAAATCTATTTAAAATAAATCATATAAATATATATTAATATATGAATAAACATATAACTAAATATATATTCATATATGAAAATATATACAGAAAAGAAAAAATAACTATATATATATAATAATATATGAATAAATATATATATTATTATAAATATATATATATAAATATAAATATTAATAAATATGTTAATAAATATAACTATATATATGTAGATATATCATTAATTAGGGAACCAAACAAGACAGCCATGTAATAATGGTGCATGCGTGCTAGTGAGAGGTATCATGTTCAAATACCAGCAGAGGCAGGTGTGCGTGGTTGGGTTCAGAGGGTATCAATATAAAATGGTGGGGGTGCGCATCTTGAAATATTAAAGGGTTGGTGGGTGCATGAGCAAGAGGGTATTCCAAGCTCTAGTGAAAGGAGGGTTAACCACTATTAGAAGGGGCCCTTGGATGTTTTAAAATTTTTAACAATGTTTTATATTCTTTTTGGAATTTTATCAAGAAATATAAAAATAAGTAATAAAAGTGGTATTTTATGAGTGACAAAAAATATATATAGGAACCATTTATTAGTGTAGGACACTGGGACACCCTGAGAAGGGATGGGTGAATCAGGGTGTCAGCTTTTTCATATAAAAACAAGGATCTTGTTCCAACATTGGTTGGATCTAGTTAATCCTATATGATGAAAATGATCAGTAATGAAACATTCACATGCAATGAGACGACAAAATCTTTTTACGTGGTTCACGGCTAAGGGCTACGTCCAAGGAGCATACGCTGATAAGTTGTCGGTCATACGAAATTTCACTAATCTCCACTAGTTGTGGATTATAAAGGTTCGATAAGAGTCACTCAATCCCAGGATCACAGCCTTTACAAAAGTTTATGGATAGCCCACTACGTCCCTCGGGTCACTCCTATTGACTCCCCCTAGCTCAATGCCATTGGTGAAGTCCCACTCAATTTATATATGAGAATTTCTCTTCACCATTACTCAATGAATTCATCCTCTGCATTATGTGTATTCTCTATTAAAGTCCAACTATCACTCGTTAATTGATCTTCAACTTTCGTGCAGCTGCAAGACAATCAGAAAACCTCAATAAACACCAGGCGTGGAACACCAAGACGACACACAACTTTTAAGGACGGCGTGAAAGTTATAACTGGCATGCATGTCCTCCAACACTTGCATGACACAACCTTCTTAAAAATAAAACTTGTGTGACTCAACTCCTTTTCATTACAAATCGAATTTCAAACATAATGGAAACATGTCACGCAACTTAATTTATGGAGCACAAGTATCACCAAATCACATGCGCAAATAATGGATGGGCAGAAAACAACTGCCGCGCTTCTCAACCCTGCATGACCCACAAACACTTGTGTGACTTCAACACCTATACGCCGGGTGCTTTGAATTTCTTCATGTCCAATGTTCATGTTAAATGATGAGGGGTGGTCCTATAGTTATAGGAATTCAGATACCCTACGTGGCAGCGCGCAAGTCTTCCCTCGGTGAGAAAGTCTCGGCACGCAACCCTTCCGTCCTCCTAGACACTTGCGCGACCAACTTCCAATCATGGGAGCCCCTATTTACATTCCCATTTTTTGATGATCAAAACATGATGTTCAAAAGGCGCATAACATTCCAATCCTCTAAGGTACCAGCACGCAAGTCCTTTCACGGTGCGCAAGTCACTTGCTCAACCAATGAAATACTTACACGACCCTATTTCATTTGCCATATTTTCTTTTTCTCATTCTGAAAAACATCATGCGCGCAAGTTTCCAAGCCTACAAGGCTTGGGCACGCAAGTCTCTTTGAAAAAAACACATTTCTCCATTGGATTATTTTCATGCCCAAAAATTTGGAAAACACTAGGAAACGGTGCTGCCTTCAATACTGTTGTCTTCTTGAACTGTATGATCACATTGCTGGAACACATTATGAAATTCCACTGAGGATTGAAAACAAACACAAAACATTATCCAAATCATGAATAGATGACCATGGTCCCAAAAATCTCCCCCTTTGGGTTTGTTGGAAATCAGAAAATAAATTCAATAGATCACCATCCATATGAAAACCAAAAATCCCAAGAGTCAACTCAACTGACACGCTATGTCTACGTGAGCAATACTCAGTTTAGAAAACAAGAGTTGAAGCGTGAATTGGGTTACCGTGTTTTCGAATTCTAAATGACACCCAAGAATCATTACTTGTCCAATGTATTCCTTCACATCCTTCTTCCTTCACATTGTGTCACAGAAGTATTATATTCCTGAACATGCCATCATTCAATCCTTTCTCCCCCATTGACAATAAACCCAATGATCGGTAATTTTTTCATTGTTCATCTCAAACCATACTCCCCCTGGATAGTACCACCCCCACCAATCTGCATGACATCCATAAACAGATAGAAACAGTTATCATAATTGGGGAGAGGGGTATTGTGTATCATCCATATGCACTAAGAAGTGGCTGAACACCAAAGTTCAACTGATTATTCTAAAACACAGTCGTTGACAGCGGCTTGGTTAGAATATCCACGAATTTCTCATCAGTTCCCACATGCTCCATTATATTCACTCCTAGATCAAATATTTCTTTGATAAAGTGATACCTAATTTCAATATGTTTTTTACGAGAATGCTGAATAGGATTCATTGTAAGATCAATTGAGCTCTTGTTATCAAAGTAAATTACCATGGGTTGCTTCACCTCATCACCAATATCTATTATTTGTTTCTTCATCCAAAGTAGGTGAGTTCATTACTTTGTGGTAGAAATATATTCAGCTTCAGTAGTACTAAGATAAGTACTTTCTTGTTTCTTGCTCATCCAGCCAACACATTTACTCCCAATATAGAATGCCCCTCCACTGGTGGACTTTCTGTAAATTACATTTCCAGCCTAGTTAGCATCAGAAAATGATGATAATTCACTATCTCTTCCTGAAACAATGTATAAGCCATAATTGTGAGTACTCTGAATATACCTCATCATTCTTTTTACAACTTTCATATGTTCCTCCTTTGGATTACTCTGAATGTGGGCAGAAAGACATATGGAAGAGACAATATCTGGTCAGGTCGTTGTCAGGTACAGTAGGCTCCCAATGATCCTCCTGTACATGGTGGGATCTACAGATTTCCCATCCTCATGCTTTCCAAGTTTAGTTCCAATTGAAATCAGATTTGACATTGGTTTGGAGTCATGCATATTAAACTTCTTCAATAGCTCTGTTTCATATTTTTCCGGAGAAATGAATGTTTATTCCTTCTTTTGAATCACCTTTAGTCCCAATAAATATTTGATCTCCCCAATCATAGACATTTCAAATTCTGATTTCATGTGATTGGGAAATTCATCAACTGATTTTTTCCCGCTGCCACCAAAATTGATATCCTCAACGTATACTAGAACCATGAATTGTTCTTTTGGAGAATTCATTATATAGTGATTGTGATCTAATCATCCTCTTTTTAATTCTAGCTTCTTTATATATGAATCCCACAGTGAATACCACGCCTGTGGTGCCTACTTCAAACCATATAGAGATTTCATCAGTTTTCAGACCTTTGTTTCATCAGTACCTAGAAAAAAACCCATTGGTTGTTCAATGTAGACCTCTTCTTTGAGTAAACAATTCAAGAATGTTGTGTTGACAATAATTTGATACACTTTATATCCTTTTTGGAGTTCCATGGCATGGAAAAGCTGAATTGACTCCAGTGTAGCCATTGGAGCAAAGGTTTCTTCAACATCAATACCTTCAATATGGAAGTATCCTTTACATTCTAGTTGTGACTTGTTTCTGATGACACTTTCATTCTCATCAAACTTATTTTTGATGATCCATTTGGTACTAATCACATTGTGACCTTTGGGTCTCTCGACAAGATCCCATGTCTGATTCATGTCAATCTGATCTAACTCTTCATTCATGGATTTTACCCATGATTCTTCCTTTGCAGCTTCTTCAAATGAGGATGGCTCCGTGACTGACAGAAATACAGATTCTGTGTTATTCCTCATTCTCCTTCTTTGTGTGGGTGCAATCCTATCTCCTATTTTGTTAGATGGATCAGTCTCATCTCTTCAATTTCTTCTACGAGGTTCAGTCACAATCTCCCCAGTCACAGTTTCTTCTTCATATTCTTCTTCTGAGTCAACATCTTAATGTGAGCCCTAAGTGTTTTTTACACCTTCCTCTATCTCTTTATTTGTATTTACTCGATGTTCACATTCATAATCATCTTCTATCTGATCAGCATATGTATTATTGGAAGCACTTGGGGTTTTACCTTCAATGATCATAACATCATTACTTTCCACAATCCTCCCCAAGCGTTTATTGAGGCACTTGTAGGATTTGATGTTCATTGGATATCCAAGAAAAATTCTTTCATCGGCATTGACTCCAAACTACATGTGATTTCCTTCTTTATTCAGAATGAAACATTTGATTCTGAAAACACATAAGTATTTCAAAGAAGGCTTCCTTCCATGACACAATTTGTATGGTGTCTTCGTTTCTCCCTTATAAAGCCTTGTTCTATTCTGAATGTAAACTGCAGCTTCAACAGCCTCATTCAAGTAATGGCGAGAAATACCACTCTCAATCAACAGAGTCCTTGTCATATTGTTGACTCGTCGATTCTGACGCTCAACAACTCCATTTTTTTGTGGATTTCTTACATCAGCTACCTCATGTTGTATTGAATTTTTTTCTAGGTAATTTTAAAACTCAATGGACCTGTATTCCCATCCATTGTCAAATCACAGTACTTTTATTGATTGTCCAGTACTCTTCTCGGCAATCTGGCGATTAGTTTTCATGCAGTCAAGTACTTGTTGCTTCCTTTGAATCACCATTAAAAAACCCATTATACTATAATCATCAATGAAAAGGATGATGTACCTTTCTCCATGGATTCCAGCAACATTTATTGGTCCACATGCGTCTATATTAATGATATCAAGAAGATGAGATTCCCTTTTCTTCTTTGGCCGATAAGAACTACAGACCAGCTTACCACAAATACAAGCATCATATGACTTTTCCCATTCACATTTTAGAATGGGAATATCCATGACTATATTCATCTAAGATATATTTTCCATGTATTTTTGGTTAATGTTCCCCAGCCTTCAATGCCCCAAATTGTTTTCTTCTTCAACAGACAAATAGCAGGAGTTCACATGGCTGTCAACCTGATATAAGAATCCATCTATTCTATAACCATTCATAAGAGAATTCCATATTTTTACTTTTATATTGCAGCCTTTTTGATTTAAGGTTAATATGATCCTTGAGTCACAGATTTGACTTACACTAAGGATATTGTGGCTTAGACCGTCCACATAATGAAATTCAGTCTTCTTCAGCTCCCCGTTGGCGATAGCAGAATTTCCACTACCTTTAATCTTCAAAGCACCCTCATTACCAAACTGTACTGTTCCATCGAACTTCATTTCAATATTCTTCAAATGTTTAGCATTTCCCATAATTTGGGAAGAGTATCCACTATCAAGGATGTAGGTGCTACTGCACTCTGTAGCATTGAGGGCTACTTCTGCAAGATTGGATTTATCGATCTTCTTCTTCTCATTCCATGAGATATTGGATTGAGAATAGGATATTGATGGCCTTTTAATCCTTTCATCCACATAATCTAATTCTTCATACCCATAATCTTCTTCCAGAGGGGAAAAACTGTTTGTGAGAACAACATCATTAGGAGGATGAAAATTGGCCCGAATTTGAGTGTTGTATGAATTTCTCATGTCATACCAACGCCTGCAATACATAGCTTTATGGACAAAGTTATAACAAATAAAACAGTAACCATAGAAGCTATTTCTTCTATAAGATGGATGATATGAGATAGGTCTCCTTTGTTGACTTCCCAGATCTTCCCCATTCAAGTAGCTCCTTGCTTCTTCGCATTATGACATGGTATGGCCCAGATAACCACATAATTGACACTTCATGAGAGGAAATGTCTTTTCACTTGAATTTCTCTTCATTCCTTCTTCCTTGGTAGAATAGTTGAAATTCCTATCATTTCTGATAGTTTGAGGATAATTTTCAGTTAATAATTTATTTTGGATTGAGGATTTATTTTACAGCATTTCAGGTAATGTTTCATCATGTCCATCTTTTATCTTGTCGTTATTTTGGCTCTCTATACTTCCAACAGTTGATGTATCAGCTTCACATCCAATTACACTCTTTCCCATGCAAGCGGGTCATTGATCACTTAATATTTTTTCAACCCTATCTGAACCACACATGGATCTTGCACGTAATTTTGTATCTATGAATCTTCCAAAATGAATTTTATTCTTTCCCTCATTTGTCATTGATTGACATTCAATTTTACTTCTAAGAGTAACAACTTCTTCATCAAGTCCCTCAACAGTATTGGATTCTCTTCTAGTCTAAATGAAAGGTCATTTATGACCTTTGCTTGTTCTTCAATTTTACACTTTAGTTCCACAACATCATCTAGGATTTCACAGATTGAAGACTGAACTCTCACTAGTTCTTCTAGTCATTCAATCTATTCTTCAAGATCATCAACATATTCTGATGATTCTTCTACCATTTCCTTCCACTTATTACATCTCTTACATTTATTCTGATTCTTGGAAAATGCAACCTTAATTTGATTATTTGAATCACTATTAGAAATAATATGATTATCTATGAATTTTTTGATCTACGGTTCTGACTTTTCAATTATAGGCATAATGGAAGAATGCTTTCCCATCTTAAATTCAGGTTCTTCTTTTTCACAAAATTCAATATCATCACATTCCACTTCATAGAAAAAACTCTTCCTCTGTATTTTCATTCCAGATTTGAAGTCTCTCTTTTTGAAAAATATATTTTGAGGCTTCTCGATGTTCTCATCTTCACTAAATTCATCATTGATCATTCTTAAAAATTGAGAGGCAATGTCCCCAAATTTTCCACAATGAAGTCAAGTGAGAGGTAACATCCCTTTGAATTTCCCTTTTCCCTTCTAGAACATATTTGAAATGAGAGAAAGATTTTATTTTTCCTCTCCATATTCACCACTACTATATTTTGATATTTTTAGTTTATCCATGGCCAGGAATTCCATTTCCTTGCTCACACGAGTCGTAGAATCTTCTGGTTTGACTCTCATTTCATATACAACCAAGCTTCTCAGAAGATCATCCAGAGAATGTTTGGAAAGATCTATTTCCTCAAGGGCTGACACCTTTTCATTGTACATGGGTGGAAGTCTTATTAATATTTTCTTTACAATATCTTAGTCTTTTATTTTTCACCAAGACCCCAAATTTCTCCAACCACTTCAGTAATTCGTTTAAAGAATGAGTATGCATTCTCGTCTGGTTGTATCTTTAGATCATCAAACCGATTGTTCATGACTTGTATTTTTACCTCGTCAACTTTTATATCTCCTTCATAAATATTTTAGAGTTTATCCCACATGTATTTTGCTAAGGTGAAAATCATCACCTTCTAATAGATCTGATCAGAAAGATCTACAGTGAGTGAATATTATGCTTTAGCATCTGCATCAAGAATTTTCCTGTCTACATCAATCATAGCTATGCATGTTGGATCCGTGACAGTTACACATTTCACAGTGGAAAATAGAACTTCCATTCCAAGGTATCTTAGATGAGATCTCATTCTATTCTTCCAAATTTGAAAATTACTCCCATCGAAGAGAGGGACTCCCCTGATATTGGCTACATTTTCCATGATGGCAATGGACAGATTCAACACCACCAATATCTACCCTCTGATAACACTTGTAGGACCCCGGGACACCTTGAGAGGGGAGGGGTGAATCAGGGTGTTATCATTTTCTTTTAAAAACAAGGATCTTGTTCCCATGTTGGTAGGAACTAGTTAAACCTGTATGATGAAAATTATCAACAATGAAACATTCACATGCAACGAGATGACACAATAATTTTTACATGGTTCACCGCTTAGGGCAGCATCCAAGGAGCATACACTGACAAGTTGTCGGTCATACCAAATTCCACTAATCTTCACTAGTTTTGGATTACAACGGTTCGATAATAGTCACTCTTTCCCAAGCTCACTGCCTTTTCAAAAGTATAGGGATAGCTCACTGCGTCCTTCGGGCCACTCCGGTTGACTCTCCCTTGCTCACTACCATTGGTGAAGTCCCACTCAGTTTATAGACGTGAAGGTATCTTCATCATTGCTCAATGAATGCATCCTCTGCATTATGTGGATGATCTGTTGATGTCCAACTATCACTCATTAACTGATATTCAAATTTTGTGCAGCTCTAAGACAATCAGCAAGCCTCAACAAACACCTGGCTCGTAACACCAAGGTTGTGCGCATCATTTAAGGATCGAATGCATGTTATAACTGGCGTGAAAGTCCTCCTCCAACACTTGCGCTACTCAAACATCATCGAAATAAAACTTGGACAACTCAACTTCTTTTTAACCCAAATCTATTTTGAAACCAAATGGAAACCTATCGCACAACTTCAATTATTGCGTGCAAGTATCATCAAATCACTTGCGCGACTACTAGACGAGAATCAAACAACTGTCGCATTTCTCCACCATGCACGACCCACCATCAATTACACGACTTCAACACCTGCATGACAGGATCTCTGGATTTATTCAAGTCCAATGTTCGTGTTGAATGAGGAGTGGTGGTCTTCTATTTATAGTCATTCAGATACCCTACGCAGTGGCGCGCAAGTCTTCCCTCAGCGCGCAAGTCTCAGCGTGCAACACTTCTGTCTTCCTAAACACTTTCACTACCAACTTCCAATCTTTGGAACCCCTATTTTAATTGAATTATTTTGATGATCAAAACACGATGGTCAAACGGTGCACAACTTTCCAATCATCTATCGTACTGGAACTGAAGTCCTTTCACAGTGCACAAGTCACTTGCACGACCAAACCAATACTTGCACGACACTCTTTCCTTTGCCATATTTTCATGTTCTCGTTCTGAAAACATCAGGCGCACATGTTTCCAAGCCTCGAAGGCCTAGGCGCGTGAGTCTCTTTGACAAAAACACATTTCTCCATTTGACGATTTTCTTGCCCGAAAATTTGGAAAACACTGGGAAACAGAACCTCCATCCATACTGATGTCTGCTTGAACTGTATGTTCACTTTGTCGGTTCACATTCTAAACATCCACTGAGGATTTACAACAAACACAATACATTATCCAAATCATGCATATATGACTATGGTTCCAACAATCAGCTCGTTTTTTAGAACTAATAAAAGTCCCCTTTTAGTAGAGTATTTTTTAGCATTGAAAATATGTACCCCCTTTTAATAGCATGTCGATTATCAGTTCTTTTTTAGCACTGATAGAGGAATATATGAGTGCTGATAAAACAAATTTTGTTAGTAGTTTATATTTAATTATTACACTAAAATTTAAATGGCATGGAATTCTTCCAAACTATTGTTCTAGGGTAAAAACAAAATTCTGTGACAAAAAAACTGGTCTAAAATTTTTTTGTGAGATTATATACATGGATAAAATATCATTTTTACCACAAAATAATATCGAAATGAAAAAAATTCAAATCTATCATCAAATTTATTTTTTGGGAAAAACATGGGTCATTCCATATTAGGCTTTATAACATTTTATTTCACTTTATATTCATTATCATTAATTATATTTTCATTCATTCCTTCCCAAAATAAGTGTTATCTCTATATATTTATGAAAAACTAATCACAATGAACTCTTTCTATATTCATCCATTATAGTAACCAAGAAATTAAACATTATGAATAAATTTGTACACATTTAGCTCAAAATTTAGATTTTTTGGTATCAATTATAGATCCAATAGGGTCTCGTAGTGAATAAAAAGGGCTGGGTTAGTTGAGTTATTAAAAATGTTTATCATCAAATTTAATGTCCTCAATAATAAATATTAATCTAACCCAATTTTATCAAATTGATGTACACTAAAAATATAGAAAATCAATCTAGTGGGAAACATAAGAATTACAGTGTTCTATGAGACAATGATCCCATTTTCCACTCTACTAATGTTATCTCTTTGATCATGGTGGCATTAATAGTAAAGCACTTTTAAGGGGAAAATTATTATTGATTACATGAACCTAAAACATTGTAGGATGGTTCAAAGTAATTTTTCCATGTTATACACTCACAAATCCAATCTATGGTCTTCACAAACATTTAACAATGAGTTAAAATATTATAAATATTGTGATGGATATTTTTTCACGTGTTCAATATAAAGATGAAAATTACAAATCACATATAAATTATAATGTATTGAGAGATATAATTTGTCACTAAATTTTAGATCCATAAGTTATTAAGTGATAGAAAAAATATTTAATTAATAATAGTAATGGATATTCATTTTTTTATAAAAAATATCTTCAAAAAAGCCATAGTAGGTGGTTTTCATGAGTGATTTATTGAATCGTAATAGTATCTCTACTTATACGTGAAATCAAACTATACTTCCTTATGAACTGTGACTATAAAATTATTAATTTCCATTCAAAATTCATCAAAACAATTCTTAATTGTTCCCACCACAAAAAATAGTAAACATGGATGTATTTATCGACTTTAACATCAGTCTTCTGTAGTCCCCAATGTTTTCATAGAATTAGAGACATTACTCATTTCAAAATTTCATCATTTAGAAATTCTACTTTTTATATTGAAAACGGTATATGTGGTCATTTTCTTGAATAAATAAACTCTAATAATGTCTAATATAATATAAATAATATTAGAAAAACAACCAGTTATACATATCTTCATTATTTTAATATTTTTTATCATAATATAAATAATCATATTGCAATTATTCCTATCGTAAGACCATATAATTCATAAATAGTTTTAGGCACAGTACATAGATTTTGACCTAGTGAACAATTTTTCTTCTTCGTGTGTTAATTTTTCAATTAAATAATGTCTTTAGTCCTATAATAATTTTATCATTTGAAATAATTCTTCATCATTGTATGATATTCTACATTGTAATATATTATACTTTTTAAAAGTAATTTGGTACTTATTTTTGATATATTTTTTCGATGTCCATTAGATAATTTTACAACATGTCTGATAAATAATCATCATAATCAAAATGAGATTAATAGAAAACATAGTTAGTTAGACTTTATTTACTCATAGGAGAAATTAACAATCCACATATAAAATACTTAATCCTTTCAATATTCATATAATAATTCTCAATTAAATTTTTTCATTTGTAGGATATTTCTCCATCAGTTTAATGATAATTTAAAAAAGAAAAATTATTTTTTGATATTTTTGTTTATAGAATTTTTGAATTCAATATTCTGATCATAAAATAATTTCAATAAATAGGGTAATTTTAATGGTAAAAGGATATTTTATTTCATAATATAAAACATCTACCTTAATAGTTTTATGATATTTACAAGATAATATGTTATCTACCTTTTTAAAATATATTATGAACATAAAATATCAAGGATTGATGTATAAATTTCTCATAAATGAATACTTAGGGAAAAACTAATTCAGAAACAATAACAAATGAATATTTATGGTTAAAATAACAATGATTTTCTGAGAATAAAAATATTTTAAATAACAATATTTTTTAGAAGAATATTTTGGTGTCCTATATTTAGGTATAAGGCTGGAAATTTATTTTGGTGAATTGGAAGCCATAACTATGACCTTTATTGATACTGGTATCCAATGTGGAATAGAGAGGTGACTATTCAAGGGGTGATGTAGAAACATGGTGTGATAATGCTGCAAGGAGGGTGATGTGACATGACAACAATGGGGTATCAGAATATTGAATGAATAATCATCATGACCTCATTTCATCTCTTTCAATGGTCTTTGGACCACCATAATATATTTCTTTTTGTTTAATAAAATTTAGTAATAATTGTTTTATAGAATTTATTTATCCATTGTGGGGAAGGATAGGGAATGATGAACATTGTTACATGGGTGTGTGCGTTGCCTTTTTCAGTGGGGCGAAAATGATGATACTGTAGAGGTTTATGAAGGAATCGTGTAATTAAAAGAGTGTAGATGATTAACTAATCATTATGGAATCATATCTGATCACTCTGTATAATTAATTCAACTAACATTGAGGAGAGAATTGGAACAGAAGTTATGGGTATAAAACCAAAGATTAGGGAAGCGTGAAGTGATGATATCTATCGAGGATCGATGAATTATATACAAGACCAAAAGATAATGATTAAATTATTCAAATAAAAAATTATTATCATCAATTATTTCAATTTTTTACATTTTTCATTAATTTTACATATTTTTATTTTTCACTAGTCAAAATGTAAGACATGGGTTTTTTTCAATTATTAATCCAAATATTTATTTATTTTGATCCACTTTTATTATATTTGTCAATATGAGTTCCAAATATATTAATAAATGATAGAATTTAACACTAAAATATATTAAAAAAGTCTATTAATAAAATAAAAAAAATAATTTAATTATATTTAATAAATTTAATTAATTATATGAAAGGGGTAGAAATATTTATAGAAAATTATTACATTAATGCACAAATGTACAGATGGAGGCACAAACAAAAGACCAACTCGATTTTTTTTATGTAATACTTATTTTATGTTGTTTATAATATTATAATTATTATCATTTTTTGAAATTATTTTTAACAAAATAATAATCCTTTAAATTATATTTCAAATAGAAATAATAATTTATAAAGATATCTAATTATATTATACATTCAATTAATTTTAATTGTTATAATGAATAAATCACACTTATTTAACTACTCTGCCATCATACTACTAATTATTTAATATCAAATTATTCCAATGTACATTTTTGTTGTGATTAATAATAATTTAATTAAAATTTTAATAATAACTTCATAAATAAATATATTTATTATTAAAAAAAATAAAATTATATTAATAATAACAAATATTAAAATAACTACAAACAATAAAATATGAAATTATTAAAATTAAAAGACATTAATTTTTTGAAAACCCATATAATTAATAACATGATTATTAAAAATAATAATCAATATCATAATTTAGTCATATTTTAATTATTTTAATTGTAATAAATATTAATAATTTGATCTTGGGGGCTTACCAAATCATTTATATCTCACATAATACTTCTTCAAAACACGTGTTCTAATCTAGGTTGGGTTGAATATTCATGGAAATATTGCAGTATTATAGAACATTAGTTGTCTGATAATCCTGTGTAACCAATTAATGCACCATTCAATCTTCCAAAAATCCCACCTAATGATGCCAGCTTATGTCCATGTTGCATCATCTTCTTGCTGGGCCACATAATTCCCTTGATCAAATGAGAAACCTATAATACCTGTTAGCCAGTCGTTCCACCCATTACAAGAAAATACCATGTCATGTTACCTCTATCATGTTGTGGAAAAAAACCCATAATCCAAAATAAAAATATTGATATGGTAGAGGATTGGTTAATGGGTGATAATATACCCATTCCTCTTTTGAGACACCAAATAAGAAACATCTATGTGTTTCCCTAGTGCACTGCATGCCTAATTGACCGACAACATTCACTTGGTATCATTATTGCACATTGATTCATGCTATTGTTCTATAACCATGTTCATTCCAACTATGTTGGACACTTTTTAATTCCATAAATTGTTAGTTAAATCCCACATTAAATGAGCATCCATGATTAAAACCCTTGTTAGATTTATAATTTTTGTGTGACTTCACTACTGAAGTAAGACACCAACTGTATAATAATATATTTATATTAAATGATTCTTATATATATTTTTGTAATTATAAATTAGATGCGATTATATTTTAAATAATTTATTAATATAAATACATTTTTAAATTTAAAATTATTTATATTTTATAAAATTTTCAAACTAGAAAAATAATATTAATTATAACAATTTCATTTATAATTGTATATATTATATGTAAAATTATTTATTTTATTAAATAAATTATATATTTAAACTAGAATGTAAAATAATATATGTTTTTTCAATAACACAATATCTATTATTTAAATAATGATTTCAACTTTTCAATATCATTTTCATTATTCTATTCAAAATATATATATATATATATATATATATTACAATATAATTTCATTCTATAGTCCCCTACATTCTAATTTATTAATAACATTCATAAACAATGGAATTATTTATCTACACCTATACGTGAATATAAATTTTTCTTAAAAAATATCACAAAATATTTTTTAATTAATATAAAAATATTCCTAACTATAAAAAGTACAGATATTTAAATATGACATGTCCAAATAAATCTTCAACTAGTTGTTTTTAATGTATTTTGTAAAAAAGAAATATTTTGAATCTTTTTTTATAATAATAATTATTATATTAAAGTAATTTAGAATAAATTAATTAACCATTTAAATATTTTTACACATTAAAAAACAATTATACATATATCTAATTTTATTATAACTATATATAATTAAAATTCTTATAATGATTAATGTTTACTTCATTCACAACTCTTTTAGACCCTAATTTTTTTATTTATAATATATATAAATATATTCATAATATATATATATATTTCTAATATATATATTATTATATTTCTAATAAAATTATTATAAGGATGAAATTACCCATCAGTTAGTTCTCTATATGTAATCTAATTATATTTTTTATTATATATTTAATATATATATATCTAATATATATATATATAAACTATTATCGTAAATATTATTTGGTTATATTAGTGCCTTTTTTATTTGATTATAAATATCGTAAATTTTAATATTAATTAATATTAATATTAATTTATATTTAAAAAAATTATGTCATTCTAAATGTATATAAATTTTATTCACTATTTTTAAATTAATTATAATTTATTTTATTTTATCATAGATTCAAGAATATAATAAATTATAGTATTTTAACTATTAATTTTAATTATATATATTATAGATATAGTTAATTAATTAATTAATTATATAATATAAATTTAAATAAATGTTATTGTACATTATTACTAAGTAATTATAATATGGTGAAAAACCATTTGGTTTTACATTCATAAATATTACATCAAATATTTCTCATTTTCATATTAATTTTTTTTGTTCCACTAAAAAATATGTAAATAGTCTCATAATTTTATTTTATAATCCCCTCCTCTCTCCTTTATCAATATTTTTCATAATAATGAAAATATTTTTCCACGAACTTCTCCTTCTGCTTGGAATAAAAATAAATAAAATAATGAAACATCAAATATTAATATTTATTATTTTTGCAACAAAAATTATTTATTATATATTTTTAACAAACTATTCCAATTTAAAATGACTCATATGTGTATGATTTTTTTCTGATCTTTATATGAGTTTTTTTTTCAATATTTCTCTTAGATTTTCAAATGTATGATGGTTTGGTTTCATGTTTTTTATGTGGTCATATTGCACTATAATTAATTTGATCATCTGTATATACATATGTTGGCCTCAAATTCTATTTCTGAAATTTGTTCATGGGACTGTTAAATTTTTCAATTGTTTTTTTGGATTCAATGAGATATTAACTATATTGAATATATTTTATCTGTTTTGTAGGTTTCATTAATTTTCATGGCCCAATTGGATTCTCATCATCATTCAATTATTTTTTTGGATCAATCATACCTTCCTACATTGTTATAAATGAAATGGTATCATTCTGTATATTCAATATTTATTTTGATATGATATTTCTTGACAGAAATAACAATATTCTATCACCTCTAAAAACTACATAGTGAGTCATGGGTCCCCTAATATTGATGGTATGATTGTTTTTTTAGAGAAATAATCATTATGTGTTGGAATTTCCATGTCCATTAAAATCCTTCATCAATTTGAAAGATTCACATAGGTTAGCCATATCATCTTTCTCATTCTGTGAAGATCCAGACTCGCAAGAGCTATCCTCGGAGGCACTCTAGGTGGCCGTCATTTCATTCTTATAACATTAATCCTTATTCTCAAACTTTTTCATGTATTTAATCTTTGTATAGTCAGCCTTGACATTTCTTTTCATTTTTCATTCATAGCTAATAATCTCTTCTTATTTCTCATTTTTCAACTAATCTTGCTTAAAATATCCCTTATTATTATACTTTTCTTTATAATAGGGATTTTCAAATACTTCTTTTTACTATTAAATTTATGGAATAGTCTAGCCAACTGGACCATTTATTCATCATTTTCCGAATCTAAATCAACACTTCTTGAGCATTCAATAGGACCTTCAACGTTCTCATTATCTTTACTTTTAGAAGAAATTGTCTTGAAATCTACAGACTTTGGTTTTCTTTCACCCTCCTATTTATATAACATTAATTATTCTTCATACATCATTAATTTTATAATCAATTATTTCACCGGAATCCTATCAATATTTCACTATATTATAATATACATAGACCATCCCTGCAATCTTTCGGGTAAGCATCCCAGAATCCAAATAATCTTCTCTTTGGTTGTTACTTTTATTCAAAATGAAAATATGGTATTTACAATTTCATTGAACCTAAGATACATATCATAAATTTACTCATCAGGATTCATTCTAAAGTTTTCACATTTAATATTATAAGTATTTAATCACATTTCTTTAACATTAGATGTTATTTCATGATAAAAAGAAACAGTGTCCCATATTTCATGTGTAGTTTTCCAAGTAGAGATATAGGTAAAATCTTCATAACCTAGTGGAAAATACAGATAAAACATTGCTTTACAATTATTTTTATAGCCAGTCTTGGTAGGATTATACCATGTGTTTCTAGCAGTCTCTGTATTTTCATATTGGCTTCCAATAGAATTCCAGATTTTAAATCCCATGATTTCTAGATGTTTTTATTTTTAAGCATTCACTGAGCATAATTAGTTCAATTAATTAATGGTGTTATATCATTAGCATTCCATTATAATCTATGTTCCATGATACAGATGGTAAAATAATTTCAAATAGATGAAAATTTAGATATAACAAAAATTTTGATATCTTTGAAAGACAACTAAAATAACAGATTAGACGAATTGAAAAACTATGAATAACTATGAATCAACCATTCAAACCAAAATTTGGTCGAAGTATATGACTCATGATGTGGGTTAATTTATTATATATAAAAAATTATAATAATTAGATTCTTTAAAATAGCATCCACCTATTACAGTAATAAAAAAATTTAGTTTTTAGTGAATTTATAAATGTGTTTAAAGGTCAATTATATTCTCATATGATTGATTAGATCTCAATTTTACCAAACAAAGATTAGAAAAACTTTTGAAACTAATCTACTAATACCAAATAAATATAAACACTTGTGAATGATACTATCATTGTTTAGTTTATCACAATGTTGAAAAATAAATAATAGAAAAAAATATAAGTCAAACAACATAATGGATAAAACATGCGGTTCAGTCTCAAGATGAGACTTAGTACTCTTCACTTGGTGATAACCTGTCACCAGGAAGTTTATATTAATAATAATTTTATCCACAACATGGATCAGGGTTCACAACAGCACATAGAGTTGTCCAGGTCACACTTGACCTCTACCATAGTAATTAATTTGAAAAACTAATAAAAATATCCCTCGTGATCTCTTCCACAATTATACGCGGGATACAAGTGTAAAAAGCGATTGAGAGTGAGGATATATTGGTATCCTAATATTATTCTTAGGAGATAGTGTGTGTGATACAAAAATATATACACACTTCTCAAATTTTAACCAAAAGATCACAACAGATTTATGAAAGATGAATTGGGTTTATAATTCTCTATGTGTTGTTTAGTAAAGCTCAAGACTCAATGGATATTGGAAAAAATATAATGAAGCCCTCTTATGAAAGTTTTATTCAGATCAGGGAGTTAGGGTTTTCGTGATATTGCATCCAGGTGTAAAAAGTATCCACTCCTCTTTGTGAGGATGTTTATCAAGCATTAGTAGGTTACTTCTTGTCAAAATTCTTGTGAGCTCATGCTTTGAGTTCCTCTATTTTCAATATTTCGTATTCTACCAGTATGTTTTTTAGTTTGTTATTTTTTCGAGCTCTCTTTTTTACTATGATGTTGAAGTCCTTTAATACATCAATGTACAAAATGTGTGAAGATATCTGCACGTGCATGTACCTTGTATTTTCTATGGATAGTCCTACAAACAACATTAAATAATGTCAAAAACATTAATTCATTTAAATATGAATGATACATATAAATTTTAATTAATAAAATCAAAACCATTATTTATGACTATCAGTGAGTCATTTTCATCGGTATTTCATCTTCAATTTGTTATCTTTGGTGTGTTATCTTCCATGTGTCATCTCTATTGTTTCATCATCGGTGTGCCATATTAAGTGTCTAATCATCTAAGTGTCATCTTTCGTGTGTGATCTTCGGTGTGTCATAATTGGTGTGCCATATTCCGTGTGTCATCATCGTTGTGTCATATTAATTGTGTCATATTCATTGTTTCGAACTTGGATGTGTCAAACATTAGTGTGTCGAACATCACTGTGTCAAACATCAAAGTGTTGAACATCGGTGTGTCGAACATCGGTCTGTCGAACATCGGTGTGTCGAACATCGGTGTGTCCCACATCTGTGTGTCGAACATCGGTGTGTCGAACATCATTGTGTCGAACATCGCTCTATTGAACAACTGGGTGTCGATCTTAGATGTGTCAAACATTGGTGGGTCTATAAGTGGTGTGTCATACATCAATGTGTGAAACATTGATGTGTCGAACTGCAGTTTGTTGAACATCGGTGAGTCTTACATCGTTGTGTCCAGTATCAGGGTGTCAAAAATTGGTGTGCCTAACATCGATGTGGTTCTAGAAACTCTAAAAAGCCAATAAAGAGTAGGTCTTACACATAACATTACAAGACTAAGAGACAACCAAAAATACATGTAAAAATATATTTGTAAACATTTGGATTTGTAAATATAAGTTATTTCCTAATTAAATTTTATTGTTCTTTATGATATAACTGATTTACATAGAGTTATTAAATTTCATGAAAGAGGAGAATCTGTAGTAGGAAAAAATTTGTTATAATGAAATGTAATATAGAATAGAGGGTCCATACAATCTCCCCCTTTTTGATATTCACAAATATTGGCATACATATATATATAATGATTAAAAAGAAGTGGACATGACATAAAAAACTGAATGAGATTATCAAATATAACTAAAGCCTTAAATTTTTTGAGGTTTTAAAAATAATGATCCCGCTCAATTAATGGATTATAATGAGTACATTCCATGAGTCCTATACCATAAATTCTACCCCTTATGTCACGACCCATCCTCGGGGCCCATATCGTGACTACCCCAAGCCCACCTCCCATAGGCCAGGGGATGGAGACTAGCACTAAAGGTGTAAATCCCGATAACTAGGAAGGAATTTCCCTTACAAAAGTAAACAAAACACCACATAGTACAAGGGGAAGTAAAACAAAAAGTACAAAATAATTTTCTGAAAAGTAAATGGGCCAGAATACAAACCCAATCGAAAGTACAGCTCAAACTGAACGAAATTACAACAGAAAAGACAAACAGCTGGATGAAAGAAGAATCTCCTGGGTCGTCCACCTCGTATCCCACCTGAAGGGTAGGTATAGATAGCACAGCTCCTGGATCATCCACCACAGATCCTACCTGAAGTGTAGGTACAGATAGCCTCCACAACGCTCTCGCCTGTCGACCTCTTCTGGGTATCGTCTCGCCGTGAAGTCCACCTCCGGATACTGACTCGTCGTGAGGTCCACATCCGGGTACTGTCTAGTCCTCGAACACTTGGCCTCTATCAGCACTTCCTGTCATCTACAACCAACACAATCAGGTGCGGGCATAGCCCGTGCATGGGTGAGTATAACGATACTCAGTAAGGACCCCGAGAACCTCATGGACTCAATAATCAAACAAGGATAACCACAAAGAAAGATCTCAATAGATAACCTCTTCTTAGGTATATGCCCATACATATACCTAAGTTATCAAGTAACCCATCTCAAACATGAGGAAACAAAAAGGTTATAAAATCAACGGATAACCACTACCCAGGTATATTCCCATACATATACCTATGTTATCAAGTGACCCATCTCAATCATGAGGTAAACACAAAGGTCATAGACTCAGGTCAAACTAGTATTATCATTATCAAAACCATAACTGCTGAAGAGCCCCGTCTCTGATGAGTATAGTCATCCTGTCATGACTCTGAGGTACTGCTCACTAACCTAAGACTGCTGAGGTACTCCTTTTTTCGAGTATCGCGGGTCAGCCACCCAATCACATTAGTGCTTCCCATCGGGGTCTGCCACCCAAACACAGTAGTGCACCCCCCCGCTAATAGCCTGCAGAGGTACTCCTTCTGTGGAGTACCGTGAGTCTGCACCCAAACACAGTAGTGCTACATCCGCCATGTGTCTACACCCAAACATAGTAGTGCTCCATCCACTGGGCTAGTCGACTCACTCAAAGTCGAGTCGGTCAAGCAGTCGTCAGGTCTCAGCCAGCTACACGGTCTTTGTACTCCGTACGCTCATCTCTAGGAGTGTCGGCTCCACGAGCTACAAGTTGATACTCAATGTATCACAAGTCCCACGAATAAGTATCTCAATGGCCCACCTTATCATAGGGGGTCTCAACACAACAGACGACGCATCAATCGGTCGCCCAGTCTGTGAGTTATTTGCATTTTCGTCCGAGGGGCCCGGTTGGTTTTGTGTATGAACCAACCCAGCTGCATCTCAACTCTACCCCGAAATCTCATAGGGTATACTCATAGCTATTGCTTCTCAACGTGATCACCATTGTCGCTGATGGTTCGTCAAACGGACGTTCGGTCTAAAAGTTATCGGCTTTTCCATTCCACGGGCTCAGTTGGTTTCGTGTTCGAACCAACCCAGGCATACACAAAGTTCTTTAAAACCTTGAGTGTAATATACTGAAACGAACATCTCGATCCAAGGATCGCATCCCAACTTACGGTGCGTCGATCGGAGGTTCGTAGCCCATGTGATGGACATTTGACCAAAAATTGCCCGAAATAGGGGGTTCGGGCCCGGTCCGACCTGGCCCGAGACCCCCTAGGTCAGCTCGAACCGGGTTGACCTGTCCCAGGTCTGAGATCGGCCCACTAGGGCGTGGCCCGGTGTGGCCGAGGCAACCGGTGTGGCCAGATATCTCATCTCGGCTGAGCTATCGCGGAAAGGTGGGGGGGGGGGGCTGATTGAAGTCGCGGCCCCCCACGTGAGGCCACTCCCTTTGACCGTCGAGGGTTACGACCCCCGGTCTTCCCCTAGTCCGGCACGGCCGCGGGACCACCGCCTACCGCCGCAGCTTCAGTCGCGGCAAAACCTCTTGGCAGCGTGCAGGGCGCCGCCGCCTCCTGGCGGCCTGCTGGTGCCGGCCGCCTGTGCCGCCGTGCCGGCATGGCACGCCGGCAGGCCCTTTCGCGGATCACAGAATGCACTCTGGTGGTCTGTTTTGCCTTCGGTCATCGCTGGTGGTCCTCCCAGGAACGTCTCCTCACTGTGAAGGGTATCAAATCGCCTCTGTGGCCCATTCTGTCATCACCCGTCATTCCGTTCACAACGATCAACCGACAGAGTCTTCGAATCCCCCCCCCCCCCCCCCGCGGCCCCGACTTTGGCCGCAGTTTCATTCGGCCTCAACGGCACGGCACGGTGGTGCCGTGTTTCATCATCGCGTTCTTTCTTGTTTCTATGTGGTTTCGTTGCACCGTGTCGCCATTGTTCGAGCCACAACGAACAAACATCAAAGAGGGAGGAGAGTCGGTCATGTTCGTGCGGTCCAACCACCTCCCATTATATTGATAACATGTGGCTCAAGAATACTACAATGAACAGAAAGGAAAAAAATATTCACAACCAAGAAAATAACCCCTACCTCGAAATTGACGGCGCACGTCGTCGAGTCGCGATTGTCGAACGTCGCGGTAGAACGACATTGCAAAGAAAGAATAAAGAGTGACGACGTTCGTTGTTGTTCGTCGCCTCCGTCGTTGAAGAAGTGCACCCGAAGAAGAATTTACATCTCCTCTATTGTCGCAAGAAGATTAGGATAGAGGGTGTGTCATCATTCTTCGTGGAAGGTTGTGTCATTCCTCACTAGTGGTTTCAGTGTTCTTCCACGAAGGAGATCAAGTGCTCTTCACAACTAAAGATCTTTTCCCCCAAAATTCTCCACACAACCCAACCAAAGATAAAATAAGGATTCTCTCTTATTTTATTTTAACTATTCCATGCATAAAAAGTTAAAATTTCAAAAACTTCATTGAATAAGAGTTTCAATAACATAATTAAATTTTGAGTTGTCATGAGTTATGAGGGAGAGAGGGAGAGAAGGGGTTACCCAAATAATGGGAGATTTAGGGAGTTATACAATTAATCACAAGGGGTGTTAAATGGGGAAAAGCTCATGGGAGTTAAAGGGATGATGAAGGGTTGGGGTTGCGTGTGGACCCCAAAACCCTTGGTCAAACCCTCTCTTGGAATGTTAGGTGGGGTGTGGCCCCACCTGCAACTTCCCTATGGGGAAATTAACATCCACAAAAAATAAATTGTAACATTAAAATTCAGTTTAGACTTATCGAATCCCCAAAATTAACTACCTCATTTGACAAAACTCATCTGTTCTTAAGGCCCCCTTATGAAATTACCGGCATTGTGATTTCATCGGTGGCCTCAGATTTCAATTCTGAGCACCAGATTAAAAGTTAGAAAAACATGCTCATTCGTTCACTGAACATACCCGAGCCTAACTTCGGAAATTGATTCCGGGCACACCGGTCCTTGGAATTAGGCGCCGTTAAAAACTGTGTTCTTGTAAAATCCCAAAGAAATTACGAAAAAAAATATTCTTGAAATTTCTTGGTCTTTACATTACTCCCACATCAGGGCTTTACGTTCCCATAAATCATTAACACACACTAGGGATTCCAAGCGGTTCTGAGCACGCATATGTGCCTTCTGCTCCCATGTGCTCACCTGGAGGTTCCCATACTTCCAGTGAAAGTGCACCTGAGGAATCGAACATCCTCATAGGACTCACTCCTGTCGATCCTCAAACATTATTGATACTCCACAAATGTCACCCCATCACCAAAGTCCACCTCTCCATGGTCTCTGATATGCATCGGGTCAAGCACATATCTCCTTAGTTGAGATACGTGGAAGTCATTGTGAACCTGGCACAACTGAGGTGGATTGCTCAAGCGGTAAAACCACCTCGCCTACCCTTCTGAGGACCTAGAAATGTCCATTGATTCCTGGAGTAAACTTCTCACCTCAGCCACATCTTCATAAGCCTCATCAAGGTGAGACCCGTATAGGGACGTGATCACCATCCTCAAACTCTAGAGGCCTCCATTTCCTGATTAGAACAGAAACTCAAAACTCTTGCTGCCATGAGGGTAAGGTTGGTCGACCCAAGAGTGATCGAACAAACCCTCTTATGCATGTATTTACCGTGTGCTGTCTGGGGATTACTTTTTTCCGACCAAGGAAAACCCATTCCGATGTTGTAGTTAGACCACAACCGTTTTTCCTAATACCATCAATTTGTGTATGAATTGTGATTTCCGAGTCCATACTCAAACCAACGTCGTAAGGCCTCGACACTGCCACAAAGAGATTCTAACTGAAACTCTCGCCTTGAGGGTCTGACCACACTGTCGGCGTATGTTTGATTATCGAGTCTCGTCCCCAGGTATCTCCAGACGAGAGGGTTAAGTCTACGGCATAGAGAAAAATATAGGTCTAGGAAAAGATTAGTGAAAGGAATGAATGATTCGTATCAATGTCTATTACTACGGTAGCTAGTTGTGGACACAGACTATCCCTTGAATCATTTTTAGAGCCATCAGGTCACACTCATTGACCGCATGCAGCTGCACTCTTCCCATGCTCTCCATCTCCCTGAGCCTAGAGGGGAAAACTATGGTGGGTGGTTATAGCATGTTAAAATTTACACCACATCATGCTTCTATCCTTGCTCTTCCTACACGTCTGTGGCTTCGCAGACTCATCTCTCCATAAAGCTTCCTCTTCTTGATACATTTAACAAGCCTGAGTCTCTATGACTGGTGCCAGTTTCCTGTTTCATACTGCATTGTGCAGTCTTCTTCTGCTCATGGATGATCTGCACCTTCTACATCATATCCTGGACCATGTCTTGTCCCACAAGAGATCCTAAGGTTTCCTCTTTACCGATAAGAGAAATCTGGTCTAATCCCATGGATGAACCACTACCATTGCCTAATACAGTCAATCATGACATGAATGATGCATTCATGCCTTGGATGACGTCGTAAGGACTTGAATTTACTACCAAGAGATCCAACCGTCACTCTCACCTCTATGTGTCGAGTCACACTGTCGGCATTAGTGTGAGGTCACTGGGTCTCCTCCAGTAGAAATCTCGAAGGTGTGGGTCATGTCAATAGTTTTAACCAGGACCTCTCAGTATCAACCGAAAAAAGGATAGGAAAGAAAAACTCACAAAGAAAAGTGTCTTTTTATTACTGCATCTCATAGTAAAAAGACACAAAAAAATAGAAACATCGAACTAGAAGTACCAAGTACAAAAGTAATCCACTAGATTCGCTCATGTCCACCTGCATTCAGAGCTCTACTGCCTTGTACACTTCTCAGCTATTGCTCAAGCACCCGCTGCTGCTTATGCCTCGGTGGATCCAAAAATGCATGCGGATCAATTGTGTGGGGAGTCGGACAGTCACGTGCCATGTGACCCTTCTTTCTGCATGAATAACATTGTCCGCTATTGGCACGTCTAGCTCTGACTCCACCCCGGGTGCCCCCACACGACCGATCCAACAATATGAGGTTTCCCTCCTACTGGTCTGGTCCTTTTGGACCTCTGAATCATCTGTCTACTACTTACAGATGACTCATCTACTAATGGAAAATCCTGTGGAAAAGGCAGCATCTCCTGAACACGCTCGGGGTGTAGAGCTACTGGTACAAACTCCACCCTGAAGAAGGTCTCAAAGTCTCCCCAGGTGAAGGTCATCCTATCGAAAAACTGGTAGAAGTGGCTCCACCGTCTCTCAGATGTATCCTGAAGGAGGCTGGCAGAAAAGATCACCATGAAGTCTATTGGAGTACCCATTATCCTGAAAACTCTAACCACAACCTCCAACCAATCCTCAGCCGCCTGTGGGTCCGTCTCTACCCGTAACCTGGTTGGCCTCTGGTGCTGGAACTTGTGAAGCACGCTCAAGCGGCATGCACTATCTGCTGCTGGGGCTGGTGGAACTGGTGGCCCAACGGGTGGTAGTACCACTGGTGCCTCTGCTGGTGCCTCAACTGAAAGAGAGACCTATACCGAAGCCACGTCGCTCGTCTGGATATTAGAATGTATATCCCTCAGGGATATAGCTGATCGTTCATGAAAAGGAATCCTGAAAGCAACATACGTGACACGGTCAAATGATTTATACCTGGTGAGCTGACCTAGTTTGATATTTTTTAAGTAAAAACCTTTGAAAACACACATGCAATAAATGTTTTTGTGCACAAAGTCGGAAATCAGAAGTCAGGGTCATGGTGTATGGATACGTCGGCCGCCCTCACCAACACTAGACTCCCTGAACTGAAAACCACACTCAATACCCTTAAAATTATTGCTTAATAGAAAGAAAATATCAGAGTTATTAGTTCTGTAGTAGAACCGACTCCTCTGATACCAATTTTTCACGACCCATCCTCGGGGCCCGTGCCGTGACTACCCCAAACCCGCATCCCATAGTCCAGGGGCTGGCAACTAGAACCAAAGGTGTAAATACCGATAACTGGGATGTCATTTCCCTTATAAAATAAATCAAAACACCACAAAGTACAAGAAGAAGTAATACACTAGGTACAAAAGAAAGTGCTGAAAAGTAAATGGGCCGAAATACAAACCCAATTGAATGTAGAGCTACAACATAATGAAAGTACAATAGAAAAGACAAACAGCTAGAAGAAAGAAGCCACTCCTAGGTCGTCCACCTCGGATCCTACTTGAAGGGTAGGTATAGATAGCGTAGCTTCTGGATCGTCCACCATGGATCCTACTTGAAGGGTAGGTACAGATAGCCTCCACAATTCTCTTGCCCATCGACCTCCTCTGAGTATCGTCTCGCTGTGATGTCCACCTCCGGATACTGACTCGTCGTGAGGTCCACCTCTGGGTACCGTCCAGTCCTCGAACACTCGGCCTCTGTCAGCATTGCCAGTCATCTGCAACCAACACAACAAGGTGCGGTCATAGCCCGGGAAGGGGTGAGTATAAAGATACTCAGTAGGGACCTCGAGACCCTCGTGGTCTCACTAATCCAACAAGGATAACCACAAAGAATGATTTCAATATATATCATCTACTTAGGTATATGCCCATACATATATCTAAGTTATCAACTAACCCATCTCAAACATTCGGAAATACAAAGGTTATGAAATCAAAGGATAACCACTAACCAGGTATATGCCCATACATATACCTAAGTTATCAAGTGACCCATATCAATCATTAGGTAAACAAAAAGGTCATAGACTCATCTCAAACCAGGATTTTCATTATAGAAACCATAACAGCTGAAGAGCCCCGTCTCTGACGAGTATAGTGATCATGTCACAACTCCAAGGTACTTCTCACTAACCTAATATTGCTAAGGTACTCCTCCTTTCATGTACCATGGGTCAGCCACCCAAACACAGTAGTGCTTCCTGCCAGGGTCTGCCACCCAAAAACAGTAGTGCACCCCCCTAATAGCCTGTAGAGGTACTTCTTCTGTTGAGTACCGCAGGTCTGCACCCAAACACATTAGTGCTCCATCCACAATGGGTTTGCACCCAAACATAGTAGTGCTCCATCCACCGGGCTAGTCGACTCACTCCAAGTCTAGTCGGTCAAGTAGTCGTCAGGTCTCATCCAGCTACACGGTCTCCGTACTCCGTACGCTCGTCTCTGGGAGGTTCCACTCCAAGATCTATAGGTCGATACTCCAAGTATCACAATTCCCATGAAGAAGTTTCTAAATGGAATTCCTCATCATAGGGGCTCTCAATGCAACAGATGGCACATCAATCATGCACCCGGTCTGTGAGTTATTAGCCTTTTCGTCCCTAGGGCCCGGTTGGTTTCATTTACAATCCAACCTGGCCGCATCTCAACTGTACCCTAAAATCTCATAGGGTATACTCATAGGGACCTTTTCTCAAATTCATCACCATCACCGCGGACGGTTCGTCAAACGGACGTTCGGTCTGAAAGTTATCAGCTTTTTCGTTCCACGGGCCCGAATGGTTTCGTGTTCGAACCAACCCGTCCATATACAAAGTTCACTGAAACATTGAGTGTAATATACTGAAACAATCTCCCTGATCCAAGGATCACATCGCAACTGACGGTGCGTCGATCAGAGGACTGCAGCAAATGTTATGAGAATTTGAATGAAAACTACCCGAAATTGGGGTTTCGAGCCCGGTCCAACCCAGCCCAAGACCCCCTGGGTCGGCCCGAACCGAGGCGATCCAAACTGGGTCTGGGTCCATCCCCCTAGGGCACGGCCCGGCTCAGCCAGGGTGGCTCATCCTGGCCTAGATGGGCGTGGCCCGCATGGCAAGAAAGCTCGGCTCGACCAAGCTGTCGCGTAAAGGGGGGGGGGCGTGCTGCCCCCCTGATTGAAGCCGCGACCCCCATGTGGGGGCCACTCCCTTTGACCGCCGAGGGTCACGACCCCCAGTATTCCCCTGGTCCCATGCGGCCACTGGACCGCCACCTACTGCAGCTGCTTCAGCCGCAGCGGACACTCCTAGCAGTGCGCCGGTCATTGCCGCCTCCTGGCGGCCGACCGATGCCACCGTGCCGGCGTAGTGCGCCAGCATGCTCTTCCGCGGACCACCAGACACGCTCTGATGGTCTGTTATTCCCGCAGTCTTCACCGGAAGTCCTCCCGGGACCAGTTCTTCACTGCGAAGGGATTTAAATCACCTCTGCAGCCCGTTCCGTCATCACCCGTCAATCCGCGCACAACGATCAACTAGTGGAGTCTTCGAATCGCCCCCTGCGGCCCCAACTCCGGCCGCGGTTTCGTTCTACCTCAATGGCACGGCGCAACAGCACCACATTTCTTCACCATGTTCTTTCTTGTTTCCATGTGGTTTCATTGCACTGCACCGCCTTTGTTCAAGCCGCAACAAACAAACATCAATGGTGGAGAAGAGTTTGTCATGTTCGTGCGGTCTGACCTCCTCCCGTTATAATGAAAACAGGCGGCGCAAGAATACTACGTTGAACGGAATGGAAAAAAATATTCACAAAAATGAAAATAACCCCTACCTCGAAATTGATGTTGAACGTCATCGAGTCACAAAAGTCAAATGTCGCGGTAGAACGGTGGTGCGAAGAAAGAATAGAGAGTGACGATGGTCGTTGGTGTTTGTCGCTTCTGTCGTTGGAGAGGTGCACCCGAAGAAGAATTGATGTCTCCTCTCTTGTTGAAAGAAGAAGAGGATAGAGGGTGCGTCGTTGTTCTTCATTGAAGGGTGTGTCGTTCCTCGCCAGAGGTTTCAGTGTTCTTCAACAAAGGAGATGATGTGCTCTTCACAACTTAAGGGCTTTCCCCCAAAATTCTCCACACAACCCAACCAATGATAAAATAATGTTTCTGTATTATTTTATTTTAACCATTCCATGCATACAAAGTTAAAATTTCAAATACATCATTGATTAATAGTTTCAATAAATTAATTAAATTTTGAGTTGGCATGAGTTATGAGGGAGAGAGGGAGAGAAGGCGTTTCCCAAATTATGGGGGAGTTAGGGAGTTATACAATTAAACATAAGGAGTGTTAAATTGGGAAAATCATGTGGGAGTTAAAGGGAATGTGATGGTTTGAGGTTTCATGTGGACCCCACCACCCTTGTTCAAACCCTCTCTTGGGAAGTTAGGTGGGGTGTGGCCCCACCTCCATATTCTCTATGGAGAAATTAACATCCACTAAAAATAAATTTTTACACTACAAGTTATGACTTATAGAATCCCCAAAATTAACTACCTCATGCGAAAACAATCATCTGCGCTTAATGTCCCCTTTTGCAATTATTGGCATTGAGAGTTCATTGGTGACCTCATATTTAATTTTTGGGCACCGGATTAAAAGTTAATAAAACCCGCTCGTTCGTTAACTGAACGTACCCGAGCCTAACTTTGGAAGTTGATTCTGAGCACACCGGACCTCGGAATCAGGCGCCGTCTAAAACTGATTTCTTGTAAAATCCAGAAGAAATTACGAAATTTTTTTTTTGAAATTTCTGGGTCATTACACCTTACATAAATAATGTATTCCTTATTCTTTTTCTCCCCATTTTGGGATTATCAAAAAAATATAGCAGGATGTATGAGGATAAATGTCATAAAAGAAAGACACCAGAATGATTTCCATTAAGAAGTAGAATAGAAAAATCCATACAAAAAACAAATCCCTATCAATGACACAATCCATCACAAAGTGTTTTGCTTTTGAGGGATGTTTCCATTATCTGAAGGATCCGAAGGAGGAGAAAAATGATTGGGAGTGGCCGAGGGTAGAGGTTTTCTGAAGATAACATCAGGTAGGAAAACACCTAAAGGTATATTTCCTGTAATTCTAGGACTTCTTTCTGACAACACACTATAGGGAGTTTTCTCTTTAATGCCCTCTCAAATCTGGGAAAGAGCTATAGAGATAGTCATTTGAGAGGGAGGCTGAGAGGTAGTACCAAATGGAAGCAGTATGAGGCACAACAATTGCTTCATCCTGTACATCCAGATATTGTTTAAGGATATTAGTGAAATCATTAATGATTTCACCACCATATTGCATAGATTTATAGAACTCATAATTATTCTCCATGAATTTATTCAGCAAATGGGTACACTCCTTCAATTGAGTAACCTGCTTTATGAAGGATTTGGTGACAAGAGGTATTCTGAGATTCTCATCCAGAAATTGGAAGCTATTTATGAGATCATGCTTTGTGTAAATCTATGTATAGTACTTATCCACCATTTCTTGATTCTCTTTATGAGAATCAGAGGTTTCATTTGTTCACTTCCTAACCATATTGTACACGAGGTCTGTATTTCGATGAACCTTTTCAATTGTATCTTTGTCTAAAACACTCTGAAGACATTGGAGTTCCTCTCTCATCACAATCTTGATATACTCCAGATCAGCAACAAACCCATTTCCACTCCTATAACCAGATGGTCCAGTTAATATTTTACCAAGATCAATTTTCTACTTCTTTATATGCACACAAAGTAGATGTGCCACCAAGTTCCTATGAACGTCCATAATAACACTAAAGTAGGTCTTGAAGTCAGAGGATAGAGAAATAAACTCATTTCTCTTCTTTCATACTTCATCTCTTAGTAATTTATTGTCCCTTATATTGGAATCTGTTGTGGTAATGAGTTTAAATTGAATCTCCTAGATCACTATTATTGCAATCATCATTGAATCAGCATCTGAAATACCTGTTGAAGTGGATGCTTCAATTCTGGATGCAACTGAGGCTATCACTAACTAATATATATCATTTTTTGAATTACTCCAAATCATCATTAGTGACATAGTCACTGGGAACTGTCTGTGCTACTGGCTTTATTGGTGGAGGTGCAATTGGTGGAATAGGTAAAACAGGTTCTAGTTCATCTTGGACTTGTGGAGTAGGAGGATGAGGCACCCTCTCTTATTCTGAGTCATTCTCTAGACCCAAAATACTATTTTCTGGGTCATTATTCCACTCTCTAGTACAATTCTAGTCTATTGACACAATAATATCAATCCTTATCATTCATCGCTGAGGCTTGGGAGCAACATCATCTTTATCAACTTCTTCATCCAGTCTTCAAGGCCTAACAACATTTCTAGGTACATGAACCAACTGATCTTCAGGTTCTACATGATCTCTAACGACATTAACATTTCCAGGATCATCCTCAATTTGAGGCACATGATCCTCAACTTCTTCCTCAAGGACATTATCCATTTGTTCATTGAATTCTTGAATGATGTCTTGTTTTTCAGCATTATGATGGGATGATTTGTACTCATGATCAGCATCTATATGGTCAACAGCCTATTTCTCTACACGTTGAACACCATCACCAGCTCCATGAATAGATTCCTCACTGGATTTTTCCACCATATGTTGACCCATTTTTAATGAATCACTTATATGCCCGTCATTTCCTCTATTATCATCATCAAACTCCTCATCTTATTTAAATACAAATCCATCAACACAATTAAGATCGGTATCTTCCTCATCTTCATCATAATGTAGAGGTTCTCTTTAGGGTATGTCAAAAGGTGCACTGGCAGGTCCATAGGATATATCTTTGGGTATTTACACAATATCAGGATCACTATTGTCATAAAAGGAGATCATTCTTCCCTTGGCACTTTATGCACACCATCTTAATCATAATAAATAGGTTATTCTCCTAGTTTGAGACATTGATCAACATGATCCTTTGGTCTGGTAGGATGGTCAACTAGATTGAAATCCTCAAACACCCTTTCCTTTTCACCTACATAGCATTTCAGCCATGGAATATAAAATATTTTCTTCATTTTACGGGTATCTTTTTCTAGACAAAAACCAATACATGCACTTTTCACTTCATCTCTATCATCCACACAACCTAAAATTTTCATCATGGAAGTGATCATCCTCGTATAATATAAACATGTTTCCTTCATGGATTGATTTATCAATTCAAAGACATGCACAATTGATACCAACATAGGTTCACCAATATCACTTGTTTCAAGAGATAGATCATGAATACATCATGATATTTCATAGCAGAGAAATCTCTCATCCTTGGGATGATTTTATGTTGAATAAAAATAATAATTAATCTTACCTCTCCTTTAAACTCACATTAAATAGTCCTACTAGAGTCTCTATTTATAGTCATCTCTTTCTGAGTTACATTATAAGAGAACAAATAATAGGAAGGTGGAATATTACCTAGATAATCAGTATAGAAACCATAATGAGGCATCTATAAGAACTCATCCCATTCCATAGATGAAAAATATAATTCCTTTCCCTTTACTACTTACTTAATTCTTGCTACCTCATCTTCAATAAGAGATATCTTCAAATTTTGATAGAATTCATGCATTAAATGGGGATAATATTGCCTTTAATTATTATGAAACCAGCTTATCCACCCTTGAGAATCCATCACATTTAATAAAATCAACATTCTTGACAGAAGCCACTAAGAAGACTCTTTTTTTAAGCCATCACCACTCGTCTTTCTCAGCATGGTTTTGTAGTACCACTAGAATCACCTTTATGACATGTAGTAGAGAGATATTTTCTTGTCATTTCTATTCCTCTCTTGGTCCTTTCCTTATAAAGGATTCAGATTCCAAAATATTTGTGGTTGTGGGTCGAGAGGTAGAGTGACAAAGTGTAGATGGATTTATGGAAGTGGGATGGTGAAAGGTCAGGATGGATTGAACTAAATATATCATTTAGGGATTGTAAATCAAAAAAAATTAGAATTTAAATGCGGAAAAAAGAATAAAAGACGACATCATTTTTTTAAAATAGTCAAAATTAAAAAACAATCCTTAAATACATCAGTGTTAAGGAATCTGTATCAGGGATTAGTTTCATGAGACCGGTTTTAAGGATAGGTTTCAGGAGATCAGTTTGAAGATATCAGTTTCATGAGATCAATTTCAAGGATCTGTTTAATGAGATTAGATTCTGGATAGCAGTTTCAATGATTAGTTTTAGTGATCAGATTCATGTTATCTGTTTCAAAGATCGGTTTCAGAAATCATTTTAATGAGATCATTTTCAAAGATCGGTTTCAGAGATAAGTTTAATGAGATTGGTTTCAAGGATTAGTTTCAAATATCAAATTGATTTATCATTCCTAGTTCATGTCTGATGTAATTCATTCTCTAAGAATTTATGTGTTTAGTGAATATATCAGTAGGTTGATGTTTTTTCCTAATACATTCTAGAGTTATATAACCTTTCTTATAATTATCTATCAAAATGTGATGTCTTAGATCAATATGATTAGTTCTATAATGAGAAATTGGATTCTTAGAAACGTTAATAGCGCTAGTTTTGTCAAAGTTTATGGGTATATGTATGAATTTAAATCTATAGACTAAAAAGGTGTGCCTCATCCATAAAATATGTTCACAACAACTACCAACATCAATGCATTCTGCTTCAGCAGTTGATAATGCATCTATATTTTTATTTTTACTACACTCTGGTTATAAGACCCCGACCTTAAACATTACTTATTATTGAATTAAATGAATAATTCACGTCGAGGATCTTTTCAGGAATATAGTTTTCTAGAATTATGTCATATCTATTACATCTCAATGATTACAAAGTATACACTTCTACTAAGTTTCGATACAAAAAAAAATCTTAAAAAGAATCATGGATACTTCCATGTTTTAGATAGCATGTCTTTCCTTGACCCCATCCTTGACCCTATTCATCATTAAGTCATGTGGAAAACATTTCAAAAACATGGGATGAGCATAAAAATCCCAGTAAAGGATACACAAAGAAGGAAAACTGTTAGTTTTTCAAAACAACATCTAAACCAAGAATACTTTATCAAAGTAATACATTTCGCCTTTATGAAGTAGTAAAAGAACTCTTCACTGAATAAAAGATCATTAATTACCCCTTTTGTAACCAAAAGATTACCATAAAACCCATATAAAGAACAAATAACATAGAAAGGTAACATGGGAAATAAACATACATCAATGGAATAACCATACGGTCGACTTCCACACATAACACTTAATGGAATAGCCATAAAGCCGACTTCCATACCCAATGCATTGGAGGTTATAACGTAACCCATCGTCCTGGTATTCACGGCACCACCTATCATCTGGTTTATCACATAACCACCCGTAAAATGTCCAAGTACCATCATTACACATAAAATATTGAAAATATAAACATTTCAACATCAACATTTCATTTTCAATCACAATAAGTAATTCCATGATATTGAATTAATCAATCCATTATTAAAAATCATTTAAAAGAGGATTTTGAATCAATGTGTCACATATCATATTGAATATTTTAATGGAATTATAATATTAAAACATTAATGTCCATATAAATAAATACTGAAAACCATTTTGAAAACATGGTTATTAAAGATAAATATTTAGAATAATGAATCTTTAAAACATTTAAAAAAATATTTTTGTTAAAGTGTTTTTAACAAAATTAGATACTCGTGAATACAAATAATTGCAGAATAACATTTAATCCGAACCTTATATTATCATGAGAATAAAGGGATTCATGATATTATATGTCAAAGGATAGTATACACACCATATAAGAGTGAGTTGGTGCATAAAAACAATGAAGTCTCAATGGAAATGAAAATTGAGATGACATTCCATTATAAAGATGGTATCCTTAAATTAAGGATAAATCTATCACATAATTATGTGTGAGAAGTATAAATACACCCAATATAAGTGGATATTAAGTGTGAAACAATCAGAGGTCATTCACACATAATCATGGAAAATAAAAACCAATGACATAGATATTTAACTCAATGAAATGAGATTGAGTTATGATTCCCCATTAATGGTCGTAAGAATTTATCAATGAGATGATTATGTGTAGATATAGTATATACACACAAATGTTTGTGGAAATTAAAAAATAGATATTCCACATATAATCTTGGCATAATAAAATCAAGAAGTAGAGGTTTAACCCAAAGAATTGAAAGTGGGTTAAGAACTTCCCTTATATAAATCCGACAGCCTAACGACGTCACTTTAAAATTCAGAATATGAGTTGGTGAGAGATAAAATGGTATCTCATCACATGGACATAAAATTTACATAAAAAGGATATATAAGAACATATCCCAACATTATAGTATGTGAATTAAAATACATAACAAAAGAAGTCTTTTAAAAAGAGGAGGGTGAAAGGTCCCCTTACCGAGTTGGGTAACATTCGAAACGTACAACCCATGGAAGAAGGGTCATACAATGAAGATGTAAATACCAATAATTGAAATTATACTACAAAAAGTGTATAATAATGGGAATTACATACACCACTCAAATTAAATAGTGGAAAACGTAGCATAAATGTCACAGGAATAAAAGTGAGATGAAAAATCCCTTACGAAAACATGGCAGACTAACAGCCCCACTTAATACTTCCAAAAATGGATTTATGAGATAAAATAGGGTCTCACATAATATGGACATAAAAAGTAAAGTATGAGGAATATAAAAGAACATCCCCAAACATAATAAATAGTAGCTTAAATGAAATTACATAAAATAGAGTACTTAAAAAGAAAGAGAGAGGTTGGATCCCTTACCTCGTGTCCGACATGACTCGATCGTTCTTTAATCTCCTGAATAAAAAAATTGTTAAATTTATAATTTCATAAGGAACTCCTTTAAATATTATTATTCAGTTCCCATCACATATTATAATGTTATAATTATTGGTTAGTAATGTTATTTCATATCATATGTTTTTGTCGATGTTCGGTAAATGAGTAAAAATTGAACTTGTTGGAAAAGAATTTTACATGTAGTTTTAGGTACATCTTCTCCAGAATTGTATTAATGTTTTAAATATCATATATATCTAGTATATATTCATTTTATACTAATCCATAACATTAAGAGATAAAAAATTAAAATCAACGTTCATGGAGACGGTAGGCCGTACGTACGCATGACCGCTACTTTAATATTTTTGTCATATTAATGGAATTAAAGTTAAAAGAGAGATATGTATATTATAATTCCATAATGATATCCATAATTTAGATGTAATTTATGACATATATATACATTATATATACATTATATATATGTATTTATAATTGTACATAACATTCGGAGATAAGAAATGAAATTTACCGTTCATGGAGACGGTAAGCCGTATGTACGCATGAACGCTACTTTCATTTCATTAGAACGTTAATGGAATTAAACTAGATGAGATATATATATATTATAATTCGATTATAATATATATTTTATATAGATCACATTGTTTAATCAATTTCATTCTTTATACATTCCATGTATTGCATGAACAAGTCACATCACTTTAGGGGGCTGTAGTCCACACTTCCTCAAATTAAAATTATCACATTTGCTCAACATGCAATGAATAATGTTATGTATTAAACATAAAATACATAATAATAGAGAGTAAATTAATATAATATATATCAAATATAAATATATTGACATCATAATGGCCAGTATGAGAGGTGATATGAGAAGATATAACAATCATCGTTTCGTGAGGCAGTAATTCACCATCCACAAAAACATTATGTTCTTTAATCATTAGATGGAGGTGTGTGTTTGTGTACCTAGAATAATCCTCATAAAAACATCCTAGTATATTGGATATTCTGGTGTTGTTAAAAAAGGAATAAATAAAATGAGTTTATGGGGTTGTAAAAGCAAAATAAAACAAAAGAACACCAGGGGAGACATTACCTTTAAACCGGGTATCTATTTTTGATTTGAGCTCAAAGGCTTCCTTGGAAAGGATTATGCCCAAATTGAGCCTTCTATGAGTAAGAGAGGGATGTGGAGAGTCAAAATGGGAAGGGGTTGGCCGATCCAAAGGCATGAGATGAGTGGGAAGGGTGGTAGAGGTGGGGACCTTTATAAGAGGATAAGAGGGGCACTCTTGGATAGTTATAAAAGGATAATTTATTATAAAATGCTGTTCTGATTATAAATGTCCCAAAATTATATATTTCTAGGATAAGGTGATAAGAGTTCTAAATACACAAATCAAATATATTTTTTACAATTGTAGGTCTTAGATTTTACAATATATTTTCATTTTATATAATTTGTTAAATAATGAGGTAATCACTAAATCATCAAGGTGTCATAAATAATTTAATTTATTTAATGTATAAAAATAATAAAAAAACTACTATGTTGTAGGAAATATTTTTATCTTTCCAATGAATATTTATAGTCAAAATGATGACTTCTATAACCCCTTGTAAATTTTTTTAGCAAAACAACACATGTTTGTGACATTTTAATTTTAACTTTTAATAAAAAGTTATTTATGTCATTTTCCTAACAAAGTGGCTCCATGGGGTCCCCAAGATTACCCATGGATTTTACTGGTCCTCCATGACACATCCAATGGGGGTAGGACATTTGTATTGGTCATTTCATATAATTAAAACAATATTTTTACCATAAATTACACTAATTACCTCTAATCGCGATTAATAAAATGTAAAAGTTACTATTCACCAAAAAATTATTTTAATCCCATTGAAGAACATCTAACTTCTTAATGAAAACCATGTATGTCAGATTTTTGAAAATAAAATCACATAAGTGGAAAAGATTCATTTAAACGAAAAATCAGTTTCTTTAACTACCACTTAGTGGTTTCACTATTCATCAAAAATTGATGTTTTTTAGAAAAATACCAAAAATTCACCATAAGCTATATTTGATATTAAGAATTCATAAATTATGTATATTTTACAAAATTCAAATCATATATGTTGCATTAATTAATTTAATAATTAATTTATGCTGTCAAAACAAAAAGAGTGTTTTTAAGAAACAATATATATTAAAAGATTGACACTAGTTTAAGTCCAATTTCAAAGTGAAATTAATTCAAATGACCACCATTCAATTAAATGGTAAAAATATATTCTAAATACACTTTAATAGCAATTAAAAATACAATCTATCTATAGAAATCAATCATATTAAAAGGAGGTTTTGAATTAAAATGCAACATTTTCAATGAAAATGTTCTTTATTGGAAAAATAACAAAAATTTAAACAAAGTAAATTTTGATGTCCAGATTATAAAGAAGGATTTTTTTTATATACAACATATTAAATTGTCAAAATTATATTTAAAAAGGGTTATCCATCAAAAGGTGGTTAATCGAACTTTTAAAGAATATTAGAAGATTTATGCTTAAAATTGGATTCATTTTCATTTTATGCCTCTAACATTTATTGGATAAAAGTAAAAATATTTGAAAAACATATATAATCATTTTGTAGTTAGTTACGTTCATTCCCTCCATTACATCGTCTAGGCATTAACTACCATTTAAAATAATATTATTTTATTATTAGAGTACAGTGTAAGATTTCAAAGAAACTCGTTGTTGTGTATTGGGTAAGACATCAAGCATAGTGTTCCCTTTAAAGTATTATTAATATTTTATTTCCAAATATGGATAAAGATGAAAATTTAATATTCGTTATTTACCTGGGGTGTTACATCCTTCCCCCCATTTTTTAATTACATCCTCACAATTTTAAAAATCGGGCTTGGAAACATCGTTGAAAATACCAAATCGAAACAAGAGTCAGTAAAACTATAACTTGAAAATAAAGAAAGTGAAGTACAAAGGTCACCCGAGTTAACCGATACTTGGATTCCATGTAGTAAAACATAGACATGGAGGAGAAAAAAAAGGGTCATGTTCCAATGGAGAGTAATAGAAAACATTTTTAGGAGAATGTTAACCACTAGAAAATCACAAAATTTTGATGGGTTAAACGGTATTTGATTCCCCAGTAGGAAAAATTAATAGACAACATTTTTGTTTTTAAGTTAATTTTCATTGACGAATTTATTTATGAGCGTAACTAAAACATAATGAAACAAACTTACTTGTCATATTGACTTTTGACTTTTACTAGATTTCTTACACGAACTCATATTTTTTCCAAAAGATGAGTATTTAGGATGACTTGTTTACATTAAGAGATATATAATCAACTTCTAGATAATCACCTAATCCACAAAAGAGAACTATATACTTACCATGTATTTAGACCATAACGAAAACAAAAACCAAAAATGTTAGTATGAGATCAGATAATACCCAAAAAGGATAATCCTTTATAAAATAAATCTATTCTTAATCTCCAAAATATTTCAAACAATACCCAATGTTCAACAAAGACCATTCAATAAACAATTTTTCCATAAAACTATTCAAAGTAATCCAAACAAATATTGAAACCCAAATATTTGAAGGATTTATTCACAAAGTATTCCAAGGTAAAAATTAACATTTATCTCCAAATAACATTAGTTTCTCTTAAAGTCTCATAAGGAAGTGTAATTAACCTAATCACATATCCTCCATGATAGGATAATAATTTCCATAGATAACCCAAAATAAACATACTATTGATTCCTAAAATCATCTAACTAAAAATAATTAGTCAAACTAACCCGGGACTTCTCGTAGTCTAGTGGTAGGCGATAAATACCAATCACACTTTGGTTGTGGGTTTGATTCCCACAGCTTTGTCTGTCACGACAGGTTGTCACATGGTTTTCATGTTGTCCTTTTTCCAAAACTATATAATTTTTAATACATTCCCCAAAATGAGATAAAATCATTAAAAATGATCAAAACATATTTTAACATCAAGTTTATCTCATGCCTTTCATTTTCCATCATATCATAGAGTAACCCATAATTACCTAAAAAGTAAGGATCATATAAACCCTAATGGTTACCATTATAATTATTACATGAACTTCCTCATCGAGTTGGTCATCTCTTAAATAATGCATTAGAGAAATCACATAGGTTCAAGTGGTTGATCATGACACCTTAATAGTTGGTTTAGCACAACCACAAGATTCTTCATTTAATCCCCCATTTCATCCCATCTCTTCATCAGAGAACCACCACAGTTTCCATCAATCCCATTGTCACTTTGGTGCCTGCTAGATCCATCCATTTACTAAAAACAGAAATGTCAATGTGCATATATCAACAAAATCATCATGTACTAATGAGGAAGATAAAAACTAAGATATACTTACTCATTCACATTATCTAAAAACTATGAATCTTTCTGAAATCCTAGCCATTATGGTAATATCACCTATGCTTATCGAATACCCTAACCTCTAATGTAATCTAAACCGACCTTGGATACAAACTATAAGGCCCCGTCCTTAAACATTACTTATTATTGAATTAAATGAATAATTCACATTGAGGATCTTTTCAGGTTTATAGTTTTAGAGAATTAGGACATAGCTATTACATCTCAAAGATTACAAAGTATACACTTCTACTATGTTTCCATAAAATAAAAACTATTAAAAAGAAATATGTATAGTTCCATATTTTAGATAGCATGCCTTTCATTGATCCCATCCTTGACCCTATTCATCTTTAAGTCATGTGGAAAACATTTCAAGAACTTGGGATGAGCATTAAAATCCTAGTAAAGCATACACAAATAAGGAAAACTGTTAGTTTTTCAAAACAACAAGTAAACCAAGAATACTTTATCAAAGTAATAATTTTATCCTTTATGATGTAGTAAAAAAACTCTTCACTAAATAAAAAATCATTACATACCCCATTTGTAACCAAAAGATTACCCTAAAAACACATATAAAGAAAATATAACATATAAAGGTAACTTGGGACATAAACATACCTAAATGGAATAACCATACGGTTGACTTCCACACATATCACTTAATGGAATAGCCATACGTCTGACTTCCATACCAATGCATTTGAGGTTATAACGTAACCAACCGTCCTGGTATTCACGACACCACCCATCATATTTTTTATCACGTAACCACCCGTAAAATGTCCGAGTACCATCATTACAAATAAAATATTGAAAATATAAACATTTCAATAAAAAAATTTCACTTTCAATAAAAATAAGTAATTCCAAGATATTTAATTAATCAATCCATTTTCAAAAATCATTTAAAAGTGATTTTTGAATCAAAGTGTCACATACCACATTGATCCTTTTAATGAAATTATAATTATAAAACATTAATGTCCATATAAATATATCTGAAAACCATTTTGAAAACATGGACATTAAAGATAAAGATTTAGAATAATGAATCTTTAAAACATTTAAAATGATATTTTTGTTAAAGAGTTTTTAACAAAATGAGATACTCTTGAATAAAACTAATTGCGGAATAACATTCAATCCGAACTTTATAATATCATGAGAATAAAGGGATTCATGGTATAATATGTCAAATGACAGTATACACACCATATAAGAGTGAGTTGGTGCATAATAACAATGAAGTCTCAATTGAAATTTAAATTGAGATGAAATCCATTATAAAGATGGTATCTTTAAATTAAAGATAAATCTATCACATAATTATGTGTGAGAAATATATATACACCCAATATAAGTGTATATTAAGTGTGAATAAATCATAGGACATTAACACATAATCTTGGAAAAACAAAACCAATGACATAGATATTTAACTCAATGAAATGAGTTAACACATAATCTTGGCCTAATAAAATCTAGAAATAGAGGATTAACCAAAATAATTGAAAGTGGGTTAAGATGTTCCCTAACAGAAATCTGACAGCCTAACGGCGTCACTTTAAAATTCAGAAAATGAGTTGATGAGAGAGAAAATGGTATCTCATCACTTGGAAATAAAATTTACATAAATATGTATATATAAGAACATATCCCAACAATATAGTATGGGAATTAAATGACATAACAAAAGAAGTCTTTTAAAAAGAGGAGGGTGAAAGGCCCCCTAACCGAGTTGGGTAACTTTCGAAACGTACACCCCATTGAATAAGGGTCATAAAATGAAGATGTAAATACCCATAAATGAAATTATACAAAAAAAAGTTTATAATAATGTGATGTACATACACCAATCAATGTAAATAGTGGAAAACATAGCATAAATGTCACAGGAATAAAAGTGAGATGAAAAATCCCTTACGAAAACTCGGCAGCCTAATGGCACCACATAAAACTTCCAAAAATGGATTTATTAGATAAAATAGGGTCTCTCATAATATTAACATAAAACGTACAGTATCAGGAATATAAAAGAAGTCCACTAATCATAAGAAATATGAGCTTATAAGAAATGACATAAAAGAGTGTACTTAAAAAGAAAGAGAGAGGTTGGATCCCTTACCTCATGTCCGACATGACTCGATCGTTCTTTAATCATCTGAATAATAAAATTTGGTCAATTTATAATTTCATAAGGACCTACTTTAAATAATATTATTCAGTTCATATCACATATTATAATGTTATAATAATTGTTTAATAAACTGATTTCATATCAGATGATTTTGTCGATGTTCGGTAAATGAGTAAAAATTGAACTTGGTGGAAAATAATTTTCCATGTAGTTATAGGTACATCATCTCCGGAATAAGATTAATGTTTTAAATCTCATATATATCCAGTGTTTATTCATTTTATACTATTCCATAACATTAGGAGATAAAAAATTAAAAGCACCATTCGTGGAGACGGTAGGCCTTACGTACACATGAACGCTACTTTAATTTTTTTGTCATAGTAATGGAATTAAAGTTAAAAGAGAGATATGTATATTATAATTCCAGAATGATATCCATAATTTATATGTAATATATGACATATATATCCAATATATATATCTACATATAATAGTACATAACATTTGGAGATAATAAATGAAATGTACCATTCATGGAGACAGTAAGCCGTACGTATGCATGAACGCTGTTTTCATTTCTTTCAAACATTAATGAAATTAAACTAGATGAAATATATAAATATATATTATAATTCCAGAATAAAATATATATGTTATATTGATCACATAGGTTCATCAATTTCATTCTTTATACATTCCATGTATTGCATGAACGAGTCACATCACTTGAGGGGGCGGTAGTCCAAACTTCCTAAAATGAAATTATCGCATTTTCTCAACATGCAAAGAATTAAGGTATGTATTAAATATATAATAAAGAATCATAGAAATGAAATAAATATAATATATATCATAAATAAATATAGTTTCATCATAATGGACACCATGAGAGGTGGTATGAGATAATAGAACAATCATCGTTTCGTGAGGCAGTAATTCACCATCCACAGAAACAATATGTTCATTAACCATTAGACGGAGGTGTGTGTTATTGTAGCTCTAATCCTCCTCATAACAACATCCTATTATATTGAAGATACTGGTGTTGTTACAAAAGCAATAAATAAAAAGAGTTTATGGGGTTGGAGAAGCAAAATAAAACAAAAGAACAATAGGGAAGACATTACCATTAAACCGGGTAACAATTTTTTATTTGAGCTCAAAGGATTACTTGGAAATGATTATTACAAAATTGGGGCTTATAAGAGTAATAGAGGGATGTGGAGAGACAAAATGGTCAGGGTTTGGCCGAGACAAAGTCTTGAGTGGTGTGGGTAATGTGGTAGAGGTGGGGGCCTTTATAAGAGGAGATGAGGGGTGCTCTTGGAAAGTTATAAAAGGTTACATTATTATAAAATTCTTTTCAGATTTTATAGGTCCCAAAATTATATATTTCTAGGATAAGGTTATATGATTTCTAAATCCACCAATAAAATAGGTTTTGGACAAGTGTAGGTCTTAGAATTTACATTATCTTTTCATTTTATTTAAATTTTTAAATAATTAGGTAATCGATGCATCATCATGGTATCATAAATAATTCAATATATTTAATGTATAAAAATTATAAAAAATACTATGATTTAGGAAATCTTTTTATCTTTCCAAGGAATATTTATAGTCAAAATTATGTCTTGTATAACCCCATGTTAAAATTGTTTTAGTAAAACAACACATCTTTCTGACATTTTAATTTTAACATTAAATAAAAAGTTATTTACGTCATTTTCCTAACAATGTGGCTCCGTGGGGTCCCCATGTTATCCCATGGATTTTCATGGTCGGACATGAAACATAAAATGATGGTAGTACATATTTCTAGGTCATTTCATATTATTAAAACATTATTTTTACCTTAAATTACAATAATTACCTCTAATCACGATTAATAAAACTTAAAAGTTACTATTCACCAAAAAATATTATTTTATTCCCATTGAACCACATTTTACTTTTTAATGAAATCAATGTATGTAGGATTTTTGAAAATCAAATCAAATAAGTGGAAAAGTTTCATTTAAACGAAAAATCAATTTCTGTAACTACCACTTAGTGGTTTCACTATTCATCAAAAATTGATGTTTTTCAAGAAAATTACAAAAAACTCACCCTAAGCTATATTTGATATTCCGAATACATAAATGATTTCTATTTTACAAAATTCAAAATATATAATTTGTATTAATTAATTTAATAATTAATTCCAACTGTCAAAATAAAAAGCGTGTTTTTAAGAAACATTATCTATTAAAAGATTGACACTAATTTAAGTCCAATTTCAAAGTGAAATTAATTACAAAGACCACCATTGGATTAAATGGAAAAAATATCTTCAAAATACACTATAATATAAATTAAAAATATAATCTATCCATATAAATAAATTAGATTAAATGGAGGTTTTGTATTAAAATGGAACATTTTCTATAAAAATGATCTTTATCGGAAAAAGAACAAAATTTTACACAAAGTATATTTTGATGTTCAGATTCTATAGAAGGATTTTATTTTGTCAAATAAAAAATATAAAATTGTCAAAATTATATTTAAAAAGGGTTCTCCATCAAAATACGATTAATCGACCTTTCAAATAATATTAGATGATTTATGCATAAAACTGGATTCATTTGCATTTTAAGCCTCTAAAATTTATTGGATAAAAGTAAAAATATTTTAAAAACATATATAATCATCTTGTAGTTAGTTACATTCATTCCTGCCATTACAACGGCTAGGCGTTAACTACCATTTAAAATAATATTATTTTATTATTAGAATGCAACGTAAGATTTCAATGATACTCGTTGTTGCGTATTGGGTACGCCATCGAGCATAGAGTTACCTTTAAAGTAATATTAATATTTTATTAACAAATATGGATAAATATGAAAATTTCAAATTCTTTATTTACCAGGGGTGTTACATCGATATTAGTGAATTTCCAAAAAAGCGACATGTTCTAGATGTAGTTTTTCTATATAACATACATCCACCAAAATCAGAATCTAAATAGTTTATTAAATCAAAAGGTTTTCCTTTAGGAATTAACATTACTACATCATTTATATATTTGAGGTATTTGAAAATAATTTTAACACAATTTAAATTGGATTCTTTTGTGTTTTCATCAAATCTTACACACATACACAAACCGAACATAATATTTGGCATACTAGAAATTATGTACAAAAATATCCTAATCATTATTCATTAAGTAGCCTGATCAACTGATTTTAAACATTCATTAAGATCCATATTACATTTTGAACTCATAGGGGTTTCACTACACTTAATGTGATCAAAGAAAAATTATTTCAAAAGAACTTCTGTGTACTTAATTTGATTTAAAATAATAACTTATTTATTTTAAAATATTTGAAATCCACGAAAATATTTATGTTTTCCATTAAACTAATTTCAAAATAAATTTGCCTTATCTTTGAAAAGTCATTACATATAGAGTTTTTATAAGATCCACAGATAATATCATCTACATATATTTGGGCTATTAAAACTTATTTGGAAATTATTTTTATAAATAAATTAGTATTTTTAAGTCCTTTTGTAATGCCTATAGAAATAAAAATTTTACACAACCTTTCATATCAAGATATTTGATCTTATTTCAAACCATATAAAGATTTCAATAATTTTAACCCATGATTTGGAAAATGTGTATTTGAAAAACTTGGGGGTTGTTCAACAATAACATCCTCAATTATATAAAAATTTTATTATGCCCATTTGACATCCATTTTATAATGTATAAAATCCATGTGTGCTATATAGGAATGTAAGAGCCAAATTGCTTCAAGTCTAGCTATTGTTCCAATGGTCTCTTAAAAATCAATTCATTTTTCTTGATTATATCATTGTTCTGCAAGTCTAGCCTTGTTTCTAACTATATTTCCAGCTTCATCAACATTATTTCTAAACACCCAATTATTCCTTTCATCAATGTATCCTTTGGTCCATCTACATGTTTCCCAAATTTGTTTCATTCAAACTAATTAAGTTCTTATTCTATTTCCATTCCCCAAAATTCACCATTGATCGTATCATTGATATTTTTAGGTTCGAGCTGTGACAAGAAGGCTTGATGTTCAACCTGGTTTCTCAAGGAAGCTCTTGTTTGTGTTCCTCTATTTAAATATCCAATAACAACATCTAGTGGTTGATTCATAAGGGTCCTAGTTGGTCTTGAGAAGATAGAAATTGATATTTCAGGTTCATGTGGTTGATCGTATTCACTATGGTTAGGATCTAGAGAATTTCCAGAATGTGATGTTTTCCCTGATACCATCATTTGGTGATTATAGGTTTTATCATTAATGTCCAGATTGGTCATATTCTCTTCAATATTTCCTAGTGAGGGATATGTATCATGTGGATCTACTTTATCGTACTAAATATGTACAGATTCCTCTACACATTTTGTTTTCTTATTAAAGACACTATAGGATTTGGTTGATGTAGAATATCCAAGAAATATTCCTTCATCACTTTTGGAGGCAAATTTATCTATATTATCTTTAGTATTTTAAATATAAATATTACATCCAAACATATTAAAATAACATTATTTGGGTTTCTTATTATTCCACAAGTCATAAAGTGTTTTCTTAATGATGGGTCTAATTATTTCCCTATTTATTATGTTACAATATGTATTAAGAGCTTCATCCAATTAATAAATAGTTAGTTCATATTCATTAATCACAGTTAAAACTATTTATTATAGGGTTATGTTTCTTTTTTCTACTAATCTATTCAATTGAGTGTCTTAGGAGAAAATAAGTTATGATAATACACATTTTGTGAGAAAAAATCATCAAAATCATGATTCTCAAATTCAAGGACAGGATCACTTGGTAATTATATAATCCTATGTCCACTGAGATTTTCTACACTCCTAGCATACTTAGTAATGTGTGAACAAGCTTCACTTTTATGATCCAAGAAAAAGGACTCGGTGTGCCTTGAGAAAACATCTTCATGAAAATAAATATAGTGCATCCAATTGATACATGAAACTCTAAATGGTCCAAATAATTCCCTGTGAACCAACTCAAGAGATTGATAAGTAGTCACTTATATCTTTGGTTTGAAGGAGATTTTTTGATGCATTCCTTTTTTAAATGGATTTCAATAATTTTTGTTTTCAAACTCTAATTTGGGTAAGTCTCTAAATAATCCTTTTCTAGTTAAAATCCAAAGTGATTTTATGTTGTAATGTACATGTATTCTATGCCAGATCGCAGACTCTTTGTGAAAGGTATTTCGACATGATACATTTTGGGAGGCTAGTGTGTCTAGATTTAGAGCATATACATTATCATTTCTAAAAGAAATAAATACTATATTTATCATGGAATATAAAACATGGAATGCATAATATTTCAATTTAACCATAATTCCATCATCACACAATTTAGATATGTTGAGCATGTTATACATTAATCGATCAACATACAATACTTTAAAAATTGAAATAGATTTAGGGGTACCAATCTTGCCTGGGTAGATGATTTTTCCTTTACCATTGTCACCAAATGTGATATGTCCTCCACAAATCTTGATAATAATTTTAATGCTTCAAAAATCCATCGTCATATGTCTTGAACACAAATTGTCCAAGTACCATAGCTTTTTATAGGAGCTCTTTAGGTAGTTTATCTACAAAACAATTTATCTAAGAAATGACATTGGTGCCCATATTTTTCTGGTTCCACATACATTAGTAATATAATCATTAAGAACCCAAAACTACCTTATTGGATTCATATATACAGAATATAGAATGTTAGAAAAATAAAATCAGTTTGGTCCTGATGAATTGGATACAGGAAAAGAATTTTTGGAACTGGAACTTGTAGTAAAGTTCTGGTTTTTGAAAAAGTTTTCATACTTTCCAAATTTATTAACAAAACATGATTTGGATAAATTCCTTTGTCTGGGTGAATATCATATCCCTGACGTATACATAGGAGCTATTTGTTTACCAAGAATTTTAGTAAGATTAATTTTCCCATAAGTAATCTTTTCTATGTCTTTCATTAATTTCTCATTACAAATTGTAAACTAATTGTTCTCCTTGAGAAGTTGAGTATTTTTATCATTTTCAATATTATGTTCAAAATTATTAGTCACAATATATGAATTTTGTTTCTTTAAAGATTTATACTTATCTATCAACTCTTTACAAGTTTCTTCTAACATATTACAATATTCAAATAATTCATTATTTGCCATATTCTATGACTTACATTTAGAATAATATGAATTATGTACATGAGAGTCTAAGGTTACCTTAATTGTGTTTTTCATGAACCACATATTATCCATATCATCAATCTCATTATATAAATATCCAAACACACTTGATCTATCATCGGAGGCCCTCCAGGTGGCCTTAATTAAATTCTAATACCTTCTATTATTATTTTCATACATTTTCTTGTACTTCATCTTTGGAAAGTAATTCTTGAAATGTCCTTTCAATTTAAATTCATAACAAGTGATCGCATCTTATTTCTCATTTTTCTTCCAATAATTTCTCTAATTTCCCTTGTTATCATAATTTCCATTATAACTGGTATTTTTTAAAATCATCATTTTCTTATAAAATTTATTGAACTGTCTTTACAGATGGCTGATTTAATCATCAGTATATGAAGTTAATTCATCACTTGCTCAGATTTCAGTAGTATCATGAACATTCTCTTTTCCTTAACTTTTAGAAGCATATGTATTTAACGCAACAAATGTTTATTTTGGTTCACACTCTTCTTGATTTAAATTCAATTCCACTTCACACATCATTAATTTTGAAATAAATTCCTTCTCTAGAATCTTATCTATGTCGAAGTATTCAATAATAGATACAGATGTTTGACATCATCTTTTAGGTTTGCATCATAGAATCCTCATGATATGATCTTTTTCCATTACTTCTATTCCTAATAAAATCATGGTATTCGCAATTTCATCGATCCTATGATACATATATTAAATTTACTAACCAGGATTCATTCTGAAGTTATCATATTTAATTGTATATATATTATATCACATTTCATTAACATTATATTTTCCTTCATGAGAAATAGATAGTATCAAAAATTTCATGTGTAGTTTTGAATGCAGAGATATGGTTAAAATCTGCATCTCCTAGTGCACAAAAAAGAGCATTCATTGATTTACAATTATTGTTATTGGAAATCTTGGTAGGTTTATCCAATGTGTTTCTAGCAGTTTTAGGAATTGCAAATTTTATTTCAACATTAACCCAGATTTCAAATCCCATGCTTTCTAGATGTATTTTCATTTTATGCATCCACTGACCATTGTTAGTTCCATTGAAGAATGGTTTTCTATTTTTAGCATCCCCATATAATCTATTATCCATGATACGAATTGTAAAATAATTTCAAATAAATGAAAATTTAAAAATAAAAAAAATTATGAGATCTTTGAAGAACAACTATAATCACAGTTGACATGATTTGAAAAACTAAAAATAACATTGAATCAACCTCTGATACCAAATTTTGGTCATAGTATATGACATAAGAGAGGGAATAATTTAGTATCTATAGAAATTTCATTTAAAATTTGGATCTAAAAAATAGCATCCCCCTACTAAAATAATTAACAATTTCTGTTTGTAGTGAATTTATAAATGTACTGAATGTTCAATTTTTATCACATAAGATTGATTAGTTCTTAGTTTTACCAATCTAATATTAGCCGATCTATTGAAAGTAATCTACTGATTCAAAAAGAATTTAAACACTTTCCGAAAAAACTATCAATGTTCATTCTATCATAATGCGAGAAATACATAATAAGTAAAAATATAAGGCAAACAACACATCGAATAAAATAAGAGGCTCAGTATAAAGCAAAGACATAGTCCTCTTCACTTGGTGATCACCTATCACCAAACAGTTTATGTTACAAAACTATTGATCCACACCATGGATCAGGGTTCAAAATTGCACACAGGTTTGTTCAGGCCACACATGACCTCTACCATATTTATTTATAGGAATAACTAATAAACAGATCACACATGATCTCTTCCACAATTCTTCAAGGGATACAAGTGTAAAAAAGCATTGATAGTGTGGATATCGTCGCATCCTCTCGTTATGCTCAGGAGATAGTTTGTGTGATACAAACAGATATACACATTTCTAAAATAGAAACCAAAAGATCACAATAGAGTTATGAAATAAGAATATGGTTTAGAAATCTCTATATGTTTTGCGGTAAATATCTATAATCAATGGATTTAGGGAAAAATATATTCATGTCCTCTTCTGATTATAGAATTTTGAATATAGTATTGTAGTTTCTGTAATCTTTCTTCCTGGTGTGAAAATGCTTATTTCTTCATTGATTTTATGTTTAGAATTCATTAGTAGGTTGTTTCTTGTAAAACTTCTTGTGATCTCATGCTTTGAGTTCCTCTATTTTCAATATTTTGTATTCTCCCTGTCTATTTTTTAGTGTGTTATTTTTTAGAGCTATGTTTTTTAAGATGAGGATGAAGTCCTTTTATACTTCAAGGACCACTATTCATGGTGATATCTACACATGCATGTACCTTGTATTGTCGATTGCTAGTCCTACAAAAAACATTAAATAATGTTAAAAACATTAATTTTTCTAAATATTACCGTTACCAATAAATTTTAATTAATAAGATCGAAATATTTATTTATGACTATCGGTGAGTCATTTGCATCGTTCTGTCATATTTGGTTTGTTATCTTTGTTGTTTCATCTTCATTTTGTCATCATTGATGTTTCATCCTTGGTGTTTGGTCGTCAGGGTCTCATATTTGGCGTTTCATCTTCGGTGTTAAATCATCGGTGTGTCACCTTCAGTGATTCATATTCTGTGTGTCATCTTTGGGGAGTCATCTTCGTTGTGTCTACTACGGTGTGTCATCATCGGTGTGGTGAACATTAGTGTGTCACACATTGGTGTGTCGATCTGTGGTGTGTTGTACATCGGTGTGTAGAACATCGCTGTGTCGAACTTCTGTGTGTCGACATTGGTATGTCGAACATCGTTGTGGTTCTAGGAACTCTAAAAAGAATTTGAAGAGTATGTCTTACACATGAAATTAAATGACTAAGTGACATCCAAAAAAACATGTAAAAATACACTTGTATACATATGTATTTTTAAATATAATTTATTACCTTTTTAAAGTATATTGTTCTGTATGATATAATTGATATACTTAGAGACATTAAAGAGAATGAAAGAGTAGAATCTATAGTTTGACATATTTTTTGATAATAAAAACTACTGTAGAATAGAGGGTCCAACAAACATGATATAGGGAGGAAACTCATGGAACCCGTCATCGATTGTCCAATTTGGGGATTTTTATATTCATTAAGGCCTCTCAAAAATAGGTTTTATGGGATATAATTAAACATGGGTTAATGGATTCAATCCATCCTCATGTATTTATAAGTGGTATGATGGATTTATAGATCCTAAATAAATTTTTAATATATAAAATGTATGTGGTCCCTCATCTCCCTCTAGAACATTCAAATCATTTCCCAATTTTTTGTTATGCACAGGAGACAAACATGTTTCATGGGACCAATTGGGGAATTAAATTTCAAATCATGTGGCTAAAAATTTATAGCTAATGTGGTTTTATCGAAACTATAGAGCCATTATCTCATATTTAGTTTTGGAGGAATATTTGGTGTATTTAATCTCATTTTCAGATATTTGTGTAATAAAATTATGAAAACATTCATCAGAGGAGAGACTTCTTTCAGAGGGATATAACAAATTTTTATACGTATCAATCATTAGCTAGTAGCAATCGATTATCCACTACCATGGGAAAATATTTTGATATAATGTTGTGTGAAGTTGAAGAGTATTTTTTATATAATTTTGGGAGTATTATATTTATCATTTTGAATAAAAACACGACTTATTAATCATAATGAATATGTGAGGAATATGAAAAAATATATCCTTATATTTGAGATGGATAAGAAAGCCTTTATGAATAATAAAAAATATATCAAGGATATAATTTGTAATTTATATATGAATATTTACTTTAATAATTATATGTATTTCTTCTAGTGGAATTCGTTATTGAATTGAGAAGATAGTTTCACAAAATGTAGTCTGTGGTCTATAAGATGATATTCAAATTGATGATATTATCATAGGAATATAATTTATAAACTCAATGAAGGCAATTATACCTGACAGATTTAAATTTATTATTTATTAAATGGTTTTGGAATATTGTTAGGGCCATCATTATTAACATGGGTAGAGATTTATGTACTCGATCTATTTTTTTAAGGGATCAATTATAATCTAATTATTCTTATTCATAAAATCCCTGGTATCAATAATATGAATGTGTTTAGAACTATTATGTTATAAAATTTGAATTTTAATATTTTTTCAAATATTTTCAATAACCACTTGAGGAAAATAATTCCATCTATTATCATTGATCATCATTTTTATTTTTTCCCTTATAATCTTATCAGGGACAATAACTCTATTTTACATAATTTCCTTCATTATATGAACACCAATTCATATTATATGAGTAGGTTTTTGGATTGGAATCTGAAAATGATGAGTGTTTAGGATAGTGATTTTTGTCCCTTCCTAGAGTCCATGATGATAAAATACATAATATTGTATTATGTGGGTTGAGGTGATTATGAACTGCGTGAATTTAGTTCCCTTCTAAATCATGGTGAATGGTGATCTCAACAGGGATTCTTTTTCAAAACGAATCTTATTTAATGGAGATCATATTTATAAATTTTTTTTACTCATATGTTAAATATTTTTCTAATATTTTATTTAGGTATATGATGTGGGGTCTTATTCATTGATCGGTGTTTTCTTAAAATTTATTCATATAACCCATTTTTTAACTAATAATTTTTTTAAGTGATATACCACATGAATGATATGAAATTATAAAATTATGGATACAGTTAAGAGTGAATCTGGTCTCTAAATTTATTTTCCCAATATATAGATTAATTTTGGTAGAGAAATTTTATATATAATGAAATATTATATTTACAATATATATAGCTTTAATATTGTTGATATTCATTAATAATGTTTATTCCTCCTAGAAATTTTTTGATGATCTACTAATAAAATTTCTTTTTTATCTTGGAGAATGTTTAGTCAAAACCTCATGGATGGTTCGGGAAGAATATTCATAGGGATACAAAATGGTTATCCCTTAAAGAAGTGGATTAAGAAAATCGTTCTTTTTTTATGTCCTTATTTATATTTTGGTATTTTTTCTTCTAACAGATTAATTAAAAATTTTCTAATTTATTGTTGGTTTGGGCTGATGGTAAGAAAATAATGTATAAGCTCTCTTGGGAGGATCTATATTCTTTGATGTAATTTTTTGGAATGGGATTTATCGATTTATGTTATTTCAATAATTCTCATCTAGTTAAACATGTGTGATGGATTCTTTAGTGTGATAATATATCATTTTAAAATATTATTAAATATATATTTTTCCATTCTATGTATTTTTTATATTCCATCATGGGACCCAGTTTTAGATTCCTATAGAAATTTTATTTTTGTTCCATTGGTATTCTAAATATTTTTCATTATTATAAGTTCTATCTAGGTGGAAATTTATTTATTTGGAAGGACTTGTGGTTCAATAGAATTCCTTGATTGTATCTAACTTCACTATATTTACATGGATATAAGGATGTTATGGTTATAGAATTAATTAACAATGACATCAATTATTGAGACCATCAAAATATTTATCTTCAGTTAAATTATTGTGATCAGAATGGTGTTGAATAAATCCATTTAACTTCTAAAATTGGTACAGATAAATTATTTTCTCATTTTGGGAGCTCTAGGACATATTTACAATAGTTTGGGTAAAGATGTTATTTGGTGAATGGATACACCATCAGTTCCATTTTTTGAAGTTGCATTCGAATATAATGGTTCAAAAAGTTATGAAATTGTTTGGTTGACTATTTTATGAGAGTATATTTTGAAAATTTAATGATTTAAATAAACAATATATTCCAAAAAATACCCATGGTAAACTATGCATTTTTTTCTTTAGACAACCTAACATACCATTTTTTCTTATTCTCAGGCTTCTATTTTCTGTTGGCTAATCATAGAGTGCTCCCATGATTGATGTAAGAGTATTGGTTATTCAATGATCATATTTTCAGATTTGATTTAATCCCCCTAAACCCATAAGTTTCTTGATTTGTTTTTTCTTTTATGGATTATATGATTTCACTATAGTGGTATTTTATTGTGTCTTTTTTGCAGATGTCGACTATATAGATAGGTCATAATCTTAGAGTAATTTTTATAGATCAAAATCTAGTGACACTGTCAACCCTCCCATTTAATACTCATTCATCAAAATGATTCCCCTACGGTCAGGTTACTCATGGTGAATATATGCATTATAACACATGGTGATTTATGAATTATCAATTTTTCCATAATCCATGATCAGTAGAAGTCTATTATTGTAGATTTTTGATCTGCGATCAAGGATGGTTGGAACTTGATTTTCACAGAAGCTGTTGTTATCCATTCATGTTTTATAATTACCCACCTCTCAGGGATAAAATATTATTTTTATAGAATCTTACTTCCAAATAATTATTCAAGACGATGTGTATTTGGTGGTGGGATTCCAAACATTTGTGTTTTCTATGGATTATATTTTCTTTCTGTTTTCTAAATATTAATTTTATTTTTTCTCCTTTGTTGGAAGAGATGGGAATCTGGTTGATCATTTTCTTACATCACTGAGGGGGCCTTGAGATTCAATTTTTTAATTTTCATAATTCCCCATTGATCATTGTAACATATAAACTATTTTTTTAATATTCTCCATTTGGATATTTCAAAAAAAAAGTCTATTCCCCATAGAATTTAAAACACTATTTTGAAAAAGATGAATCCACAAAGCGTTTACAATTAAGCCAAATAAAAATAAAATCTGAGATCAAAAACCATGAAATGTGTTGAGAATGAAAATTACGATTAATCTTCATAGACTGAGACAAAAATTATTAAAAATTTTAGATACACAATAATCCTCATGAAAAAGGATCCATAATATATTTTTTATAAATTTATGAATTGAATATATTTCAGAAAAAATAGTTTATTATTTTAATGAATACTTGTATAATATTTTAATATTAAAATTAACTATTAAAAATTTTATATATATGAAAATAAATTTTACAAACTAATATCTCATATAATTATTATTTTCATCTAATAAGAAAAATGATTCCCATGGAAGAAATATGAAATGATAGCCAAATGTTTTTCATAAATGCATCATCTCAAACAGAAAGAGCGACATTCAAATCTGAGTTGGGTGATTTTTAATTGGAATTATATAATTATTGTACATGGTGTGTAATTAACTATAATTTATTTTTTGTACTATTTATCCAATTTGGTATTTCGACTGATGTATTTGGGCTTCATGGCCCCTATTTTTCAAACTTCCATTTTCTTGATGCTGGTTGATAAAATAAGAATTGAATAAAATAGTACTGTGACAAATAAGGATGCATTACATGAAAAAACATAGACATAAATGGGTGGGAAGCTTGAAATATCAATCAGCGAATTGATACATATCATTTGGATCTCAGCCTAAATAGATGTGTGGTGTGAGGTGGATGGGTGCCCTGCAACATCATGAATGTGGATAGATCAATGTAATGGTTACAAGAATGGAGAAACATGGTGTACTAACTAGTTACACTACTACATGTAGGACATGGAAAAAATCATAATTCCACTGGTAGGTGGTGAAGTGTGAATAATTTTATGGGTCAATGGTGTTAATCCAATAGGGTTTCACAATGATTTAAGAGGGTGTAAATTGTGTTATAAAAAATTTAACCCTTAGTAGAAAACCATCTTTGAAATCATATTATAATTTATTCCAATCTTCTAATATGAATATAAAATCAATGTAAATAAATTATAACATGTATGAAACAACATATTTATATCAATTAGTTATACAAATATCCCCTAGTACACTTCATGAATGCACTCTCTCTAATATTGGTGGGATTCACTATAAAAGTCTGTTTTTTGGGACCATGATATTTTTTGGTATGAAACTAGTACATTTTACAATTGGGATAATATCTATCACCAAGATCTCCCATCATAATAATACCTATACATGTTCATCATGAATTAACCTAAAATAGTTTTGTCGCCACAAACAAGGAGATGAATAATGTATTGCATGTACAACACACATTTTCAAGTAGTAACTAACAGATGAAGAAGAATTCATAATGAAAAAAATTAAAAATTCAATGTTTTCTTGAGAGGTTCATTAGTTGTATAAAAAATCATGATTTCAAAAAATACTGGAATTTAATTTATAGTCATATAGTATGTTTTTAAAAAATAACAGATCATTTTATTCATAGGATAGAGTTGTTGAAACCTAACAGTATATCTTCTTATATTTTATTCAAACCTCTATATCATCCAAATGGTCTATAGAATATATATATATATATATATATATATCTGTGTGTGTGTGTGTGTCTATGTGTTTGTTGGCAGGTGGGTGAGTTTGTTTGAGTGATTGTCTCTTATGACTATAGTAGGATATCCATTTAATGTGGATATCACTCAAAAAACTAAACACGTAGGTAGTCATTGGATGAAACATTGGTTAGCTGGTAAATATACTATCTAAAAATTAATTTTTATTATCAAACAATTGTGTGGAAAAAGTGAGAAACCATTAGGTTCAACCAAGGATACAAACATTAAAAAAAATTATTAATATATATCTATAGACTTATAAACTTGACCTCACTATAATATCTCCATAATTTATCTGTTACCTTTTTTTCTAGTTCAACTTCAATTATTTCTTTTAATTGGGATGACAATTTTCCATTGTTTTAAAGAACTCCTCCACTGATATCTTCTTATTATTGAATATTGTTGTCGAAATTAAGTATTCCTTGTTGATTCAATCAACTTTCTTCATGCTTGTGTCCACCGAAATTGGATTCTCATTCATTCTATACAAATCCTAATTAAATTCATTAAGGTTCAAGAAATTGTCCATCATTTCATCCTTGGAGTGCATAAGAAGATACCATGAATTTTCCAGGGCTTGAACATCTGCAAACCTCTATGAGCAAACAGTGAGTACCAATGACGCTCCACGAATTTCAGTCACCATTTCATAAAACCCTATCATTTCATCCTTGGAATGAATTACTAGTTTTATGTGATCCTCCCTCCAAGTTCCCATTTCCCACCCTCCCGTTATCGGTTTTGTCCAACTTTTCACTGTTCCACCTAAACTCCTCCAACATCCACATCGTGAGGTAATTAATAATCCCCTAATACACCCTCAAATCAACTAAAATTATTCTTGCAAGAAAATATAGTTAAAACAGTCTTCTCGGTCATAGAGTATTCTTTCTAGGGTCTTGGTTCTCCCTAGAGAACCATGACATCCATAGTCAAGAGGTTCCCTTGCTTCCCTATCCTTGATCCTGATCAAACCAAGGCTTCCTTATATATATATCAAAATATGGATGTGTTTCCCCATATATAATTCATATCTTTATATATTATAATATTATTGAGTGAAACATGCCACGTTTCGTTCATAGATTGACTATTTTCCAACCTTAAGTATCTACACTTTCCATTCCATCATCAATGAGTTTCGAGAATCGATTGTCAGTCGATACTAATGTTGCTTCCTAAAATGTTCAAACGCCCACTGACTCAGGGCCAAAAACAAAACCACATTAGTTAAATGTATCGCATTATGAACCAAAGAATCAGTTTCAAAAACATCACCATCATCATCAGAGTAGTTCAGACATGTGAGAATGAACAGTCCCTCTGGCCTTAAGTGTTTCAACAAATGAAGGGTGTCAACTCTCTCAATGTGGGGACACCAAAATCCTGAATTAGTATAGAAAATAAATCCCTAACCCTCAGATCCATATAAATATGATTACCATTCATTTTGGATAGGGGTATTCACAATAAGATATTTTGTAATAATGCTTTAATATTAGGGTTATTGACATGTTGTGACTCTATGGGATTATTTTTTGGTGGTAAATAATTTATGTAAATAAGAATGGATGGATATGATATAATATAATCCAATACAAAACCATCTATAGAGTGAATTGCTCCAATCGGGACTTCAGAACTATAAAATTCTCCAATACAGATTTTATCTCACCCAAATGAATTTTTTTTACTTCCTTGAGACCATCTCAAATTTTCATAGACATAATCATATCACACTTATTAGAGGAAGAAAAAAAAATTGTTTTCCCAATGGGATATGTAGAAAATCTGTTATATCTCTCTCAAAAAACTACTACATTATGTTTTTTTAGAAGGTGTATGGATCAATGATATCATAAATCATTTTAATGCTACTAAGATATTTTTTGGAATAAAATTATCAAGAGATATTCTTCCACTAATCTAAAATAATAAATCATCCAACATATCTAAATGATTAATGATTTTGTGCATGAAAAATTATTTAATAATTATATTTAATAACAAATCCTTAAGACTAAGTCTCTTTTAGTTTATTCAAAATCATTATTTTGGTTGGAATATCATATTATAATCTATATCATTTCAACATGATATTCAAAAAAATTATTAGCGCATTAGGATGTTATAATCATAGGTTTCAGGGTACTAGTAAATTCCACTAATTTTCCTTTTTTAGGGTATTTCTATAACTTATAATCGCATTTATTAACCTCCTCAAAATAATCTAAGAATAGTAATAGTGATATTCCTCAGGATTCTATAATATTATTTTCTACAAAGTGGCCATGATCCTAAAATTATAATCAATATGAGGATCCAATTTCTCTATTCCTCTTAGAATGAACTTTGTGACATGAAGGAAATTTTATCAATTATCCATCATGTACAAATATTTTTATTAAATCCACTAATATCATAGAGAGTTCACCCAATAATAAAAAAATATTAACTAATATAAACATTAAATTCAATATTTTTATAGGTAAGATATTGTTGAATGTCAAAAAATATTTCCATATACTAGTTTCATTAAATTGAGTTTAACCATTCACTAAGTCAACCAGAAGGTGACGAAACATCCACTAAAGTATTCTTTATTAAAATTTAATAGAAGAAGGTTCTAGTGCATAAGAATGAATAATTATAAATGGATTTCGTTTTGAAATTTGTATTTCCATAAAATAATCAAATTTGGAGACAATTTTTTAAATGATATCTATATCATTCAGGGAGGCTATATTATCCATTAATGTTTTATCCTCCTCCCAAAATACATAGTGATCATATTATAAACAACCAATTTTTTCCTTTAATAGTTCAAACTATGAAAATATTCACAACGTGAGGATTTTGCGGTGGCTTTTAGATTTAGTGGTTTTGGGACCCATAGCTTGTTTGTATCCTTCTTTATTTTTTATTATTAGTAATATTAATTATATTGCATGGTAGTTATAATTCTCTTCAATAAAGGAATTTCTTCATTTCCTTCCTCTTCCATACCACCAATCATTGAATTGAAAAATAATCATAACTTAAACTATCATTTTTCTGAGGCCCATGAAATTATTTACACATACATAATGGATGAATATAAAATATAAAATTATAATTTATCTTTCGAAAACATCACAATGTTTTTCTTCACTAACATCAATAATAAATAACCACTAGTGTTTTGGAAATAAGACTGATCTAGAATGGGATCATATAGTAGAATGTTATGTATCATATTAAGCTTAAAACCATAATGTAATTAATAATAATAATTACCAATTAAGGCTAAAATAGTGTAAAAACATCACTAATAGGAATATGGATTCTAGTTCTATTAATAACTTACTCAACTTAATCATCAATAAATTATCCTATAGGAGATGTCTCTTCCTCAACATTGATTTCTCCATCAACAACATATTCATATTGAACTAAATCTCTAGAAATAGTTAAATGTATAATATTTGATATTAATTTACTTCCACTTTTTCTTATATAAATACGTTATATTTCACATTTGTATTAATATAAAAATATCGCATGAACACTAGAGGATCCAACATCAACACGTTTGACAACAATTACTTCAAAAACATTCTCTCCCTCAGCATCAGCAGGGTTCAATACAACATCCCATTAATACTAACTAGGTTTAAGAATTATCCTTGAAAAATATATACATATCAAATATTATTAAATATTCTAGCGTAAAAGGTGTTAATGATATAACACATGGATTGAGTAACATTAATTAACTAAACATACAATCATTCAAATATAAGAGTGACAATCCTTGAAAATCTTTGAAGTGATAATAGTTATTATTTACATGGTAAATAAACCAAATATTATACTAAGATACATAAATTTTTTCCTAGATTATAAATATATGTGAAAAAATAATAATTAAAAAACCAGACATTTCAAACATACCGTTTCTCTGGGAATTCCAACTCTTGATAAAAATTACTAAAACTTTTCAATTAAACTCATTGTATTTATGATATTCTTCTAATAAAAAAGATTTAAAAACATATACTACATAATAATACTATGGATTACACCTTAAAAAATAAAATATTAAAAGTTCAACTTATAATTTCCATGATGGGGAAAAATAGATAAATTAATCTAGCACAATTGAGGAGTATAAGAAGTTATGTTCATTTATTCTCTAGACCACCTAGAGTTTAAAATAATTGAAAATAAAGTAACAAATTTCAATAAATTATTATACTTCATTTAAAATGAATAAAACCAACTTTTTTTTATCTAAGACAAACTCTCAAACAATAAAATTTAGAACATTATTCAGATGAAATTATTTGTGGTCCATCCAATTAAAATCAATAGATTTTAAATTCATCACCATGAATAATAACACATCCCTATTTGAGCCTCATAATGTAGTATCTTCAACCCTTTTAAATATCACCATTTTTAGTTAGAGGAATTATGTTTCAAAATTTATGGGGTTGGTTAGGGAATGAAGGGACTTGGATAAAAATATAAGAGACTTTGAGGTATGTTAGAGTCTGAGGACTCTTACCCAAGAAAAAAATATTAAGTATTAATTAATATGATGATTTAATTTGAGTCACACAATAATGTAAATAATATAATAATAATAAATTTACTATTTTCCCATTTCATGAATGAAAACATTATTGAACTCAATAAATCACAAATTCAATCAGTGGAAATAGTGTATTATTATTTCATTTTTTAATATATAATATTAAAATAACAAAATTCCAAACAAATTGAATGTATAGAATAGAATAAAATAATTTGAAATCAAAAAAACCAAAACAAAATTTAATAATGTCAAATATTTTTATTGGTAAGTTCTTGTTAAATATAACTTCATGATTAAATTTATTAGTAACTAATAATAATGAGATATCATATTATCATCTATTATCCCTAATGAAACGATTAAATGTATCTTTTGTTCAACATACAATTGATTATTATTATTTTAGAAATATTGATAATTTAAATGTTATCACATTTAATCAAAACATGATCAAAACAGAATCCAAGATCTATGATGGGGTCTTTTATCTAGAACATATGATCACAACCGCTCCTTTAGCCAATGTTTTCATCATTAATAATTGATAGGGACAATCAGTATTCCATTTTTTCACAACAATAAATCAAATGATTTTTCTAGGAAGTGGAATGTTCATATGGGAAATATTGTATCTAAAATAAAACCACAAAAATCATCATAAACATATGACATTAAATCAAAATAATTTTTTTTAATAATATAATGATATGAATAATAGTTCTCCTCAAATATATTATTATCTTTTTTAGATACATAATTGTGAATATTATATATTTTCATAAAATCCAAAATATAAGAATTTATAAATCAAAAATTCTATCTAACTAAATAGTAATAATAATAAAAATCCAACAATGCCAATATATATCATGCTACTAACTATCATAAGATATTAATCCGAATCAAAATTAATGTCATAACTGATCAGAGTGGCTTATTCATTACAATTTTCTAGTACACCACTTTTTAAAAATTCATTTATAAAATTTATTTCATTTAAAAGAATTAAATATAATTATATATATATTTTTAATCCATGAAAAAAATTAAATTCTCCCTTTACACTGTTATTAAATTATTTTTCATATTATTTGTAAAATTATTACATAGCTTTTAATTTGACGAAATAAAAATTACATTATCATCAATTATTTGAACAAACCAAATATATTTTGATGCGTTTTACATAATTAGAGTAGATTATTCCTTTCCTATAGTAAAAAAGTATGTATTTAAAATTAAAAAACCTTTTATACCATGATGTAGGTGCTTGTTTAGGACCATATAAGCCTCTATAATATTTGAAATACATTTTAGGATTTGTGGTTTACCAAAACATAGAGGATTATAAATATGAATTTACAAATTTATAAGTTGTATTAATAATTAATAATTTATAATTATTATAAGATTCATATGTTAAGATGATTATAATACCTTTTAAATTGGCTACATGGTAAAATTATTTTCCATGATCTATCTATTTCTCATAGTAGTCATAACCACAATCATCTTCTCACCAATCATTTATATTTATCACACATGGATCATATTTATTATATCTAAATAAAAACATAGTTTTAATGATAATATAATCATATTTTCTAAGAAATATTTACCATACCATACTTCTATAAAATAAAATTAATTCATCTATTATTTCTATCAACCAAATCCCATCAAATAGTGATAATTATATGGTTTTAGGACCATATTGGGAAATGAAAGATGAAAATTCATTAATCTTTCGTAAATTTCATCTAGTTCTTAAAAATATTATATTTTTATGTAAAAACATATAAAAGATGGGTTTTTAAGGATCTAGATTTTCTATATAACAAAAATTAAGGTTCATCATATACAATTCTTTCTATATTAGGATGTACAAGATCATATTCCATATTATCAACCCCGGTATATTTAAAAATTAGTTAAATTCTAATCTAATTAATATAATCACTTAAGTCATCTTTTTCATATTTTTAGGATCAATGGTTTCTTTTTCTTAAAATATAAAATCTATATATCTTCTATGAATCATATACATCCTATTGAAAACTCAGTAGGATTTAGAAGTAACATAATAACATAGAAATACTCCTTCATCAGCATTTCGATCTAGAATAGAAATATTATACTTGGTGTTAAATATGAATAATTTGCATAAAAACATTAGATAATATTAAAATTGATTTTTTATTGTTCTATAACTCATGGGGTGTTTCCATCAAAATAATCCTCATGAAAATAGTATTTATGACCTAAATTTTTTGTTAATAGCTCCATCCGAATAAATAATTAAGCACACTATATTCACATAACATTTTTATATGAATTTATTTCAATTTTATATTCTTCTATTCAATATCATTATCTTTTGATGTTTCTTATCAATTGAGATTTTATTTTTAATACCATGTTTTAATCAAAATTATTGGAACTCATGATTCAAAAAATATTCCCCATGGTTTCTTCTTGAAGTGATAATTTTATAATGCCTGTAATTTTGTACATTATTGATGAAATTTATATAAATAAAATAATAACAAATTCAATATATTAATAAAAAAAATTATATCTAGAAAATTCAATATGAAAAAAATAAACAATTTTTTTATTTGATAGTAATGTAGTTCTTGTGGGAAAAAATAGATCAATATGATTAATTTATTTAGGATTATAATTTTCACCCTATTTAATTGATTTAAAATTTGACCAATGTTGATTTACTATTTGGCATGAATAAAATATTTTATTTTTGCCTAATTTATGATTAGAAAAATCAAAAGTCAATTTTCTTTAGAAATGTTTCTCTAGGTATAAATACTCAAATGCTAATGTCATCTAGGGAAAATATATGATTCGTTATTTTTTTCATTCAAATAGTTTACATTACTTTTTACAAAGAGAATAAAGATATATTTTTTAAAAATTATAAATTAATTGAGTTTTAAATTTTTTTAGTTTTTATTTTCTAATAGTACATAAACTATTTAAAAACAAAATCAAATACATCATCATATATGTTATAATTACTTTATTAGGTTGTGTTTAAGCCCTCAACATAATATCCAACGGGCCTAACACATGAGGACTCTAAATATAATTAGATTTGGTTATGTCAATATTAATTTAATAGATCTTGTAAAAAGTGTAAAAAAATATAGTTCTTCACTATAGGGGATTTATAATTATGACACATAATATATCCAATTGATGTGAATATTGGAAATGTACTAGTTCTCTAAGTGATATACACTATATTCAGTATAAATAAAAATTTGGAAAACTCATGGATTCACTACGATAAATAATATTTTTGTAAAATATAAAAGATACTTACTATGGATAATAAAGAAATATGGTAAATGATAACCCCTTATGTTAATATGTAATATATTTTATAGTTTCTTATAATATATAATAAAGGTAAAAATAAAACATGATACAATGGATATTTGGAGCATAAAAAATATATCATAGTCAGAAAATAATATATTGCACAACATAATATTTGGTAAAGTAGCATAAATGATGTAATATAAAACATTATAATTATTCATTGTATATATATATATGTTATTTCGGATGTAAAAATTTGGGAATAATCAAAGATGATGTGATACATAAGATGTTGTATTTTTTAAATTACAATTATTATTTATAAAAAATAATTATTCGAGAAGATGAATATTAAAAAAAATTATATGATATTGAATAGGTAAATATTATTATGGTTGGGATAATAATTATAATACTATTTGATATATGATTAAAATAGTTGGATCGTGAGGAAGAGGATTCAGTAATAGAGAAAACACAAGGACGATGAACAAAATGAAGATAGGTAAATTCTAGCATCATAGGGAGATCCTTCACATTGAAATAGTTAAATGTGGTCATTCACATTGGATGATGAGATTGATATTTTATGGAGAATCACGTTATAAAATATTATTATAATTTACAAAATGAAAAATTGTAGAGAGATATATAATGTAAAATGAAGATATATTTAATTTTTTATTTTTTATTGAATTGTTGTTAATGAATACTTGTATACATAGAATTAAGGGTAACTTCATGTGACAAAGTTTTATAAAAATTTATATTTTAATAATATAAAAATTATAATAATGTGATTCTGAGTATAAATTATTAGAAAAAACATATTATTGTTTTAGATTGGGTGAAGACAAAATATTTTGTATTCTATTATTATATTATATGTATTAAAGGGAAAGAGAATATAATTGTATTTTGGAAATGAAAATCATATAAATTTAAGAAAAGTAAAAATAATGGGATTAAGTCCAATGAGGTGTTCTAACAATATAACAATTATTGTAAAATATAAAATAAAAAATGTATAAGATGTGGTCCAATGAGGTACTATTATTTCAAACCAATTATCATTTAAGATATAATTAAATAAGATGTTGACGTATAAGTGAATTTATACCATATGAAATATCTATGTTATAAAATATTAACATGAATTATACATGATATTATAATTTAGGAAACCAATAATTTCTCTTCATGTTCTATATGTCGAGACTATTGAAGAATAAGATTTATTGGGAATGAACATCAATCATGGTACAAAATATGAGTTGAGAAATCAATATATTGTAGGAATCTAAATTAATATATAGGGAGAGACAAGAATAATATTATTTATAAATATATAGTAGTTGTAAAATTCAATAATTAAGGAAGAATATCTTACCATTTTTTAACAGTTATATCCAGAGTAGAGAGGAATATCTTGTTCAATGGGTTATTGAGAGGACCATTCATAAACTTGACAAAGACGATATAAATAACATCATCTGATGATTTTATAACTCTAAATAAAATATATAGTTTTTTTTGAAATATCCATTCATATTCATTTAATATTTATAGTAGATATCTATGTATCATAATTAACCCATAAAAAATGTGTACAAAAATCAACAATTGGATCGAACCATGTAAAAAAATTATTTTTCCAATGTTTTGATGTTAAATTTTCATGAGGTAATTCAATGTTAGTAATTCAAAAGAATATAAATATATATTAACATATATAAAGCATGGAATATTAAGAGGGTAAATAAATGGAGTTTATAATTTAGTGAAATTAATACACATGGATTCCACCATCTCCTTTAATCATCTCGACACGATCCTTTTGGGACACTATATGTGGTATCAGATCTAATACATGTTTTCTATGAATAAATCTATTTTCATTTCCCAATTTTTTATTAGTTTTATATAAAGTGAATATTTTATGATGATTCTGAGATTTCTAAAATTTGGAATACAATTTCTTTCATTATTAATAGATACATGGATGTCATATAATAATCTTAATGAATGGGTAAAAGAATGAGGCCAATAGATTAAGAAAGTACTAAAAGGGACGGTATAAGAGTAATTTAATATAATAAAAGAGGTAGTTTATATTATTAATAGTTTGATATTGACACTCATGGATAATTAATTCCAATAAATTAATATTGTTTTTATAGAGAATCATTAGCTTTTTTACAAAGAAATAATGGAATATTTGAAAAATTTCCCAATTAAGGTTGTAACATGTGTAATTCTATACATCAATGGGGATGATGGAGAAAAATAAATGTTGGATTTGGAAAATGATGAATTAAAAGATCAATTGGTAAAAAATATTACAAAATTATCCACTTATCAATGATTTGAAATCCAAAAAACATATTTTATTCTTCTATAATGAACAGAACTGATTTGTTAAAGAAGATTTAAAATATTCAATTTATGAGTAATTTATAACAAAAATATTCTAGGATGAAAGTATCCATGAATTAGATTAACCAAATATATTATATACTTGTAAATGATTCCAGATTGAATATCAACGAACAATAAATTATTTATCATCTCAATTATTTATATGAGAGTAGAAAAAAATAAAAGGAATTGATTTAAATTAAAAATAGGATGTAAATAGTATGATTAGTTTGGGTAGATAAATATATCACATCCATAAAGTCTGCTAAATTTGAAATAAAATAGAAATATGTAGTTGAAACATGCAAAATCATATCCATTATTAAAATAATAGATTCTATGAATTATTTTGATAGTAGTATTATCTCTAAGAGGACTAAATATGGTGTAAAATAAAGCATTAAAACATCTATTTATTAACCTATAGAAGGATTTATGAAAATTTAACCCATATTCCAAAAGAATACATTTGTATTAATTTCATTTCATCCTCTTTTATAAGTTAAAAATGAAAACCTCATTAATATGGTTGATCAAAATCATAATAAATTCAATATTATTCCACGGGTGGATGCAAGCAGATAGAAAAAAGCAATTTCATAATAAGAACCCCAAAGTATATTATTTATACCAAAAAAATTGAAAGATATAAATGTTTTCCAAAGAGTGTTTCAATGAAAATGTTCTAGGATCATTTCTAATTGTTGATGTTTTGGATGTTTTTTTTCATAAGGATATGAATTATAGAAGAATATTTGATTTCATGGAGATTAGGGAATACCAACATCAAGGTGAGTCAAGGATGAGATGAGGTACATAATATAGTACATGTTATGCATGTCTACCAGGAAAATATTTTAATATAATTAGAAATTATATATAAATTGAAATTTTATTGATCATAGTGATGATTAGCGATGGTTCATTCATACCAAGAATATATGATAAGGTATCAATAATATAATTAGTTTAATATAGTTAACAAAAAAAATATGAAAATAAGGTGATTAAAAGATACCTTGTTAACAAAAGTGGTGAAGGAAAAGAATTGAAAATAGTACAACATAGAAGATTATTGTGAAGGATGAGACACAATTGAATATATACATGCATCATTCTATAATAGGCTACATCATAGGCCATTGAAAAATCTTATGAAAAAAAATTGAGATGAGTGAAGCTTGATCTAAATAAATAATAAATCTAGGGATGAAATAAGAGGATTAGTTTGGTTAATGATTCACTTATATATATAGAAAAATAATATCAAAGGGTGATTAACTCAATTATAGACTAAAAATTATTCAAGTTGAAAATATATTACTTACACTCCCACAAAATTCATTGCATGGATATGTATATAGAATGAGATGATATGAAAAAAATGTAAAAAACTAATTACAACATGTTCCTAGAGTGATATTGTGAAAAGGAAGTACCCACACAATAAGAATTTGATCATGTTCAAAAGGTGTATATGACTATATATCCAACATAGTTTTAAAAGGGTGAAAATATAGAACATGTATAAAATAAAGAATGTACATTGTTATCTACGTAAAAAAATCCACATTAGGAAATTATAGAATGTAAATGGAATATCGGGTTGCATAATGGAAATTAATTATAAAAATTTAAAGTAGTTATTATTAAGAAGGGTTCACATAAATACAGATCTATAAATAAAGTGGTTTTGGGTTTGATAAATAACAGAAAAATGTTACATTCAATAAGAAACTAATTAATACCTTCTCTTTTCCTATGTGTATATTTTTTTATTCCAATATATGGAATTGTAGGTGTTGTAGGAAAATTGAGAATTAGACTATTGTAAAAAATATATAGTCAGATAATTTTCCATCATATAGTGGTTTTATTGTGTCCTCATTACCACATTTAATGATGAGCCACAGTGTATATTATTGGAATTAATTTCAAACAAGATAATATATGATTAATAGTTAATAAACTAAATCCATTTAGATGGAGATAAGTTTAAAAATATGTAAAATAATATATTCTTATGATAATCTTGAAATATGGAAAAAATTTACATTACACTACGAGTGAGGTGTGTTAATTACAAATTATCCTCTCTATTTTTAATTAATCAATTTAGTTTTTTATGTGGCAGAGTTTTTAGGGAATTAAACTTAAAGGTGAAAGAAAATTATTTCATTTAAATTCTATTTATTTGTATGATATATTGAATGCATGAGAATATTTTACTTTTGAAATATAATTGAATATCTCTTTGTAAGATAAATCTTCATAACTATTAAAATTTAGTTTGTGTTATTTGTAGTTTTAATATTTTAGTTATCCTTTCTTTATTTAAATGGTTATATTTATCAAATAGAGATTGTGTTGATTAATTAATGACTTATTACTTAAGATAAATGTAATCTCATTTTTCACTCAAGTGGTTCAGGTTTTAATAAAGTGTAGAATATGTAATTTAAAAACATGGTCGATGCATTGAATTAGAAGTTATTTACCTTACAAATTCACATTTAAATATATTGACAACAACGGGGAGATAAAATTGTGAACTACGGAAGGCATACAAACTATTATTAAGGTAATTTATATTTGGGTATTAAAAAAATATAAATTGATAGAGTATAGATCCGAATGGATTTTGATAATTTTATTTTCTCTCAATTGGTAATGTGTATCAAAAAAATTGGGAGATTATGAGGATGTTAATAAATAAAGATAGTGGGGAACCCCATGATCAATATAGAGTGTCATATAAATGGTGTGATTCAAGATTTATATTCTTATATTGACTATAAAAAAGAGATATTTTTTCTTTTATTATATAGATAAAAAATTTCAAGTAATTATTATTAAACACATATGAATATTATACAGTTGATCTTAATATTAATAGTTGACAAGTACAAATGGTTGTCGGAATCATGGTCTATAACATATTCTATGTGAATATGAAAATTCATTGTGATGGAGATGAATCAAGCTAACTAAAGGTAGCGAGTATCTATCCTTATGCTATCAAGAATGAATTTTATATCAACATGGGATTAATAAAAATGGTTGATTATTGGTGAATATTAACATTGATGAGGTATTGGAGGTTCAGAGAAATACTAAAATTATGTTTTTATATTACACACATTTTTTATATAAATATTATTAATAGTTTTGGGATTGAATGATATATTACTAAATATATTAAATTTTCTTTTAGGTCATGTTTATTGATTGGAGAATCCCCTTGAATATATGATTATATTTTTAGAAAATTAAATGATATTTTATAATTCTATGTTGAAAATGACAAATTAGATAATTCATTGAATACATAAAATTTTAATTAATATTTATGAATTGGAAAATCATTGGATTAAATGTGATATGTATGTTTCTTATAATGATATTTAAGAAACAATATTATCATATGCCTAATAGTTATAAATGTAGTGATTATTTTACACTATGATATATAATATTTTCTAGTGAAGTGAATATTGAAATATTAACAGATATCATAGTGTTTTATAAAATATTAAGTGCATATTGAAATAAAGAAAATTCATGGATTCACAATAACACACAATATATGTTCTAGAATAAATATAATACTTATTTTGGTACATGTAGAAATATAATAAATGAAAAAAAGATATGTTGATATGTATGATATTTATCTGTCCCTATTTATATTCATAAAATGGGAATAGAATTCTTAAATATGTAAGATATTTTGAGAATACATAATATATAATATTTGGTAAAGTATCATAAGTGTTTATATGAAATAATTTTTTTTCCATATAATTTGTATCATTTTACATGGTGTAAAATTAGAAAAGTAACATATTTGTTGATATGTAACATGTTTCATTTCTCATGCTACATATATCAATTAGTAAAATAAATTATTAATGGTGATCAAATTCAAATGAGGATATTCTGGAATTCAATATATTTATATAATGATGAAGTTGGGAATTAATATTATACTCATTTAGATATAAATAATGTGTTCCACTATAATGAAGAAGATCACACCATTTTGAATAATGAAGGAAGAGGGATACAATTAAGATAGATAAAGTATTTCTTAATGATAATATCCTTAACACCACAAATTTATGGTTCTTGTGGTCTTACACATGGGTACAATGAAATATTTTATTTCATAAAGGTGAATTTCCAAGATTGAAATGAGAATATTTAGATGGAATGGATATCAATGGATATAGAATGTCAAATATGTAGATCATGTTTTATTTATTTCGTATTTTATAGTTGTTATTGAATAATGAATGTCTGATAACTATGTATAAGGTCACATTTCAAATATTGGATGGAATTTAAATTTTCATAATATTGAAATAATATTCATGTTAATCTATGAATATAACTGAGAAATAATACTTATAGAATTTGGTAATGGGTGAATAGAATTGTTACATCATTGATGATGTAAATTATTCGTATAAAATATTAACAGAATATGTTGGTACACACTGAAAAAAATATTCTGTGTCGTATAAGAAGAAGAAAATGATGAATAAGGTCGATGAGGTTAAATTACTACATAACTATCATAATTGGCAATGGATGACAATAGGAAGTTGAGGAAGAGGAGTAATGATAATGAGGTACTATTCCCATATACCCATTATAATAAATGATAAAAAAAATATATAGGATCATAAGAAAGAGAGAATTCCTTACCTTTGATATCTCTATATCATTTAATATGAAAAATAAATATATAAGAGTAGATAAATAATGAAAATATTTCAACTTTTTCTTGATTAATCTGAAGAACCTCTAGAAAATTAATAATTTAGAGAGAAATGAAATGGGAACATTATACTGTATATTCTAGAAATTAAAATTATTAATGAAATATGTGTTCTGATATAGGGAATGATGTGCATAACCCTGTGACTGAATATATATAAGTTTTTCAAGACTCTGATTGAAGAATAAGTTAAAACAATTTTGATGCAGTGATATTCATTGCAGAGAAGAAGATATTTTCAATATTGTGTTGAGATATGTTTTTTTAAACCAATGGATTATGATATTAATAACACAATCAATAGTTTATTGAAACATTTGTTAAATAGTGTTGGATTTTCATAAGAATTTTTTTGTATTCACTCATTATATATAGTTAATATCTATAAATCAAACATGACTCAAAAACAATAATGATTGATTTTTCTCATTTTTATTTATTATTGAAAAAATATTTTGTTCTTTTTCCATTTATTTCATTTCTACTCTTTATGTGGTAACTCTGTGTTTGGACATCATATAAATATTCATATATCAAAACAAAAATAGTGGTAAAAATATTAAGATGGAAAATTAAAAGAGATAATATTTTGGAAAAGTTGGGACACATAGATTCGAAAATTGCATCTCCTTGTATATTTATGATCCAACTAGGGAACTATATAACTCATCCATTGAAAATTATATAATTGGATATTTTTAGATTGATAATGAATAGATTATTGGACATTGATAAATAGTTAACAACCTATATCAATAAATTTTCACAGATGACATGTGTTGTGTTAATGAGATATAAATATGAGGCATTCAACATCTTCAATAGTTTCAATGGAATTTTAGAATAAGAATGTGGTTACTCCATGAAAAGTTATTGTTTTGATATATATTATCAATACAAATGATTAAATTATGGGACTTATTTGAGATGCATTTAATTAAACATTATTAAAGGGAAATATATAACCCAATTAAAATTTATATTACATGATTAATAGAAATTTTATTTATATACCTTGAACCACGTTTTAAGAGCATGGAAATTATCAGTTCCTTGGATGGATTTGATTGGGTCAATGATACACATTTAAAATGTATTCCTATATCATCTGATCTGTGATATGTCACTTTATGGGAATTAATAAGCTAAGAACACATATGAGAATTAATTATGTTTTTTTAGTATCCATTGTATAATCTAATTTAGGATTACCAATATGAATCAGTTTGAGAAATGTTGATTCAATGGAATATTTTGTGGTTATCCACTAAATAAAATGGGATTTTATTATAATAATAGATCTCTATATACCCAATTATTATATCATATATTTGGAAATGGTTACTTATTAATAGAAATTATTCATTCTTACTACTACCTTTTCATCCCATTATCATCTTCCCCTCTCATCTTTGGTGATTCTATCTCTATTTTTTGGTTGAGTTTTAGTTCTTTATCTGGTTTCTCTCATAGTGTTTCTTGTGGTGTTTATCAGGGAATCTAACTTCTTAGAGCCATTGTTGTTATGTAATATTATTTATTATTAGTTTAATAATTTATTTCCTTTTTTACCCATATTTCCAATAATGTCTTCTTAGGAGTTTATTAATATTCATTTGGCCTCCAGATGTAGTTTTCTACGGGACGTGTGGACTTGACAGTGAATTTATTATGGTCCCTAAAAGGATGATTGATTTTCATCATTACCTTTGGTAGTGTGGGATTAATGTGTGACATTATTACCTAAATTAAATACTATTTATAGAGGGCTATATTATATAGATGATTTAATGGGGTCATCAATGATGGGATTTTAAATGGCTAGGTAGCATAATTGGGACGATATAATGTCTGGATGTTTTTCATATTTGAAATTATTTTCTATATTTTATGCCTCTATTTTGGGTCATTATACTGGGTTGTTTTGATTTCCATGTGTACCTACACATTATTGAAATAATATGGAATTCCCATTCTTACACTGAAATGGCATGGTCTTCCTATGTGTATTTCCATGAAATAGTTCTCCCAATTTAGAGACTTGAGGTTGTTAAACCCATAAATCATATACATATTATTGGTAATGGATGGTATTATATGGATTTATTCATCTATGATGGTCACTATGTGGAATAGTTTGAAGTATTTGGTTTCTTTTTAAGATAATGTTTTATTGTCCAATCGTGTGGGATATTTAGAATAGTTGGTACCCTACAACTAAGCTAATAATGGTTTCTCATTCTTATTAGTGGTCCCTTGTGGAATTTTCACCTTATGATGGTGAAAGATATATAAATCTATGTTCTCTTATTTCTCCCACATCCCTGGTTCTTTTTAATTATCCTCTTAATGTTAGTTGTAATGTAATATCTTTTATTGATATAGTTGTCCTTTTGTAGTGGATATGTTATTCCAGATATAGGTGGTGAATGTGAGTTCATTAACAACTTCTGGAGAAGTATATGTTGTGTAATTGTAAATATAATTTGTGGGAGAATGTGATATTTTAGTGTTTATTGTTCTGTTAAATATACTCTTGGGATATTCAAGTGTATTTAGCCCAATTGTTGTTGGTGATTTTTTGTCCAACATTGCTGTTTAGTTTTCTGAAAAATTAATCATAGAATAGAAAATAGTTTTTATAATGATTTAGAGTGGTACCCAGCAAAATTGACCATGGACAATGATAATGAAATATCATGGCTATGTGTGAAACAATGGTGTTCTCATATGGGTGTTATAATTTACATATTCGAGCATTTGGGCTTCGATACTGAAATATCAGAATTTAATTGAAATACAATTTAATATAAAAACTGTTATAATTATCATATAATAATATTTTTTAGGAATATTATGCATTTTTTATGATAAAAAAACCCCAGATAATAGTTATTTCATAATTCATGCATTGGACATCCTATATTTGTAATGTCATCAACTATTGTTGTGAATTCAAGACCATATTCATGAATTGATAGGGATTCTTGATTTAGGTAACACATTCTATCATTCATGTTTTCATCATTATTTATATATTATAATTCTTCCGTATGATGTTTAACATTTCAAAAGTTGAAACTTTATAAAAAAATATAATATAATGTCTAATCAAATATTTGAGGGAAAATATTACTGAATATCATTTTAAGGTTTAATATTTTTATATTGAATGGAAAAATGTATGTCATTTTTTAAATAAATATTAAATCAGGTATTCTTGATTATTTTTTACTTATTTATGGAATTATGTTGACAAGAAATTAAATCATTCATATTTTTATTAGATCTTATTTTCTAAAATTCTTTATATTATTTATACTAATTTTCTTTTTTGATGATTTATTTTACTTCTCTAATTAAATATAATTTATTAAATTAATCATTCACCATGTCAATTAAAAAACTTAATTATATATAAAAGATTGAGAAATTTACTCTCCAAATATTCTATGTTCTTCATCAAAAATGAATGTAACCCTATTTACGGTAGTCAAATTTCCCACTAATCACCATTCTTCAATTAATGTATCATCAACCTTAACTATGAATATTATTGACCAATATGTTGTGGAAATATTTTGGATGGTTAGTGGTTCAACATTACTTAATTAATTTGGAACACAACATAATTTTTTATTAGTTTTTTGATATCCCTTTTCCAAATAAATTTTCAATTGAAAAATAGAGAAACAATGTTCTTCTGGTAATTCACCGTGGAGGTCACACTGTGGAATAAAAATGTAATCGATGATGGTGGCCCAGTGGAAGTAGGTAATCTAATTGTGAAAGAATGGTGACTTTACAATTCATATTTAAAGATCTTGAATATATATTTTTTACTCTTCTGGGATATGCATCATGTTTTACATGACCTAGGATTCTAGGGACTCTTTTTTTCATAAATAGTTCATACGATGTTGCCACAGTTAAGGATTTGTGTATCCATAATCAATGTGAGTCAATATGTAACAAATTATATATCATGAAAATTCACTATATTCATATAACATATTGCATAGTTATCATGGTCTATATTTCTTCAAGTGATAGGCACAACTGTTTCAATAAACTATTGAGTATTCTGTGGATTTCAAATACTATGTGGAATGAATGTATGTCATATAATGCAATTACATGATAAAAATAATTGTTGAAGTACATTCCAATCATAATCCAAGGCCTGAAACATTTTGTACAAAATTGGACACACAATGTAAATTTAACCAATGTCAATTGGAATTAGTAGTATAATATTGGTAGTTTGTTGTTCCCCACACAGACTATATGAAAAATGTACATGATGTGTATTATATGTTATTTTGTTTTTTATATTTCTTATTACCCTAGTATGAATTTAATTTGTGACTAATCCAATGTTGTAATTTTTATATGTCGTACATGTTTTTATATATCTATTTTACATCCAGAGATTATTTATTGGGGGTTCTTCTGTTGATGTGATTCCATAGCTTCATAGAGGAAAAAAAACTGGTAGAGAGATGAAATGGTAGATGACGGGGTTTGAATTTAAATTATTTTTTAAATGTTATGTGTCCCTCGTATGGAAGGAAATGTATTTATTTCCCCATGAGATAAGTTACTGGTCCATAATTTATGGAGTCAATATGTATGACCTCATGTCTCTATGGGTGTGAAAATTAATTGTGGAATTCGAAACCCTAAGTTTTTTCATCAACACATGTTGAGAAGCACAATATGTCATTAAATTATAATAGTTTGATTGAATTCAATGTATTTTTTAGACATGATAGAAAGATTTTAAGTAATCCTAGGTGTCGGGAGGATCTTTAATAGAGGTCAGGTTAAAGTTGGTTCCAATGACACAATAGATCTACGGCTCATTGGTGGTTTATTGAAGAATAAGCTATGACCTCTAGTTTCCATTATCCAGAAAATGGTCGTAAAATGGGTAAATTCATTTTTCCACCTCAAACATAATGAGGGGGCATCCCCACCCCTTTCTCCTTGTTTTCTAATATTGAAAAAGGGTGACCCCTTTTCCCCAATCCATCTTCAATGATCAAGGGGGTGTTTCGAGGCCATTCATCATAATATAAGGTGCATATTTGAATTTGGTAAACTACATGGATATCATAATTTCGTGATCAAAAATTTGTGTTTCTCAAATTAAGGATTTAATACCAATTTTGTTGGATCTTTGTGGAATTGAATATCTTAGGGTAATTTTTGTGCCTTTTATATTAGAGTTTATGCAATGGAATCATCATATTATTATATGCTATTTTGATGGAGATAAACCACTAGTTTTTTAGGTTTCTTTTAAAATTGAAATTGAAATTACAACTGAAACGGTGTCACATGGTCGGTGTTTTATATTATTATCTAATGGATGTACTAATACAATTTATTCATATTATGTTGCATTTTTTCTATGTGGTATGTCATCATTCAGTGTTTACTACAATTTGTAGCATAAAAATTTAAATTATGAATTTTTTATTATTTTCATTCTAATGAATTCGCCAGGACTTGTTTGGGAGTATTATATGGTTCATGGATGGGCAGGTGGTCATGATTCTAGTGCAACATCATTGGATGGGCCTTAGTGTTTTTAAATAAGGTTGAATGAGATTGGAATGTCTCTATGAGAGCTATCATGATACTCTGGAAAGGGATTTTGTTTCATAATAAGGTAGGGAGTCCTTATGAATCTACCCATTAGTAATCTTAATTTATTATATGAATTTTTTTCAGTTTTCACAACCTCTATAGGTTGTGGACCTCTTCATGTTTTTGAATATTCCTAATAAAACATGAAGCACATCATGCAATTGTTTAATGCGTTAGGGGACCCAATGTACAATCATGTACCAGATAGACATCTCAATTGTAGATAAGAGATGATATAAATTGAATATATCACCTTGGGATATCAGAAACTAGTGATGGGTGTGAAATAAATATATTTAAATTAATAGGGGAAACAGTTCGGTGATAAGTGACCTAGTGACCTCTAAGTGAGGGCATATTATGACATTGGATTCATGTCCAAGGAGTTAACCATGATTTATATCCTACATCCACTAGGATCAATGTTATGACTAGTGTGAAACTATAATTAAAACACTAGGACATGACTAATTTTCTGATATTCCCTTTAGTGATTTGAAGAAAAGTTGAGTTTTTGGGTAGACCAAGGACCCCAGGGGAAGGGAAAGGGATTAATGACATCTCACTACCATTACATTTCTAAGAGTCCACGAAGATATTAACAAGACTCATATGGACCCCTATATGTTTCCATATGAATTTATTCCTTTTCTATTGGACTAACATGGTAAGGGGTTGAGAGAGTACAATGTGTCACCGTTAAACCCATATATATGATGTGTGCTAAGGTGTTGTAGTTAGAGGTTGTGGGTTTTAATTCTTTAACAAAATGATAAAATATTATTTTGCTTCCACATATTTTTACTTTATATATTTATTTATTCTATATTTTCATCCTGGGACACAGACATTGAGCCTAATGAGATGTGATGGTGTTATTGAGGATGCCTAGATGTTCAACCTAGAATCCTTATTTTCATCCTAATGTGATTCTGGTTTAACATGACATGGACATGATAGTGTCATAATGGATTCCTATATGAATTCATAATATCCAACTATTGATCAATGTAGAATGTTCTAGGATGTTTGGATTTCACCATGGCACTATATGTGATTCTGTAGTTGTCATGGGTACCTTGGATAAATAGTTTTTCAAGGTTAAAATAAATCATGAATGGATATTTTGTTGTGATCACTTTTATTTGACAGCTTGGTCGTCCATAACATATATGTTTTCAATCCTAATGATGCTATGTGTTGTTAATTAGAACTCTTAGGATTCCATTGATCTGTTAAATTTTGAAATGTGGCATGAAGATGATTCTAATTTAGTGATGACATGGGATTAAAGGAAATAATATTCAAGACATTATTTTATAGTTAGAGTATAAGGAGATTCTTAGGATTTTTGGGATCTAACTATTGATCCATTTTTTATGAGTTTTTTGGTTGTTTGTTCCTTAATACTTGGGATTACCATAATACATAAGAGGACTCTAAATTTATATATTTTTCATGATATCATGTCATTATCAAAGTCACATAGATAATGGAATAATAAGGTGTCGTTGATTTGGGTCAACACCCTAAGGATTGACACTAATTACTATTACCATGGTAGTAGATTTCTGAGCTGAGTAGTTATGGTTGGCATGATAATCATAGTGTGCTTAGGGGCTCCCCAACAAAATCCGAGTCATGTAGTATGGTAGCAATTTACAATGTAATAGTTTTCTTATTTATTCCATCATTACATGTCACTTCCACATTGAATACAAAAACTATTTATGTATGGGACTAGCTTGGTGATTCCTTACTGTGTTATGTACTCACACCCTTATTAGGTGACCATATGACTTTGGTACCGAATAAGACCTCTCAATTATCGCAACCACTTGTTGGGTAGTGACATGATTTTGTGTTCATGATTTAGTTACGTAGATTAGGAAGTGATTGAAACTTGGTTTTAGTAGAGGATCAGGGATGTATTTGATCCTCCATTACATTATTTTTATTCTTTTATTTGGTATTTATTTGTATATTAGATTGGTATGGTGGGTGAATACCCTTGAATAAATTAATATATTTTTCCTAAATAGACCGAATACCTATTTTTTATTATTTGATAATACCCCTATTAAGGTTTGATAGATAACCCTTACATGGCCCATTGTCTTAGTGAAACATCACATGAACCAAAGTTTATAGTGGAATTCATGACAAATAATTACTACTTGGAAGTTCCCATCCCAATCATATAATCGTGATCAACACTCAACCTTTGCATCCCTATTCGTATACCTATCATGTGAAAATATGGGTAGGCCTAGTACTAGTGGAAATGTCATACCCTCTCATTCTTCCAAATCTGGTTATATTTTATCAGTGACTGTTCATACGTTGAATAATTTTCTTGATCATGTTATTTATAAATTTCCAAGTTTCATCTACATATCTTGTGGCACGAAGGCCATGAGGTTTTGGAAGACCTTAAGGTGGGATAAATGCATTGAGGTGGGCCTATGGCCAAACTAGATGGATGGTCTTTGGTGAACTCTAGGATTTAAGGACTAGTGGAATTAACCAGTTGCCAAAGGGAAAACAAGATCAATAGTTCCTTCTACTACAATACCAAACAATAACTGATACATTACTTACTACATAAATGGTATAATAACCTAGAAATAATCCACCACCTGAATTAGACCATGGGTCTCTTGGATACACTTTAATATTCCTCACTATATGGGATAAGGTTCTTGTTTTAATGTGTTGCTTCTACATTATGTATTTTTAATATTCATGTTGATTATATATCCATCGTACTCTAATGATTATTATTGGTATGTGATAATTTTTTAATTGATCTATTACCATGTACTCTGATATGGGGGAATAATCTCCCCAGGGTGCTACCCTATTCCACCACTGCTATTTGGATGTTGTTGGCACATGGGGATGCACATTTGAGTTCTTATGGTGGACTGGGTTTGGGTACAAAAATAGTCTACAGTAGGTAGAGATATTAAAATGTTATATGAGGTAATTTTTTCATACTATTCCTGAAAAAGGTATCTATGTTATATGGATGTTTTTGATCCTTTGATGGATATGAAACAAGTACATTTAGAAAACTCATTATAGTATGATTTTATGGTTTGACTATATGGTATTTTTTTCAATGTTAAAATTGTTAATGATTTTCACCTATAAAAAATATTATAAATCTTTTAGGTTCATTATTTTTATGGATAATTTATCTTATCTAATTGGAAGGAGGATAGTGATTATATTGGACACCATTCCTATAGAGGAACAACCAATATATAAAAAAACAGAACGTATTATTCACATTATCTATGGTTCTTCTATGTTATTACATCTACTAAAGATTGAATATTGGTTATTTGAAGTCTCTAAAAATAATCATAAAACATTTTTCTATGTATATAATTGGTGTAATTCTAATTAAATGTGGTAACTAGTAATTTTTTTCATTTGATGGATGGTCATATAGACCGATTGAATGATGCATCTTGATGAAGAATATGTTGTCTCAGAGAAAAGGGATGGATAATGACCATATTAAATTGGTCTAGGCGTGTTATTTCTCAGAGGATAACCTTATAGGTGACTATAATATTATTTCTAATAAATAATATAGTATTAATTTCATAATGTTCTTCTAAAACCCAATATGGATTTTTTCTATATAACTAGAAATGACATTATACATAACTAAATCATTTAATGTGTTTCACTTAGAAAAAAATTTTAAGTATAATTCCTTTATGTATATAAATAATGACTATTGAGGTTTGTATTGTAGAAGGGGAAATCTTTTGTCAGGATACTCAATGAGAATTGATTCCCAAATAGATTGATGATTCAATGTAATTTGGTTGACCTATTAGTATATGAAACCCATAGTTATATGTTTTCATATAGATTCAATGGTTTATTCATATAGGAATATGAGGTTTCGCATGAGTTATGACCTTTTGAGTCTTGACTTATAGCTAGGAGTGAGGACGTAGAAAAGTCTTGGAATGACTCATGATTTATTGTGTTAGTTTCTATTACTTTTAACGGTACCCAGTAAGAGGGGTTATAATAGTCTACCTATGAAATGCAAACTCATGAGTAGATGCATCTTGATAATGAACATTGCATGAGGTGTTTTATCAATATCTGGAAAGGGTATGGTTATTTCTTCGGAGGTCATGTAGTTATGAGATCCTTGAGTGATGAATATTTTGGATTGAATTAGTTTTGATGGATTGACCATTAAGAGACCATGAAATGTTGACATTTTTTGAATGATTTTATGTTTATGAGTTTTTAAGTGGTTGATCATGATTGGAAGAGAACAAGGTAGTTGATAAACATGTGGTTGGACTAACAATGTGACATATCATTTGCATGGTAAGTGTCATGAACCAACTCTTATAAACCACCTAAATATTACACAAATAAATTATTACATGGACCAATGGTTATTCTTAACTTCTATAGGCTATATATTAGAACTTAGGATTCAAAAAAATAATAGGGTATGATTTCACCAAAATAATAACTCACAAAGGAAATGAATTAGATACAAAAAAATTAAATTTTTGGTTACTAAAACACAACTAAAAAAATTACCCCAGGAAGATAGATACAATTCCAAGAAAGATACATCAACCAAATTCTCCCCATAATCTCTCAAAGAAAACATCTTGGAATGTCCCTACAATAAGCATATCGCTTTCTCCACTAGCCACAACCAACTCCCCTGGTCGATCAAATCAAGAACATTCACCGCCTCTAAGAAGTGTTCTTGCATTATATAAATATAGAATAAGAAAGTCTATAAGTTTCTAATTAAAATTGGTATGAATGAAAAAATATTGGTTCTATATCACCATGTATTCCATAAGAAATGAACATCATGTAAACCAAATATGAAAAATTAGAAATAAATAATGCATTGAAATTGTTTTAACATTATAATCAAAAACTTATTTTACGAACATTCAAAGGGTGGAGTAAAATGGTTTCAATATGACATTGACATAAAAACATGTGTGATATGGATTTAAATCACAAAATTATAACATTTAATTAAAATGGAATTTTTGAATCATATCAATTATCCATTATCAATCTTAGTAAATGGTTAAGAGACCCACTGATAGGTTTGTATAGTAATTCTCACACATATCTATTGTGTACAGCTTCTAGTGTGAAGAAATTCCAGGGTCCCAAGGCTAAGGATAATATGAGAATATCATAAATAATATACTCCCTATCATATTGTAATTTTTTAATTAGTTTATTTATAATTTTTTTAAGAAGATCAAATACATTAATAGAATATATTTTTCACCCAAACTCCAAATAGTCATTGTTATTCTAGGAAAACAGTCATACAACATGATATCATTCATTTAAATAATTATAAATTTATTATAAAAAATCAATGTATTAATCATCCCCAAGTTCATTTTTCAAAAAAATGTCATCATATTTGTTAAAACAACTTCAAAGAGGTTTTTTTTCAAAACCCATTTCATTAAAAATATATCATTTCATTTGATCTTTCTAAATTATTTCTTGAAATCATTCCTCAATGATTTTCATTAATGACATTCATCAAATAATTCATTTAATCCAAAACAATTTTTTGAAAAATCCATATATTATTTGAAATTGATACAAAAAATATTCAACACAACACTCCATTCCATTGAGAAATCATTATCAATAATCATAAATAATGTATACTAATTACACTATAAGTTTAATACAAAATCAATAAGATTTAAAGGATTTAGTTGATATCAGTTTCCAAAAAATAAACCTACCACAAATCATAATCTTTTAATCTCGCAATGATGTATCCATAGAGAGATGGAGGTTAGAATGATCATGGGAGAATATTAGAAACAAAATTAATGGATTAAATTTTATTATTTATAAATAGAATCAGGATCCATCACTCTTGCATAGTGAGAGATTCGTGGAATGGATAAATAATTATCATGATGTGATTAAGATTACAAAAAGATATCTAATGCATAAAACATCACTTAGATATTTATATAATCAATAGTGGGAGTTCCATATTCATCTCTAATGATCCTATATTCTATTTATGGTTGAATGTAGTTAAATGGATATGTTTTATAAAAAAAGAGTCTAAATAAAGAAAAATTATGAAACTAACATGATGTTTCCCAAACCCATTTGTAACATTGGATAGCCATTGTGTTCCACAGGGAAGTTAGTGGTGTTGGAAAAACACTCCTCACATTACATGTCCAGCATGATAGACAATGAGAATATATAAATTCTCCATTAGGATTCTAGTTGGAAGCCACCACATCCATTATCCCAATGGCTATCCAAAAGCCCTCATCGGTAAGCTTGTGGGCCTTATATAGATATTCCAGCTATAAGACTACACCCACTATTGAGATAAACCTCATATCTATATTTCAACCTCTCTAAATAGGAATAACACAGACCCTTGACTCCACTAAACTGTATAATAAGTTGAAAACAATCATGAATTCATGATAGGATAAGAGATCAAATCAAGAATGTGGAAAATCAAAGAAAAACAAGGCTTTTACCTAAATGTTTGTGTCGGGTTGTCACTATTCACCAAATATAAAAAAATTATCCACCAAAAGATGATATCTAGAAGAGACCACAACTGAGAGATGATTCCACTATTATCATATCAAATCCAAATGCTCCCATATCTTGTGATAATTAGAACCATGATTTCATAGCACCCAATCCAAGGGAATGGAAATTCTATAAATAACCATTAAATGGGAATCAATAATATGAACTGACTCCCCATCCCAAGTGAAATCTGATTCCATTACATGGTTATCCCAACTCAAGACACGAGATATATAAAAAAGTTATTTATTGAGCTATTACATGTTAAACATGTCCAACATTGATATCTTATTAGATGGAAAACATAATAGGTATGACAAATTTCTAATCATCTCTACAATATAAAATGGTCTTACATGTTTATATAGAAACATCCATTATATTCCATGTCATTAGTGAGCCTCCAAAGGTGATAATCTACAAAACATATTTTCAGAGACTGAGAAATATAATAGGTTCCATCAATAATTACAATAATAGTTGTAATTTCTCTGATCCATTACCATTATATAACGGATAATCTGAATTTTGTCATTATACATAGAGAAAACTAGGTTAAAGCGTAGATGATTCACTGATATCTAACCAACATAGTGGAGACTTACTTGTTTGGACATACAATGACACATTGGGTTCTATCATATTGTATGAAAGGTAACTATTGTTGTATGAAAACACAACTAGACCTAAGAGGAAATCTAAATCCCCTCTGAAGTAAAATATATAAGATCAAAACATGCCCTAGATAATCTGTATAGCTCAATTCATCTGAGCACCAATCTAATGTTAGTATGTCATTATCACCATTACATAGGATACTATCAACTTTTAGAGGCCTCTCTAAAAATTATATTTAAACTAGGGATCCAAGAAGAAACTATGGTCTATAGAACACCATGGATATAAATATTTTGAAATCCCACAAATTTGTTATTGACATGGATTTTAATAATGTGTTCTAATGTACCCAATCCTTTAATCATCATAAAAAAATATTATTTTCCTATTTTTTATGTGGAAACCAAAACAAGAAATTTCATTGATATATCATCCCACATCAGTGTCAACATATTAAGTGGATGAAGCAAACCTGAAGGCCAAGCGTATTTGGACTTAATCAAAAAACAAGTATTATAATGAGATAAAATATATGAAAATTCTCATTATATACATACCCACTTGAATGACCACTCATATCATAAAACATTTTAATCAAGAATGGTTATACCATCAAATATTAATTATGAATGTCCACCAATACAGAATTCCATATAATTAAAAGAAATAAAAATAATTTCATAGATGAAAGGATACCCTCGGATGATAGAGAAAATTTAGCGATTCCTAACCCACCATATAAATATTACATAATTCCCCAAAACTCATCATCAAAATATTTTCATAGGGAATCATCTATTTAATATAGGTTTATACTATACAATTGACAAAAAATACTCAGTCTCCTCCTCCTAGAAATAGAAAAGAATACAAGTAAAGAGATCCAACATATTACATTCCTTGGAATATTGTTTCACTACATGGGATTTAATTTTCTTACTCATCTCATTAGCAACCACATTAACATTACTAGGGGTGTAGAAAATTTCAAATTAGAAGTACTACTGTTTCTCCACCCATCTTTTTAAACAATTGTTTAGATCCTTATTTTAAAATATAACTCAGGTTTTTATTATTTAATTAGATAATAAACCTGTATTGGAAAATTTATGATGCCAACTATTATGATCATTCACCAAAGCTATAAATTTAATATCATGTGTGACATAGTTCTTCTGATGGGATCAAAGTTAAAGAGAACCATCTTCCACCATGTTTTCACACAATATATGAACATAACACATCCATGAACATGATGTATCATAGGAGAACACAAATCCCCACCGATATTTTAGAAGGTTCAAAAATAGAGTACATTCAAAAAAACACATAAACTCCAAAAAGGAGTCATGAGATTTTGAATCCCATACAGACGTCACCCCATTTTGCATGATTATTGTAAATAGTGAATCCATGTTTCATAAATCCCTCATAAACAGATATTAATACTCTGCTATGCCCATGATGATCTAAATCTCATAGTTGATTTCTGGTTCATCCCATGTCATAATTTCTTTCACCTTATCATATTAAACTAAAATACCATGTTCAAAAACCACATTCCCTAAGAACATTACTACTTGATATAATAATTTTCATTAACAAGTCATTCCATAAAGACAATTATTTAAAAATATGTACAAAATTAATCTCAATTTAGGAACATGATCCTACTCAATATTATAGAAGTCCAAAAAGTTGTGCATACAAAAATCAATGAGATAATTTAGGTACTGAAGTAAAATATTTTTCATTAATTTCGTAAACATAAAAATATTGTTAGATTAAAAAAATTATAACATGGGACTAAAAGTGGACATACAATCTCCTAAAAATAGTATTAAGGATGTTGGACTCATTGATCATAAGTTAATGATAACCAAACCATAGATCATTCATGGAGAACCACTTTACCCATTTAACATCATGAATTAAAACTTCAATATGGGGAAATAGATAGTTTTTGTTGACTTTATGCTAGTACAGATTTCAGTGGTCAACATAAATGTGAAGTTTCCATTATATTTCTTTGAAATAAGAACTATCACTTCCCATGGTGATTAACACGGTCAAATGAATCATTTGGAATACAATTCATCATAAATATATTAAACTCCATAATAATATTAACTGTTAATGGTAAGAAGTAATAGAAATAGATTGAGCACCTAGTACTATGTTGATCAAAAAATCCACCTCCCCCACTAGTAGAAGACATGATAATTATGAGTGGAACTCATCAAGAAACTTGTCCGCTACAGGAAATTGATCACAAAATGAATAGTCCTTCTCTTATTAAATGTAATATATGTATATCATCCAAACTAACAACATAAAAACATGTCCATATCAACTCAACCACAATTGTAATTCTATATAAAAGACACAACCCTTCCCATTAAGGGATGTAAAGGAGACTCTTCCAAGATAACAGTTGATGTGTTCCATATGAGAAATCTATCATCACATCAATAAAATAACATCCAGTAGTTTCATATCTAGAATAAAAATTACCAAAATAGCTATAATTCTTATAAAAAATCACTGGAAGGGAACACTCTCCCTAGGAATAATCAAATATATTTCAATGTGGGTGGATACGAAGGAAAGAGAGGAACCAGTATCTTATAAAAATCACTAATGATGAAGCAACTGTAATGGTGCCACTCACTATGAAAATACCAACTGCATCATTTAGTGGATACTCATACACTATGTTAATAATATTTTATCCTAATTTATATTTATAGAACTCATTTTTGTTGATTTATTTTACAGAACCACAGTGACTCTCTATGCTAATGATCCCATACCAATATGCATAGTGTTAAAATTTTTTAAAACATGTAAAAGATTCGTGAACATCTGTATGATCTATAAATATTTTGGTCTTCCATATAAGTAATCATGGTGTTCCCAGCATTGTTACATCTAAATAAGGTCAATTATCCTTTTTTGAAAAATATAGATTTTTTAGATGTAGTATACTATAAAGATCCACCACAATGGTTTCCACTACATTTCTCATCCCACATCTTTGTCCCCATAAAGGGACAACCGAAATTACTAATAGGGGTTAGAGAATATCTCATCGACCCTAACATAACAACAAATATAAGCTACACCATCAAATATCAATACTAAAAAAATATATACATGGTGATATTAAAAAGCAAATAATGAGATTAGATATCTTTTTAATGGAATATCTCAAACCTCATGGATTTTAATTATACTATTCTCCTCTACGTTAAGTGAGTAAAGAAATGAATCATAAAAATTATTATCATACTATGTACACGTCTAAAAACCATTTTGATGGAAAAGTAACTACATTGAATTCTCCAATACCATTGATTCCAAATATAATTAATCTGTGAAAAGTGAGATGAAGACATTTAACCCCAAGCCCACATTCCTACATACAAGAACCATTGAATCCCATTACCTTATTCTAGGTCCATTATGTCAAATGTTGGTACATTACTACATAATATAATCTATAATATAAAAAAAACCCAATTATTTACTCAACCGTTTTTATCCCATACACTTCCTCTTGAGAATCATTGGTTCCTAAGAAGAATGGAAGCTTCAAATGTAAAAACTTATTGGCATGATATCAACTATCATACCTCTAATGAACCACCACTATAGTCAAAATATGAATAAATACAACTACATAGACCAATGATTGGGCTACATTCACAAGAATATATACAATGTCCAAATGAAATAGGGGGTATTCTTGATGTGGTCCATCAGTATATTCCACTTGATGTAGGATAAAAATTCTCCCTAACATAATTGTACAAAAAATCCCCAACATATATTTATAAAAAATATTTTCAAGAGATATGTAGTCATAAAATATATCAATCAGAATTCATATATAAAACACAAATAATAGATCAAATATTCATAAAAATTTTACAATTTGAATAAAAAATTATCTAAAAGACGCATTTACCCAAGAGTCCATGGCAACATAAGTCTTGTAACGAAGATATACGGCCAACATATAACATGATAAATACTAATAATGTTATTTTAACCATTTATAATGTGTAATAAGATATCATAATAAACATAAATGTTTTGAAATCATGTAGTCTTACCCAGAATTAGTTTTTCAATAATTCTTATTATAAAGTATTTGCAGGAAGTGTTAATACATTCATTACTGGTGTTCTTCCAACCAAATATCTCAGTCTCCCATGTTCTTTAAAGAATATAATCATACAATAGTATATAATTCATTCCAATAAATATAAAATCATTTCAAACAATAAATAATCTTATAACCTCCATGTTAATTTTTTAGAATAATTACATCTCACTTCAAAAACAAATATCAAATGGGTTTTCATCAAAGATCTTGTTACTTGAAAAAAATCATTTTATTTAATTATCAAAATTCATTTTATTCTATCATTCTTCAAGGATTACCATAAACATTTTTCATTAAATAATTATTTTACTTAATATAAATTCTATCTAAATAAATACAGTTTTTGAAATAAAAACCAAAAAGCTTCAATGCACACTATTCCATTTAGAAAATATTATCTATAATTGCAAACAATTAATTCATAATCAGTTAGAAATTAATTTCATATTAAAGAATCATTGAAGGTATAAGTTTATATGAATATACTTCTAATCCCACATACATAAGATCATGATCTCATCAACACCTAATATAGGATCCACAAATGGATGGATGTCTAGAAATTTCAAGGGATAATCCAAATAATCCTAATTATTCATCTCAAGATCTAGATCCATAAATAAAATGATTTTACAACACTATCAAATCACAATATAGTGGAGGAAATGGGAAATAAAAATCATATTTATATATCAATTACCAAAATAAATCTAATTCATCAATTTGGAACATTAATACATGAAGAATCATTGTTAGGAGGGGAAAATAAATCTATTGAGATCCCCCAATGTGTTTATGGGTAAATGAAATTTTTGGGTGGCAAGTTATAAATAAATGAGAGATTAAATGAATCTTAATTAGGATACCATCCTATTTTAGACCCCATCATCATCATCTGCAAGGCAATGGGTTCCACCTAATATAATTTGATTCATGGAAGAGTTCCCAATAGTATAAAAGTCCCACTAGGTAGCTAGAGGTAATTTATTATCTAGCTAGTGGTATTACTATAGAAACCCACATCTTCTATCATCCCACCATTTTTTGGGTGTCCCCCATCAACTGTCTATTGGTACTCATATATATTTTGTAGCTATAAGACCTTTTACACACCTCAAATAAGAATCAAGAACAACTATTTTTCTCTTTAACAAGGACTGACATAACCCCCCAATTCCTCCAATGAATCTAATAAGAATAAAAAAATATATAATCAAGAATAAAATAATATGTCAATGTATGACAAATTAATAACCAAAAAAACTAATCATTGTAGTTAAAAGCTAGCGTCATGTTTTCAAAATTAGTGGTTATCACATTTTTTCCTAGTTCCATGGAGTTTGACTTATAAGATTGCGAGTTTTGTGATTTAACAAGGTAATAAAATAGTGTACACCTATTATGTTTTGTGATTAATAAATGTTATGTGCTGGTTTTCTATGATAACCATTATATTATTAATCATTAACACAATGGGTGCATGTTGAGGAATTATTTTTTTGATGAATCACTAGATTGAATTCAGTCCTAGGGTATTTATTAAATGGTATTCATAACTTCATGGTATATGAAACAATGATGATAGATCAGTTGTGTTTTCATGAGAAATATTTTTAAATTCTACACATGTATTTATTAGATTTGTTGAGAATTACTTATATAGAGAATAAATTATTTTAAGATGGAGCCCATTAATATTTCACCCATTTAGTGATACTTGGTAAACTATATAGTAGGGATAATACAATTGAAATTTATTGTGTTACCACCATTTCCTAGAAATTTTAGTAGTTTTGTGGTTACTTTTGATAAGAGGTAGGAATTGTTAATGGTTGATGATTCATAATTGGTGCTCAGATATCAGTGGGGTGGGTACAAAAAAAATTATATGATATAATTTATGAATGCCACACCGTGGAAGCTTGTACCTCATGATTAGATTTTCATATGTTTAATAGTATGGACCATAGGATTTTTTTATGGAATTTTATTGTCATTATTATACCCATACAACTAATGAATTATTGAATAACATATTACACCCTGATGTGGAGATGGTAAGCCGAACGAAAGCACGTATAGAGACCTTTTAAATCATAAGATGGATCGAATAAGGAATATGGTTGTAACATATTTATAATAACATGACAGTAAGTAGAAGGTACTGGATTTTTTATTTGGGTATGGAAATTTAATAGAAAACGGAAGTTCAAGATGAAAGGAACTTATAATGAGATGTTGAAATTATTTCCTCTTCTTTGGGTGCTTCGTCTTGAGTTGAACAGAATGGCTCCATAGGTTGGCTTTATAATCAAACAAATGACTCTAAGATGAATTGAGGGATGTTTATAGGATATTTAGGTAGGTTTTGGCAGAGACAAATGGATTTGGAGGTTTGAATTTGAAATATTGGGATGTGACCTTTAATCGTAGAGGTGAGGGACACTTTTGGAAAAGTTTTAAATATTATTTTATTATAAAATGATATTCAGTTTATAATGGCACCAATGTGAATTATTTATAAGATAAGGTAAGTATGGTTCAAAAATTTCTCAAATAATAGGTTTTATATTGGATTGGATAACCATATAAACCTTACCTCTTAGATTTAACTCTTTGTTGAATAGTTTAACTTTTACCATTTATTCTTGTACTGTTACAATAATCGGTTAATAATCTTACTATAAAAATCCCAGAGAACATAAAAAGGTTCATTAGTGATACATATATCATTATATAAGTCCTTATTCGGAATTATATTTTTTAAGCATATAATATCATTTAACAAAATATTATTTGTTTTAAAAACTCATTTTTGCCAGTTTTTACACTTTTTGTTATTTTGTTTTTGATAAAGTCATAACTTCATGATTAATTCGAAAAAAATTCGTTTTGTCAACTCTAACATGTCATATTAACCTATATAATTATTTTAATTCATCCAATGCCTCTGATTACATTTATTTGGGTATTTATAATCCCAATTTTCATAATAATTTATTAATAAGGTAATTACTACATCCTCATTGTGTCAACTAATTAATTTAATTATTTATTTTATATAAATTATAAATATTATACCATTATGTAGGAAACTGCTTTATATTTATAATTATTATTTATAGTATAATTTCTCTAATACATATCTCTATATTTAAAAAAATCGTTACAAATACTTGAATTTGAGACTTTTAACTCGTCTTAAAATTAAATAATAATAAATTTCCAAATCTAAACAAAGTTGACCAAAAGGATAATATTTTATTCCTATGTTTTTTTGGGACGAAAAAACTAATCAGATAGAATTAGGACATGTGTTAGGGTAATTATTAATTCATTATTACCATTAACTTCCCTATTTATAATTAACCGAAGTAAATTAGAGTCAAAAGTATCTATTCAGCAATTTTTTTTATTTTATTTAACCAAATATTACTTACTGATGTCAACCAGGTCTCTTGGAATTTTATAATTGAACTCACAGAAGCGGTAAATTTATGTTTCATGAAAATTTGGAAAATTCTCCTAGGAGATTGGTAAAAGACGGTAAAAATTTTAATAAAATTTTATATTTCTAAACCTATTAAAATATAATTCCAATGAATAACATTGAAATTTTATAGGTGTTATGTATCTATTTTGACATAAAATAAAATTAAATAAAATAAATATTTATATAAAAATTCGGTTTTAAACTATAATGTATTGTTTTTCACTATTCATTATAAATTTAATCTTTTCAGAAAAATACTATAAATTCACACTATGCTAATGATTTTGATTTTTAGATCAAATAATGATGTCTATTTTTAAAAATAGAATTTATAAAATAATAAAAAGTGGGTATTAATATTCATAACGGCTAGTTTAATTTGTTGTGGTTTGTTAGAACTCAGTGTTTCATATAATGAAAACAATTTTATTATTCAAAGAGAAGCGTACCTTGGATGCTTAGAGTGTTACAAAAAGAATGAGTTAAGCCCATGTTTTTAAGAAGACAAATGTATTCCAAATTTTACAGTATCAACCATTAATGATATAAATTCAATATATGGTCTTAAAATATGAATTGGACAAGTTTTATGTTATTTTAACCATTACATTCTTAGTTTTGGCCCCCGGTAAACAATTTTTCACCATAACTCTGATAGTAAATTTTTATTTTTTCCACAAATCATTATGGATAAAATGAATTTGACCTTATTATATAATATAATTTATTATTATTATAAATATTTAATCCATTTTACCAAAATAAATTTATATAAGTGGTATATGTTAATTTAAAATTAATCCCGCATAAATAACTAAAAAAGGTTTTCCCAAGGAAATGTTTTCAAAATTATAAAATTTTTATACATCCAAAATGAGAATATATTTGACTAAAATGAAATAAATTAGATTAATTATATTAAAATTGAAATTAATTTTCTTTTAAATTATATTTTAAAAAAAAATGGTACTTGAAAATTCTTTAAATGAAAAGGATTTTTTCAATAAAAGGTAGTATTTTTAACTATTCACTAAAAAAGTATTCTTTTCAGAAAATCCACAAAAATTAATTTTCAGATAACATAGATATATAAATTTCAGAAATTCGATTTATTTTTAAAAAATGATATTCATAAAATGTTGATAATAATTAATTTTAACATAAATGTACATTAGGCATCAAAATAATTTTTTATAAATATACTATTTGAATTCATAATTTTTTTTATTTATATCCTATTCATTGAAATAATTTAACATGAATGTTATATTATTTTATTCAATATATACTATATAAATTTTTTACAAAGAATTCAAAAAAAATTATATTTTTTTACTAAGATAATATTTATCTATGGACATAAAAATAGTTTTTAGAAAAATAATTTATTTTTTTCAATATATTTTTACTACTTATAATTTATTTTTATCGATCGAAATGATTATATATATATGACTGTCTAAAAAATATATTTTAATAATTTATTTAATCATATTCATATTTTACAACTTCATGTCAATGTTATAATAATTATGTTTAAATAATATTTTAAAAGAGTATCATGCTTCATTTAGAATAAATGTTTCATATGTCGTAGGATATCAATGTGAATAAATTTATATAATCAAAATTGATATTATATAAAGTCTTCTAGTATCTCATTCCTCAATACAATAAATTTTATACTAAAAATTTTAACTTATTCTTGTAATCCATTGATTGATAATTGAAACTATCTTTGTTGAAAACCAACATCATAAATGGGTTAACAAAACATCCAATTAAAATAGGGAAAGTGAAATAAAAAGGTCATATAGAATAAATCATAACAAGGATTCAATGTATTATATCATTACTGTGAAGTGAAAATATGTTCAGGAAAGAAAATAATAAATAATTATGAATAGTTATAGAGATCATGGTTAGGATAATGAAAACAATTTTTAATACATAAATCTATGATGAGATAAAATAATATTGATTTATTGGATATAATGGTAATATGGTAAAATTTCATTTCATCATCCTCTTCCTAGTGTTTAGTAATTCTTTTAATATCTACTTAAAGAGTACAAGGAATGATTCATACTTTATATATTTCTATTTCATAGGCACAATTTAATTCTTTGTTTGTGCCTTATCAATTTTCACTTAGACTCTTAATCAAATAAATAATGATGAATTTTTAATTCCAAAATCAGAAAATCAATCTTCTAATTGATCTTAAGATCCCTAAAATAATGATAATTCATTCCTTATTTCTCTTGATATTATAAAAACCAAAACATTTATCATAAGTTATCCAATATGGATAAATATTTAATTGATAAAATAATTCATTAATCTCGATATTCTAAATAATAATATCTAAATTCATGCTTAATCATTTAGAAAATTAGTTAGCCAAGGGGATTTTATAATATATTGAAATAAAAAAATTGGATACAAGGTAAATAATTTTTAAAAATCAACTTATAATTAGTTCCACAAATAAGAATATGTTTCTCTAGTTGTCACATAAGAAATATGTAAATACCATAAATATATATATTTTCTTGAAAAATTGTAATATCCTAAATTACCCCAAAACCATACTGAACACTTGCATTATCACAAAAATTACTTCTGTCCTTATTCATGAAATATAACTACATATCATTTAATATATACAATAAATCCATAATGTTGTAAACTACATCCTATAAATTGTGGAAAACTTTATAACCAAATCACCAATAAATTAAAAATTCATCAATACTATCAAATAGATTTTATCCACATATATAATCTCTTTAACCAAACACATTACCTCTATCATATTAATTATTAACTTCCCATAAATTGCATTTTTGCAATAAAATATCCCCATTATATTGAATCACTATTCTTGGGCATCATTACCATTCAAAGTATTATTAGAAATCCACAATATATATTATTTACATAGAAATCGTCATATATTTCGTAATTAATGATTTCTAAAACCTAAACACATAAATCATTACACTTAATTATTAGATAATTAATTGAAATTTATTATTTTGGTTATTAATACCTCATTAATTTAATATTGCATTTGTAGTCTCTTCATCAACAATGGAAAAACAATTACTCATAAACCCTTGCTGATCCTCTTCTTGATCTTTCACCAAGGAAATCGATTTTCAAAATGACTATAATTTTTTTATTTAATGAAATCATCCATTCATAAATATTTAAGGAAACTGTTACTCTCATCCACAAAATCAACTAATTATTCCATTTCTCCATTGAAATTAATTATTTTGTGACCTTATACTCTACGCATAATTTATCATGTCATTCCTATGTGACATTCCAGTAAGTGGTAATTCATTCCTTATCTACATATAAGAAAACAAATATTCATTATCTTATGGTCAACACCCCCAAAACTCACATTGAAAACTATACTTATCTTCTTTAGTGGGAATAAGAGTCAGTAGAGGGGTAGGTTTTAAAACAGAAGCCTTGATAATAGATTTTCCATAAACATAATTTCATTCACTCTAGTTATTATACTATTTGGTTTAACATAAAACCCTTTTAAATAACACTAATCATTATCTGAGTTCCTCCTGGTTCCCAACATTAACAAAAACCAAGAATCACAGTGTTAGAAAAAATATTCATTTTGGATAACTACATAATCATAAAAATTATATTATATTATGACTAAATCATTACACCTTATTTTCAATACTTGCATCATTAGGTTTAAACTATTCCATCTATTATAATCACACATTATAATACTTTATAGTTGTTTTTTATATAAATTAGGATTAAGTAAAAAATATAGGACGTTATAGTCAATCTAGTTGGGTATTAAGGACTATTTTTATTCACCAATTAATGCTCGTGTCAAGATTAACATTTCATTTTCAAAATTATTAACCCTAGTTATAACTATTTTAGAAACACATCCACTTTTATTATCTAGAATAATATGTACTTATACTTAAACCATATAATTGGTTTCTTAATAAAACATTCATTATATTTTCTTACAATTATTCATATCATCAATGTATGTCATTATTTTTTGTTCCCTAATCTATGATTTACAAAATATGGTTCTGAAATTTTCTTTTAAACATTATCTGATTCCAAAGTTAATTTCCCAAAACCTATTAGTCTTTATCTAGTGGTAACATTGTAATATTTCATTTCATTCTTGTTATCACATCCTAGAGGGAAATATAGTTTAGTATTCATGGTATGATATATACATACATGATTCCTATATTAAATTTAAACCAACATTAAAATATTTTTATCATGCATATCATTATTCCCTATATAATTTCATTTCATATCATTAATAGTACACTTCTTAGATTCATGGAGAATGTGAAAAAAATAAGGGTGAGCTCAAATTCCAAGGGTTTTTTACAGGAGACGCTATTGTGAGTAAATAAAGAATCGTCTACATAAAAATGTAAATAACAGGGAACTCATGTCATTTAAAAAATATCAAGATATGGAAATAAGGAATAATTAACATTAAAAATTAAATAAATGAAAACACATCCCATTAAATATTTAACTAAATTGGATAAGGTGTAATGAATATGAGAATTTGTCCAATTGAAAACACATGTCATTTATCAAATTACTCATTAATAAAATTCATTTTTGTACAATATTAAACTGAAAATATCATGGGTAATATTAACAACTATATTATCAATGCATGAAGTGCATAATAATGTATTTTAGGATCTCATGCATCTTGATACATCAACTATCAATACTGTTCTTAAGACCGTTTAAAACTATGTGTAAAAACAAATTTATTTAGATGTTAACTAGTATCATCAGACTTTAAAATGCATTGAGGGGATATTTGTAACTGATCCCATCTCATAATTTCATTTTAAATGCATTCCTCATATATATAATTATTTATTTTATTCTATAAATAATTTTCCTTATCAATGAATATCCCATTTGGGTAGTGAACATGGATTTATCATTATTTTCCATTGTTGATAAAATAACATTTATAATAAAACACTGAACCCAACAATGTTATACGGTTTACCTAATAATAATATCCATGATAAAAATAATATTAATATATAATATAAATAATTTTATTCTAAAATACGATCACATGGTACATTTTATACACCACATAAAAATAAATAGGATCAAATTTTCAAATAAATCCCAGAGGTTAAATTGTGAAGAAATACCATGCCTCACGCTTCCCAAAAGATAACACTCAGTAACTTTTTTTTGGTTTTAAATATTATATAAATATATACCATGATATTCATATTTATAATAACATATATGATTCCTTTTATAACATATTTTTCACTAGTTCATTAGCAATCATTCATTATCACTGTTGTTTTGGGTGTTAATAGCCTTATTTTCTCCTTCATGGTTTCTTGTGAATATTTTAGATCCTAAACATAGTTTATTGTTTAATCACAGTAATAATTATATTAATGTTATAATTTTTTTTATTATATAAATATTTACAATTATTATTTTATTATTTAACATGGTGAATAAATCACATCTCTTTGTGGAGACGGTAAGTCGTACCTACCCACGATCAATGTTATCATTTCCTTAATGAGTGGAATGGTAATGAAGCTGACAAAATATTAATTATTAAGAATCAATATCAATTCATAAATATCACAACTTTTCAAAAAAATTATTCTATATTTTCTTCCATTAATGTCATGATTTAAAATTTAATTACATTGCAATATGAGGTGATTTATTTCCGTGTATCGGAGTGATGTTATCATATACCCAAATGAATGGAAAGATGTTTTATGTGATATCACTAGTCCATAGGTAAAAATATCATAAAAATGTACTATATATATATATATTAAATTAATAAATATTTCTACCTATGAGAGGAGTGTATGGAAGACAAATTATATTGGTGAGCGAGGTGGTACTCCACCATACACACAATCGACAGCTTCATTTCCCATTAAACTGAATTTGAGATATATATTATAATTGTAATTAAAATAATAACTTATTATTATTTGATATGTAATGTTTTTATTATGTCATAATTTTTTAATAATTTTATAATGAGATGAAATAAGAAATAACATAGAAACACACGTTTATCAATGTTGCATCTTCTCTAGACAACTTTATAAGGATTATACCAAAAGCCTTCCAATGCGTTAATTTTGATTTAAAAAACACAAAAATTGTGTTTTTAAGAAAATGATAAATTTATTTGGATATGTATTTTCCAATATAAAGGGATTTTGATGTGATAATATGAGAGGAGAGGTCCTGGACTTTTATATGTGGGGGAGAGGGTATACTGAGAATTCATGAAAAGAATTATTTACACGCACATTTATCACATTAAATAATTATAAAAATGGATTAATTTATATCCTTTTATGATATAAGGTATAAATATTTCCATAAATAAATATTTTTAAAAGTATTATGTCATTTGTACCACATTCATTCTTAGTTTAAACCCCGTTAAACCTATTTTAACCTTATCTATGATACTTAATCATAACAATCATCACTATTCCTTATTGTAAAATATTAAATTATACATATTATATATTTTATGTTACTATGATTCCAAATAAGGATCCATTTTATCAAATTAAATTCCTATAAGTGAAAAATTGTAATTTAAAATTAAACACATTATACGTGATGAAAATATGGGTTTTTATTAGAATAGTATTCAAAAGTATAATAATATTTATGTAATAAATTAAGAAATATTTTATTAAAATACCTAATTTGATTAATTATTATATTATTTTCCATATAATACATTTAAAACATTTTAAAAAATAATGTACTTGAAAAATCATTAATAAACATATTTTTTTGTTAAAATTTGAAATTATTACTATTCACTGAAAAATTACACTTTTCAAGAAAATTAGAAAAAAATTACACTAAATATAATTTTTAGATAATTATTTTAAAATTTGAGTTATTTTATCAAATAAAATTTTAAAATGTGTTAAAAAGTAATTTTAAAATAAGTGTGCAAAGAGTGATTAAACATGGTTTTCGAAAAATAATATTTTTATGAATAAACATTTTATTATTCTTATGTTATGAAAATAATATATTTTCGATAAATGTTAAAGAAATTATTGAATTTATTATATAAAAATATAATCAAAGTGATTCACAAAATATATTTATTCAATTTTTTTGAGATATAATATGTTTGCACACATAAACATTTGTATTTTAAAGAATGATTTTTTTCAATTGGTTTTTATTTTCATTTATATATAATTAGTAACCAAAAAAATCATTCCATATATATTTAAAAATTTATTTTTCATAATTTAGTTAATCATATTCATACCCTCTAACAAAATAACATCTTTAAAATATCCATTTTTAAATAATATTTTAATCGAGTATCGTGTTTTGTTTAATCTCGGTATTGCAGGTATTGTATGGTATCAAATATATTATATTTGTTTTAAAAAACATGATATACAATAATTTATCTGGGATTTACTCTTTTTATAGTATCAATATATATTCATATAGAAAATAGGAATAGTAATTTACTGTAATAAACATACTAGATCAATCTTTGGTCATATAAATTGTGAAATTGTACATCACATATGTATTCAAAATTGATAATCATAGATTTTCATACAAGATATTATAATATATACTCTCTATACCTACCACATCTATAATGATATATCTATCTATTTATTAATTAAATGTAATGTAGGAAATATTTAAATCATTGAAATATGTGTATGTATGAACTGATAATATTAACAAATGCAACATCAGAACTAATGTGGATAAGGTACACTTGAATATTCCATTTGATTTCTTGTTTGATTCACTAGATTTCCTTGCTATAAACTTTTTTCCCTTTTTTTATCTATCTGAAATTATAGAACTCATTTCATTCCTTTTTCATCAACAATTAAATGGGTTTTATTTGAATGAATTTTTACGTAAATACCTCATTTGTCTTTATAATATTACATGGTCATGATATTAATATTCCAATAACATTATTATCCATAATAAAAACTATATCATAAATTATAATAGGAAACATAGTTCTTAGATAATTATCTAATTCACTCCCTACTCTCATATGAACGTATAGGATTTTTCTTTTATATATATTTTCCACTAGTATATTATACAATATATACCCTACAAGAAGGTGACATGTGCATGTTTATAGGTATAAAACACACACAACTCCACCATTTTAATTTTTTTTAATATAATTTAGTCAAATATTATTTGATTTACATTTCAGAAAAGTTATAATGAAAATAATGATTATATTGAGTAATAAAACTGTTTCCGGGGAATGCATGGACTCCATGATAGTGGAGTCATTTGGCTCTTCATGTATTGATCATTGCTCAATTTCAAGTTCACTTTGATCCTATCACATATATTTGATTTCAAATCCATTTGTAAAAATAATATCTTTCAATGTATATACTTATGAGTTCATTCCCTTTTTCATTTCATATGTATCTCCTTGTGGTATCAACTTCTCAAAATATTTTTTAGGTGACACACAAAAAAATATACCACTATTGTGACCACATTGTTCTCATCACTCCAAAGACAATGAAAGTACATTTTCATTTTGTATAGTCGATATTGATTTATATTTCTAAACCATACAATAAACATGAAAAACATGAATATATATTTTTCAGTTATACTATTATAAATCATAAAGAATTACTATTATTTATTACAGATAGAACATTTTCATACTGGTCAAGTGTTTTCATCAACTAATTTACAATATTTATTTACATGAGAATACAAATATTGGAAATGTTGTGGGATGGAAGTGGATTTTGATTTTGATTCATCTATCTATTTATAAACAAAGAGAAATATGTTATTTAATATCACAATTTTTTATATATTTACCAAACAGTAAAATTTCATTTAAAGTGAAGCGTACCTCATAGTTATATTATAGTAACCATAAATTGGTTTTGTTGAATGTTGTATATATTCATCAATAATTTTTTTAATTCATAAATTAACAATTTTTAATCAATGTAAATGAAATAAATAATTACAAATAAAATATTATCGACTACAATGCACTTGAAATGATTTCTTATCAATACGACTATGGATTGATTTCCATGATTTATGTTTTATAATATGTTCATAAATAAAATTTCAGTGGGGGTTTACATTCTTCTTAGAGTACATGAGATGACACATTGTAGGAATAGTCTATAATCATCTATGTGTTTTCAAGTAAAATTAGGACATACTTTCTACAGAAATCATCTAAAATAAATGAACTCTACAATGTAAAATGAAACATATATGAATATAGAATTATATAATTTATTATTAAAATATAGAATTTAAATCATTACATTATATCAATATATTCTCAAGGGGATTCTATAAATTTATTCATGTCATGATTCCACACAGCTATATCAATTTGAACAAGAATTCTTGTAATGACCCCATTATAACTAATAAATATTGACATGTTGGTGTCAAATATATATATACTTTGATTCCATCCAACCTCAAACATTATACCATTGGTTTATAACTGGATAATTTTAGTAGTCACAATGACTATACACCATTATATTTTCTATAAACATGACATAGAGACACTATAAGTTCCATATATTAAGTATATTTTGAGTGTTCTTCCCTAGGGTTAGTTACATTATGATGTGAAAAAGTATTTAAACTTATGATTAGTTAATCATTAAATTTATATTACATAAATATAACGGATAACATATAATATTATGAGGAAAAAATAATATATTAAAAAAACTACATTCTCATTGAACTCACTGTTTTAACTAAACATTGAAGGGATTTTTCTCATATATCATATTTCCAAATAACTGTTTTGTGGTCCTATACAAAATATAATACACTCTCTACAATGGGAATATTAGGAAATTATTATTATCTCCCAAAAAAGGGTATTCCTCAAATGATTTTGTGTATGACCATACAGTTGTTGTACTCACCAATATGACAATTGACAAACTATTTATTGATGTAGTTGAGTCATCAAATAGCTGCACTTCGTGTAATTCTATTATAAACTAAACACCCTTATACCCTTCCACACTAAAATTCATCTTCTTGATGCATAGTTCACTAGCATTCACTGCACTCCTATTTTCAACAACTTCTAAATTGAAAATAATCACTTGAAATGTTGTTTAATCCATCTCTTATATATGTTCTATGTTGCTAAAATATAACATATTTGTTTAAATAGGATTTATATCCATTGAATCTGATAAGTTCATTTCTTCTTCCATATGTGTAACTCCATATTTCATCATAATTTTACATTCATATTGTTCCATCATATAAAAAACATAAAAATATATTGCAAAAATTGTGTATTATATAATGTTTAAATTTGTTCACCTCTATTTAAATTGAATTCATTGGGTAATTGAAGTCATATATTCAAATAACATAGTATAAAAAGGATTATTGATCCATCCTATAAATTATTTTTGTAACACCCCATGTAAATAAAGAATATGAAATTTTTATATTTATCCACATTTGTGAGTAAAATGTAAATATTTATTTAATAGGAACGCTATGGTCGATGGCGTACCCAATATGCAATAATATGTTTCTTTGAAATCTTATGTTGCACTCTAATAATAAAATAATATCGTTTTAAATGGTAGTTGACATGTAGTTGTTGTATTGGAAGGAATGAATATAAATAACTAAAATATGATTATTTATGTTTTTTAAATGTTTTTGCATTTATCCAATAAAAGATAAATGCCTTAAATAAGAAAGTAATTAAGTCATAAGATTAATTACTCTAATATTCACTAAATGGTTGATTTATCACCTTTTCATCGCGAAAACTATTTAAACATAATTTTGGTAACTATTTTACATTATTTTGGACCAAATAAAATTTTTCATTACAGTCATGACATCCATATTTACTTTGTGTAGATATTTGTTATTTTTCTGATAAAGTTCAATTTATAATGAATTGTGAAAACTGTTGTATTTTAATTCAAATACTCTTTTTAATATAATTTATTTATATGAATATATTATCTTTTGAATTGGTTTTAAAGTGAAATTAGAATATATTTTTACCATTTAATTCAATGGTGGTCATTGTAATTAATCTCACACTGAAATTGGACTTAAACTAGTCTCAATATTTTAATAGATATTGTTTCTTAAAAACATGCTATTTTTTTTGACAGTGGGAAATAATTATTAAATTAATTAATGAAACTTATATGTTTTGAATTTTTTAATATAGACATAATTTTTGAATTCTGAATATCAAACATAGCTTATGGTGAATTTTTTGTATTTTTCTAATAAACGTCAATTTTGGATGAATAGTGAAACCACTATGTGGTAGTTTAAAAACTGATTTTTCATTTAAATGAAATATCACCACATCTGTGATTTGAATTTAAAAAATCCTATATAAATGGTTGTCTTTATGATGGAAAATTTGTTTCAATGGGATTAAAATAATTTTTTGGTGAATAATTACTTTTTTGTTTTATTAATCGTGATTAATGGTAATTCGTGTAATTTAAGGTAAAGATAATGTTATAATAATATGAAATGACCTAGAAACATGTACTACCCTTATCGGATGAGTCATGGCCGACCCTGAAAATCAATGGGTCAACATGGGGACCCAATGGAGCCACATTGGTAGGAAAATGACATTAATAACCTTTTATTTACAGTTAAAATTAAAATGTCACAAACTTGTGCCGTTTTACTAAAAAACATTTTACATGAGGTTATAAAAGTCATAATTTTAACTATAAATATTCATTAGAAAGATAAAAATATTTCCTACATCATGATATTTTTATTATAATATTTAGACATTAAATAAATTAAATTATTTATGACACCATGATGATGTAGCGATTACCTAATTATTTAACGATTTAAATAAACTAAAGAGATAATGTAAAATATAAGACCTGAAATTGTCAAAAACCTATTAGATGTGTTGATTTCGAACTATTATCACCTTATCCTCGAAATATATAATTTTTGGACCTTTAAAATCTGGAAATCATTTTAAAATAAAGTAAAAGTTTATAACATTCCAAGAGTGCCCCACCTCTCCTCTTATAAAGGGCCCCCACCTCTACCACCTTACCCTCACATCTCATGCCATTAGATCGGACAAAACCCGCCCATTATGTCTCTCCACATCCCTATCTTACTCCTAGAAGCCTCAATTTGGGTAGAAGTCTTTCCAAGGAAGCCGTTGAGCTCAAATCAAAAGAGTTACCTGATTTAAAGATAAAGTCTTCCCTAGTCTTCTTTTGTTTTATTTTTCTTCTCCAACCCCATAAACCTATTTTATTCCTTAATTTTGTAACAAAACCATTATATAAAATATACTATGATGTTTTTATGTGATGTATTTGAGCTACACTTACACACAACTTCGTCTAATTGATAATGAACATACTATTTCTGTGGATGGTGAATTTATGCCTCACAAAATGATGATTGTTCAATCTTCTCTTAACACCTTCCATGGTTGCCATTATGATGTCACTATATTTGTCGCGACCCATCCTTGGGGCCCGTTCCGTGGCTAACCCATGCCTGCCTTCCATAGGCCAGGGGCTGGCGACTAGCACCAAGGAATAATTCCCTGTAAAAAGGGAAGGCATTGCCTTTGTAAAGTTAAAAAACACCATAGAGTAATCAAGAAGAAGTAAAAACTAATTAAAAACTGGGTACAACAGTAAGTACGAAAAAGTAAGTGGGCCAGAATACAATCCCAAAACAGAAAGTAAAGTACAACTGGAAAGGGAAAGTAGCAACTCAAAAGTAAAGCTACATCCTCGAGCCGTCCACTGGAAGTCCCACCTGAAGGGTGAGTACTGATAGCCTCCATAGCTCCTCGGGTCCAGCCATCCGCTCCGAGAATGTTCAGCCCAGTGGTCCACCTCCAAGTACCGTCATGCTCCGCAAGCCTCATCCACGATCAGTGTTATCCGTCATCTGCAACCAACACAATGTAGTGCGGGCATAGCCCGTGCAGGGATGAGTATATGCTACTCAGTATGGACCTCGAGACCCCTGAAGGTCTCCCAAAATCCAAAAAGGAAAATCCAAAAAGTAAAGATACATTCACGAAGTAACAACAACCAGTACATAGGTATATGCCCATACATATACCAAAGTCAACAATTCTTGTTTGAATCCAACATCTGAGATCAAGTACAACTCAGTCCACATAGGAAATCACAACCCAGTACACAGAAGAAATCACAACTCAGTCCACACAGGAATGAAAAACGTAATCCACACAGGATTAAACAACACAATCCACAAAGGAAAGCATAATAGGATTCAGCTCACACAGGTATACTTCTTCATATAACGATAGAGATGATCAGATATAGCCACTGATTCATCTAAGTCATCGAACCCACAAATGAACGTTGGGTACTAACCCCCACAATGACCCACAAAGGATCTAACCCAAACGGGATAGATAGGTAACTTACCCCTACAATGACCGACACAGGATTAGACCCACACAGGATCTGTAGGCGCTGGCCCGCATAGGACCGCTAAGCGCAGACCCACACAGGATCGGACCCACACAAGATCTGTAGCACTAATCCACATAGGATCGCTGAGTGCTATAGTCGTCCTGTTGAATCCACTGAGGATCTATGTACAATCATCGTCATCGTCGTCACATCCAACTCTAGGTTTCCCGCACACAGCAAGCTCGTTCGGGAGGGTTCGCTCCACGAGCCGAGAGGCTGATACATCAACTGACACATAGTCCAGAGTAGATATATCCAAAAGATCTGTATTGTCAACAGGAACTCAATGCCATAAATGACGCGTCAATCGGACGCCCGGTCTGAGAGTTATTGGCTTTTTCATCCCAGGGGCCTGGTTGGGTTTTAAGTTAAATCCAACCCGAACATACTCCGCCTGTGTCCAAACCTCGGGCGGAGTAAGCCAAAAGATCTGTCTCACATAGAGGAAAACACCAAAGTCGACAGCACATCAATCGGACGTTCGGAGCTCAAGTTATGAGCGTTTCCGCTACGCGGGCCCGGTTGGTTTCCTGTACGAACCAACCCGGCCGAACCCAATGTTCTCCAAAACCTTGAGTTCGATTTTATGAAATGACCGTCTCGATCCAAGGATCGCATCGCACCTGACAGTGTGTCGATCGGAGAGCCGTAGCTCATGTTATGGGCAACCAACCGGAAGAGGTTCGGTATAAAGGGGCTCAGGCCCAGTCCGACCCGGCCCGATACCCCCATGGTCGGCCCGAACCGGGTCGACCCGAACCGAGTCCGGTTTCAGCCCGCTTGGGCGCAGCCCGGCCCAATCCGGCCTGGGCGTGGACCAATCTGGCAGACCGGCTAGGCTACCGGCCCGGCGCGCGGCACGCTGGGCACGCTGGCCAGGGGCAAGGCCAAATGGTCGAGCCGTTGAGGGGGGGGGGGGTACCCCCCCCCCCCCCGCCGTTTTTGTATTTGTGGCCCATTTATGGGGCCGCTCAGCTGGACAGCCGGGGGTTTGTAACCCCCATCTTTTCCTTGACCTTCCGACCAGCCTTGTGCCGCCACGGGACCAGCAACGGCCGGCCCACCGTGCTTCGACGCCGGCGGCCCGGAACCGGCCGCCGGTCTCCCTGCTCCGCCGCGGCCCGGAACCAGCTACGGCCTTGGTTCTTCCGGTGCATTGCGACAGCTCCGCGCCCCACTGCAGCGGCCCGACTCCCGTCACGGTGCTTTAGTGGTCCTCCGGCGTGGCGCGACGACACCGCGTCTTTGATTCATCTCCTATGGTGTGGCGCGACGGCGCCGCGGATTAGTTTGTCTCCAACGGCACGGTGCGACGACGCCGCACTTCTCCATCCTTCCCCTAACAAATCCCGCGCGGTACCTTAGCACCGTGTTGCCTTGCTCGTGCCGCATCAATATCAATCAACCAAAAAAAGGGAAGGAGTGTCGGTCGTGTTCTTGCGGTCCAACCTCCTCCCGTTATTGCGGTAACAGACGGTTCAATTTTGAAAGGAAGAAAACGATAGAAGTAAACACAAATAGAAACGTACAAACCCCTACCTCATCGAACAAATTGAGCGAGGATTCGTCACAGAGACAACCATCACAGAAGGTGACGTCGCGGAAGGAGACGTTGCAGAAGGAGGAAGTCACATTGTGGAAGAAGACGTCAACCTCCGAGGAATTCGGCGTTCTTCGCGTTCTTCGTGTTCTTCATCAAAGAGGTAGAAGTTCTTCAAGCTTCTCAACTTTTCTCCTAAGATTCACCCAACAAGACTCCAACCCAAAATAAAATATGTCCCTTACTTATTTTATTAACATAACTTATGCATTTTAATTTTAAACATTCAAAATAAACTCACCCATTTAATTAACTTATGTTATCAAAATTAATGGTGAGTTAGAGGAGTTAGGGAATATGAAGGGGTGCGGTTCGTGTGGGCCCCACCACCCTCATAACCTCCCATGGGAGGTTGGGTGGTTACCCCACCAACCACTCAACGGATAAATCACTTAACAGAAAGTAGAAATTGTAGTTAAATATTTATTTTAACTTCCACAATTTTTATCAACCACTCTTGTGAAAACACAACTCCGAAAAAGGTGCTTCTAAGCAAAAAAATGCGATACGATTCCATCAGTGCCCTCGGAATTTGATTATGAGTACCGGTTAAAAAGTTATAAATCCCCGCTCGTTCGTTCACTGAACATACCCGAGCTAATCTTCGGATAGAAATTCTGGGCACACCATGCCTCGGAATCATGTGCCGTCAGAAACTGCATTCTTGTAAAATCCCAAAGAAAAATAAGAAAAAAAATTCCTTGAATTTTACGGGTCTCTAAATTACTCCCACCTCAGGAATTTACGTCCCAGTTAAGACACGTCTAAAATTAGGGAAACAAATGTGGGTACTGAGAACGCATCTGAACCTCCTGCTCCCAAGTGCTATCCTGGAGATTCTCGTGCTGCCATCTGATGCGCACTAGAGGAATCGACCTTCCACATAGGACCCGCTCCTATCGATCATAGATCTCCACTAGGACCTTCGTAAAAGTCACCCCATCATCAAGGTCTAGCTCCCCATGGTCAATGATTTGCGTCGGGTCGTGCACGTCTCTCCTCAGCTGAGACACGTGGAAGACATCGTGCACCTAGTGCAATTAAGGTTGTAGATCTAGGAGATAATCCACCTTTCCAATCCTACTGAGGATTTGGAATGGTCCGATGAAGCGTGGAGACAACTTACCTCCTCGGCCAAATCCTCTCATACCACGTTGAGGTGAGACTCGAAAGAAGACGTGGTCGCTATCCTCAAACTCCAGTGGCATCTGCCTCCTATCAGCATAAGTCTTCTGCCAGCTCTGAGCTATCCTCATCCGCTACTGGATGACCTGGACATTCTCTGCCATGTCTTGGACCATCTCCGGTACCATAAGTGCTGACTCCCCTGGGTCTATCTATCACTGTGGTGATATGCATGTTTGGTCGTACAACGCCTCGTATAGTGCCATCCCGATGGTGTAGTGGTAGTTGTTGTTTTACGCAAACTCCACTAATGGTATGTGGTCCTCCCAGTTACGACCAAAGTCGAGGACACTTGCGCGGAGCATGTCCTCGAGAGTCTGAATCGTCTTCTTCATCTGACCATCTGTCTGAGGGTGAAAGGCGGTTCTCAGACGTAGTTACATCCCGAACTCCTCCTGCAACCCCTTCCAACGCCGGGATGTAAAGAGATCATCTCGATCAGAGATGATAGATGATGGCACACCATGAAGCAGTACAATCTCTTGAATGTAGAGATGTCCCAAGCTCTCCACTGAGCCCTGCTCTCTGATGGGTAAGAAGTGTTCCGACTTGGTGAGTCGGTCGACAATCACCCAAATAGAGTCGTGACATCTGGAAGTGCGTGGATGTCCAGTAACGATGTCCATAGATATGCCGTCCCACTTCCACTTCGGGACCTCCAAGGGCTGTACCAAGCCTACTGGTACCTGATGCTCTGCCTTCACCTGCTGGAAGGTGAGGCATTGAGAAAAGAACTATGCCACAACCTTCTTCATGCCTGGCCACCAGTGCTATCGTCTGAGATCCTGGTACATCTTCCCTACTCCAGGATGTACCACCAAAGGAGAGGTGTGAACCTCTCTCAGCACCTCCTCCTATAAAGAAACCGGTACCATGGTATTTCCTCTGAAAAGGACGTCGTTTTCTCCTCCTAAGGAGAAACCATCTGGTGCCTAACCTGAGGATATCTGCGCACGCCACATCTCACAGTCAGCATCCCCACGTTGTGCCTCACTGACCTGCAGAAGTAGTGGATGATTAACTGTGAGTGACTGAAGGATGGATTCTCCATCTCTATCCATGAAGGATATCTTTAAAGCGGCTAGCTGCTCTGTCACCTCCCCATGTAGCTGAATGCCCATCCTCCTACTGAGGGCATCAGCTAATACGTTCCCCTTCCTAAGAGTATAGACTACCTCAAAGTCATAGTCCTGGAGGAACTCGAGCCATCACCCCTGTCTCAGTTTCAGTTCCTTCTGAGAGAATATATACCTGAGACTCTGATGGTCATAAGGTACTATAAAGCGCTCGCCCATCAGATAGTGTCACCATGTCTTTAGAGCGAAATCCACTGCTGCTAACTCCAGGTCATGGGTAGAGTAGTTCTGCTCATGCGGCCTCAACTGACGTGATCCATAGGCGATCACTGCCCGCTCCTGCATCAGGACACAACTTAGTCTAGTCCCTGATGCATCATAGTAGACTACGTACCCTACTCCCTCCTCTGCTAACATCATGATAGGTGCGCTGGTCAATCTCTGTCTCAGCTCTTGGAAGCTCTACTGGCATCTTTCTGACCATTCTAAGGGTTTCCCCTTCTTTATCAAAGATGAGAGTGGTACCACAACTCTGGAGAAGTATGGAACAAATCTTCGGTAGTATCAAGCTAGTCCCAAGAATCTCCGCACCTCCGTCACGCTTCAAGGTCGCTACCAGGCTAGAACTGCCTCAATCATCACAGTATCAAACGCAACTCCCGCCTCAGAGATGACTTTTCCCAAGAATTGGATCTCACGTAACCAGAACTGACACTTCAAGAGATTACCATAAAGGTGGGGCTCCCAGAGTGTGTCCAGTACAACCCGTAAGTGGTAGGCGTGATCCTCCTCAGTGGTCAAGTAAATCAAAATTTCGTCGATAAAGACCACGAAAAATCGATCGAAGTATTGCTAAAGGATCCTGCTCATGAGGGCCATGAACACTGCTGGAGCATTGTTCACTCCAATGGGCATATCCAAGAACTCATAGTGTCCATACCGACATCTGATGGCTGTCTTCTGCACGTCCTCGTCCTGAACTCTGAGCTGATGATAGCCTGACATGAGGTCTATCTTTGAGAACCACCGTGCTCCCTTGAGCTGATCGAAGAGGTCTTCAATCCTCGGTAGCATATACTTGTTCCTCATGGTCACCTAGTTCAGGTGATGATAATCGACACAATGTCGCAAGCTCCCATCCGCCTTCTTGGCGAACAAAATCGGGGAAGCCCAGGGCGAAACACTTGGTCAGATGAATCCCCTGCCCTGTAAGTCCTCCAACTGTACCTGTAGCTCTCGAAGATCAGCGGGGGCCATACGATATGCTGGGTTGGATATCGGGGTTGTCCCGGGGTACAGGTCAATATAAAAGTCTACCTATCTATGAGGAGGTAGTCCTGAATTGTCATCAAAAAATACATCTGCATACTGATCCACCGCTACAGGAAAAACAGGACTTCACACATCAACTGCTCCTTGGATGAGGCTAGCCAAGTGATGAGTGATGGGTTGTCCTCTCCTCTGCATGAGTCCATCCTGTGCTGCAAAGGCTCCCTTCTCTCCGGTGAAGGTGAACCTGCTCCCGTCGTTGTGAACACATCGCACCATGCGCCTAATACAGTAGATCTGAGCATGAACCGTTGATAACCAATCCATTCCCAAGTTGATGTCGTAAGGCCTCGAAGCCTCTATAAGAAGTTCCCATCCGAAGCTCTCGCCTCCTAGAGTAATCTCACACTACCGGAACCAGTGTGTAATCATCGAGTCTGCTCCTATAGGAGTCTCTAGCCGTAAGGATCGAGCTAACGGCTCTGACGGAATCTTAGTGCTCCGAACAAGGGCAACGACTATGAAATAATGACTCACTCCTGTGTCTATATGAACTGCAGCAAGGGTGTAATAGACACAGATAGTACCTCAAATCATCTCAGGTGTGATGTGGTCATAGGCCTCTACTGCCCGATGTTGTCCCTGTCTCTGCCCGCCAGCTCCCTGTGGTCGGGGTGGACCTCCTGGTGGTGGTGGTGGCAGTGCCTCAAAGCGTCGCCCACCACCTGCTGCTCGGCCAGCTCCTCTGCCTCATCCACCTGCTCCCTACGGACTGCCACGGTCGACCCTCTTCCTCGGCCTAGGTGGTCCCTCAACCGTCTGTTTCTCCTCTGCATGACGGGTCGGGCAGTCACGAGCCATGTGGCCCTGCCCGCCGCTTTCATAGCACTGTCTGCCTCTCATAAGACTGACTTCGCGCTGAGTGCCCCGCACTGCTGTGCCAGTGTCCTGAGGTCGTCTGTTTGAGGGCCTAGTTTTCCTGGACCCATGAGTCGTCCATCGACTGCCTGCTACAGAATACTATGCTACGTGTCGAGTTGTGGTATGTCTCACTACTGAAGTAGGCTCATCAAGAAAGCTCTCAATTAGAAGGGCTCGCTCCAGTACCCCTGCATGAGTCGGAATACTGAGGGAGATCAGCGAAGCCCTGATCTCCTGCCTCAATCCCTGGTCGAAGGTCCAGGCCCAAAAGAATGGGTCTCGTGACATGTCTTTCGAGTAGCGTGAGAGATCGGTAAATCTCACCTAGTACTGGGCGACCGTCAAGCTGCCCTGCTGCAGCTATAGAAGCTCCTGGATGTGTACCGCACGGAGGGTGTCTGGGATGAACTCCGAGCGGAAGTGTCTCTCAAAGTCTGTCCAGAGTAGAGATTCCCCATCGTGCACATGGAGCATCAAGCTCCACAATATGCTTGTTTCCTCAAGCAGTAGGCTCACTGCGTGGATCACCATGAGGTCCGCTGGTGTCCTCACTAACCTGAAAACCCGTACAACTTCCTCCATCCAATCCTCGGCTGCCTGAGGGTCCATCTCCCCACAGAACCTGGGTGGTCACTGACACTGAAACTCATGCAGTGCACTAAGGCAACGTTCATCGTCAGCGGCTGGGGCTGGTAGCATCGATGTCTTGGTATGTATAGGTACCGCCGGTGCCTTTGCTGTCAATGGGACCTATACCGAGGACTCGTCGCTCGGTGGCTGTCGTCACACACAACTCTCAAAACCCCAGCTGACTATCTTCGTGGGGCCATCCTGAAAGGAACAGGTGCGCCATGGTCAGAACAGTTTACCTGGTGAGATGACACAAAGTAATCACAAAGAATACAAGAAAGACACATATAATCAATGTTTTCATGCATTAAGTCAGAAATCAGAAGTCAGTGTCCTGGTGTACGGATATGTCGGCCGCCGCACCAACACTGGATTCCCTGGACGGATAACCACACTCAATACATTTAACACTATTGAATCGCATTGAAAAAGATCAGAGTCCTGAGTTCTGTGGTAGAACCGAGTTCCTCTGATACCAATTTGTCACGACCCTTCCTCGGGGCCCGTGTCGAGTCTACCCCAAGCCCGCCTTACATAGGCTAAGGGCTGGCGACTAGCACCAAGGAATAATTCCTGGTAAATAGGGAAGGCATTGCCTTTGTAAGTTCACAAACACCAAAGAGTTAGCAAGTATAAGTAAACACTAAGTAAAAAATGGTTACAATAGTATGTATGGAAAAGTATGAGGGCCAGAATACAAACCCAAAACTGAAAGTAAAGTACAACTGGAAAGGGAAAACAGCAACTGAAAAGTAAAGACGCAGCCTCAAGCTATCCACTGGTAGTCCCACCTGAAGGGTGAGTACTGATAGCCGCCACAGCTCCTCAGGTCTAGCCGTCCACCCCGAGTATGTCCCACCCAGTGGTACACCTCCAGGTACCGTCCTGCTCCACAAGCCTCAACCACGATCAGCGTTGTCCGTCATCTGTAACCAACACAATATAGTGTGGGCATATCCCGTGCAGGGTTGAGTATAAGCTACTCAGTAGGGACCCCGAGACCCCCGAAGGTCACCCTAAATCCACAAAGGACAATCCGAAAAGGAAAGATACATTCACGAAGTAACAACCACCACTACTTATGTATATGACCATACATATACCTAAGTCACCAATTCTTGTTTGACGCCAACATCCGAGCTCAAGTACAACTCATTCCACATAGGAAATCACAACCCAGTCCACACAGAATATCACAACCCAGTCCACATAGGAAAGCAAAACGTAATCCACACAAGATTGCACAACACAATCCACAAAGGAAAGCATAACAGGATTCAGCTCACACAGGTATAAGTCTTCGTTTAACGAAAGAGATGATCAGATATAGCTACTGATTCATCTAAGTCGTCGGACCCACAAAGGATCGATAGGTACGAAACCCTGCAATGTCCCAAAAAGGATCTGAGCCACATAGGATCGATAGGTAACTAACCACCGAAATGACCCACACAGGATCAGACCCACACAGGATCTATAGGCGCTAGCCCACACAAAACCGATGAGTGCAGACCCACACAGGATTGAACCCACACAGGATCGGACCCACATAGGATCTATAGTACCGATCCACGTAGGATCGCTGAGGGCTATAGTCATCACTGTCGAATCCACTGAGGATCTCTCTACAGTCGTTGGCATCGTCGTCACAGCCAGCTCTAGGGTTCCCGCACATAGCATGCTTGTTCGAGAGGGTCCGCTCAACGAGCCGAGAGGCTGATACATCAACTGACACATAGTCCACAGTTGATGTATCCAAAAGTTTCGTATTTTCAACAGGAACTCAACGCAATAGACGGTGAATCAATCAGATTACCGGTATCCAAATGTTTTGTATTTTCAACAGGAACTCAATGCCACAGACGGCGCGTCAATCAGATACCCGTTCTGAGAGTTATTGGCTTTTTCGTCCCAGCTGCCCGGTTGGTTTTTAAGTCAAAACCAGCCTGACTGTACTCTGCCTGCATCTAAAACTCAGGCAGAGTAATCCAAAAGATCCGTCTCACGTAGAGGAAAACACCAATGTCGATGGCACATCAATCGAATGTCCTGAGCTCATGTTATGAGTGTTTCTACTGCGCGGGGCCGGTTGGTTTCGTGTACGAACCAACGCGGCAGAACCCAAAGTTCTCCGAAACCTTGAGTGCGATATAGCGAAATGACCGCCTCGATCCAAGGATCGTATCTCAAATGACGTTGGGTCGATCGAAGACTTGTATCTCACGTTAAGGGAAACTGACCGGAAGAGGTTCCGTATTAAGGGGTTCGGGCCCGGTCCTACCCGGCCCGATACCCCCAAGGTCAGCCCAAACTGGGTCGACCTGAACAGGGTCCAGGTTCGGCCCGGCTTGGGCGGCCCGGCTTGGGCGGCCTGGCCCGGCCGGCGTGGCCCTACCCGGCCTGGGCGCGACCCTTCCCGGCCCGGGTGCGGCCCGGTCTGGCAGACCAGCCAGGTAAGCTGTGGGTTTGTAACCCCCGGCTTTTCCTTGACTAGTCGGCCCGCTCCAGCCGGCTGGCTTGTGCCGCCATGGGACCGGCGATGGACGGTCCCCCCCTGCTTTGACATCAGCGGCCCGGAACCGGCAACCGGTCTCCCTGCCCCGCCGCGGCCCGGAGCCAGCCGCGGCCATGGTTCGTCCGGTGCGGCGCGACGATGCCGTGCCCCTCCACCGCAGCTCGACTCTGGCCGTCGTGATTTCGTGGTCCTCCGGCACGGCACAACAGTTCCGCTTCTTGATTCATTTCCTATGGTGCGGTGCGATGGCATCGCCGATTAGTTTGTCTCCAACGGCACGATGCGACAGTGCCGCGCTTCTTCGTCCTTCCCCTAACAATTCCCACGCGGTGCTTTAGCACCGCGTTGCCTTTCTCGTGCCGCATCATTATCAAGCAACCAAAAAAAGGGAAGGAGTGTCAGCCGTGTTCGTGTAGTCCGACCTCCTCCCGTTATTGCGGTAACAGACGGTTCAATTTTGAATGGAAGAAAATGATGGAAGTAAAAAAGAATAGAAACGCACAAACCCCTACCTCATCAATAAAGTTGAGCGAGGATTCATCGCGGAGATAACCTTCACGGAAGGAGACGTCATAGAAGGTGACTGTGCGGAAGGAGGAAGTCGTGTCACGGAAGAAGACGTCAACCTCTGAGGAATCTGGCATTCTTCGCATTCTTCGTGTTCTTCGTCGAAGAGGAAGTAGTTCTTAAAGCTTCTCAAATTTTCTCCCAATACTCACCAAACAAACCTCCATCCCAAATTAAAATAAGTCCCTTACATATTTAATTAACATAACTTAAGCATTTTAATTTTAAACATTCAAATTTAACACACCCATTTAATTAACTTAAGTTATCAATATTAATGGTGAGTTAGAGAAGTCAGGGAATATGAAGGGGTGAGGTTCGTGTGGGCCCCACCACCCTCATAACCTCCCATGGTAGGTTGGGTGGTTACCCCAACTCCCACTCAACGGATAAATCACATAAAGGAAAATAAAAATTGTGGTTAAATTTTTATTTTAACTTCCACATGTTTTATCAACCACTCTCGTGAAAACGCAACTCTAGAAAAGGTGCTTCTAAGCTAAAAACGGCATTGTGATTCAATCGGTGCCCTCTGAATTAGATTCCGAGTACCGGTTCAATTGTTAGAAAATACCGCTTGTTCGTTCACTGAATGTACCCGAGCTAAACATTAGATAGAAATTACGGGCACACCAAGCATTGAAATCAAGTGCCGTCAGAAACTGCGTTCTTTAAAATCCCAAAGAAAATTATGAAAAAAATTTCCTTGAATTTTACAGGTCATTAAAATAATGTATATATGATATATATGGTATTTATGATTTCTATATGCTTTTTAATTTTATATTTTAAAAATTACTTTATGCATTTCATGTTGTGAAAATGCAAAAATTTCATTTGAAGTAGTGCGGACTACCGCCCCCTCAAGTGATGTGACTCATTCATGAAATACATGGAATGTATAAAGAATGTAATTAATGAACATATTTGACCTATATAACATTTAAATTATACTATAATTATAATATATATACCTCCCAATTATTTTTAATTCCATTAATATGACAAAGAAATGAAATTAGCGTTCATGCGTACTTACGGCCAACCGTCTCCCTGAACGATGCATTTCATTTAATTTTATCTCCAAATGTTTTGGAGTCGTATAAAATGAATATGTACTGGATATATATGATATTTAAATCAAAAATACTATTTTGGAAATGATTAACTTATAACTACATGGATAATCATTTTCCAACAAGTTCTTTTTTGACTCATGTACCAAACATCGAAAAAAACGTCTAACATGAACTCACATTATTAACCAATTATTATAAGATTATAATAGGTGATATGAACTGAATAATAATCATTATAGGAGGTCCTTATGAAATTATAAATCTACCAAAGTTTATTATTCAGGAATATAATGAATTAATCAAGACAAGTCAGACTTGAGGTAAGGGATCCAACCCCTCTCTTTCTTTTTAAGTACACTCTTTTATGTCATTCCTTTTAAGATCATCTTTCTTATGATTGTTATATTATTTGATATTAAACATAATGTAATTTTTATGTTCATATGATTTGAGACCCTATTTTCTCTCATCATTCCATTTTGGATGTTTTGTGTGGCGCCGTTAGGCTGCCAAATTTTTGTTAGTGATCCTACCTCTCTCTTTCTTTTTAAGTACTCAATTTTATATCATTTATTTTAGGATAAGCTTTCATATGTTTAGAGATATTATTTTATATTCCTCATTCTGTAATTTTTATTTTCATCTTATGAGATACCCTATTTGATCTCATAAATCCATTTTTGGATGTTTTAAGTGGCACCGTTAGGCTGCAGAGTTTTCGTAAGGGATTTTCCATATCATTTTTATTTCCGTCAGATTTATGCTATATTTTCCACCATTTACACTGATTGGTGCATGTACTTCCCATTATTCTACTCTCTGTGTAATATATATTGGTTTATGGGTATTTACATCAATGTGGTAGAGTCCTTCTTTCATGGGGTGTACGTTTCGGATGTTACCCAATTCGGTAAGGGAAACTTTCACCCTCATCATTTTAAAAGGATTCTTTTTGTTAGGTCTTTTAATCATATTTTGATGGTATATGTTCTTATATGTCCTTATTTCTATAAATTTTATGTCCAAGTGATGAGATACCTCTTTTTATCTCTCATCATCTCATTTTATGAATTCTAAAGTGACGTCGTTAGGCTGTCAGATTTCTGTAAGGGAACCTCTTAACCCACTTTAAATTTTTTGGGATAAACCTCTACTTCTTGATGTTACTATTCCAAGATTATGTGTGGAATCTCATTGTTTTAATTTCCACAAAACTTTGTGTGGATATACAATTTCTACACATAATCATCTCATTGATAAAATCATACATCATTTATATGAACTTGTATGAGAAATCATAACTCAATCTCATTTCATTGAGTTAAATATCTGTGTCATTGGTTTTGTTTTTTCAAGAGTATGTGTGAATGAACTCTGATTGTTTTCCACATAATATACACTTATATTTTGTGTATTTATATTTGTCACACATAATCTTGTAATTGATTTATCCTTAATCTAAGGATACCGACATTGTAAGGGACTTCATCTCAATCTCCTTTCATTGAGGAATATTTTATTTTATACAGAACCTTCTATTATTCGGTGTATAAACCTCTTTGACTTCTACTTTTATTCAGAAGGAATCTTTTCTACACGAATTGTTTTACTAAATGACAAAAAGTATGTTTCTTTTTAATGTACGCGGTGACAACGACCTTTCGGGCACCGGTAGTATTATATGATCTTTGTCTTCCTCAACAAGCCATTATATTTTTAAAATTAAATAAATACCATATACTCTTTTATGTATTTTGTTATTGAAAGTGGTTTTGATAATGAATTTGTTATGTCAATATATTTATGTGATATATTGTGCTTGAAATGTGGAAATGTTTTATTTCCTTTATAATTGTTTTATGTGTTATGATTTTATATTGGTACTTGGACATTTGATGGGTGGTTACGTGATAAATCATAAGACGAGTGGTGACATGAATACCAGGACGGGTGGTTATGTTATAACCTCCAATGCAGTGGGTATGGAAGTCGGCAATATGGCGATTCCATTATGTTATATGTGTGGAAGTCGACCGTATGGTTATTCCATTTGTGTATTTTATGTCCCAAGTTACCTTTATATGTTATGTGTTCTTTATATGTGTTTTATTGTAATCTTTTGGTTGTCAAAGGGTAAGTAGTGATCTTTTATTCAGTGAAGAGTTTTTACTACTTCATAAGGGTGAAAAGTATTACTTTGATACAATATACATGGTTTACTTGTTGTTTTGAAAAACTAACAGTTTTCATTCTTTGTGTATCACTTACTAAGCTTTTTATGCTCACCCCAAGTTTTTTTTGAGGTTATTTTCAAATGAATTAATGTGGAATAGGGTCAAGGATGGGAACAAAGAAACATCATGTTATCTAAAACATGGAACTATACAAGTTTATTTTGAAGAGTTTTTATTTTATTTAAACTTAGTAGAAGTGTCTACTTTGTAATATTTTGAGATGTAATAGTTATGTCCTAATTCTCTAAAACTCTAATACTGAAAAGATCCTCTATGTGAATTATTCATTTAATTCAATAATAAGTAATGATTAAGGTCGCGTCCTTATAGTTGTTATCAAAGTTCAGTTTAGATAACTTTAGAGGTTAGGGTATTCTCTAAGCATCTGTGACGTTACCATAACGGTTAGGATTTCAGAAAGAGTCCGAGATTTATATAAAGTGAATGAGTAAGTATATCATTGTGTTTATATTCCTCATTAGTACATGATGTTTTTTTTTGATATACTAACACTGAAATTTCTGTTTTTAGTGAATGGATGGATCTAGCAGGCACCAAAGTGACAATGGGTTTGAAGGAAACTGTGGTGGTTCTATGATTTAAAGACTATATTAAATGGTGGATTCAATGAGGAATCTCGTGGTTGTTCTAATCCAACAATCAAGGATTCATGATCAACCTCTTCAATCTTGGTGAGTTATCTAATGCATCATGTACGAGATGAACAACTCGATGTGGAAGTTCAGGTAATAATTATAAAGGTAAACATTTGGGTTCATATGATCCTTACTTTTGAGGTAATTATGGGTTACTATATGTTATGATGGAATTTGAACGACATGAGATAAACATGAGGTTAAATTATCTTCTGGTTATTTTTGAGTATTTTATCATTTTTTGGGGAATGTTATCAGAATTATATAGTTTTGGAAAAAGGACAACACACAGACCGTGTGCCAACCCGGCGCGTTGGACAAAACTACGGGAATCAAACCCACAACCAAAGTGCGACTAGTATTTATCGCCTACCACTGGACTACGTGATGTCCCGGGTTAGTATGACTTATTATTTTTAGTAAGATGATTTTATTAATTAAGAGTAAGTTGATTTTGGGTTATCTAAGGAAATTATTAACCTATCATGGAGGATATGTAATTAGGTTAGTTACTTCTCGATATGAGACTTTTAGAACAACTGATTTTATTTGGAGATAACTGTTAATTTGTACCTTGGAGGACTATGTGACTAAATCCTTTAAATATTTAGGTTCCAATCTTAGTATGGTTTACATTAATTAATTTTATGGACAAATTGTTTATTGAATGGTCTTTGTTGAACATTGTGTATTGTTTGACAAATTTTGGAGATTAAGAAATGAATTTTTTATATAATGGATTATCCATTTTGGGTTTTATCTGATCTCATACTAACCTTTTTGGTTTTATTTTTGGTTAAGGTCTAAAGACTTGGGAAGTATATAGTTCTTTTTTTTGGATTAGGTGATTCTATTGAAGCTGATTATAGCTCTCTTAATGTAAACAAGACATCCAAAATACTCATCTTTTGGAGAAAGTATGAGTTTGTGTAAGAAATATAGTAAAAGTTGAAGGTCAACATGACATGTAAGTTTGTTTCCTTAAGATCAAAAATAAATTACTCAATGAAAAGTAACTTAAGAAAAAAATGTTTTCTATTAAATTTTCCTACTAGGGAATCAAATACCGTTTAACCCACCACATGTTTGTGATTTTCTTGTGGTTAACTTTCTCTTAAAAATGTTTTCTATCACTCTCCCTTAGAAAATCACCCTTTTATTTTTCTTCCATTTCCATGTATTCCTAAATTGAATCCTAGTTTGGGTTAACTCGAGTGACCTCTATACTTCTCTTTATTTCTTTTAAATTGATTGTTTTACCGACTCTTGTTCCGATGTGAGACATTCAATGATGTTTCTGAGATCAATATTAAAATTACGAGGACACAATTCCCAAAGGGGGGAAGGATATAACACCCCATGTAAATATAGAATATTTCATTTTTATATTTATCCATATTTGTGAATAAAATGTTAATATGAATTTAAATGGAATGCTATGGTCGATGACATACCCAATATGCAACAACGAGTTTCTATGAAATCTTACGTTGCACTCTAATAATAAAATAATATTATTTTAAATGGTAGTTAACACGTATCCATTTTATTAGAAGTAATGAATATAAATAACTAAAATATGATTATTTATTTTTGTTAAACGTTTTTACATTTATTCAATAAAATATAAAGGCTTAAAATAAGAAAGGAATTCAATCTTAAGCTTAATTACTCTAATATTCACTAAAAGGTCGATTTATCTCCTTTTGATGGCAGACCCTCTCTAAAAATAGTATTGGTCACTCTTGTACATTCAATTGGACCATATAAAATCTTTCATATGAATCGGGACATCAAAATTTACTTTGTATAAATTTTTTGTATTTTTCTGATAATGTTCAATTTTTAATGAATAGTAAAAAATGTTGTATTTTAATTCAAAACCACTTTTTAAACTAATTTATTTATATTATTAGATTAACTATTGAATTGGTTTTAAAGGGAAAATAGAATATATTTTTACCATTTAATCCAATGGTGGTCATTGGAATTAATCTCACTTTGAAATTGGACTTAAACTAGTGTCAATCTTTTAATAGATATTGTTTCTTCAAAACACGCTATTTGTTTTAACTGTGGGAATTAGTTATTAAATTAATTAATGAAACTTATAAGTTTTAAATTTTGTAAAATATACATCACTTGTGTATTAAGAATATCAAATATAGCTTAGGGTGAATTTTTTGTATTTTTCTGAAAAACATCAATTTTTGATGAATAGTGAAACCACTAAGTGGTAGTTTAAAAACTGATTTTTCATTTAGATGAAATTTTCCACTTTTATGATTTGAATTTCAATAATCCGAAATAAATGGTTGTAATTAGGATGTAAAATGTGGTTCAATGGGATTAATATAATTTTTTGGTGAATAGTAACTTTTATGTTGTATTAATCGCGATTAAAGGTAATTAGTATAATTTAAGGAAAAGATAATGTTATAATAATATGAAATGACCTTGAAACATGTCCTACCCTTATTTTATGAGTCATGACAGACCATGAAAATCCATGGGTCAACATGGGGACCTCATGGAGCCACTTCGGTAGGAAAATGACATTAATAACTTTTTATTTAAAGTTAAAATTAAAATTTCACAAACATGTGTTGTTTTACTAAAACAATTCTTACCTAGGGTTATACAAGTAATAATTTTAACAATAAACAGTCATTAGAAATATATAAATATTTCTTATATAATGATATTTTTTTATAATTTTTAGACATTAAATAAATTAAATTATTTATGACACCATGATGATGCAACGATTACCTCATTATTTAACGATTTAAATAAAATGAAAATATAACGTAAAATACAGGACCTACACTTGACAAAAACATATTGGATGTGTGGATTTCGTACTATTATCACCTTATCCTCGAAATATATTATTTGGGAACCTTTAAAATCCGAAAAGCATTTTATAATAATGTAAAAGTTATAACTTTCCAAGAGTGCCCCTCCTCTCCTCTTATAAAAGTCCCCCACCTCTACCACCTTACCCACACCTCTCAAGCCTTTGGCTCGGCCAAACCCTGCTCATTTTGTCTCTCCACATAACTCTCTAAATCTTATAATCCTCACATTGGGCATAATTCCTTCCTAGGAAGCCTTTGAGCTAAAATCAAAAAGAGTTACCCGATTTAAAGGTAAAGTCTTCCCTAGTGTTCTTTTGTATTATTTTGCTTATCCAAACCCCTGAACCGTTTTTATTACATTATTCTGTAACCAAAAAAGTACCTTCAATATACTATGATGTTGTTACATGAAGGATTCGAGCTACACTTACACAAACCTTCATCTAATGGTTAAAGAACATAGTATTTTTGTGGATGGCGAATTTCTGCCTCACGAAACAATGATTATTCAATCTTCCCATAACACCTTTCATGGTGGCCATTATGATGTCACTATATTTTATATATGATATATATGGTATTTAAATTTTCTATATGCTTCTGAATTTTATATTTAAAACATGCATTTATGATTTTCATATTGTGCAAATGCGATAATTTCATACGAAGAAGTGCGGACTACCGCCCCCTCAAGTGATGTGACTCATTCATCCAATACATGGAATGTATAAAGAATGAAATTAATGAAAATTTGTGACCTATAAAACGTATAAATTATAGGGTAATTATAAAATATATATCTCTCAATTATTTTTACTTCCATTAATATGACAAAGAAATGAAAGTAGCGTTCATGCGTACCTATGGCCATCCATCTCCATGAACGGTGCATTTCATTTATTTTTATCTCCAAATGTTATGGAAAAGTATAAAATGAATATTTACTGGATATATATGATATTTAAATCATTAATACTATTCTGGATATGATTTACATATAACTACATGGACAATCATTTTCCAACAAGTTCATTTTTGACTCATGTACGAAACATTGACAAAAACGTCTCACATGAACTCACATTATTAACCAATTATTATAACATTATAATATGTGATATGAACTGAATAATAATCTTTAATGGATGTCCTTAAGAAATTATAAATTGACCAAAGTTTATTATTCATGAATATAATGAACCGAACAAGACAAGTCAAACTTGAGGTAAGGGATCCTACCCCTCTCTTTCTTTTTAATTACACTCTTTTATGTCATTCCTTTTAAGTTCATCTTTCTTATGATTGGGATGTTCTTTTATATTACACCTACTTTACCTTTTATGTTCATATTATGAGAGACCCTATTTTCTCTCATCAATCCATTTTGGACATTTTGTGTGCCGCCTTTAGGATGCCGAAGTTTCATTAGGGATCCTACCTCTCTATTTTTTTTTAACTACACTCTTTTATGTAATTTCTTTTAAGAACATATTTCTTATGTTTGGGGATGTTATTTTATATTCCTAATTCTATAATTATTATGTTAATATAATTAAAGACCCAATTTGATCTCATAAATCCATTTTTGTATGTTTTATGTGGTGTCGTTAGGCTACTGAGTTTTCATAAGGTATTTTTCATCTCACTATTATTCTCGTCAGATTTATGCTACATTTTAAACTATTTCCTTTGAGTGGTGTATGTACATCCCATTATTATACCCTTTTTGTAATATAATTTTTTTATGGGTATTTACATCAATTTTGTATAGTCCTTCTTTCATGGGGTGTACGTTTTGGTAGTTACCCAATTCAGTAAGGGAACCTTTCACCCTCCTCATTTTAAAAGACTTCTTTTTGTTAGGTATTTTAATCTTATTATGATGGGAAATGTTGTTATATATCCTTATTTCTATAAATTTTATGTCCAAGTGATGAGATACCCCTTTTTATCTATCATCATATTATTTTATGAATTCTAAAGTGACGTCGTTAGGCTGTCAGATTTTTGTTAGGGAACTTCTTAACCCACATTAAATTCTTTGGGTTAAACCTCTACTTCTTGATTTTATTATTCAAAGATTTTGTGTGAAATATATATTTTGTAATTTCCAAAAACTTTTGTGTGTATATACTATTTCTACACATAATCAACTCATTGATAAAATCTTACATTATTTATATGAACATGTATGAGAAATCAAAACACAATCTCGTTACATTGAGTTAAATATCTATATCATTTTTTTTGTTTTTTGATGAGTATGTGTGAATGAAAATTTATTGTTTTACACTTAATATTCACTTATATATGGTTTATTTATAGTTTTCATACATAATCATGCAATTGATTTATCCTGAATCAAAGGATACCTACTTTGTAAGGGACTTCGTCTGAATCTCCTTTCATTGAGGCATATTTTGTTTTATACACAAATTTCTTTTATATGGTGTATAAACCCCTTTGACTTATACATTTATTTGGAAGGAATCTTTTCTATACCATGCGTTTTACTAAAAGAAAAAAAGTATGTTTCTTTTTAATGTATGCGGTGACAATGACCTTTCTGCCACCGCGAGTATTATATGATCTTTGGATTCCTCAACAAGCCGTTATATTTTTAAAAGTAAATAAATACCATATACTCTTTTATTTATTTTGGTATTGAAAATGGTTTTGATAATGGATTTTTATGTCAATATATTTATGTAATATATTGTTCTTGAAATTTGGAAATGTTTTATTTCATTTATAATTGTTTTATGTGTTATGATTTTATATTGGTACTTAGACATTTGATAGGTGGTTACGGGATAAACCATATCACAGGTGGTGCCCTGAATACTAGGATGGGTGGTTACATTATAACCTCTAATGCATTGGGTATGGAAGTCGGCCACCTAGCTATTCCATTAAGTGATATGTGTGGAAGTCGACCGTATGGTTATTCCATTTAAGTATGTTTATGACCCAAGTTACCTTTATATGTTATGTGTTCTTTATATAAGTTTTATGGTAATATTTTTGTTACAAAAGGGTAAGTAGTGATATTTTATTCAGTAAAGAGTTTTTACTACTTCATTATGGTGAAAAGTATTACTTTGATTCAGTATAAATGGTTTACTTGTTTTTTTGAAAAACTAATAGTTTTCATTCCTTTTGTATCCCTTACTGAGCTTTTTATGCTCACCCCATCTTTTTTTTGAAGTGTTTTCACAGGACTTAATGTGGAATAGGGTCAAGGATGGGAACTGGGAAACGTCATGCAATCTAAAACATGGAACTAGAAAAGTTTCATTTTAAAATATTTTATTATATGGAAACTTAGAAGAAGTGTCTACTTTGTAATATTTTAAGATATAATAGTTACATCATAATTTCTAAAACTCTAAACCTGAAAAGATCCTCTATTTGAATTATTCATTTAATTCTATAATAAGTAATGTTTAAGGTTGGGTACTTATAATTTATCATTGGTATTTCATATCCATCCATCTATATTTTATGGAATTAAATGTCTAAGAACATAATTTGGGACTTAAACGTATTTTGAAACTTATGTTCTATTATGTAAAATGTAATGGTGTGATATCTTTCACGTGGTGAGAGTAATTATGACATCATCTTTTTGGGAAATCAATTTTCTAATAAGTCACCCGCAATGATTATACATTGATTGACTGATTATATTAACAACTATGAGTTAATAGGAACAAAATTCATCATCTTATACAACAATATACTATTATTCAATGTAACCTTTATAAAAATATCTATACGTAAAATACCCTTTCAAAATATTCATATACCATTCAATGGGGTACATTAATTTATAATGTATTGGACCTCATATTTTATCCCATGTAACCGTGTGAACCATCAGGTGGACAATTATATCAATGAATAATAGTGTGAATAACACATATAATACGCATTATATGACTGTAATCTCCATATTCATGATTGGACAATGTGATGGGTTTATAAAATTACTAAATATAGTTCTAAAAATGAATAATAGTATTATTAACATATTCCATGAAATTTTAGGAAGAATTAATTTTAAAGTGATAAGCAACAAATACTACATCAAAACATGATATTCATGTAATTTTAGAACATTTTCATTAAAATTAAAAAGTTAAATGGAACAATGAAAATTTTATTATTACCCCTCTAGAAATGTTACACCATTACAGAGAACAAATTTTTTTAACATTACTCTTATTTGTAGAATGTAATATTTTGGAGGAAGAAAATTCCCTCTTTCATCGTTCAACATTTATGGCTCATCTCTTATCCCCATTTATATCTTGTACAACCACGTTGTCATCACTTTTTCTCTATGGAATATTTTTCAACATACCCAAAATAATATAAAATATATTTTCCAAAATAAATGATTTCATAAATATTCATGACACACAAAAAAGTATTTTAATGAAATTTAACAAAAACAATATCGTTTCAAACATTATATCATATTTTTTTTACAAAAAATCATCACCAAAAATAGTTTCAATATCATTATTATTCACTTGAATTAGAACATCCATTATTGGAGATGGAATTGTACCTTGTTCTTTATTCCCAATGAATGATTTTTCTCTAGAATGGTATTTATGTTTTTGGATGAAAATATTCGTTTTCTAAAAAACAAAATCCTAAAGGAATGTTTCAACTCTATTTAGTGTGTTCATTCTTAAAAAATGGGACACGCCAAAATTCCAGTAATAATATTACTTATCAAATTTTCATATGCATGAAATTAATTTATCATTTTGAACAACATGGATCTTAATTTGAATTATTCACTTCTACAAAATTCATAATATTTTACAAATTTATAGCATATCAATTTAATATCTTTAACCAATTTGTTGTAAATATACATCAATGTTATCAAAGAGAAGGATGGGTCTACATATTACCAGATATAGTATAATTTATTTGTCCTTCATGCATAACCACTATGTAAAGTAATAATTTACCAACATAACATGCTATGTATTATGAGTAATTCTATGTCTAAAAAAATTTATTTTTTCAATAATTATGTAATATAATATGGAGTAATCTCGGCTCATTATAAAATGTTGGAAACACATAATAAATTTTAATTCATTATAGAGAGTCTTCTTGTTTATGTAGTTTCCCATATTCATTCATTGTATCCAAGTGCCATGTCAACAGTCTAGATGTTTCATGAATTTCATATTGTCCTCTAAACCATGGAATATGGGAATGTTCCATAAATAATTTGAAGGACGTTATTCATCTTTCTTATATCAATTTAGACCACACTTATGTAATTATCTGAGTGATTCATGGTCCTTGCAAAACACTATACAATCATTTGGACAAACATATACATTTAATTCATTGTTCCCATTGATCATGGAGTTATTTTGACATCATAAGTTCGACATTTAAGTTCATTTATTATTAGTATAATATCAATAAAGAGGAAAAGTGGTTTTGTAAATATGGTTCCCATCGACCCATTTATAGTTCTCAAATTATATAACGTTGATAGAGGTGAAATGATGTGTATTTAGTATAACAATTATAAAATGGTTTATTAGGATATGTTTCTATCTTATCAATAAATATTAGACCAACATGAAGGCCATATTCAGTTTCAATTTCCTTTTATTCCATAAGATATCCATCATCATTTACAATAGTATTATTATCAGATGATCAATAAAAAACATTATCATCTCAATGAATATTTACGTTAAATATCCCCTAATGTTTAGTTCATCCTTAATAGATGTAATCAATCATTGAAAATTAAAATGTTATTACGGCTACTTAGTTCTATTTTCTCATCAAATAACATCAACATAATAATAAATAATGGATTTGAGATGGTTTTTGTGTATGATGTTTTGTAAACATGAATAACCCTTTCACTTTGTCCCCATACTATTTTGTCATGATATTTGAATGAATCTATTTTAGATTCTATCCATCCTATTATGTTAATTAATAATACATTTTGTAAAAAATTACACAAAAGGTGTTCATAATAAAATGGGATGATTATTGAAACTCATAAAAAGGGAAGCCAAAAAATATTATATTATTGTTGATGAATCCAGACAATATATTATTATATACAAGGGAGACTTGATAATAAATAACATCGTGTCTATTAGTCCAGGATATTGATTTGAAGTATTGTGTGGAAAAAGTGGTAGTTCTATGATAGAATCTAAATTTATTCTATGTTGAGGTAAAATAAGAGGGAGGAGTTGAAGTTTGTTTATCTCTTAATATGTAATGCGGTGGGCTATGTGTTATTTTTGGGACATGGTTCTTAAGAACTAATGTATTCTATTTTCTATATGATGAAGAAACAATCAACATCCACACTAATTGATGAAGTATCCCATTGGGATCTATAGACACCATCATCTTAATATAATGAAGGGTGATCATCCTAGCTACATTAGATAACATGATAACAAAACTCAGAATCAATGAAACCAACATAGAGAAACAACTCCAAAAAATATCAGAAGTCAAACCGAGAGAGGGGATTAAAAAAATTAATGAAGATATTGATGTTTGGAATACCTGTCATGATTCAAATTTATGGACTATATGGATGATAGAGTTGATCTATAAATGTGTAGTCTCAGATTCCTCATCTCAAACAAATACATATAATGATTCAATTTTTTCATCGATTTTTATATTCTCACACCTCAATCATATCAAATTATCTCGATAATTTTTTAATATTTGATTCAATAACTATCTCAATTTTTCTTCCTTATCACAAAAAGAAAATATAGTTATTATTATTAAATCAATATACTATAAAATATCAATAAATCTAAATTAAACTACCCACAATAATTCATTTGATGAACAAGTTTGGTGAATATATGTTTTATATAAATAAATCCATATTAATTTTATTTTAGAATAAAAATATGGAGATTCTCATATATAATTTTATTGACTATATTATCTAAAATATGAAATATTAAAATATTCTATAAAATTCTTTCACTTATATATAATTAATATTCCTTTCAATCAGAAACAAAAACACATTTTTTATATTAGATATAAAAATAATATTTATATACAGATAATAGAAAAACATGTAAATTATTATAAAAATGTACAATATAATTATAGATTTTTTCCCCACATATGATATAAATAAAACATAATTTTTTATAATCAAAAATATTTATATTTCCTCAAATATGATTTCTTATATATTTATATCCTTATACACTCAGATACAATGAAGTGATGAGAAAATATTACCTCAATGTGATGAAGAAGATACATTATCAATAATTGAATTTAGATACTAATAAATAGGTTTTATAAAAATAAATTACATTAAATATCTATTAATAAAAATGATATAACTTATAATGTTTTAGTAACAATATATAATAATATCAGGTATATGATATCGTCACTGTACTAATTACGTGGGCATCATGAGTAACATAATATTTCATTAAGGCCCACATCAATCCCCAACTTCTGTCCAATGAGTTTCTACAGTCATCTTTGTGGATTTCATAATTATATTTATTTATTTATTTAAAAAAACAAATATTTATCAACACAAAAATTTGAGAACTGAAAAATATAGGATTTATCAGCACTGAATATTTTCATGTTGATAAGATCCATATTTGTATGTCCTTTCTTGGAACTCTAATATAAAAATTGTTTAAATTCAAATAAAAAATATTACAAAAATTTAACATAAAAATGAAATAATTATTGAAAAAACTTAAAATATATAACATTAGTAATTAATATTATATAATAATTCATTGAATTTTAAAAATGAGTGAAATTGAATACTTAAAAATTAATAGTGTAAAAGATTTCAAAAAATTGATATGTTTTATTAATTATAAAAATTATTAAAATAATTATATGTGGTTGTATATTAAAATAGTAATGTATAGATTTTTAAAATATTAGAACATACAAATTTAATATCTATAAATAAATATTATAAATTGATTTAATTATAAAATTATTAAAAATTAATGATTATTAATAATGGATAAATAATATTAACTCAAATAATTTTAAATTTGAATACATAAATTTAAAATATTTAAAAATAATATTTTAAATATAATATGGTACTAAATGAAATTATAAAATAAATTTTGAAATTTGAATAAATTGCATAAGTTTTATTTCGGTGTGGGCATTTTTATATAATATTAGCATTAATTAGTTAAATATGTATATGTAATTAATGCGTGTAAATATATATAATACATGTAATGTATATATATATATTTCAAAATGTAAGATGATATTTTTAATTTTTTATATTTTATTAAAGAAATAAATAATAAAATGAATGAATAAATGGAAGTTTTTAATAAATTTTAAAAATTACATAGATTATAAAAAAAATTAAAAATCAATAAGTGTCACTGATATTGAATACATATTAATTTTTTAAATTAAAACCCCAAAATAAAATTAAATTTTATTGAATAAAATTTTTACATAATTATTAGTAATAAAAAAATAAAAAAATATTAAATAGAGAAATATTTTAAATGAATTAATTTTATAAACATTATAAAATAATTAATTATGAATATTTTTATGTGAAAATAACATAATATATGAATGATATATGTAAATTAAAAATGTACTAAAAAACATTAATTGTTAATAAATATATATAAATAAATATTAAAATCAATTTTAATTTGAAAAACACTGAACAATTAAAAAATAAAAATGAATATATATATCTGTAAATTTAAAATTAATTAACTGTATATATATATATATCAATATATATTTCTATATGAAAAAATATTTTTAATAATATATTAATTAAATTTTATATTCAATTTTTATTAAATATCTTTTTCATGATTTGTAAATAAATACTCAGTCTTACATAAGTGGTATTTAATAAAATATATTTTATTTATAAAAAAATAAAAAAATAAAAATAGTAATATATATTTTTAATTATATATAATTTTTATGAAATATAATTTTCCTAATATTAAAAAAAGAACAAATAAAGGACACATTAATCAGCACCCGAAAAATGATAATATTGTGGTTATATTATCCATTATTTTATTAAAACTAATAAAACCATCATTTATCATCACTTCATTCTAGCATTGAATGATATCCCCTTTATCATCACTTATATAATGCATTGATAGAGAGATTTTCAAGATATTACATAATCTATAGTAGTGTTATACATGTGTAAAAGTCATTAAATAGTGGTTTTTTATTTCAAAAATGTTTTTAATTTTTATAGAGATTGTATTTAAATAATTTTATTTTAGATATATGTAATAAAATTGATTTCACAATATTTTTTATTCCATGCAACATACCCTAGTTTGTAACCCATCCAACCGTGGCCTCACTAACCAACCCAAACCAACCACAGATCCCGGGCCCACACATCCTATTTTTCTAAGCTCACACCCTGATGACCAATTCTTCTTGACTCTTATCCTCTCCTACCAACCTCCAGCTCTTAAGGTGAATTGAAATATATTAAATATATTTACATAGGGGGGAATGAAACCACTGTCACATTCATCCTGGAGAAGCAGTAAGACCCGTTTTTCAAATTCATAATCTATTTCCCTATTCATATATCTATATTATTATATATATATATGTCTCCCTCCCTCCCTCACTCTTTCCGCCATGTCTCCCTCCTATCAATACCTTAAAGTGAAACAATGATAGTCAATTTTGATGAATAAGAGTAAACGGTAGAAAAAAATAAAACTACAAGAATATGATCAAAAACAAAAAAAAATATTATGTTGTTCAGGAATAATCTCTATCAGCATGAAGAGGCACACTAATTTCAAGGATTTTGTCACAATGATTAAAAGTCATTTTTAGAGTATCAAGAATCCCAAAATTGAATTTTCTCAAATATAAACAAGAAAATATAGTATCTTTCATTACTATAGTTCTACCAACCACGCATTAAAACTGTTGTGTTTCAATAACAATGGTCACATGTCTTTAGAGCTATAATGAATTTTCAGTGTAACCATTAACTTGTTTTTAATGTATCATGAGATATTCCACACTAATATATTTCCCCTTAATTGTTCTTGATAAGATCTTATATTGTTTTTAAATATTCATATAAATATATTTACTTGAATTTAAATATTAATATATTTTTATAATTATATATATAATTTTTTATTAAATGTTTTTATATAAAATTATTAGAAATATATTTACATATCACATCTATGAATAAATTTACATGTTTGTTTCGTTCAAAAGTGTACATTTATGAATACATTTTTGTTTTTTGTGTGTTTATATATATTTATACAGATGTATATATACATGTATGTATGAATAAATTTTTACACACACACACATATTAATATCTAATTATTAATTAGTTTTCATTATGTTTTATCTCGTAATAATTAATTAACAAGTATTAATTGTCAATGAAAATATAGTTTTTCTTACGTACTGATTATTAAATAATTATAAATGATTACTACATGAACATTATAAATATTAAATATTTCATATCAATTGAAATATTTAAAATATTCATTATATAATAATGATTATTGTTGATTTTATCACTTTTATTGGTGTTTTTAAAAAACATGCCAATGAAATTATGTAATAAATTAAAATTTAACATTTAGAAATGATTTTAAAAAGTATGGGAAAAATATAATTTTAATTAAACATAGAAACTCAAAACTATTATTAACATCAATTTTTCAATAATAATAAAAATAAAATTTTGTAATTGGTCTATGGGCCATCATAAAAATATTGTGGATAATGTAAATTTTATCATAATTTTAGTGTAAATATCTACTTGACCACAATGATAGATATATGATATGGATGTAAGAAATAAAGGGGTGAAAAATAAAAGAACTAAATAACATTTATAACATAACAAGTTATGAAAAATGTACAAGATGAATAAGATGAAGAAGAAACAATGGAAAATGAAAAACAAGATATACCCTCCATGGTGATAAAATATATGTCTCAATTATTCCTCTATTCATCCCATATATAATTTTATCCTTATCACATGTGTGGATTCCATGATAAATATTTGGAACTATTACATTAATTGATTAATCAATATTATTTCATTGTAAAAACTAAATGATATCAATATACTAATGGTTGAAAAAAATAAAAATATATATAGATGGAATTAATTTTTAGGTTTTTTAATGCATGTCAGATTGATAGATGATAAATGTTTCATATAAATTATAATATATAATATTTAGATAAATATACTTGATAAGTTATATATGTGATACACATTCTAGAAAATGTATCCATGAACATTTTTTTTTAAATCCAAGGTCTTGTGCTCAAGTCGAGTTCAATGATTAATGAATTACTAATGAACCATCTATCCTTGGTTAATGGGAACCATTCACACATCATTTATATAAAAATAAAAATAATAATGGAATAAATTCAATAATTTAATGTTAAAATATTGCTTTCGTTCTGACCAATGTAACTATAAAATGACGTGTGGATTTCCCAAGATATATACTTTATGGAATGGTGATAATCATTAGTGAGAACATTAGGGAGCCTTAAGACCCATCACAATGGGGAAAGCCAAAACATTAAAACAACATTATTTAGAGATTTAATTTGTTTTATTAATTGAGGAATGACATAATGTATGGTTGGATAAGTGGATACAAATGTTACACCTCAATAATGCTTGTGAATAATCATTTCAAATATTTGGTAAATGTATTTATCCTCTCTCACCACATAACTATGTCAGATTACTGCATTTATTCATGACTCTAGGTATGTGACATCCCCATTCCACTATTATTGTATATTTAATGCTATTTTTTTGGTATATTTTGTTTTCATGGAGTTCTCTATAATTTTTCAACCTAGGATCAATATAACTGATACAATGAGATGATGGCTGACATGGCCTCAAGTTCACCTTATCGTATACTCAATATTGCTAACTAGGAGTGAGGATACGATGTTTGTATAGTGATGAGACAATATCCTATTTTCAGAGTGAAAAATTGAATAAACCCACAAACATAAACTAATAGAATCATATAATTCATTCATGAAGAACAAGCTAGAAAACGTGGGAGAGAAAATATCTAATAAATTATTGATATAACCAAATCCTCTACAGAAGTTCTAATATATGATTCATGGCCTAATGATATTCCAAAATTCAAACATAAGAACATCCAAAAATTAACCCTTTCTAGAAATTAAATATAACATAATGGTGATCCACTATTATCTCCAACGTATTCTTGGTCCTATGCTCATATGGTAAAAATATAGGTAAGAATATAAAAATAATTGTAGTATCTCCATTTCCTTTATCAATACCTATAGATAATTAATCTTATCTGGTTCCAAAGGTAGCCATAGTATTGGGTGAGATAATTATCTCAGTACTAAACAACCAATGTTTTCTATGTGTAATCCAATTATTTCTTATAACAAAACTGTGTGAATAAATTTTGAGAATAGGAATACAATGCTAAAACAAGTAAAAAACCCACTCTAATTCATATAGGTCACCTAGCAAGTCTCTCTGCTCAATATCATGTATAAAAGAAATTCTAATATGTTAGTATATTTATAGTAATAAATAAAAATATATATAGATATAGTTTAATTATAAATTTCAATCACCTATATGAACCAAGTACATGTGGATTTATGTTTCCATATACAAGTAATATTAGTTACTGGATGGAAATGGGTATAACTAAGACATCCATTACTAGTATATCAAACATATAAGTTCATGAAAATGGGTAAAATACCTACATCCTATTAAGAGTGTGAGATGTTATTCATGACACTCAAGATGGTGAGTGAGCCATCATGTGATCACCCGAAGATGGAACACCTCACTTCAGGACCACCACCTTGATATTTTCAATGTTGTGATATGTCATGCATTACATATGATTTATGGGATCATTATTACTCCATGATAAAAAAGGTCATGACATTTTCCAACAAATTCTATCAAGTAAATTTTTTTTAATATTACACATAAGGTAGGAAATCCCAATAATTTCATTAACAAATTTCTAGGATAAACCTAGAAATTCATTCCATAAGGATCATTTAATATTACATGAAATAGATTATTTAATTTCATCTAATAAATTTATTATAGTGAAATAATCCCGCCATGTAAATTCTATTCCATATAATTCATTTCAATTAAACAATATTAATTCATTTATGAAAGATGGAAAACATCATTATTAGGGAATAATTTAAGAAACCAACCCATATAATTCATTCAACATGAAATTTGAATTAACAATGTTTCAGTGGTCATTTATAAAGGTGCCTCTTTTAAATAAGGAAATTTCCTACATGTGAAAATTAAATTATAGTCTTGTACAAAAACCTATTTGGGGAATTAATATTTTATAATAATTTCTCATCATTGGAAATTCATAAAATAAAGAAATATGAATACTTAGAAGGTAATTCATATATTTAACCCATTATTAATAAATGGAAATTTGTCTTGGCAGACCAAAATGGTGTCCAAAACTAGAATTAAAATTTTTTAATTCACTAAATAAGGAATAACTAACATGTATTAATGTGAAATAGTAAATTTGACATGAGGATATCAATATAAATGGGATGATCAAAAAAATAATATGAGTGGAACAACACGAAAATTATGGGACATAAGGAAAGTGATGTGGTCACCTATTTCGTGGATATATACTACTAATCACAGAATAGCAGCATTAGATTCAAATCAGGTTGGATGTTATCTGAGAAATTTTATAATTCCCTAATAATAGGAAAATATATATTACACAAAAATAGTAGAATAGATCCTGAAATAATGTTATATTATACATTAGAGACTAGAAGATCTTAATAAGACAGATCCAAAGTTTCTGATAGATCAGGGAAAACATACTCATCCAAACTGTTATCGTGATGATAATACTAGAAGGATTTTGAGATAAATGTTGGATAAATAGGAGGATATAATCCAAGATGAAGAATGGAGAAGAAGAAAATGGTTTTATGATTAAATGATGGAAAATTTGGCTCTTCCCATCAAATAAAGTGGGTGAATTGTTTAGGAAGATCGTTTAAAACCATGATAAATCATGTTCAAGTCACTATTCTAATGGGGAACACCACATTGATATATGCATAGTTTATATAATAGTGTTCGAAACATTAAAATAAATTCTATCCCAAATTTCAATATCCTCACACATTCATATGCAATAGGTCACATGTTTATAGACATATCTTGTGGCCTATAGGTCCTAATGACATAAACCACATAGTTTCAGAGAATCCATGTGGCTTGGGATTCAATGTTTTCTCTAACAGTACGAACTTTTCTCCTCTTCCCATTTCAAGTATTTTGGCTTCAAACAAGATGTGAATGCTCCTATAACCTGCTTCAATATATTTGAAATATTCTAAGGCCATTTATTGAGATAAAAGTGAAAAACTATAATCTGTAAAATCATGAAAAATGTTTCATTAGAACATCCCATCCTTAATGAAACTCATCCCTCAGATCGACATATAAGTTTAAAGAGTTTTAATTAAAAAATATTTTGATCCACTGAGCTTGTATATAAGCTTCTCATTCATAGATCTGTTCTTATACTCATCCATGGTTCTGTAGCACCCTTACCAATGAAACTAACCTACTTCAAATTTTATTCACATTCTGATCAATAATTCAAATGTATACTACTCTAAAGAATCATCCATATCATTCTAAACCACATCCGGCTGAAATAAATGTGATGATGCTGGATAATATTAGTGAAGTATAGATACATGGAATAAATAATGGAAGGAAAAGAATATTTGAGGAAGTTCCAACTGGGAAGTCAGTGGTCCAATCTGTTCCACAAAAGCAAAGGGTTAGATAAACCATAGTGAGAGATTACAAGACTTCAGAATATGTCTATTCCCCAACAAGGGTGAGAATCAGAAGATATACTGGTCTTTGACTATGAAATCAATATGTTTCCAGTGTCTGTTTTCATATGACTTGTATCTAGACTCAAAAATGAACATGTTCTTTATGATCCACTAAACCTACTATCTGGTGTCCTGTATGAGTTGTGGTAAAATCATACCAATATCTCACTCATCAAGAAAAAAAGGGGGTAATCAATGCAAACCATATAATTCCTCATAAGGATCCATCGTGATTATAGATTGTAAAAGATTATTATAAGAGAACTTGATGTGGGATTGTGTTTCTCCAAGGAACCCCGATTGTAAAGGGCACATGCACAAGGAATTTCAACAAGCATCTAGAATGTAGGATCTATGATATATATTAGTATGTGGGGGATAGATCACTCATAGAAGCACCTATGTACCCAAGTCCATCTAAAAAATCTACAAGAACCATGATATAACAAGAGGATCTCTATCAAATATGATAGAACAAGGAGCCCCATTAAGAAGTAAAATCTCCCCGATGCTTAACCATTCTAGGTTGTCTACTGAGATGTTCTCTCATAGATTTATGAAGTGTGTAATATTTGTCAGATGATCTATAAAAACACACATTATATCATTTCCTTGTGGTTATATGGGTAGACTAGTCTTGAAATCCATTGAAACAAAATGTAGTTTCAACTCTGTATGAAAAATGGTTGTAGAAGCCCTGTTAGTTGCTGATGTTCTATAATGAACTCTTAATATGTGGAACGACATTTGGTAAAATTGGCTATCTACCATTTCCTCACAGGCCACAAATACTGGTGATGTATGTCTCAATGAATTTCAGTGACACGTAGTTGGACCACCCATTATTATGCATTGATTTCCCACACCATCTCTTATTGGATGTATTCTAAGACCCATACACACCCATGGAACAATATGGTAACATCCCCATCGATATTCCATCATGAATATGTTTCATCATCACAGAAACATTTCTTTATTATATATAATTTGGAATTAGAAAACTATCTCATTCTCAACCATTTTAGAAGAATCAGATTCACTACGAAGGCTAAGCGAATAGTCTGACCACGTTTCTCCAGAAACACAATGTGCATCTATGAGAAAACATACATATGAATCCATTGACAAATGGATTACTAATCATCATGTGTCTGAGTCATCTGGCTAAAGGGAATCAGCCATAGAATTTCCATTTCTAGACAGGTATGAAAACTCAAAATCAAATTATTGTAGGTTCCCAACCAACCAATAATTCATGAGATTTACAGATAATGGTTTAATGATTCACTTGATTATTTTTAGATCCTTATATACCAAGAAAGTATCTCTATATAGATATTTTATCCAATACAGAAAAGAATGAAGAAAACTAGTGAGCTCAAGGTCATGTGTTAGGTTATTCCACTCATGAGGCTTCAACTTACAAGACCCATACATGATGAATCACTCATCTTGCATAAGACTTAATTAGAAACTAATAGATGATGTGTCATAGTAGACATTATAGTACCTTATTTGATCCATCAGAATCAGTATTAGTCAAAAAATTAAATGACTCTTCAACACGTGGAACAATTATTCAAAATCTTTTTAGCATTAGAATTTCACACCCTTCTTTTCCAATTCCATTATTGGCATTGCAAGGATTGATAAATACTGGATTATGGATATGTAATATACTAATAGAACCATCAAGAAATAAATATAAAATATATTATTGTGATTATACATAGAAAATTCACTTCTCAATTTATCTGGGTCAACTAAAACTCTGGGATCCATGATAATGTTACATAAAAAGTGGTCTTTGTCAATCAAGAAGGTTAATTTACAAAGACTATCTTAGATATGAGGTAATTATAGTTTATTCATCTTGATATTAATATGGTTTTAATGTTCATGTATAGAGAATTAATACACCAAGATATCATTAATAAATACTATAAACATGAATCTATATATGGGTGAAATTAAATATTCCTAATATCCATAAAGACTGTTGGTTTATTCATGAGTCTAAATAGCATATCCAGCTACTAATATAGACTAAATTTTCTCCTAAAAGTTTCTTGAGCTATTAATGATGACCTTCCATGAACATGATAATATCGTGACATCAAATCTATTTTTCAAAACACTCTCTTTCATCTGAGAAAATAAAATAGGGTTTCTATTCTAGGAAGTGGATACCGATTATTTTTCATCAGATGGTTCCATAGATGTTAATCCTAACATATCCTAAGGGTACCTTATACCTTATTAGAAAAAATAACTGGTGAAAACCCTTGAGAAGTGTTTTGGTATATAATGACTTTATCCTCAGGATCCTCAAATTTATTCTTGACCTCCATAATCTCTATAGGTTCCATCCTGTAATGAGAAATGGTACATGATGATCCTCTTTGAAAAAGATCAATGGTGAAATATACCTCATCTAATGATGGTAGTATAGAGATTTATTCAAGAAAGACTTCTCTAAAACATTCCCCTACATGAGGAAATATAGTAGGTAGTAACCGTTGATATTCTAGGAAAATACTTTAAATATGAGATGTCACACTACCAATCCTCTTCTACTGGGGTCTGGATCGTGAATCTTTCACATCCCATTCTACCTTATTCTAGTTTTTTCCACCAAATATTGTTGTAAATTTCAACCTACTTTAATATTAGTCAATGTGGGATCGATAGGGAACCCACCATTCAATCCTGATGATAACATCAAATCCCATAATGTGGAGGAATAATACATCCATATGAATAATATACCTCCTAAATCATGGGTAAATCCTTACAATGGAAGAATCCATATAAACTGATACTTAATGCTTTCTATAATGTTGTAATTCCATGAAATTGTTCAATGTCTGGGTCCATACATGTAACACCCCAGGTAAATAAAGAATATGACATTTTCATATTTATCCATATTTGTGAATAAAATATTAATATGACTTTAAAGGGTATGCTATGCTCGATGGCATACCCAACACGCAACAACGAGTTTCTTGGGAATCTTTTGTTGCACTCTAATAATAAAATAATATTATTTTAAATCGTAGATAACATGTAGCCATTGTATTGGCGGGAATGGATAGAAATAACTAAAATATGATTATATATGTTTTTAAATGTTTTTACATTTATCCAATAAAAGATAAAGGCTTCAAATAGGGAAAGAATTCAATTTTAGGTGTATATGCCCTAGTTTTCACTAAAGGTTCATTTATCGCCTTTTGATGGAGAATCGTCATTAAATATAGTTTTGTTCACTCTTATACATTCTATTGGACCAAATAAATATCTTCTTAAGAATTGGGACATCAAAATTTACTTTGTGTAAATTTTTGGTATCTTTCGGATAAAGTTCATTTTTTTAATGAATAGTGTAAAATGTTGTATTTTAATTCAAAACCTCTTTTTAATCTAATTTATTTATATGATTAGATTATCTTTTGAATTGGTTTGAAAGTTAAATTAGAATATATTTTTACCATTAAATCCAATAGTGGTCATTGGAATTAATTTCACTTTGAAAACAGACATAAACTAGTGTCAATCTTTTGATACTTATTGTTTCATTAAAACACGCTATTTGCTCAGACATCGGGAATTAATTATTAAATTAATTAATGTGACATATATGTTTTTAATTTTGTAAAATAGACTTAAATTTTGAATTCAGAATATCAAATATATCTTAGGGTGAATTTTTGGGATTTTTCTGAAAAACTTAAATTTTTGATGAATAGTGAAACCACTAAGTTGTACATATAAAAACTGATTTTTCCGTTTAAATGAAATTTTTCATCTTTTTGTTTTTAATTTAAAAAATCCAACATACATGGTTTTTATTAATAAGTAAAATGTGGTTCAATGGGATAAAAATAATTTTTTGGTGAATAGTAACTTCATAAGTTTTTAATCGCGATTAGAGGTAATTAGTGTAGTTTATGGTAATAATAATGTTTTAATAAAATTAAATGACCTAGAAACATGTCCTACCCTCATTTGATGTGTCAAGGCCTACCAAGACAATCCATGGGTCAACTTGGGGACCCCATGGAGCCACTTGTGTTTGAAAATGACATAAATATCTTTTTATTTAATGTTAAAGTAAAAATGACACAAACATGAGATGTTTTACTAAATCAATTTTTACATGGGGTTATACAAGTCATATTTTTGACTATAAATAGTCATTGGAATTCTAAAATTATTTTATAAATAATTGATTTTTTTATAATTTTTAGACATTATAGAAATTAAATTATTTATGACATCATGATGATGTAGCGATGACCTCATTATTTAACGATTTAAACAAAATGGAAAGATAATGTAATATCTAAAACCTAAACATGACCAAAACCTATTGGATGAGTGGACTTCGAACCCTTAGTACCTTATACTCGAAATAAATCATTGTGGGACCTTTAAAATCCGAAACGATTTTGAAAATAAAGTAACATTTTGTAACTTTACAAGAGTGCCCCTCCTCTCCTCTTATAAAAGGCCCCCACCTCTACCTCCTTACCCACACTCCCAAAGCCTTTGGCTCGCCCAAACCCAGCCCATTTTTTCTCTCCCCTTCCCTCTATTACTCCTTGAAGCCTAACATTGGGCATAAGTATTCCAAAGGAAGCCTTTGAGCTCAAACCAAAGAGAGTTACCCATTTTTAAGGTAATCTCTTCACTTGTGTCCTTTTGTTTTATTTTGCTTCTCCAACCACCTAAACTCTTTTTATTCATTTATTTTGTAACAAATACAGTATCTTAAATATACTAGGATGTTGTTATAAGAAGTATTCGAGCTACACTTACACACACCTACATCTAATGGTTAAAGAACATACCGTTTTTGTGGATGGCGAATTTATGCCTCCCGAAACGATGATTGTTCAACATTATTATAACACCTTCAAAGGTGGCCATTAAGATGACACTATATTTATATATGATATATAATCTTTTTATGTTTTACTTAAGATTCTGTATTTTTCATTTATGGCGTACCTTTATGGTTTCCATTATGGGTAAACGTGATATCTTCATTTAAGGAAGTGCGGACTACCGCCCCCTCAAAGTGATTTGATTCGTTATTACCATATGTGGTAAGTATAAAGGATATATTTAATGATATTATATATGATACCATAATGTAATTAAAATAATATTATGTATAATTATGTTTTAATTCCATTAAATATGAAATAGAAATGGAAGTAGCGTTCATGCGTACGTATGGCTTACCGTCTCCATGAATGGTACATTTCATTTCTTATCTCAAAATGTTATGTAATATTATAAGTACATATATATAATGGATATATATGTAATATATTAAATCTAAATTATGGATATCATTATGTAATTATAACATATATATATATATATATCTCATTTTGTTTTAATTCAATTAATGTGACAAAAAGTGAAAGTAGCGTTCATGCGTACGTACGGCCTACCGTCTCCATGAACGGTGCTTTTCATTTTTTATCTCCAAATGATATGGAATAGTATAAAATGAATATTTAATGGTTATATATGATATTTTAATCATTAATACTATTCTAGAAATTATTTACTTATAACTACATGGGAAATCTTTTTTCAAACAAGTTCATTTTTGACTCATGTACCAAACATCGTTAAAAACGTCAGATATGAACTAACATTATTAAACAATTATTATAACATTATAATATGTGATATGAACTGAATATTAATATCTAAAGGAGGTACTTAGGCAATTATTAATTGACCAAAGTTTATTATTCAGTAATATAAAGAAACGAACAAGACAAGTTGGACTTGAGGTAAGGGATCCTACTCCACTCTTTCTTTTTAAGTACACACTTTTATGTCATTCCTTTTAAAGATAATCTTTCTTGTTATTGGGATGTTCTTTTATATTTATCTTACTGTAATTTTTATGTTCATGTGATGAGAGACCCTATTCTCTCTCATCAATCCATTTTGGAAGTTTTGAGTGGTGCCGTTAGCCTGCAAAATTTTCGTAAGAGATCTAACCTCTCTCTTTCTTTTTAAGTACTCTCCTTTATGTCACTTCTTTTAATCTCCTATTTTTTATGTTGGGGGATGTTCTTTTTTTATTCCTATTTCTATAACATTTAAGTTAATATGATGAGATACCCCATTTTATCTCATCAATCAATTTTTGTAAGTTTTATGTGGCGCCGTTAGGCTGCCGAGTTTTCGTAAGGTATTTTTCATCTCACTTTTATTCCCGTGAGATTTATGCTACATTTGCCATAATTTCTTTTGAGTGGTGTATGTACTTCCCATTATTTTACTCATTGTGTAATATACTTTCTTTTATTATTATTTACATCAATGTTGTATTTTCCTTCATTCACGAGGTGTATGTTTCGAAAGATACCCATGTTGGTAAGGGAACCTTTCACCCTCCTCTTTTTAAAAGACTTTTTTTGTTGGGTCTTTTTATTTACATATTGTTATGTAGGGATATTTTATTATATATCCTTATTGATGTAGATTTTATGTCCATGTGATGAGATACCCTTTTTTTTATCTCTCATCAACTCATTTTGATGTGACGCCATTAGGCTGTCAAGGGAACTTCTTAACCCAATTTCGATTTCTTTGGGTTCAACATTTGTTATTGAATATGTCATCCTTTGAATATGTGTGAATGACCTTTGATTATTTTACACATACTATCTACTTATATTTGGTGTATTCGTTTCTCACACATAATTATGTAATTGATTTATCCTTAAACCAAGGATACCGTCTTTGTAAGGGACTTTGTCTCAATCTCCTTTCATTGAGGCTTATTCTGTTTTATACACAACCTTCTTTTATACGGTGTATAAACCCCTTTTACTTTTACATTTATTGAAAAGGAATATTTTTTATACGAAGTGTTTATTAAATGTCAAAAGGGAATTTTTTTGTCGTACGTATGCGGCGACAACGACTTCTCCGCCGTGGTGACCATTATTTGAGTTTCAGCTTCCTCTACAAGCCATAACTTCTTTTTTAAAAGAAAAATAAATACCATGTTTTACTTTTAAATTATTTTGGTATTGAAAATGGTTTTCATAATGTTTTTATATCAATGTGTTGTATTGATATCTTTTGATTGAAAGGTGGAAATGTTATGTTTCCATTATGCATGTTTTATGTGATACAATTATATTGAGGTTCTTGGGCATTATTATGAATATGGGTGGTTCCGTGATAAACTAACGGCGGATGAGCCCGATATAGCTCTCCAATGCAATGGGTAATGCGAAGGAGTGAAACGTTAAGGTTTCTCCGAAGAGATTTAGGGAATATACTCTCGTGGGTATTCCAAACGTAACCAAGAGGGTTACTCCCTACGTAAGAATGTTATGAATGCATCAAGTTACCTTTTATGTCTTATGATTTCTATGATTTATTCATGATTTGATGAGGAATGTTAAAGTGTCTATGTTTTATGGGTAATGTATGATTTCATTCTTATGTATATATGAACTCATGTTTCCATTCCATATTTTTATAACCCTTACTGAGCTTTTTATGCTCATCCCAAGTTTTTGAAATGTTTTTCACAGGTCAAGGGAAAGGTACATGATGGGATGATAGTGTCAAGGATGTGTCAAGGAAGAATCCATGTTTTATTTTAAATATGATTCCGTTGATGGGAAGAATGAATACTGTCTTTTATGTAACCACTTTGTTTAAATGTGGAATGTAATGAAAGTTTCAAGATCTAATTCTCTAAAACTCTAAACCTGAAAAGATCCTCAATTTGTAATCTTGTAATAACTCAAGATTAAGTAAGGTTTAAGGCTGGGGCCTTATAGTTGGTATCAAAGGTCGGTTTAGATAACTTTAGAGGTTAGGGTATTCTTTAAGCATAAGTGGCATTACCATAATGGTTAGGATTTCAGAAAGAGTCCTAGTTTTTTATAAAGTGAATGAGTAAGTATATCTTAGTGTTTATCTTCCTAATTAGTATATGATGGTTTTTTTAAATACTCACACTGACCTTTTTGGTTTTAGTAAATGGCTGGATCAAGTAGGCACCAAAGTAACAGTGGATGTGAAGGAAACTGTGACAGTTTTTTGGGCAAGCAACTGAATGATATGGGAGCTGCAATGAGAACTCTTGTGATTATCCTCATCCAACTATCTGGAGTCATGATTGACCACCTAAACATTGGTGATTTCTCTAAAGCATCATATATCCAAGAAAAAAATCCCTACGGAAGTACATGTAATAATTATAAAGGTAAGTGTGTTTAAAAACCTATGTGTCAAAGATGTGGAAAGAAACACCTAGGAAAATGTTTCAAAGGGACAGAAATATGCTATAGATGTGGAAATGAAGGTCATAAATCAAGAACATGCCATGGAAAAAGGAAGCATCCAGTTGACTCGATGAAAGGGAACGAAGTCCTTTCTGAGGGATCAATTCAAAGTTTTTAATGTGGTGTGCATGGTCATTATTCAAATAAATGTCCTATGAAGAAGTTTTTTGAATGGGATCACCAAGTGCGTACAAATGTTCGTTTACCAATACCTAATGCCATTCCAATTGAGGATGAAGAAACTGACAATGACTAATCAAATGTATATATTATTTCATGACTATTGTTTTCCAATTTTGGAATCATAGGATATGATTAATGATTTTGTTTTTAGGAAAGAGGTATTTCGGAATAAGCTGGAAAGGAATGGTTAATGGATCATGAAGAATGTTGAATGAGTAAGGTGTCAACATATAAGGGATTCAAGATTTATGGTGAAATTCTTAAGAGTATTAAGTCTCTTTTGATGATGGGTTTACATTAGAAGACTTTTTATATTATGTGTAACCCTGATGTTTAATATATGCAAATTTTATTCAAGGAATAGTTATATTTTCTTTTGTGGACATAGTTATAAAGAACCATTTGGGTTTATGTGCTCCTTACTATTGAGGTAATTATGGGTTATTATATGTTATGATTGGAGTGAAAGGCATGAGATAAAATTGAGGTTAAATTATGTTATGGTTATTTTTGATGATTTTGTCCCTTTTTGGGGAATGATTTGAGAATTATATAGTTTTGGAAAAAGGACAACACACAAACCTTGTGACTACCCGTCACGTCGGACAAAGCTGTGGGAATCGAACCCACAACCAATGTGCGACTGGTATTTATCACCTACCACTGGACTACGTGAAGTCCCTGGTTAGTTTGACTGATTATTTTTAGTTATATGATTTTATGAATTAAGAGAAAGTTGATTTTGGGTTATTTATGAAAATGCTTAACCTATCATGGAGGATATGTGATTTGGTTAATTACTTTTCAATACGAGACTTTTGGAGCAACTGATGTTGTTTAGAGATAAATGTTATGATTTAACATGGAAGACTATGTGACTAAATCCTTCAAATATTTGGGTTTCAATCTTATATTGGTTTACTTTGAAGAATTTTATGGACAAATTGTTTGTCGGATGGTCCTCGTTGAACTTTGGGTTTTGTTGGACAAATTTTGGAGATTAAGCATAGATTTTCTTTTTAAAGGGTTATCCTTTTCTGGATTATCTGACCTTGTACTATCCTTTTTGGTTTTGGTTTTGGTTAAAGCCTAAATACATGGGAAGTATATAGTTCTCTTTAGTGGATTAGGTGATTCTCTAGAAGTTGATTATATTACTCTTAATTCGAACAAGTCTCCCTAAATACTCGTCTTTTGGAAAAAATATGAGTTTGATTAAGGAATCTAGTAAAAGTTGAAAGTCAACATGATAAGTGATTATATTTCATTAGGAATAAATTCCTCAATAAAAAGTAACTTAAAACCAAAATTTTGTCTATTAACTTTTCCTAATGGGGAATCGAATACCGTTTAACCCATCACATGTTTGTGATTTTCTTATTGTTAACTTTCTCCTAGACATGTTTACTATCACTCTCCCTAAAGAACATGACCCTTTGTTTTTTCTTCCATGTACATGTTTTTATACATGGAATCCTAGTATGGGTTAACTCGGGTGACCTCTGTACGTATCTTCTTTTATTCTAAAGTGATTGTTTTACTGACTCTTGTTCCGATGTGGGACTTTCAAGGATGTTTCCAAGCACAATTTTAAAAATTGCGAGGACACAATTCCCAAAAAGGGGGAAGGATGTAACACCCCAGGTAAATAAAGAAGATGAAATTTTCATATTTATCCATATTTGTGAATAAAATATTAATATTACTTTAAAGGGGACACTATGCTTGATGGCGTACCCAACACGCAACAATGAGTTTCTTGGGAATCTTACGTTGCACTCTAATAATAAAATAATATTATTTTAAATGGTAGTTAACATGTATCCGTTGTATTGGTGGGAATGGATATAAATAACTAAAATATGATTATATATGTTTTTAAATGTTTTTAAATTTAACCAATATCAGATAAAGGCTTAAAATAAAGAAATAATTCAATTTTAGGTGTATATGCCCTAGTTTTCACTAAATGTTCATTATCGCCTTTTGATGGAGAACAGTCATTAAATATAATTTTGTTCACTCTTATACATTATATTGGACCACATGAAACTCTTCTCAAGAATTGGGACATCAAAATTATATTTGTGTAAATTTTTGTTATCTTTATGATAAAGTTCATTTTTTTAATGAATAATGTAAAATGTTGTATTTTTATTCAAAAGCTCTTTTTAATCTAATTTATTTATATGATTATAATATCTTTTGAATTGGTTTTAAATTGAAATTATAATATATTTTTACCATTAAATCCAATAGTGGTCTTTGGATTTAATTTCACTTTGAAAACAGACTTAAACTAGTGTCAATCTTTTGAAACTTATTGTTTCATAAAAACAAGCTATTTGCTCTGACAACAGGAATTAATTATTAAATTAATTAATGTGAATTATATGTTTTGAATTTTTTAAAATAGACTTCATTTTTTAATTCTGAATATCAAATATAGCTTAGGGTGAATTTTTGTGATTATTCTGAAAAACTTCAATTTTTGATCAATAGTGAAACCACTAAGTGGTACTTTTAAAAACTAATTTTTTTGTTTAAATAAAATTTTACTATCTTTGTGTTTTGAATTTAAAAAATCCAACATACATGGTTGTCATAAAGAAGTATAATTTGGTTCAATGGCATGAAAATAATTTTTTGGTGAATAGTAACTTATTAATTTTTTAATCGCGATTATAAGTAATTAGTGTAGTTTAGAGTAAGAATACTGTTTTAAAAAACTGAAATGACCTAGACACATGTCCTACCCTCATTGGATGTGTCATGGACGACCATGAAAATCCATGGGTCAACTTGGGGACCCCACGGAGCCACTTTGGTTGGAAAATGACATAAATATCTTTTTATTTAATGTTAAAGTAAAAATGACACAAAATGAGATGTTTTACTAAATAAATATTTACATGGGGTTATGCAAGTCATATGTTTGACTATAAATATTCATTGGAAAGATAAAAAGATTTCCTACATCATAGTATTTTTTTATAATATTTAGGCATTAAATAAATTAAATTATTTATGACATCATGATGATGCAATGATGACCTCATTATTTTACGATTTAAATAAAATGAAAAGATAATGTAATATCTAAGAGCTAAACACGTCCAAAACCTATTGGATGAGTGTATTTAAAACCGTTATCACCTTATCCTCGAAATACATCAATTTGGGACCTTTAAAATGCGAAACTCTTTTGAAAATAAAGTAACATTTTGTAACATTACAAGAGTGCCCCTCCCCTCCCCTTATAAAAGGCCCCCACCTCTACCTCCTTACCCACACTCCCAAAGCCTTTGGCTCGGCCAAACCCTGCCCATTTTGTCTCTACACATACCTCTATTACTAATTGAATCCTCACTTTGTGCATAAGTCTTTGCAAGGAATCCTTTGAGCTCAAACCAAAGGGAGTTACACGATTATAAGGTAATGTCTTCACTTGTGTCCTTTTGTTTTATTTTGCTTCTACAACCCCCTAAAATCTTTTTATTCATTTATTTTGTAACAAATACAGTATATTAAATATACTATTATGTTTTTATAAGAAGGATTCGAGCCACACTTACACACACCTGCATCTAATGGTTAAAGAACATACTATTTCCGTGGATAGCGAATTTCTGCCTCCCGAAACGATGATTATTCAACATTTTTCTAACACCTTCAAAGGAGGACATTAAGATGACACTATATTTATATATGATAAATAATATGTTTATGTTTTACTTAAGATTATGTATTTTTCATTTATGGTGTACCTTTATGGTTTCCATTATGGGTAAACACGATATCATCATTTAAGGAAGTGCGGACTACCGCCCCCTCAAAGTGATTTGATTCGTTAATACCATATGTGGTACGTATAAAGGATATATTTAATGAAATTATATATGATACTATACTGGAATTAAAATACTATTATGTATCATTATGTTTTAATTCCATTAAATATGAAATAGAAATGGAAGTAGCGTTCATGTGTACGTACGACTTACCATCTCTATGAACGGTACATTTCATTTCTTATCTCAAAATGTTGTGTATTATTATAAGTACATATATATAATGGATATATATGTAATATATTACATCTAAATTATGGACATAGTTCTGTAATTATAACATATATATATATATCTCATTTTGTTTTAATTCCATTAATATGACAAAAAATGAATGTAGCGTTCATGCGTACGTACGGCCTACCGTCTCCATGAACGGTGCTTTTCGTTTTTCATCTCCAAATGATATGGAATAGTATAAAATGAATATTTACTGGATAAATATGATATTTTAATCATTACTACTATTCTGTAAATTATTTACTTATACCTACATGGGAAATAATTTTTCAAACAAGTTCATTTTTGACTCATGTACCAAACATCGGCAAAAACGTCTGATATGAACTAACATTATTAAACAATTATTATAACATTATAATATGTGATATGAAGTGAATAATAATATCTAAAGGAGGTAATTAGGAAATTATTAATTGACCAATGTTTATTATTCAGGAATATAAAGAAACGAACAAGACAAGTTGGACTTGAGGTAAGGGATCCTACTCCACTCTTTCTTTTTAAGTACACTCTTTTTTGTCATTCCTTTTAAATATCATCTTTCTTGCTATTGGGGTGTTATTTTATAATAATATTATAGTAATTTTTATGTTCATGTGATGAGAGACCCTATTCTCTCTCATCAATCCATTTTGGAAGTTTTGAGTGGTGCCGTTAGGCTGCCCAATTTTCGTAAGAGATCTAACCTCTCTCTTTCTTTTTAAGTACTCTCCTTTATGTCACTTATTTTAAGATCATCTTTTTTATGTTGGGGGAAGATCTTTTATATTCCTATTTCTATAAACATTAAGTTAATATGATGAGATGCCCTATTTGATCTCATCAATCCATTTTTGTAGGTTTTATGTGGCGTCGTTAGGCTGCTGAGTTTTCGTAAGGGATTTTTCATCTCACTTTTATTCTCGTGAGATTTATGCTACATTTTCAATAATTTCCTTTGAGTGGTGTATGTAATGCCCATTATTTTACTCATTTTGTAATATAATTTTTTTATGAGTATTTACATCAATGTTTTATTGTCCTTCTTTCACGAGGTGTATGTTTCGAAAGATACCCATGTCGGTAAGGGAACCTTTCACCCTCCTCTTTTTAAAAGACTTCTTTTGTTGGGTCTTTTAATTTACATACTGTTATTTTAGGATATGTTCTCATATATCATTATTGATGTAGATTTTATGTCCAAGTGATGAGATACCCTTTTTTTATCTCTCATCAACTCATTTTGATGTGACGCCGTTAGGCTGTCAAGGGAACTTCTTAACCCAATTTCGATTTCGTTGGGTTCAACATGTAGTTATTGAATATTTCATCCTTTGAATATGTGTGAATGACCTTTGATTATTTTACACTTACTATCCACTTATATTTGGTGTATTCGTTTGTCACACATAATTATGTAATTGATTTATCCTTAAACCAAGCATATCGTCTTTGTAAGGGACTTTGTCTCAATCTCCTTTCATTGAGTCATATTATGTTTTATACACAACCTTCTTTTATACAGTGTATAAAACCCTTTGACCTTTACGTTTATTCAAAAGGAATATTTTTTATAAGAAGTTTTTATTAACATACAAAATGGAATGTTTTTATCATACGTATGCAGCGACAACGACTTCTCCACCGTCGTGACCATTATTTGACTTTCGGCTTCCTCTACAAGCCATACCATCTATTTTAAAAGAAAAATAAATACCATGTTTTACTTTTCATTTATTTTGGTATTGAAAATGGTTTTCATAATGTTTTTATATCAATGTGTCGTATTGATATCTTGTGATTGAATGGTGGAAATGTTATGTTTCCTTTATGCATGTTTTATGTGATACGATTATGTTGAGGTTCTTGGGAATTATTATGAATACGGGTGGTTTCGTGATAAAATAAGGGCGGGTGAGCCTGATATCGCTCTCCAATGCATTGGGTAACGCGAAGGAGTGAAACGTTAAGGTTTCTCCGAAGAGATTTAGGGAATATACTGTGGTGGGTATTCCAAACGTAACCAAGAGAGTTACTCCCTACGTAAGAATGTTATGAATGCCTCAAGTTACCTTTTATGTCTTATGATTTCTATGATTTATTCATGATTTTATGAGGTATGGTAAAGTGCCTATGTTTTATGGGTAAAGTATGATTTCATTCTTATGTATATATGAACTCATGTTTCATTTCCATATTTTTATAACCCTTACTGAGCTTTTTATGCTCATCCCAAGTTTTGGAAATGTTTTTTACAGGTCAAGGGAAAGGTACATGATGGGATGATAGTGTCAAGGATGTGTCAAGGAAGAATCCATGTTTTATTTTAAATATGTTTCCGTTGATGGGAAGAATGAATACTGTCTTTTATGTAACAACTTTGTTTAAATGTGGAATGTAATGCAAGTTTCATGATCTAATTCTCTAAAACTCTAAACTTGAAAAGATCCTCAATGTGTAATATTGTAATAACTCAAGATTAAGTAAGGTTTAAGGCTCGGGCCTTATAATACATCCCATAAAAGTCTCATATATAAATGACTATGACACACCTACATCAAATAAATCAGACACTAAGGTAGAGGAAAGTATAATAATACTTCAAACTCCAGATGATTTGGTTCTGTACTCTTCTGGCATAGGCAGGACTGCATGTAACTACCATGTATGGTGGTCTTGAGTCACTTCTTGATAGCCTAGAGCAATCCCGCTCTACTGGAGATAAGTATAATAATCCTCACTTCAACTACCATGACCATCATCTTAGCATAATCATTTGATTATATTCCAGCATCCCATCTGACATGACCCTAGTAGACATACTCCTGACTAAGGAGTAGGTTCCCATCCCCATATTCTATGCACTAGATGGAACTTCATTTAGAATCACTGGGTGTTACACATACTTCAGTACTCTCATCACTCAACTATATCCCATAATCAATGAGTATTCATGTGTCTTGGCTTCTTACATTGGTGATAGATCAGAATGTTATCTTCACAGGGTGTCTATTATTTTCTACATCCTTGAGTATCCTCAAATGGCCTCTTCCTCCTAGAATATGAACCACTAATATCCCTATATATACTCTATAATATGGTTCAATTTTATGATTTTAGAAATGGTTTTCCACCTAATCATGTTGTCCTAGGAACAGATATTGTATATCACCCCATCCTCAAATCACAAAGTTGTTATTCGATAGCATCTTGGAAAACAAGGAGAGACCAACTGTAGCTATGGGAAATTGTTACAGTATTCCCTAAAAACATTATCCCCTTATATAGGTTTAGGAATTATCAAGATCTATCAACCATCAGAGTCTTATGAAAGAATTTTTTCATGAATATTGTCTAGATGTCAAGCCATACTATATTATGATGCAGATCTTCAGGGGTGATTAAATCCCATTACCAATTGGATGAATTAAATGGAATACATATTATAGGATTGACCATTAGATCTATTGGTATATCTAGATTCTCCAATATAGAATAGATTTGATCCAGGAAAACTCTATAGCATGAGGTCTAACATCCTCTAAATTGGTTGTATGATGTAGGTGTTGGAATTCTTGGGTCAACTCTGCTTTACACTGGGTTGGATAAACTAATATTTTCATATAAATCAATATACTTGAAAAGCACTCTTAAAACAAGGCATCAATAGCCTTGTTAGTAATAGGAATATGATACATAGGGGGGCCTGTATGGGGAGTCATTCATGGCTCACGACCCACAACCTTCGGTAGATGGTCATCACAACATTTTAGTTGTGTGACCTTAGGATGTCATGGAGGATTAATTCTACATTGAAAAAAAAATTCCTTATAGTAGATTTAATATAGTGTAATTATTGTAGATATAAAACTAAAAACAATATAAAGCCATCATATTTAAATGATCATACCTCTCTTACAACATAAAATTCCAATCCTAGATTGTATAAGAGTCCAAAACATTCCATTATAACATAAGAGTCCCCTATTACCCATGTCATGGATCATCCCAAAGCCCCTATTTTAGATATATGAATAATGGCCATTTCAATTTGAGAATCATATTTATTTTAATAATGTGCTTGTTTAAATATATAATCATAATTAAATTTTTTATAATTTAGTGGGTTTCCATTTTTAATACTTAAGGGCCCATAATTCTTATGATCCAAAACATGGAATCCACTTAAACGACACCATAATGTATTCCAACACATGTGAACAAAGATCCATGTATCAACATGCCATAATTGACTACATATTGTGCCTACTTTAACATATTCGAGTATACACTATTAGGAAAAGGAAGACACATTATGTACCTATTATTTTTTATAATCCATAAAGGAAGTGTTTTCAAAATTCAATACATATTCAAGGAACTATCTATATGAAACATGCAATTTCACTGTAAATGTTAGACATGAAATTGAAAAATTCATGTAATATTAATCTTATTATGCATATGCTGTGTATTGTACTAATTGAAAACCCTCATTTAAATAGGAATATGTAATGAATTTATAATTATAGAAATAAAAATTTCAATATCAAAAAAAATCATGTCTCACACACAATAATGAATCCATATCTATGATAAATAGAATAATTAATTATAAAAATATCCCACCAAGGTAATTTTTGTTTACCGCCTACAAGGGTTAACTATGCCCAAGAACAGGGTCAATTAAAAATTCATTTAACTCATAGACTCTTTTATAATACCCAAACAATATGACAAATGAAAAACAATGTCATTGATACCACATTGTAATGCCTACACTGGGGATCTAAGTAAACCATTCCATGAGTCGGCGGGTCACATGGCATTAAGTGCACCACCCCATATGCCATAGGATACTAACTATAAAATATGGATTGAATATTCTACATTGTGGATATTGTACCCACTTATCAATGTGGCATAATATAAAAAACGACAAACATACAATAGTGAAATCATATACATAAACATAAAGAACAAACTAACAAACACAGAAACATGAATAACTAAACAACTGATGATATAATCAAAAGACTCTATGAATGTGTCATTACATGATGCTTGGAATGATGATAAAAAATGTGGAATTAGGGAACATGCATATAGTCATGATATAGCAAAAGTTAAAAAATAACATAATGTTTCACCATTAGAATCTCAAGCATATTATCCCTCTTCTTCTCATATTATTCAAATAAAAGTATTTATATCAACCACCTATATCATGTCTTTTTCCATTATCAATACCTGAAAAATGATAATCTTACCACGTACCATAGTCATCCAATGTATGGTATGAGATGAAAATCCCAAAAGGCCATCGTAATTGGTTTTTAAAATAATATATGTTTTCCCCAAAACTCATTAGTGTGCAAGAATAATTAGAATATGAAAAAAACATTGAAAAAACTAACAATCCTATCACGAACCAGCCGAGTCGACCCTGAACCGGTCACCCAGGCCAGCCTGCGACAAGTCCCGAGAGGCGTTCCCGATCCTCCAGGGATGGTGACAAGAATCAAGGGCATCAATAGAGTACACAAGGGAACGATTTCTCCCATATATAAACAATCAAACAAACATCAGAAATAAACGGACAGCCCAAAATGAATTTATATAAAAATTAAACTAAATATTATTTGTACAAGAAACTAAAATTAGAACAAAACCAACAACTCAACTGAACCATCCCGATGAAAAAATAACTCCATGTGACACTTCTGGTCACTCTCCAACACAATGATTAAAAGTCGCCCAAGGTGATCGAACTAGAGATGAAACCTACACAAGGGCTAAAAAAATAATAAGACTATAGGCGTGAGTATAAAAAATCAGTAGGTTAGCCCTGTATTCTATTCCCAATGCACATTACTTTAAAATAAAATAAACATCAATTTATAGTTTTAAAATCAAGATTTGAAAGTATGGTTTTCAAATTAGGTTCCATGCGATAATAATTATCAGACAAAAACCTACATTTATAATAAACAAAAATTCAACTAACAATTATTTTCAAAGAGGTGAAACATCAAAATGAAAATAGTTTTCAAGAGGGCTGATTTAAAGAATTTTAACATTCAAATAAATAACACATACTACTGAATTTACCAACCAAACACACCGTATGCCGACGGTGAGTACAAAATAGCCAATGAGCACTAGTCACAGGAATACCCCTAGGAACTAGTTAGTTGTGAGCCCCAGGTACCTCGTATCTCGGTGAAAGTAAACATAATAAATATCTGTTCTCGTGCACGAGCCACTAGTAGAGAACATACCCATAACCTAGTGGTCCCCAATCATCATCATCATCATAGTTTAGTTAGTGTGGTCATCGTCAAACTTGCTACGTGAAACAGGGGCCAACCCCCACAGAATCACTAGCATACTAGTACACGTCCGCCCACCTAGATACCCGAGATTCCCTTTAGTGCTCAATAAAGTTACACATATTATCAAATACACATTTCACATCCCCATTCCATTCCAAAACCATAAAAACACAAACATCCCATAATCATTCTTCACATTTCTGACACTAATCAACAAACCGATAAATATTTCGGTAAAACAATTTCATGAAGTGTATTGAGGCTTTGCAAATAAAACTCTTTCAAAAACACTTTTTAAATTATAAACACAAATCATAACCAAACCAAATCCTATTTGGAAGCCCAATAAACATTTAATAAAATCATCTAATGGACCATAAAACAATCCCAATTGCACAAATTGTTATATACAAGTAAAACACTCCTTCATTTCTAGGAAATGCCAAACGGGCCTTTAATTATTTTCTCAAAACTATCCTTTGATGAAGGTATGAATTTTAATTCTATTAAGGATCCGTATAAACACAATTTACAGCAGAAAACCACATTCATAAATCTCTTATAATACTCAGGATAAATATTCAAAACACAACCATTTTCATAAAGATGTGAAATAGTCCATTTTTGGGCAACTCGGGCCAAAATATGTTGTAAATCAAAACCCACATGATTGTAAAAAAATACAAATAGAAAATCCATATAAGTACCCAAAAATACCATTTATCATTTTTCCAATTCCTTTATAAATCCAAACAAATAACTTTTAAATCACACATCACACATAAAAGCCAACCGGGCAATTTACCGAACACATGTCATGCCCTTTTTAAACAAAACAATTTATTTTATGTACATGAAAAGGAATAAAACACCAATTGAATGTAATATTTTCATTCAAGATACTGTAACATGTTAAAAATACCATAAACCAGATTATAAACCTCACAAAATATTTTCAAAAGATAATGGAACATTTAAACAAACACTTGTTGAGCACTTTCATGACAAAACAACACTACCTTTCACATAACAGTTATTAATAAACGACTGTGCACACCAAGAAAATTATTAAAATGATTAAAAACGACAATAAACATTTATATCAGTATAGGATAATATTAAAATGATGAAACTTCTATGATAAAGGCATGTGCAAGGGATATCCTACCTCAAATCTTTGGTGTAATTGAAACGCACACCTGAAATCAACCGCCGAGGGTTTATAAACCCTAAAACTATAAATACCAGACCTAAACAAACATAAAACCCATCAAAAAACATTTTATAACAAAATCCTAGGTCGATCAATACTAGGGTACAATATAAATCAAAGAAATAATGAATGGAGGGGGAAGAGGAAGGAGAAAGGAGAAGGAATCTCAACTTTCACCCTAGAAAACTCATTGTATTCCATTAGATCTGAAACCCTATAGGGAAGGAAATGTCTTGAAAATTCATGGAGAGATTACTAAGATCTGGACGAACCAGGGAAAGAAAATTAGTGGCCAAAAGAGTACGACTTGTTTAATTTATGAATGATATAATTTACCTTGTCAAATATGGACGATTTGAGGTATCCTGAGAATGTTCGCCCTCTTACGCGACGCATATAAGCTCCAAAGAGGCAAAAACGATATTGGGGGTGAGGATAGGGATATTTCCTTCGGTTGGGAGGTGGAATCACCGAAAAAGATTAAAAAATGAAAAAGATATAAATGAAACAAATTATTTTTTTTAAACAGGAAATGGGCCCATGGGTTGGCCCAATACCTAAATAAGTAACCCAAATTCACACGTCTTATGAATTTATAATGGTTCCAAAAGGATAAAAAAATTAATATATCAGTATAGGACAAGTGGGAAGTTGAATGGGTGGAAAATGATTAAAAAAAGAGTTATAAAAGAAACAAGTTCGGTTTTTAAAACTGGGAATGGACTCACGGTTGGCCCAAATCAGGAAGTAACCACCCTTTCTTCAAAAACTACTAAACAAACAATGGGGATCCCAAATTAGGGTGGTTATACATATATTAAACTTCAAAACTCAAGATTTATCTCATCAAATACCCATGAAAAGGATCGGTATTTATAATGGTCCGGATCAATACAATGACAGAAAAGAAAAAAAACTGTGTGTGACAATTCTCCCAACCATTAAAGCTTTCCGCCCCCGGATAGCCATAACACTTTCCGGCTGAAAAAAAAACAACACCTAAGGATTCAAGAATGTACTCCCCAACATTAAGAATCAACTATCCCTATAAATGTTCTTAGGATGAAAATCAAGAGACCCATGGTGGGTCTCCCCACCATTAGAAACCAACTATCAATGAATAGACAAGAATTGAACATGAGCAAGAGTTGGGACTCACTCACAGAAGCCCAAAATAACCTTCCTAAAAAAACCGTCTATACAAAGTTAATAGAGTTACAACATGAACATATAAACCACCCACTCCCAAATGGATGGGACAATAACTTTGTCGACACATTCAACACAATTCTGGACCCCCGCCACTTGGGGATGGGAGGGAAGGGGACCCAATAATTTGGCCACTGAAACAACAAAAGAAACAAAGAAACTACCCAAAACTCTTCCCCTATGAATAGGTAACACCAAGAATGCAACTGATTTTTACAGGCGGTCCACACAGGGACATTGATTGCAAACCCACATCTATGAAGAAATAACCATATAAGCTATGTGAGGGGTTAAGTCCACCATGCTTGTTGCGAAAAAGGGAAATTCATAGAAATGAGGTTCCAAAACATTGACATAGTAACTAACTTACCAAAACAGAGGAGTAAGGATCTTAATCTAGCACTCCACACCTCTGTTGATTTCCTGACTGCGTGAAAAGCTTCACTCCGAGGCCTATGGCTGGAGGCCTGATTCTTGAAGCATTTGCTGCACCGTAGTCAGGTGATAAGGATCACACCACTCAAAAAAACCACCCTTGATCACCAAACAAAAACCTTCATCTAAATAGGAACTCATAGATACATATCAAAATTCCTTATCACTCCAAATGAGGGGCATAATAGATGAGGAATTAGACCAAACACATCAACATCACCTAAAACAACTACTCTGTCCAAAAGAATTATCACGACCTAGAAGCACTTTTAATAGATCCCAAACTACTCTCTATTCCAACAAATAGGTTGAGGCATCATCAAAAGAGGTGGATTTAACATTTGAAATGAATCCTTAGGTTGATCAGCAGGAATGATTTCCAACGGAGAACTATCTAGGGTCCACCCACGTGCCCGAACGGGTCATCTGACTAATGACAGTCCCAAAGGCCAACACATGTCCTTTCAAGTGTGCTTTTTCCTCACTCACACACACCCTGGGAAACTTCCCTGAAGGTCACCCATCCTGATCACTACTCCAGGCCAAGCATGCTTAACTGTGGAGTTCTAATCAGGTAGGCTCCCGAAAAGGATGGTGCACCTTGTTGACATGAGTCATATCATTTATCCATTTAACCCTTTATCATTTGGGGATGTTACAATCACCCCCCCCCTTTAGAGAACAATGACCTCGTTGTGGGACCTACATCACAACCCAGGCAGTGCACCGCGCACTTAAGGCTGGGTTCCTCCTCTGATACCATTTTGTCACGAACCAGCCCGAGTCGACCCTGAACCGGTCACCCAGGCCAGCCGCGACAAGTCCCGAGAGGTGTTCCCGATCCTCCCAGGATGGTGACAAGCACCAAGGGCATCAATAGAGTACACAAGGGAACGATTTCGCCCATATATAAACAATCAAACAAAAAGCGGAAATAAACGGACAGCCCAAAATGAATTTATATAAAAATTGAACTAAATATTATTTGTACAAGAAACTAAAATTAGAACAAAACCAACAATTCAACTGAACAATCCCAATGAAAAAATAACACCATGTAACACTTCTGGTCACTCTCCAACACAATTATAAAAAGTCTCCCAAGGTGATCGAACTAAAGATGAAACCTGCACAAGGGCTAAAAAAAATAAGAAGACTATAGGCGTGAGTATTAAAACTCAGTAGGTTAGCCCAGTATTCTATTCCCAATGCACATTACTTTAAAATAAAAGAAACATCAATTTATAGTTTTAAAATCAAGATTTGAAAGTATGTTTTTCAAATGAGGTTCCATGCTATAATAATTATCAGACAAAAACATGCATGTATAATAAACAAAAATTCAAGTAACAATTATTTTCAAAGAGGCGAAACATCAAAATGAAAATAGTTTTCAAGAGGGCTGCTTTAAATAATTTTAACATTAAAATAAATAACACATACTACTTAATTTATCAACCAAACACACTTTATGCCGACAGTGAGTACAAAATATCCAATGAGCACTAGTCACAGGAATACCCCTAGGCACTAGTTAGTTGTGAGCCCCAGGTACCTCGTATCTCGGTGAATGTAAACATAATAAATATACGTTCTCGTGAACGAGCCACTATTAGGGAACATACCCATAACCTAGTGGTCCCCAATCAGCATCATCATCATAGTTTAGTTAGTGTTTTCATCGTCAAACTTGCTACGTGAAACAGGGGTCAACCCCCACAGAATCACTAGCATACTAGTACACGTCCGCCCACCTAGATACCCGGGATTCCCTTTAGTGCTCAATAAAGTTACACATATTATCAAATACACATTTCACATCCCCATTCCATTCCAAAACCATAAAAACACAAACAGCCCATAATCATTCTTCACATTTCTTACAGTAATCAACAAACCGCTAAATATTCGGGTAAAACAATTTCATGAAGTGTATTGAGGCTTTGTACATAAAACTCTTTCAAAAACACTTTTTAAATTATAAAAACATATCATAACCAAACCAAATCATATTTGGAAGCCCAATAAACATTTAAAAAAATCATTTAATGGACCATAAAAAAATCCCAATTGCACAAATTGTTATATACAAGTAAAACACTCATTCATTTCTAGGAAATGCCAAACGGGCCTTTAATTATTTTCTCAAAACTATCCTTTGACGAAGGTATTAATTTTATTTCTATTAAGGATCATTATAAGCACAATTTACAGCAGAAAACCACATTCATAAATCTCTTATAATACTCAGGTTACATATTCAAAACACAACCATTTTCATAAAGATGTGAAATAGTCCATTTTTGGGCAACTCGGGCCAAAATATGTTGTAAATCAAAACCCACTTGATTGTAAAAAAAAATAAAAATAGGAAATCCATATAAGTACCCAAAAATACCATTTATCATTATTCCAATTCCTTTATAAATACAAACAAATAACTTTTAAATCACACAACACACATAAAAGCCAACTGGGCAATTTACCGAATACATGTCATGCCCCTTTTAAACAAAACAATTTATTTTATGTACATGAAAAGGAATAAAACACCAATTGAATGTCATATTTTCATTCAAGATATTGTAACATGTTAAAAATACAATAAACCAGATTATAAACCTCACAAAATATTTTCAAAAGATAATGGAACATTTAAACAATCACTTGTTGAGCACTTTCATGACAAAACAACACTACCTTTCACATAACAGTTATTAAACAACGACTTTGCACACCAAGAAAATTATAAAAAGCATTAAAAACAACAATAAACATTTATATCAGTATAGGATAATATTAAAAGGATGAAACATCTATGATAAATGCATGTGCAAGGGATATCCTACCTCAAATCTTTGGCATAATTGAAACGCACACCCGAAATCACCCGCCGAGGGTTTATAAACCCTAAAACTATAAATAACAGACCTAAAAAAAATAAAACCCATCAAAAAACATTGTATAACAAAACCCTAGGTCTATCAATACTAGGTTAAAATATAAATCAAAGAAATAATGAATGGAGGGGGAAGAGGAAGGAGAAAGGAGAAGGAATCTCACCTTTCACCCTAGAAAACTCTTCGTCTTCCATTAGATCTGCAACCCTAGAAGAAAGGGAATGACTCGAAAATTCATGGAGAGACTCCTAAGATCTGGACTAACCAGGTAAAGAAAATTGGTGGCCAAAAGAGTACGAATTGATTAATTTATGAATGATACAATTTACCTTGTCAAATCTGGACGATTTGAGGTATCCTGAGAATGTTGGCCCTCTTACGCAACCCATATTAGCTCCAAAGAGGCAAAAACGATATTGGGGATGAGGATAGGGATATTGGATTTGGGTGGGAGGTGGAATAACCGAAAAATATTAAAAATGAAAAAGATATAAATGAAACAAATTATTTTGTTTTAAACAGGAAATGGGCCCATGGGATGGCCCAATACCTAAATAAGTAACCCAAATTCACCCAGCTTATGAATTTATAATGGGTCCAAAAGGATAAATAAATTTTAATATATCAGTATATGAAAAGTGAGAAGTTGAATGGGTGAAAAAGGATGAAAAACAAAAGAGTTATAAAAGAAACAAATTCGGTTTTTAAAACTGGGAATGGGCTCACGGTTGGCCCAAATCATGAAGTAACCACCCTTTCTTCAAAAACTACTAAACAAACAATGGAGATCCCAAATTAGGGTGGTTATACATATATGAAACTTCAAAACTCAAGATTTAACTAATCAAATACCCATGAAAAGGTTCGGTATTTCTAATGGGCCGGATCAATACAATGACAGAAAAGAAAAAAAACCGTGTGTGACAATTCTCCCCACCATTAAAGCTTTCCGCCCCCGGAAAGGCATAACACTTTCCGGCTGAAATAAAAGCAACACCTAAGGATTCCAGAATGTACTCCCCACCATTAAGAATCAAATATCCCTAGAAATTTTCTTAGGATGAAAATCCAAGAGACCCATGGTGGGTCTCCCCACCATTAGAAACCAACTAGCAATGAATAGACAAGAATTGAACATGAGCAAGAGTTGGGACTCACTCACACAAGCCCAAAATAACCCTCCTACAAAAACCGTCTATACCAAGTTAATAGAGTTACAACATGAACATATAAACCACCCACTCCCAAATGGATGGGACAATAACTTTTTCGACACATTCAACACAATTCTGGACCCCCTCCACTTGGGGATGGGAGGGAAGGGGACCCAATAAATTGGCCACTGAAACAACAAAAGAAACAAAGAAACTAACCAAAACTCTCCCCCTATGAATAGGTAACACCAAGACTGCACCTGATTTTTACAGGCGGTCCACACATGGACATTGATTGAAAACCCACATATATGAAGGAATAACCATATACACTGTGTGAGGGGTTAAGTCCACCACGCTTGTTGCGACAAAGGGAAATTCATAGAAATGAGGAACCAAAACATTGACATAGTAACTAACTTACCAAAACAGAGGAGTAAGGATCTTAATCTAGCACTCCACACCTCTATTGATTTACTGACTGCGTGAAAAGCTTCACTTCGAGGCCTATGGCTGGAGCCCTGATTCTTGAAGCATTTGCTGCACCGTAGTCAGGTGATATGGATCACACCACTCAAAAAAACCACACTTGATCACCAAACAAAAACCTTCATATAAATAGGAACACATAGATACATATCAAAATTCATTATCACTCCAAATGAGGGGCATAATAGATGAGGAATTAGAAGAAACACATCAACATCACCGAAAACAACTGCTCTGTCCAAAAGAATTATCACGACCTAGAATCACTTTTAATAGATCCCAAACTACTCTCTATTCCAACAAACAGGTTGAGGCATCATCAAAAGAGGTGGATTTAACATTTGAAATGAATCCTTAGGTTGATCAGCAGGAATGATTTCCAACGGAGAACTATCTAGGTTCCACCCACGTGCCCGAACGGGTCATCTGACTAATGACAGTCCCAAAAGGCCAACACATGTCCTTTCCAGGGTGCTTTGTCCTCACTCACACACACCCTGGGAAAACTTCCCAGAAGGTCACCCATCCTGATCACTACTCCAGGCCAAGCATGCTTAACTGGGGTGTTCTAATCATGTAGGCTCCTGAAAAGGAAGGTGCACCTTGTTGACATGAGCCATATCATTTAGCCATTTAACCCTTTATCATTTGGGGATGTTACAATCACCCCCCCTTTAGAGCACAACACCCTCGTTGTGGGCCCTACATCACAACCTAGGCAGTGCACCGCGCACTTATGGCTGGGTTCCTCCTCTGATACCATTTTGTCATGAACCAGCCCGAGTCGACCCTGAACCGGTCACCCAGGCCAGCCCGTGACAAGTCCCGAGAGGCGTTCCCGGTCCTCCCAGGATGGTGACAAGCATCAAGGGCATTAATAGAGTACACAAGGGAACGATTTCGCCCATATATAAACAATCAAACAATCATCGGAAAGAAACGGACAGCCCAAAATGAATTTATATAAAAATTGAACTAAATATTATTTGTACAAGAAACTAAAAATAGAACAAAACCAACAACTCAACTGAACAATACCGATGAAAAAATAACTCCATGTGACACTTCTGGCCACTCTCCAACATAATGATAAAAAGTCGCCCAAGGTGATCGAACTAATGATGAAACCTTCTCAAGGGCTAAAAAAAGAAGAAGACTATAGGCGTGAGTATTAACACTTAGTAGGTTAGCCCTGTATTCTATTCCCAATTCACATTACTTTAAAATAAAAGAAACATCAATTTATAGTTTTAAAATCAAGATTTGAATGTATGGTTTTCAAATGAGGTTCCATGCTATAATAATTATCAGAAAAAAACATGCATGTATAATAAACAAAAATTCAAGTAACAATTATTTTCAAAGAGGTGAAACTTAAAAATGAAAATAGTTTTCAAGAGGGCTGCTTTAAATAATTTTAACATTCAAATAAATAACACATACTACTTAATTTACCAACCAAACACACCGTATGCCGACGGTGAGTACAAAATAGGCAATGAGCACTAGTTACAGGAATACCCGTAGGCACTAGTTATTTGTGAACCCCAGGTACCTCATATCTCGGTGAATGTAAACATAATAAATACTGGTTCTCGTGCACGAGCCACTAGTAGGGAACATACCCATAACCTAGTGGTCCCCAATCAGAATCATCATCATAGTTTAGTTAGTGTTGTCATCATCCAACTTTCTACGTAAAACAGGGGCCAACCCCCACAGAATCACTAGCATACTAGTACACGTCCGCCCACCTAGATACTCGGGATTCCCTTTAGTGTTCAATCAAGTTACACATATTATCAAATACACATTTCACATCCCCATTCCATTACAAAACCATAAAAACACAAACATCCCATAATCATTTTTCACATTTCTTACACTAATCAACAAACCGCTAAATATTTCGGTAAGACAATTTCATGAAGTGTATTGAGGCTTTGCACATAAAACTCGTTAAAAAACACCTTTTAAATTATAAACACACATAATAACCGAACCAAATAATATTTGGGATCCCAATAAAAATTTAATAAAATCATTTAATGGACCATAAAACAATCCCAATTTCACAAATTGTTATATACAAGTAAAACACTCCTTCATTTCTATGAAATGCCAAACGGGCCTTTAATTATTTTCTCAAAACTATCCTTTGATGGAGGTATGAATTTTAATTCTATTAAAGATATGTATAAACACAATTTACAGCAGAAAACCACATTCATAAATCTCTTATAATACTCAGGTTACATATTCAAAACACAACCATTTTCATAAAGATGTGAAATAGTCCATTTTTGGGCAACTCGGGCCAAACTATGTTGTAAATCAAAACCCACTTGATTGTAAAAACAAATACAAATAGGAAATCCATATAAGTACCCAAAAATACCATTTATCATTATTCCAATTCCTTTATAAATCCAAACAAATAACTTTTAAATCACACATCACACATAAAATCCAACCGGGCAATTTACCGAACACATGTCATGCCCTTTTTAAACAAAACAATTTATTTTATGTACATGAAAAGGAATAAAACACCAATTGAATGTCATATTTTCATTCAAGATACTGTAACATGTTAAAAATACCATAAACCAGATTATAAACCTCACAAAATATTTTCAAAAGATAATGGAACATTTAAACAAACACTTGTTGAGCACTTTCATGACAAAACAACACTACCTTTCACATAAGAGTTATTAAACAACGACTTTGCACACCAAGAAAATTATAAAAAGGATTAAAAACAACAATAAACATTTATATCAGTATAGGATAATATTAAAATGATGAGACTTCTATGATAAAGGCATGTGCAAGGGATATCCTACCTCAAATCTTTGGTGTAATTGAAACGCACACCCGAAATCACCCGCCGAGGGTTTATAAACCCTAAAACTATAAATACCAGACCTAAACAAACATAAAACCCATCAAAAAACACTATATAAAAAAACCCTAGGTCGATCAATACTAGGGTACAATATAAATCAAAGAAATAATGAATGGAGGGGGAAGAGGAATGAGAAAGGAGAAGGAATCTCACCTTTCACCCTAGAAAACTCTTTATCTTCCATTAGATCGACAACCCTAGAGGGAAGGTAATGGCTTGAAAATTCATGGAGAGACTCCTAAGATCTGGACTAATCAGGGAATGAAAATTGGTGGCCAAAATAGTACGAATTGATTAATTTATGAATGATACAATTTACCTTGTCAAATCTGGACGATTTGAGGTATCCTGAGAATGTTCGCCCTCTTACGCGACCCATATGAGCTCCAAAGAGGCCACAACGATATTAGGCGTGTATGCCCTAGTTTTCACTAAAGGTTCACTTATCGCCTTTTGATGTAGAACCGTCATTAAATATATATTTTTCACTCTTATACATTCTATTGGACCAAATAAAACTCTTCTTATGAATTGGGACATCAAAATTTACTTTGTGTAAATTTTTGGTATCTTTCCGATAAAGTTCATTTTTTAATGAATATTGTAAAATGCTGTTTTTTAATTCAAAAATTCTTTTTAATATAATTTATTTATATGAATATATTATCTTTTGAAGTGGTTTTAAAGTGAAATTATAATATATTTTTACCATTAAATCCAATAGTTGTCTTTGAAGTTAATTTCACTTTGAAATCAGACATAAACTACTGTCAATCTTTTGATACTTATTGTTTCTTAAAAACACGATATTTGCTTTGACAGCGGGAATTAATTATTAAATTAATTAATGTGACTTAAATGTTTTGAATTTTGTAAAATATACTTCATTTTTAAATTCGGAATATCAAATATAGCTTAGGGTGAATTTTAGGGATTTTTCTGAAAAACTTCAATTTTTGATGAATAGTGAAACCACTAAGTGGTACTTATAAAAACTGATTTTTCTGTTTAAATGAAAATTTTCCATCTTTGTGTTTTGAATTTAAAAAATCCAACATACATGGTTGTCATTAAGAAGTAAAATGTGGTTCAATGGGATAAAAAATAATTTCTTGGTTAATAGTAACTTATTAAGTTTTTAATCGCGATTAAAGGTAATTAGAGTAGTTTATGGTAAGAATGATTTTTTAATAAACTGAAATAACCTAGACACATGTCCTACCCTCATTGTATGTGTCATTGCCGACTGATAGAATCCATGGGTCAACTTGGGGACCCCATGGAGCCACTTTGGTTGGAAAATGACATAAATATCTTTTTATTTAATGTTAAAGTAATAAATGACACAAACATGAGATGTTTAACTAAAACAATTTTTACATGGGGTTATACAAGTCATATTTTTTACTATAAATATTCATTCGAAATCTAAAACTATTTCCTACATCATAGTATTTGTTTTATAATTTTTAGACAATAAATAAAATAATTATTTATGACATCATGATGATGCAGCGATGACCTCGTTATTTAACGATTTAAATAAAATTGAAAGATAATGTAATATCTAAGACCTACACATGTCCAAAACCAATTGGATGAGTGGATTTAGAGCCCTTATCACCATATCCTCGAAATACTTCAATTTGGGACCTTTAAAATCCGAAACTCTTTATAAAATAAAGTAACATTTTGTAACTTTACAAGAGTGCTCCTCCTCTCCTCTTATAAAAGGCCCCCAACTCTACCTTCTTACCCACACACCCAAAGACTTTGTCTCGGACAACACCTAACCATTTTTTCTCTCCACTTCCCTCTATTACTCCTTGAAGCCTCAATTTGGGCAGAAGTCTTCCCAAAGAAGCCTTTGAGCTCAAACCAAAGGGAGTTACCCGATTTTAAGGTAATGTCTTCACTTGTGTCCTTTTGTTTTATTTTGCTTCTCCAACCCCCTAAACTCTTTTTTTTCATTTGTTTTGTAACAAATACAGTATCTTAAATATACTAGGATGTTTTTATAAGAAGTATTCGAGCTACACTTACACACACCTACATCTAATGGTTAAATAACATAATGTTTTTGTGGATGGGGAATTTCTGCCTCCCGAAACGATGATTGTTCAACATTCTTCTAACACCTTCAAGGGTGGCCATTAAGATGACAATATATTTATATGTGATATATAATATGTTTATGTTTTCCTTAAGCTTCTGTATTTTTCATTTTGTGCATACCTTTTTGGTTTCCATTATGGGTAAACGTGATATCTTCATTTATGGAAGTGCAGACTACCGCCCCCTCCAAGTGATTTGATTCGTTAATACCATATGTGGTACGTATAAAGGATATATTCAATGATATTATATATGATACCATACTGGAATTAAAATACTATTATGTATCATTATGTTTTAATTCCATTAAATATGAAATAGAAATGGAAGTAGCGTTTAGGCGTACGTACGGCTTACCGTCTCCATGAACGGTACATTTCATTTCATATCTCAAAATGTTATGTAATATTATAAGTACATATATATAATGGATATATAATTAATATATCACATCTAAATTATGGATATAAATCTGGAATTATAACATATATATATATCTCTCATTTTTTTTTAATTCCATTAATATGACCAAAAATGAAAGTAGAGTTCATGCGTACGTACGACCTACCGTCTCCATGAACGGTGCTTTTCGTTTTTTATATCCAAAAGATATGGAATAGTATGAAATTAATATTTACAGGATATATATGATATTTAAATAATTAATACTATTCTAGAAATTATTTACTTATAACTACATGGGCAATATTTTTTCAAAAACGTTCGTTTTTGACTAATGTACCAAAATCGGCAAAAACATCTGATATGAACTAACATTATTAAACAATTATTATAACATTATAATATGTGATAAGAACTGAATAATAATCTCTAAAGGAGGTACTTAAGAAATTATTAATTGACCAATGTTTATTATTCAGGAATATAAAGAAACGAACAAGACAAGTTGGACTTGAGGTAAGGGATCCTACTCCTCTCTTTCTTTTTAAGTACACTCTTTTATGTCAATCCTTCTAAGCTCAACTTTCTTGTTATTGGGAAGTTCTTTTATATTACTCTTACTGTAATTTTTATGTTCATATGATGATAGACCCTATTCTCTCTCATCAATCCATTTTGGAAGTTTTCATTGGTGCCATTAGGCTGCCGAATTATCGTAAGAGATCTAACCTCTCTCTTTCTCTTTAAGTACTCCCCTTTATGTCACTTATTTTAAGCTCCTATTTGTTATGATGGGGGATGTTCTTTCATATTCCTCTTTCTGTACATTTTATTTTAATGTGATGAGATACCCTATTTGATCTCATCAATCCATTTTTGGAAGTTTTAAGTGGCGTTGTTAGGCTGCCAAGTTTTCAAAAGTGATTTTTCATCTCACTTTTATTTCCGTGAGATTTATGCTACATTTGCCACAATTTCCATTGAGTGGTGTATGTAATGACCATTATTTTACTCATTGTATAATTTTATTTCATTTATGAGTATTTACAACAATGATGTATTGTCCCTCTTTCACGGGGCGTTTGTTTCGAAAGATACTCATGTCGGTAAGGGAACCTTTCACCATCCTCTTTTTAAAAGACTTATTTTGTTATGTCTTTTAATTCACATAATATTATTTTGGGATATTTTCTTCTATATCCTTATTGATTTAAATTTTATGTCCAAGTGATGAGATACCCTTTTTATCTCTCATCAACTCTTTTTCTGAATTTTGAAGTGACACCGTTAGGCTGTCTAATTTTTGCAAGGGAACTTCTTAACCCAATTTCGATTCTTTGGGATAAACTTGTACACCTTGAATATGTCGTTCTATGATTATGTGTGAATGTCGTATGATAGTTTTACACTTAATACCCACTTATATTTCGTGAATTCATTTGTCACACATAGTTATGTACCTGATTTATCCTTAATCCAAGGATACCGTCTTTGTATGGGACTTCGTCTCAATCTCCTTTCATTGAGGCATATTTTGCTTTATACTCAACCTTCTTTTATACGGTGTATAAACCCCTATGACTTTTACATTTATTCAAAAGGAATATTTTTTTATACGATGAGTTTACTAAAGAAAAAAATAGAATGTTTTTGTCGTACGTATGCGGCGACAATGACTTCTCCGCCGCCGTGACCATTATTTGTGTTTCGGCTTCCTCTACAAGCAACACAGTTTTTTGAAAAAGAAAAATAAATACCATGCTTTACTTTTTTTTTATTTTGGTATTGAAAATGGTTTTCATAACATTTTTATATCAATGTTTTGTATTGATATCTTGTGATTGAAAGGTGGGAATGTTATGTTTCCTTTATGCATGTTTTATGTGATACAATTATGGTGAGGTTCTTGGGCATTATTATGAAGACGGGTGGTTCTGTGATAAAATAAGGGCGGGTGATCCTAATATAGCTCTCCAATGCATTTGGTAACGCGAAGGAGTGTAATGTTAAGGTTTCTCCGAAGAGATTTAGGGAATATACTGTGATGAGTATTCCAAACGTAACCAAGAGGGTTACTCCCTACGTAAGAATGTTATGAATGCCTCAAGTTGCCTTTTATGTCTTATTATTTCTATGATTTATTCATGAATTAATGAGGTATGTTAAAGTGCCTATGTTTTATGGGTAAAGTATTATTTCATTCTTATGTATATATGAACTCATGTTTCCTTTCCATATTTTTATAACCCTTACTGAGCTTTTTTTGCTCATCCCAAGTTTTTGAAAAGTTTTTCACATGTCGAGGGAAAGGTATATGATGTGATGATAATGTCAAGGATGTGTCAAGAAAGAATCCATGTTTTATTTTAAATATGTTTCCGTTGATGGGAAGAATGAATACTGTCTTTTATGTATCCACTTTGTTTAAATGTGGAATGTAATGCAAGTTTCATGATCTAATTCTCTAAAACTCTAAACCTGAGAATATCCTCAATGTGTAATCATGTAATAACTCAAGATTAAGTAAGGTTTAAGGCTGGGGCCTTATAGTTGGTATCAAAGGTCGGTTCAGATAACATTAGAGGTTAGGGTATTATTTAAGCATAAGTGGCATTACCATAATGCGTAGTATTTCATAAAGAGTCCTAGTTTTAGATAAAGTGAATGAGTAAGTGTATCTTAGTGTTTACCTTCCTCATTAATACAAGATGGGTTTGTTGATATACTCACACTGGCATTTCTGTTTTTAGTGAATGGATGGATCTATCAGGCACCAAAGAGGCAACAGGTTTGATGGAAACTATGGTGGTTCTATGATTAAGATACTAGATAAAATGGGGGATTCAATGAGGAAACTCGGGGTTGTTCTAAACCAACTATCAAGGAGTCATGATCAACCACTTGAACCTAGGTATGATCCTTAATGCATCATGTACGAGATTACCAATCGATGTGGAAGTTCAGGTAATAAATATAAAGGTAAACATTACAGTTTATATGATCCATACTTTTGAGGTAATTATGGGTTATTATATGATATGCTGGAAAATGAAAGTCATGAGATAAACTTGAGGTTAATATATTTTATGATCATTTTTGATGATTTTATCTATTTTTGGGGAATTATTTAAGAATTATATAGTTTTGGAAAAAGGACAACACACATAACGTGTGACAAACCGTCGCGTCGGACAAAGCTGCGGGAATCGAACCCACAACCAATGTGCGACTGTTATTTATTGCCTACCACTGGACTACGTGAAGTCCCTGGTCAGTTTTACTGATTCTTTTTAGTTATATGATTTTATGAATAAAGAGTAAGTTGATTTTGGGTTATTTATGAAAATTATTAACCTATCATGGAGGATATGTGAATAGGTTAATTACTTTTCAATACGAGACTTTAGGAGCAACTGATATTGTTTGGAGGTAAATATTACGATTTATCTTGGAAGACTATGTGACTAAATCTTTTAAATATTTGGGTTTCAGTCTTAGATTTGTTTACTTTGAAGAATTTTATGGACAAATTGTTTATCGGATGGTCCTCGTTGAACTTGGGGTTTTGTTGGACAAATTTTAGAGATTAAGCATATATTTTCTTTTTAAAGGGTTATCCTTTTCTAGAATATCTGATCTTGCACTAACCTTTTTGGTTTTGGTTTTGGTTTTGGTTAAGGTCTAAAGAAAAGGGAAGTATATAGTTCTCTTTAGTGGATTAGGTGATTCTCTAGAAGTTGATTATCGTATTCTTAATGCGAACAAGTCTCCCTAAATACTCGTCTTTTGGAAAAAAATATGAGTTTGATTATGGAATCTAGTAAAAGTTTAAAGTCAACATGACAAGTGATTATGTTTCCTTATAAATAAATTCCTCAATAAAAAGTAACTTAAAACAAAAATGTTGTCTATTAACTTTTCCTACTGGGGAACCAACACCGTTTAACCCATCACAAGTTTGTGATTTTCATACTGTTAACTTTCTCCTAAACATGTTTCCTATCACTCTCCATCAGAACATGACCCTATGTTTTCTCCTCCATGTCCATGTTTTCCTACATGGAATCCTAGTATAGGTTAACTCGGGTGACATATGTACTTATCTTTCTTTATATTAAAGTGATTGTTTTACCGACTCTTGTTCCGATGTGGGACTTTCAAGGATGTTTCCAAGCTCAATTTTAAAAATTGCGAGGACGCAATTCCCAAAAGGGGGGAAGAATGTAACACCCCAGGTAAATAAAGAATATGAAATTTTCATATTTATGAATATTTGTGAGTAAAATATTAATATGACTTTAAAGGGGACGTTATGTTCAATAGTGTACCCAACAAGCAACAACGAGTTTCTTGGGAATCTAACGTTGCACTCTAATAATAAAATACTATTATTTTAAATGGTAGTTAACATGTAGCCGTTTTATTGGCGGGAATGGATAGAAATAAATAAAATATGATTATATATGTTTTTAAATGTTTTTACTCTTATCCAATTAAAGATGAAGGCATAAAATACGGAAATAATTCTATTTTAGGCGTATATGCCCTAGTTTTCACTAAAGGTTCACTTATCCCCTTTTGATGGAGAACCATCATTTAATATAGTTTTTTTTCACTCTTATACATTCTATTGGACCAAATAATACTCTTCTTAAGAATTGGGACATCCAACTTTACATTGTGTAAATTTTTGGTATCTTTCCGATAAAGTTCATTTTTTTAATGAATATTGTAAAATGTTGTATTTTAATTCAAAACCACTTTTTAATATAATATATTTATATTATTAGATTATATTTTTAATTTTTTTTAAAGTGAAATTAGAATATATTTTTACCATTAAATCCAATAGTGGTCATTGGAATTAATTTCACTTTGAAATCTGACTTAAACTAGTGTCAATCTTTTGATACTTATTGTTTCATAAAAACACGCTATTTGCTTTGACAGCAGGAATTAATTGTTAAATTAATTAATGTGACTTATATGTTTTGAATCTTGTAAAATAGACTTCATTTTTGTATTCGGAATATCAAATATAGCATATGGTGAATTTTTGGGATTTTTCTGAAAAACTTCAATTTTTGATGAATAGTGAAATCACAAAGTGGTACTTATAAAAACTGATTTTTCTGTTAAAATGAAAATTTTCCATATTTGTGATTTGAATTTCAAAAATCCAACATAAATGGTTTTCATTAAGAAGTATAATGTGGTTCAATGGGAAAAACTAATTTTTTTTTGTGATTAGTAACTTATTAAGTTTTTAATCGTGATTAGAGGTAATTAGTGTAGTTTATGGTAAGAATAATGTTTCAATAAAATGAAATGACCTAGACACATGTCCTACCCTCATTTCATGTGTCATGGCCGACCAAGAAAATCCATGGTTCAACTTGGGGAACCAATGGAGCCACTTTGGTTGGAAAATGACATAAATATCTTTTTATTTAATGTTAAAGTAACAATGACACAAACATGAGATGTTTTACTAAAACAATTTTTACATGGGGTTATACAAGTCATATTTTTGACAATAAATATTAATTGGAATGATAAAAAGATTTACTAAATCATAGTATTTTTTTTATAATTTTTAGACAATTAGTAAATTAAATTATTTATGACATCATGATGATGCAGCGATGACCTCATTATTTAATGATTTAAATAACTTGGAAGGATAATGTAATATCTAAGACCTAAAAATCTCAAAAACATATTGGATGAGTGGATTTAAAGCCCTTATCATCTAATCCCCGAAATACATCAATGTGGGACCTTTAAAATCCGAATCCCTTTTGAAAATAAAGTAACATTTTGTAACTTTACAAGAGTGCCCCTCCTCTCCTCTTATAAAAGGCCCCCACCTCTACCTTCTTACCCACACTCCCAAAGACTTTGTCTCGGCCAACCCCTACCCATTTTGTCTCTCCACTTCCCTATCTTACTCCTTGAAGCCTCACTTTGGGCAGAAGGCTTCCCAAGGAAGCCTTTGAGCTAAAAACAAAGCGAGTTACCCGATTTTAAGGTAATGTCTTCACTTGTGTCCTTTTGATTTATTTTGCTTCTTCAACCCCCAAAACTCTTTTTATTCATTTGTTTTGTAACAAATCCAGTATCTTCAATATACTAGGATGTTTTTATAAGAAGGATTTGAGCTAAACATACACACACCTACATCTAATGGTTAAAGAACATATTGTTCCTGTGGATGGCAAATTTCTGCCTCCCGAAACGATAATTGTTCAACATTCTTCTAACACCTTCAAAGGTGGCCATTAAGATGACACTATATTTATATGTGTAATATAATATGTTTATGTTTTCCTTAAGTTTCTGTATTTTTCATTTTGGGAATACCTTTATGGTTTCCATTATGGGTAAACGCGATATCTTCATTTATGGAAGTGCAGACTACCGCCCCCTCAAAGTGATTTGATTCCTAAATACCATATGTGGTACGTATAAAGGATATATTTTATAATAATATATATGATACCATACTGGAATTAAAATACTATTATGTATCATTATGTTTTAATTCCATTAAATATGAAATATAAATGGAAGTAGCGTTTATGCGTACGTACGGCTTACCGTCTCCATGAACGATACATTTCATTTCTTATCTCAAAATGTTATGTAATATTATAAGTACATATATATAATGGATATATATGTAATATATTACATCAAAATTATGGATATAATTATGTAATTATAACATATATATATATATCTCTCATTTTCTTTTAATTCCATTAATATAACAAAAAATGAAAGTAGCGTTCATGCGTACGTACGGCCTACCGTCTCCATGAACGATGCTTTTCGTTTTTTATCTCCAAATGATATGGAATAGTATGAAATGAATATTTACTGGATATATATGATATTTTAATCATTAATACTATTCTGGAAATTATTTACTTATAACTACATGGGAAATCTTTTTTCAAACAAGTTCGTTTTTTACTCATGTACCAAACATCGGCAAAATCGTCTGATATGAACTAACATTATTAAACAATTATTATAACATTATAATATGTGATATGAACTGAATAATAATATCTAAAGGAGGTAATTAGGCAATTATTAATTGACCAAAGTTTATTATTCAAGAATATAAAGAAACGAACAAGACCAGTTGGACTTGAGGTAAGGGATCCTACTCCTCTCTTTCTTTTTAAGTACACTCTTTTATGTCATTCCTTCTAAGCACATCATTCTTGTTATTGGGATGTTATTTTATATTACTCTTACTGTAATTTTTATGTTCATTTGATGAGAGACCCTATTCTCTCTCATCAATCCATTTTGGAAGTTTTCAGTGGCGCCGTTAGGCTGCCGAATTTTCGTAAGAGATCTAACCTCTCCCTTTCTCTTTAAGTACTCCCCTTTATGTCACTTCTTTTAAGCTTCTATTTGTTATGATGGGGGATGTTCTTTCATATTAATCATGCTGTAGATTTTATTTTTATGTGATGAGATACCCTATTTGATCTCATCAATCCATTTTTTGATGTTTTATGTGGCACCATTAGGCTGCCGTGTTTTCAAAAGTGATTTTTCATCTCACTTTTTTTTCCGTGAGATTTATGCTACATTTTCCACAATTGCCTTTGAGTGGTGTATGTACTGACCATTAATTTACTGATTTTGTAATATTATTTCATTTATGAGTATTTACAACAATGATTTATTGTCCCTCTTTCACGGGGCGTTTGTTTAGAAAGATACCCATGTCGGTAAGGGAATCTTTCACCCTCCTCTTTTTAAAAGACTTATTTTGTTATGTCTTTTAATTCACATAATATTATTTTGCGATATGTTCTTATATATCCTTATTGATGTAAATATTATGTCCATGTGATGAGATACCCTTTTTATTTCTCATCAACTCTTTTTCTGAATTTTGAAGTGACGCCGTTAGGCTGTCTAATTTTTTCAAGGGAACTTCTTAACCAAATTTCGATTCTTTTGGATAAAATTTTACACCATTAATATGTCATTCTATGATTATGTGTGAATGTCCTCTGATTGTTTTACACTTAATACCCACTTATATTTCATGTATTCATTTGTCACACATTGTTATGTAACTGATTTATCCTTAATCCAAGGATACCGTCTTTGTATGGAACTTCGTCTCAATATCCTTTCATTGAGGCATATTTTGTTTTATACAGAACCTTCTTTTTTACGGTGTATAAACCCCTTTTACTTTTACGTTTATTCAAAAGAAATATTTTTTTATACGAAGCATTTACTAAACGACAAAATGGAATGTTTTTGTCGTATTTATGCGGTGACAACGACTTCTCTACCGCCGTTACCATTATTTGAGTTTCGGCTTCCTCTACAAGCCACACAGTTTTTTTAAAATGAAAAATAAATACCATGTTTTACTTTTCTTTTATTTTGGTATTGAAATTGGTTTTCATAACGTTTTTATATCAATGTGTTGTATTGATATCTTGTGATTGAAAGGTGGAAATGTTATGTTTCCTTTATGCATGTTTTATGTGATACGATTATGTTGAGGTTTTTGGGCATTATTATGAATACTGGTGGTTCCGTGATAAACTAAGGGCGAGTGAGCCCGATATAGCTCTCCAATTCATTGGTTAACGTGAAGGAGTGTAAGGTTATGGTTTCTCCGAAGAGATTTAGGGAATATATTGTGATGGGTATTCCAAACGTAACCAAGAGGGTTACTCCCTACGCAAGAATGTTATGAATGCCTCAAGTTACCTTTTATGTCTTATGATTTCTATGATTTATTCATGATTTGATGAGGTATGTTAAAGTGCCTATGTTTTATGGGTAAAGTATGATTTCATTCTTATGTATATATGAACTCATGTTTCCTTTCCATATTTTTATAACCCTTACTGAGATTTTTATACTCATCACAAGTTATTGAAATGTTTTTCACAGGTCAAGGGAAAGGTACATGATGTGATGATAGTGTCAAGGATGTGTCAAGAAAGAATCCATGTTTTATTTTAAATATGTTTCCATTGTTGGGAAGAATGAATACTGTCTTTTATGTAACCACGTTGTATAAATGAGGAATGTAATTCAAGTTTCATGATGTAATTCTCTAAAACTCTAAACCTGAAAAGATCCTCAATGTGTTATCTTGTAGTAACTCAGGATTAAGTAAGGTTTAAGGCTGGGGCCTTATACGTCTTCCTGTTGCACATCATGAACTAGGCAGTGATCGTACGCCTGATACGACCGACTTGGGGCTACCAGTATTTCCGCTGATTATTCTGGACATGGAACCAGCAGGGATTCCAGACAGTGGTGCTGACACTCAGTTCAGAGATGGTTTAATGAGGTTTATGCAGACCTTCCAGGGAGCTCAGTATCATGCCCTGTCTATGGAATAGCTGACATGAGTCTTCCAGTAGCAGCATCCTCCAACTTTCACAGGGGATGGAGGACGTCAGGCATGAGAGTCATGGCTAGAAACCATTCATTCCACCTTCGAGCATCTGGAGACACCCCCAGACAGAAGGGTGAATCTCACAACTTACATGCTGAGAGAATATTCCAAGAGATGGTGGGATGTAGTCTCGCAGGCAGGGCGCCAGCGGACTATGGCTTGGGATGAATTCCAGCATACGTTCTATGACTACTACTATCCAGCGATGTTGAGGGGTGGCAGAGACAGATATTTCATGAACCTATAGTAGTGTACTATTTTGGTTATGGATTATTCCTCTCGTTTCATTGAGTTACATCATTTCACTCCCGTTCTGGGAAATGAAGAGCTGTTTTTAGCAAGGAAGATAAAGTAAGGCCTCAAACCAGAGATCAGATCACATGTGAATGTCTTCTAGTTGAAATATATTACCCTAATAGTCAACCATGCACTAATCAATGAACAAAATATGAAGGATACTAGAGATGTTGACTAAGGAAGTTCAACATACAAGGCTGACTCATTGCATACTGACAGAAGGAAGTGCCACTGAGAGTCTACTCGTGGTGACTGGAGGAAGTGAGGTATTTCTTCCTGTAGATGGGATCATTCTTCTGGCAACCAGGTGGTGTGCTATCAGTGTGGAAAGTGTAGGCATTAGAATCCTAGGTGCTTGAGATATTCAGTGGAGTGCCGAGCTTGCGAAAAGATGGGTCATCTGCAACATTTTTATAGGGTTCTTCTTCCAGCTTCTTGCGAAGGAGGTTCGGTTTCTACTCATTGTACAGGAGCAAGATTACCAATTCCACAGTAGACTAGGGGCTAGAGTTTTTCAGGTCATTCAGGCTAGGGTAGAGGTCACAGATGCGGTGGTCAGACTCAGGGAGGATCAGCTCAGGGATATCAGGCTACTACACAGGACTGCGGTACTGGCCAGACGATTGTGGTAGAGAAGATCCATCAGGAGTAGGATCCTGGACCTTCCACAGTTCAAGGTACAATCTTAGTATCCTTTGTTTTATCTTTTTTAATTTTTGATACCAGAGATTCTCATATATTTATTTCGATGCACACTATGGAGAGCCTTAGACTTATTGTCCTTACTTTTGAGGATACATTGGCAATAGACACTCTTTTGGGACATAGAACTACTAGTGTGCGTCGGTGCAAGGAGTTCCCCCTTGAGGTTGGTGGGTGTCACTTCTTGTGGGATATTTATGTTCATGAGATGATGGGTTATGATTTCATTCTCGGTATGGACTGGATAGTTCCTTTTCAGGCCTTTGTCGATTGTTATCATCGCAGGGTGAGTTTCACGTCACCAGAGGGCGGGTCTTTTCTTCACTAGGGCGAATGGTATGTCCAGGCAAGTAGAGGTGGACTAGAGTATCATGGGATGGGCATTGTTATAGCCCAGATTGCTAGTTTATATCTGTATGATCCTGAAACTTCTCAGACGGACTTCCCTCAGGTAGTTGACCGTTTTCCAGATGTCTTTCCAGATGACTTTTCAGGGTTTCCTCAAAAGAGTGAGGTAGTATTCTCTATTTATCTTGTTCTAGGAGAATCAACCATATCCATACCTCCTTATATGATGGCTATTCCTGAGTTACAAGAAATCAAGAAGAAGATGGAGGAGTTCGGGCGAAGGGTTTTATCCGACACAGTACTTCTCATTAGGGTTTGCATGTGTTGTTTGTGAAGACGGCGGATGGTACCTTATGACTTTGTGTGGACTATCGAATGCTGAACCATTTGACCATCAAGAACTGATATCCATTTATGAGGATTTCTGATCTTTTTAATCAGCTTCAAGGAGCCGGGGTATTCTCGAAGACTGACTAGAGATCCAGTTGTCATCAGTTGCGGGTCAGACCATCTGATATAACCCTCACAACATTCTGGAGATGGTATGATCTGTATAATTATCTGGTTATGATGTTCGTTCTCACAAACGCGCAAGCAGTTTTCATGTCACTAATGAACAGAGTTTTCCATCCTTACTTGGACTCCTTTATTGTTTTATTTGTGGACGTTATCTTGGTGTACGGTCACACTCGACACGAACATGATACCCATCTTGAGATCAAATTGAGTACACTGAGAGAGAATCGGTTATATGATAATCTCGCAAACTTCCAATTCTAGATGGACGAGATTAACTTCTTGGGCCATGTCATCTCAGAGGCAGGCGTTTCCTTAGACCTAGAGAAGGTGAGAGCAGTAGTCAACTGGGAGTAGCCGAAGAATTATTTCAAGGTATATATTTTCTTGGGACTGGATGGATATTACAGGTGGTTTATACAAGACTTCTCACGCATAGAAGCACTATTGATGGGCTTAACTAAGAAGGGAGAGAAGTACGTTTGGTCAGAAGCATGCGACTCAGCCATCTAGGAGTTGAAGGGGGATTTGAATTCAACACCGATACTAGTTCTGCCAGAGCCGGGAAAGAGTTATACAGTTTTCTGTGATGCATTTGGAATTAGAATTGGAGCAGTTCTTATGCAGGAAGATCGTGTTGTTGCGTACGAATCTCAGAAGTTGAGCCCCCATGAGAAGAAGTATCCTACGCACGACCTGAAGTTGGATGCGGTTGTTCATGCTTTGTGTGGTTAGAGGCACTATCTCATGGGATAGTATTTTCTAGTATATACTGACCACAAGTGCCCCAAGTATATCTTCACACAACATGGCTTCAATCTGGGACAACAGTGGTGGGTTGAGTACCAACAACCTTTCGATTTAGAGATTGCATATATGCCTGGGAAAGGAAATGACATGGCTGATGCACTAAGCATGAGGACTTAGTTACAGGCAGTTCATGATACCAATAGTGAGTGGAAGCTTATGGCTCTTTTCAATGAGATTCATTAGGAGGTAGACGACAGACAGGGGCAGAAAATTCATTCTTCTATAGCTATTACAACTACTTTATTAGATCGAGTTGGAATGAGGCAGCTATCAGACCCAAAATTCCTATTCCTATGGGAGGGTGTTTCAGATGGAGACCCTACTTCGGGGCGGACAGTGGGCGATGATGAGGTGCTACATTTTCATGGCCACGTATGGGTTTCAGCGGACATACATGAGGAGCAGATGCAGGTGTTTCATGCTTCATCTAGGGAAGCTCATCCTGGTGTCAACAAGATGTACTGAGACATACGCCATCAGTATTGGTGGATAGGTATGAAGAAGGATGTGGATGGTTTTGTTATACGTTGTACCACCTGCAAGCAGGTGAAGGCAGAGCATCAGTGACCAGTAGGGATTTTACAGCAGTTACCCATTCTTGAGTGGAAATGGAATGATGTCGCGATTATTGAGCAGGGACGGTTGTACATCCAAGAGATTGTTTGTCTGCATGGAGTTCCACAGTTCATTTTTTCAGGCAGGGATGCGCATTTTACTTTGCACTTCTGGCAGGGGCTACAGAGGGATTTGGGTACACATGTACTTTTGAGTACAGCATACCATCCCCAGACTGATGGCCAGTCTGAGCGTACAATCCAGGTGCTTGAGTATATGATCTGATCTTGCATTCTAGAAATTAGCTATACTTGGGAGAAGCATATCCCTCTGGTGGAGTATGCCTACAACAACAGTTTTCAGGAGACTATTCAGATGGTACAATATGAAGCTTTGTATGGTAGGCCATTCCGATCAACATTATGATGGCTAGAGGCTAGAGAGGCAACTATGATAGGACGACATCTCGTTTAGGAGACCCCAGAGCAAGTGGAATTGATTCGAAAGAGGGTGGATATTGCACTGTCTCGGCAGAAATGTTATGCTGGATAGTGCAGATGACCTCTAGTGTTAAAGGCCAGAAATAAGGTTTTCCTACATGTTACCTAGAGGTTGGGACATAAGAGGATTAGGAGATAGGGGAAACACTCACCAACATACGTCGGGCCGTTTGAGATTCTGGAGAATGTCGGGTTGGTTGCTTACGGGTTGCAGTTACCTCAGAGGTACCAGGCCATGAAAGACGTCTTTAATGTTTCTCACCTTTGATGGTATTTCTCAGACCCGTCTCATGTTTTTCATCCTATGGAGTTTGAGCTGGAGTTGGATACAACGTTTTATGAGCATCCTATCAAGATTGTTGATCATAGTGAAAAGGTACTTTGTGGCCGGTTTGTTCCTCTGGTACGGGTGCTATGGCAGAATGACCGTATACAGGATTAGACTTGGGAGAGGGGGTATGATATGCGATTTTAGTGGCCAGATTTGTTCATACATTCTTCTTTAATGTCTCCTTAGGGAAATTTGGGGATGAATTTCATTACGGGGGGATTTTTGTATGAACCAGGATCTTCGTTTGAGGTATGTTTTTATTTTTTCTTGAGTTTATTGGAAAAATAATGTTTCTGGAAATATTTGAAGTACACGTCGTGTACTTTCTGAGTACACAATGTTTACTCTTTTCCTGCTCGAAGTCACATGCATGATGTGCCCGGGACACACACTTGGTGTGTAGGGGTGATGTGGAGACCGATTTTGGTGGTGTACGGAATGACTTAGTACATGCCATGTACTCTAAAAGTAAACTATGTGTACTTTTTTTATTTCATTAATCAGACCGGGGTCGTGCCTAATGATTGTTAGAATCATCTTTTCCGCCTAATTCCATCCAGAGCATATGAGGATGCTGATTCTTCTCTGAGCCACCGAACCGTCACCTGTTTTCTGAATCAATCTTCATCGATTGCAGAAGAATTGCAGCGGTGAGTTCTTGTTTCTTCTTTGGCCTTGTTTCCCGATTCTTCTCTCATGTGAGTTATCTGAGGTTGAACATTTTAGAGGTTTTTGAAGATCTACTCTATTCTAGTCCAATTCAAGTTCCTAGGTTCATGTATATCGATCTTCGAGTATCAAGGTAGGTTGTTTGTTTACCTACGTTGAATTTCATGAGTTTTGGTTTCAAATGTGCTGGATACCCATGTATCGGGTATACCGGGTTTAGGATTTTGATCCTATTTATTATATTCCCTAGATTTCATGTAATATTATATTTAATTTTTGCTAATATATGCTTGGTTTCATGATTGAGGATAACCCCATGGGCGTTTCTCGCCCTGTTTGGCTGTTTATCGCCATTTGGCACCATTTTCCTGTGAGGCAAACCCTATTGTGATTGTTAGTTTACTTGTTATGACTGATTGAATGTGTTTCCTGCAGTTTAATTTGTTTTAATGCTTGGTAGATATTTTCCAATTAGTTTTTGAACATACCTAGGTATAATGACAGTCAATTACACACGACTGGACTGCTTAGGGATGTGAGTACCAGGTGCAGGAGAACAAAGAGGGAATAGATGATTAAGTGCTTCCCTAGAGGGTCAGTTGGTTTTAGTTTTGTACGCAGGACATACGGGAATATAACATTTTTCTTCCTCAGAGTGTTCTTAGTTTACCCACGCATCGAGACCATAAGAGTAATTAGACGTAAGTGCTTCCGCGGAGAGTCTGTAGCTATCGTTGCAAGACAATAGGGGAATTGATGTGAGAGCTTCCCGGAGTGTTTGTTCCTTGTTTGATTACTGGACTATAGGGGTCTGCTAGTTATAGCCACCCAGAGAGTCAGTGTGAATTTTTATGGTTGGTTGTGATGAGTCCACCAAGCCAAATAACAATCTTGTGTTTTGTACTTCTTCTGTTTATGTAGTCTTTTTAGATACCTATTGTGTTACTTGCTTTACCTTGGAATAGAAAGATTTACTAGTTTTTCCTGGTTGTTTAATTAAATTAATGTGAATGGTATTTGGTATGATTAGTTACTGGTGTACTCTTAGTTCATTATTGTAATTATTTTCCTTTATTTTTCTATATTACTCACTAACAGTAGGGCACAAATCTTGTAGTGGTTGCCTACTTAGATTAGTCTCACACCCAGATTGGGTCCTACTTTTTAGCCCAAATAGTTTATATAGTTGTAGGTTTAAAAAGGGATTGTGGCCCTTCTATCTCAGGTACTTGATTGCTGGTTAGAGCTAGAGTGCATGGGACCGGGCTTTGGCTCGCGATGCTGCTGGAGTTGCTGTTTACGTTTAGTACTTTGGTTTCAGTTGTATTTTAGCATGTTGATTTGTTTACTTCTTTCAAAAGATACATGTACCAGACTGCATAATTATTATATCATACATTTCTTCTACTTTTAGTTTAGTTGTTGTATGTTGTTTACTGCTTCCGCTATTTATTATGTTTATTCATCTGCTATATACTTACCAGATGAGGGCATAGTTTCCACACAGACTCACCAAAGGCCCTCGCTACTTGTCGGCAACCTCTGGCTTTTGGGGAAATGTGCTTGAGGTCATGTGGCGAACCAGGTACGGGGCAGTAGTAATGTGGCTCCAGACTCAGGCCGTTAGAATATTTAATTCGCATGATGTCTTAGGAACATTATATAGGTGGTGTCTTTTTATATTAAATGGAGTGGAAACACATTGGATTTTTTAAAATATTTATGTATTACTCAATCTATGTGGATAAAAATTATACTATTTGAAATGATATGAGGATAAAGGATTTAAATATATAAATATAGTATTATTTAATCAAATTTTTATTAAATTTTATCATTTATATGTTTATTTTAATCCCCTCCAATCATTCCATTTTATACAATATTTTAGTATTGAATCTTTCACTTTTAGTGGTATTCATAATGAAAAGGAAAAAGTGGCCTCATTGATTTTTCTATAAATGATGATTAAAATTATTTATTAATTATTATAATAAAATTATATAAATCATTTATTTATATTTAAAATAAAATCCCCAATATGAAATGATATTACTTTTTAGTAAAATGTATTTCAATCCCAAAAATGAATTTATACCAAAATCAAGTATAATGTGGATTGATACTTATATAATTATATTATTTATAATTAATGTATAATTAGTTTATTTTATGTGAATTTTAAAAATATTATTATTCTTTTAAAATATATTATTTAGTCAAATAAAGAGATAGTTTTATAAAAATCCATTTTTTTTAACTATTTTCTAAAATTAACAAAAATTAGAAAAATACCCAAAATTAACTCTATGATATTATATAATAGATGATTTCAAAAATTATATTAATTCCCTCATATAAAAATTATTCAAAATTTATAATTTAATTATAATTTCTACTCAAAATGTTGAAAAACTCATTTTCGAAGAAAATATATTTCTGAAGCCACAATGGACTTTACTGAAAACTATGTACTTATTCATTATATATCAATCTATATGTCATCATTATATGAAACAAATATAAATATTTGTATCATGATTTTTAACTATTTTAATTCCAAAAATTTAATGAATTTGAATGAATGATAAAATTTAAATATTATTATTACTTGTTTTTAGAGTTAACATAAATCATGGATTGGTTGTTAAGAATTATACAATGTATAATATTATTTTAAACTCAATATTCAAGGTGTTACAATATTTAACCCTTATATTAATTATTTTATCTTGATTTTTATCTTGGAAATATTTGGATTATCATTTTTAATGTGCTGTTGTTGAAATTTTTTTTATAAATTCATAATAAAAGTTTCATTGAAAAGGGGTAGAAAGAATCCAAAAGTTTAGATAAATTAATGTAGAAATAGGTTTAAAAATAAGGAGAAAAATACCATAATGTGAAAATATAGAAATTGATTTGAATAAGAACAACCTATGAAAAATAAATAGTGATAGAGAACATAATCATGTAATACTTAATAATGAAAATACAATAAATCAAAAATGGGGTAAATGATAATCAATTCCCCAGAAATGATTGTACGAAGACAATGAATATCATTTTCTAGATCACATTACTATATTTAAGGAATTGGTTTTCGTTGTAATAAGAAAAAAAATCATTGATGACTTTATCAAAACCATAAATGAAATTTAAACTTTTTTATATATTACAATTACATTAAACTTATTTGCAACCTATATTCCAATGAATAATTAAAAATATTAATTTTTCATGCCTGAAGCATAGAAATAAACCTATAATGGATCAGATGATCTATAAAAGAAGAAAATATATTCCTCTTATCTGTATTCAATGACTAAAAACATAAATGGATTTTATATGATATGATAAAAAATGTGAATAAACAATAATTTGAATGATTATTCTAAAATATTTCAATTATTATACAAATGGATACCACTAATTCTTCAACAAAAATAATAGATAAATTTTAAAACACCTAAAGGAATAATTAAGAAGTATTCAAACCACACTTTTTTAAAATTTCACATAATTTTTAAAAATTCACTTAACGTTAATCCCTAAAAATAATAATTATCTCTAAAATCCAAAAATCAAACATGGGAATATCATGAATAAAACATACTTTAATTCTGAGATTCCATTAAACATAACTGATTCCATTAATGCTTCCAAAAGTTAACTCTATCAATATTACTTAAATAAAATCACTTAATAACAAAAATATTCTATAAATCCCTAAATTTAATAAACTTCATCAAATATAATATAAATAACATTATTATTAAATCAGTAATCAATTTCATGGTTACCAATATTATACAATATACATTATCAAAATCAATCAAATATCTGTATATATTAAACATTATTATCATAAAATTACGAACATAATCAGGGTTATCTATCCATTAATCACGTGTTTCCCAAAAATATGACTTTACAACTAAATAAAATTTCAACTTTATCTGTTCCATTAGATATATATTTACAGATACTAAATTCAGAACTACTAATGAATAATACATTGATGATACATGATTCTAATAACTAGAATATCATGGAAAAAACAAATCTAAATTGTAATTATTGAATCTCAAAACATAAACACATAAATCATTCCCTATCAATTATTATCATATAATATTTCCTTTCTTGGTCTAAGATGTATCCACTGGATTAGGGAATCAACTCAGATAATTACGAAGTGTCCCACACATAAGACATTGAATTGCTAATGACACCTTGAGATTCACTATACATCCCTCTATTGAACAATTCATTTTCACTAGATAAGTACTTATTCTATATCCATATTTCCCACACCAAAAAAATAATTCTATTATTTTGATATATTTTCTTGGGTGCTTCGTCCCACGCTGTAGACATGTAGTAAGGTGAATATTATTTAATCTAAATTATTCTAGAAAATACATTTTTCTCTTATTTAGTTCATTCGGATACTCATATATGTTCTTGAGGATAATAATATATCTAAAACTGTTAAGGAATAATAACATTATTTTATATTATATGTCACTTCTAATTTGATATCTCATGAATAAAAGCAATATATCATCTTTCACACTCAATGTTATCAGGATTCATCCTAGTTCCAAACACAATGTACCAAAAAAACAATCGAAATATAAAAAATAATCAAATATATTAATCATATTATCATGGAAAACTATTCATATTAACTAAAAATCAAGACCCAATATTTAAAATTTGTGGAACCATATGTTGAACCTAGGACATTCATGGTCATTATCTATACAAATTCTTCATAATGGGTCATAAAGAAAATATTAATTTACCCATGTATATCCCCCAGATGATTCAATCCTAGTGTGTGCTATTTGGACCACTAATCATGAATTAGTGAAAATGGATTTAAATTACAATCCACCCTGTTAATTATTATTATAATGACCCCATCCTTCCAATGAATACCGTCTTGGATGAAAATATTGGAAGAGAGATAATGAAGACTGATTCTCAACTCCAGTTGGCCCCTAGTTGGTTACCAGAAGTTAGAGTATAAAAATAAAAAATATGGGTGGAATTATCCTCTAAAAAATATATTATTACAAGATATAATAAAAAAACTATGAAAAATAATCATATATTATAAAATTACACCCAAAACATCCCCCAATTCATGGGTAAGTAAACAGATATAATAAATGACTCTAGAGAAATTACCAAAAACATAATTACAATATCAGTGATGCAAATATATCTCTAAAATAATGTAATTAATGTCTATATCAGTCCCCAAATACCTCTTAGAAACCTAAAAATAATTTATATACATATGTAGACTGTGACATATATATTCAATATGAACATCCATGGTCTTTATTTAACAGGTGAAAATAACATGCTAATGGAGATATTGGAAAACAATAACACCAATAATCAACTATACAAGTAATGTAATCATTCCATCCTAACAATGGATCTCTTACCATATCATGCATGAAATATAGTACAATTATATTCATGAATAAAACAAAGGTCCTCCAATACCGCTTCCCTTATGATTTTTTACTCTGACTGCTAAATTCAGAATGTTTATTATTTCATAAATTCTGTATATATCACCTCACAACTACATCACAACACATCATTCTCAAATTCAACTAGTTTATTTCACGACAACATGAATGAATACACTTGTTCTATCACAATAAATCTATTCACATCAAATAACTAGGTCAATAGGGTATCCGTACCTTGATAAAATCAGCATCATGACCTCATCCTACCGCACATCAATCTCACAACATGTCACATCACATCACTACCTCATCACACCAAAACTAGGTCGCATATGGTTGGGCCATCACATCACATATTTCCTTAAGAAACATTGGACAACACATCAAATATCACCTGAACACACATAAGAAAACACATCATTCCTCACTCAGAGATACCTAGCCATCACTGTTGCTGAACGTATGTGCAACATAGAGGGGTTAGGAATCCATCTTTGTCACAACCATCCTAGAAGTTGTGTATAATTCCCATAACCAAGATACATGAATCCTTGTTAGATTTATCCAAAGCAGGTTGTGCATATATAGAAGTAACATACAATACATGATATGAAGATAATAAGTAATTCACATCATAAAGGTTCAAATCAACTACAATATAATTCACCACAATACCACCAATACGCCACAAATCAACTACCAAAACCACTTCCACCAATATATAAAACCCACAATAACAACACATATAACCACACATATCCCGACATTAAATTCTACACACCAACACATTTATTCAATAATTCATTCAATTTTATACTATAAACCATATTCATTTATTCATTTAATTTATTTATTCAACCAACAAGATGTCCCAAACCATTCATAATCATTTTTACACACACTACTAATTTCATGTCTAACTTGTAAACTATAACAACCACAACACACAAGATATTTTCCATCCCTCATCTACAATCAACATTACACCTTGTGATCCAACAAACAAACATAACAACCATTGCATGCTTCATCCAAAAGACACTACAACAATACCACATACACACATCAACACCACATTACTCTCTATCTTCACATCACCCAACTTCCCATATCATATCCAATGCCAACAAACAACATCACACATTAAAAACAACATTTCACATCACATCCCCACACATAAGACAACCAAAACAGTAACCACCACCATCATACAATATCCTAAAAGACAAAATAAAAAACAAAAATCACAACCACATATGGGTAAATTACATCCCGGCTTCAATAAATTTTTCAATGCTATTGATCACACCATATCATTATTTTTCATTGATATTATCACACAAATAGGATTTATAGTGGTAACAAATTGTTTTCCATATATACATTTTTTTCATTTATTACAGGTGAAGTCAATAACTTAACATAGAAATGGTCTCAAAACAAGTCATCTATGTTCATGGAAGGCTCTCAACTACTGTTATATTCAGTATTGGAAATAATAAGAATAACATACCTACAATATAAAAAATTCAGTAATAGCATAATATTACTGACCATCCCATTAATTTGAGGATATTATAATTAATTATATTCATTATGACGACACTTAATATCCCCATAAAGGAAATAAAATTATGAAATCCCTAGTAATATCATCTAAAAAATAATATAACTAGGATTCCCTACCCTGAAGAATTTTTTATGATCAGCTGGACACCATAGAGTGAAGAATAATAGTCATAAATTCATAACCACACAATATTAACCATGATAAACAGGGACCATACCAAAGGTTCCTAAAAACATGTCCCAAACCTAATATAAAACCAAAAAATAATCCCACAACTAACCCTAAATATGAAAAAAAATGAAAAATAATATGGATAAAGGGAAATGAACTCACAACAAATCACTAATGAGAAACCACTAGAACTAGTGGTAAAGGATGAAAATATGGTCAGATAGAATATCTTCAATTGGCATCAATGGTTTTCTATAAATGTGATTGTGTTGAATGATGATAGAATGAGAATTCCTTGTATATTTAAATTTACACTCATTGAAAAATCTATATTCATAAAATGAATTTCATATTTAAGGATTGAATCTCATAGGAGAAAATAACAAAATATGTAATCTACCTTCTTAGTCTGTGAAAACCTTTCTCTTTAATAAACAGAAAGCCTTAGACTGGGTTAAACATATGTAATAAATACACTCCTTATGTCATAAACCCATTACACAAATTTCCCCTCAGAACATTAGCTATGTGAACTGTAAAGAAAATAATCCATGAACCACAACAAAATCTCACAAATACTACTTTTATGACATTAAAACCCAATTGTGCCACATAAAAATCTCTATCATTCACTGGTCCCTTCTTGATCGTCCCCTAAACACACACCAACCCCAAATCTAGTAATTTATAACCAGTGGTAATAGACGATATTGTTACATTATATACCTATCAAATGATTCTTATTTGTGAGATGTAAAACTAAAACCAATGAATATAAAGTGGTTCAAACAACCACCATGAGTGATAATTCATAGAGATCTTGTTATGCCTTAGAAACTATCACAATCCAAACACACCAATCTAAAATTTCCACCCAAACACCCCACATAAATACATCACAGCTGTTCAATGGGAATGAAAAAGCATCATACGGAACAATTTAAAAGCCACCACATTTCTACACCACCATATTAAAATATATCTCAACCTCTATACAATCCCAACAAAAAACCCACATCAAACACAAATCACTACCCTTGAGAAACGGAATTCATAAAGTTAAATCTTATATAGTATGAAATTTTCTATTTTTTGTGACAATGACTCGCCCGATTAGTTCTCATATTATGATAGTAGATCACATATTTATTAATAATTAGGTTTCACTTATTTTTATGTTGAATGATTTACCACATATCACACATCACATCTGAAATGAAAATTGAACATCTCGTAAACAAATTATCCATACATAATATCATCATGAATAAAATAAAAAAAATATCTTAAGACAACTCCATGTACTGTGCTTGTATATGAATGTTAGACTCCAAAATACTACATTATAAGACTCCATGAGTCCATAAAACATGATCCAAGGCGATGGTTCATCTACAAAACACCTTATCTCTATGATCCATGATTTCTATTTGTCACTCCCTAAATGTATTGTCATATAGGATATCTAACCCTCCCTTGTCGATGATGTGGAATTCAACACGTAGATAACAATAAAAATGGGAAACATGGAAGATAATATGGATCTTATCCAGCCATGATGGATGTTCAAACTAATATTCCACTAAAAAAATTCCCCAACAACTGGAAGGGCCCAAAAAACTAGGGGGAAATATTAATCCCCTAGAAAGACTCTACAATTGATGCTAAAGAGAGACTCCAAATAACACATGGTATCCAACAAAAAACTACTTGGAACTATACCTATGAAAAAATATATACTTTCTAATGGTCTTTGGATAATCTAATCCTCTCTTAGACCAATTAGATCTCTTTGGTCATGCTCTGGACCACATCAAGACATAGAAGCACTACATACCCAGCCTCCAAATTGCATAACAGATAATGACACTACTCACCAATCAATGACTCATGAATAATCATTCCAATGGATTTGTGATACCGATTTCTGTATGAAAACTCATAAAAATAATGTTATTTAACCACGATTCAATTGAGACAAATATTAAATATTACATAATATCTTCTATCATCTACATGGTCTTCTCCATTTTCCCATCAGTATGAGGGGGAATGTAGTACTATAGTACAATGAGAAGACATAATCATGCTAAAATAAACTTTATAATTTTCTGGTATACTGAGTATCTTTATCAAAGATGATTATCATAGGTAAAATTTGAATCCTAAACCAAACATCCACACACACCCCTGAAAAAAACAACCATGGCACATGACACATGGTTTATTATGAAATTATGCAATTTCATCTCTTAGTCCACTATCACCCAAACTGCATTAGAACCTCCATGATCCCAGGGTAACACATTGATTAAATTCAACATGATATCATACCATTTAAAATTTGGATCATCCAAGGTATAAAACTAACCAATATGAACTAGGTGATCAACATTCACTTGCTGAAAAACCAATCACCTCACTAAAAAATCGCTCCCATGTCGTTTCATCCATAGAGACCAAGGATTTATCCTCACACCAAAATAAATCATTGTTACCACATGATTTACTATTAATGTTGAGAAATGAAATTCATGTATAACCTAACCATGTATTTATAACGGAATAATAAAACTTCCCTAAAATAACCCATAGTTCCGACCATACTCCAACAAACCCTTTAGAGCATCAACATATGAAAATTGTATTCACATCACCACTACCATTGAGTTTTCCCACAAATACTGCTCCATCCACCACTTAAAAGGATAATACAAAGTTATCCTCTGAAAATAACCTCAAAAACTACTCTTTATCATGTGAAGATGCATAACAACAAGTTCCTCTATCCCATTACAAACATCAAAAGACACTAAGACCACATCTCTTTGGGAATTATGACTTAATGATTTGACAATAATATCACCCTTCCCCTTGCTATAAGAAATCTCAAAATCAAAATCCAAGTTAAAATCCATCCACCTTCACTGGAATAGAATCAAATAAAAATGAGAAAATACATATTTCAGACATTTTTCGTCCTTGAAAATCCTGAATCACATGACAATGAGATAGTTTTTCCAAAAATTCCATGCAAAAAAATACAAATAACTCTAGATCATGAGTGGAATTATTACCATCCTATGGATGTAACTGTATTGAAACATAATATATCACATCTCTCAGTTAAATCTAATCACATTTCAATACTATATGAGGTGTGTCACAAAAAACATTAAACATCACACAATTATATGGAAATCGAGGAACAAGATAACTAACCAACATATCCATCAGATATATGAATTGTTCTTGACAACAATTTATCAAAAAAATTCATAGTCTTTAGTAATGAAATATATTATTATAGTAGGTCATCTAGAGTAATCTGGTAAAAAAACTCTGATAATAACTACCATGTTAATGAAGGCCATCATCCTCAACCACATTTATAGGTTCTTCCTAAGAAACAACAGCCCCAACCTTCATTGTGTCCATGAATTCACCTTACTAACACAATACATGCCTAAGGAAATGCACCACTAACAATTAGAACATGAACTTGGAAAAATATTTATAGAGATGGTGGAACAAAATGAAATTTAAAAAACTATGTGATGATCATTGTGATCCTCCATCAATGTCGAACAATACATTATATCATCAATTACAATGATGAAAAATAGTCCATGAACTCACTGAATGATGAATGATGAGATCATGAGCCCCATAAACATGTTTGTTTCCTTTATGACATCTAACAACACGATGAAAATAATGAAGATCCCATAGCTACAACTAATGTATACCATTGGGATATCATCATATCTATCCTTAAACAGATGATATCCAACCCGCAAGTTGACCATTAAAATGAAATTGTATCCTTCGAGATAGTGAAAAATATAAATGATCCATAGAAAACATTAATTTTCTGCAACTGTTAATTTACTCATAATTTGATATTATATCCACATCCTTAGACTAAAATCTATATTTTTTAAAAAATAAAATAGGTCATCCCAAAAGGACACACTGTGTTAGATGAACCCCCTCTACATCAGATCATCTACCTGATACCTTAACTAACATGGCTCATTAATAACCATTCTATAGGGATCCAATGAAGCCAAAGAACCACCCAACTATAAATCTATCCCAAAATGGACTTAATGTTATGGGGTATCTATACAACCACATCCATGAACGAATATAGGACCTCCACCAAAAACAATGGAACATCAACATTCTACGCATCCATTGATAGGTCTATCAACTGAGAAAAAAGTGGAACCACTAACCTATCACCCATTAAAATAATATCACTCTCCAATGAAGAAAACCTATTGGCCATCCACAATAAAAAAACTACTCACTATAAAGAGTTAACCAATTCATGAAAATAATATAACAAATACATGCCATGGATAATTTTTTTATTCTCGTATCTACAAAAACAAGAAGCCTCCCACTAACATGAAAAACCACATCACCCATCTACACACCTATAACATATCAAACAAATCCTCCTAACATCCAAACACAATTGATAGAACTACAGAACTAAAATCCTATAAAAATAGAGTACAAATGCATAGATCAATGTATGTGTTATGAAAATACTGTGAGTATATTGAATCAAATAAAACACAAACAAGGATATTTGATAAATTAATTATACATATGAAAACCTATATAATTCTAGGTTCCACCACAAAAAATATATAAACCTGACCATGCTCAACTTTTATACTTCTCTGTTGTCATCTTCCATGAAAATGCTACAGACTAGTTTCATTTTATTGTGGATTATCATGAGGTTTCCATCTACAAACCCATCATCTACTGACTTCTGAATAATTTGAGATGATACCTCCAACTAAAAATGACTCTTATGAAAATGTTGTTGTAACCATAATAGGCCTTATAAAACCTTCTAAAACTGGCTTCCCTGAGTCGTTTCATATCTATACAAATTTTGAGTGTATCTCCTAAAAACATTGCATTAAAATGTAAATCCCACAATATGTTTGTGTAATCCATAAGTCACTGAAGGTAATTGAAACCCTTCTATAACCATCTCCCCATTAGATAAAATAATGAATTCCTGAATGCCTATGACCCACTACCTAAAAAAGTATCTCTTATATGCTATACTGGACACACTATCAAGGATAAAATCCCAAGGAAAGAACCCACTTGACAACCAAGCCTTTCATCTGCACCTCTAGGTATGTAGAATGTATTATCATGGTGATAGTGTACCTAATCATCAGGTGTAAGGAAACCTCCAAAAAACAAACTATACAATCATCAAATGAAACATCCATGGAAAAATGAAGATTTCCTTGAAAATTAACCCATTATCCCACACACTCAGTATCATTTACATAAAGAAGATAAACTCAAGTAATTTCTATACATTTTCAACTTATGGAACTAATTATGAAGGGAGATCCTTACGAAATTCGGTTCACAAAATATAATCCTCATTTTGATCACCACTAGATAGTTTAGACCACGTATACACTACTACTAGGAACTAAATAATGACCAATGGTATCAACAAGACATCCTATTTTTGGATCACACTGATAGAAATCTCAAGCTCCAGCAATCAGCACCCTATATCCAGATCCGAGATTCTCCCTTCACAGATTCCCATAATATATTGATGAATGGTACAAAATGACCTCTACCAAAACTCAACCTCCACTATTTTTTAGATCCACCAATGATCAACTGTATTAGCATGTATAATATCAGTTGCTAGAGAAACTCTTTAATGATGGCCATGATCCAATATTGAAGAAAAGTAGGAATCATAAGCTCGGTAGCATTGATTTTTAATGATATTTTGTTAATAAATTAATATTAATGTCCCAAACACACCTAATTCATATATGAAAACAATATATAAATATAAATGTACCTATCCTGGGTCTCTACCCTATAAATAGGACCAACTAAATTGGTGTCATGATAAGTTCAGACTTTGTGCAATTGATAAGGGGGGGGACCAAAATCCTATGTTTAAGGTAATCTTTGTGATTTTTATCACACATTAAGATCAACTATGATCACTTATCATCCAAACCATTTAATCCAAATATTTTATAACTTCAAAATCTACCAAATATATCAACAAAAACCTCTGTTATCAATCTATATTGACTATCCCTCCATAGATAACTCTCTATGGACAACAATAATAGAAGATAGATAATGATCCCCAAGTCCCAACTCTAGTAGGCCTCATGTTGTCGATAATCACCAAGGGTATAAAAATCACACAAGATAGGATGAATTTCCCTTTAAAAATAGACAATCAATAGATATTATAATAAACACCATGAAAATATAGCATATAATATAAAATTAACCCCAAAACCATCCCATAATCCATGAACAATTCAACAAATACAATAAAGGTCTCCAATTTAAATATAAAAAGACAATTTCAATTGTAGTGACTCAACAATAGCTCCAAACACATGGTAGTAATGTGCATCTCAGTACCCATTGTCATACAATAAAGACAACGAATTATATATATATATATATTGGTTGATCATAACAATGATACCCATTATGATAATCCAATTTCAAAAATGATCATGTCAAAACTACATGATAATTCACCTTTAATCAAACAATAGAACCAATAAGTTCCTATATAGGTTACACATCTAATATCGTTACATAAGAATACTGAATATAACTAAGGATACCTCGTACCAATTCACTAATTATTTTACACTCTCCAACTCAAATACCTAACTTCCAATGCTCTTATCTGTTACATACATGTCACGATTTATCCACATCATTTCACATCTCGCCTAAGGACACATGGGTCATAATCCCACATCTCTTCAGATGAAAACAAGTTCATCACACAACATCAAATCACATCTCATAAAAAGGGTTGTGGGGAATCATGAACATGAAGTACATCAAACTCATTCAGTCCAATTATTACACAATACCACCACAACATATCACATCACATCACTACCTCATCACACTACAACACACATGAAGTCACTTGGTCCGTCAAATCACATCTCTCTTGAAGACACCTATGCAAAAACATCGTATATCAAAAAAAGACTCCAGGGCCAACTCCTCACACCTCACCTGAAGATACATGTTTCATCATTGCTGCTGAAGGAAGCGCGGGGAAGAGGGGGTATCCATCCATCCATGTCACCACCATGTTAGATGTTGTGTAAAACACATAAAACCCATAACCTTTGACTGTTGGTAATTATATCCATCTCATGTGAGGAACATATAGAAATATCATAAAATATATTTTATTTTGATAACACACATTACTTGGTTCCCATCAACTATAGAAGAAATACCACACCCCCACCACTACACTACCTATCTACCAAAACAACCATATCAACCACTATGTGAAGTACACAATACCACCACACATATCCCTACATTCAATGACACAATAAACAAATTGTATTAATTATTCAATCATTTTTCATAATGATAAAAACATTAATTTATTCATTTAATTTAACCATCCAATGCACATACCAACTACAATGCACCACAACCATCACAGAAAACAACATAAACACGTGAATTCATCAAAATTACATCGTAATCCAGTACCACATAACACAACTACTCATATAGAATCACATTCTAACCAACCACATCACACATCACAAAAATCGAATTATACATTATAAGAACACATATCAAACAACAAATCTGTATACCACCATCACTAAAAAATAGTCCAAAATAAACAATGATACACAACAAACATAGACACACAAGGAAACATCACATCCCATTTTCCATAACATATCCAAGTTCATTGATCACATTAATTATTTATTTAACCTGGATTTTATATAAAAAAACAATATTTCCATCGGTAATCAACAATTGTCCATATATTTGTTCTTTATCCTTTTATTCTGATTGAGGTCAATAAATCATCATTAATAGGATTTAAAAATAGATCATCTACAACATAATTAATAGTCCCAGAAATCATTACATTATTTATTTGCAATAACATGCATAACATATCAATAATATCAATAAAGCAGTATTAATTTCAGTTTATTAAAATTTATTATATTAACTAATGAAATCCTTAATATCTATCAAAATGAACTTAATGGCATTACATCCCTACAGATAACACATAAAAGAGTAGAGGGAAAGGGTTCCCTACCTCAATTAAAGTTTTATAAAACACTACACTCTATATATTGATGAAGAATAACCCTAAAAAGCAATTGAAAAACAAAAACCTATATCAACTTAAACCACATTAATGGGTTATAAAAAATCATAAACTCAGCCGATCCAAAAAATACCATGTTTTAGGGAAACCATGAAGAAGAATACAAGTAAAACAATATCGAAAAAGAGGAATGATGCCTCAACCAATTTCCAACGAGCAACCACTGAAACCCTTGACAAAGGATTATGTAAGGTGGTACGGAAGATTCTCCATTGGTGACTCGGGTGAACCACAAATAAGAGAGAGGCAAAGAACAAATTGATGTAAAATTCTATGAGTAATAAATCTATAATGGAAAAAAAAATTAAGTAACATTTTAAATTTTGTATTTAGGGACTAAATCTCATGGGTATGTATGTCACATGATGTATTCACCCAGTTTTATGATGTGAACCCATTTCAAATAGAAAAACCTTTCCCATTTGTTTGAATTAAAAATACACCATAAATAACCTTCTTATGGTGTAAACTCATTTCATGCTTTGTCGCTCAACTCATTCATGTCGTAACGATAAAACAACAAAAGTCATAAAATGATATCTGAGGTTTTAAAACCCCTTTTACAATGTGAAAAACACAATGAAACACCACTATATATACAACCTTATAAATAATCTTCTAAATCATACTATAATCATACTCAACCATAAAACCATTAATTTAACGGGTTGTGAATGAATGAATCATTAATATTCTTTCACCTGGGTTCATTTGTTCCATAGATGCATCAACATACTATTATCGATACAAGTATGTATTTTATACGAAATGAAAAAATATATATTCATTAAAAAATTATTATATTAACCTATATATATACTTATACCATGATAATGTCATAGGTATGTGTTATATAATATTTACTTCCTTAAATATAGACCCATATGATTAAAATAACCATTCTCAAATACCAATTGCATCCCCTCACATACAAAAATCCATTTTTTGCATTTATCTTAATACTTTAGTACATAATATAAGGTTTATTAAAATGTATGATTAAATAGTTTATTAGTCTTAGAAAGCATGCAACTTATATATTTCAAATATTTTAATGGAAGTATAATATCATTACGTATTAAACATTCTAACATCCATGAAATCATCCAGAATAACCTTCTTCATAACCAGAGGACAGGAAAAAAATTAATAGTGAGTTTAGATGCTATGTAAGGGTTATATTCAATGGAATATATCATGGGTTAATATTTCGAGATCAATATTTTAGTGTAAATAATCAAAAAATGTTTTGTTCAACCTATAAGTAGATTTTAATGTGTTTCCTTAACTAATATCAACACAGAAATTAGATGGATAATTGAAATAAAATTATTAATTGAGGAAATTCAAAATTCTGTATATATTAGATATTTACATAAAAGGCCACTCAAGAATGTTATCATGAATCATACCATAATTTATTATTTTCAAAGATATCATTCTAAATTTATGGGTAGGTGTAAACCAAACTACCATCTAATGTAGATTACTATTTTGTCTCATGATAAATGTCCACGCACTATGGGCAAATTTAAAACCATTTCTTAAATAATAAATTTAAATACTGAAATTTAAATATATTTTTAATTATTAATTAAATTCATTATAAAAATTTATTATATTTACAAAATTATATATATTAAATCTGTAATACAAAACATCAATATTTCCTTATTAAATGAAATTAATTTAATAATATTATTTCTTAAACTAATATAGTATATAGAAATATAAAATGGTTAAAATAACATCAAAATAATATAAATTATTCTATATTAAACAATTATATTAAAAATATTAAAAATAAATATAAGAATAACTTCCATGAATAACAAAGAATGACAGAGTAGATGATCGTAAAAATATGAATGTTCAACGAATATTATATAATAAATTATCAAAAAAGGAATACAATTAATTCATCATAAATTAATGTTTCATTCTCAGAAATTCTATATTATAGAGAATACAGCCAATATATTCAAATCTACATTCGGGTATCTTTGTGTTAGAATGATGTTGGGAATCACTTTTTTAAATCATTTTCTTTACTTTAAGAGAAATAACCTCTTATTCTAATTTCATTTTAAATTAAATGTACGATAATATTAAAAAATATTATTTTAAAAAAATTAAGGAAAATTTTAAAGTATTCCATAAGACAAAGATAATCAATAATTCCATAATAATTCATCTATGTGTTTTGTTTCATAACATAGATTCTTTTCAAACTATTGGTAAAGGTTCCTCATTTATGAAATAAAAATAATATTATTTTTACATTTCAATAGAAATCCCATAATGAAGAAAAATAACTTTTTGGAAAAATAATATAATAGTAAAAAAGTTCTGTAAAACATTATATAAAATATTATTATGGATGAAAAAAATGGATGGAGAGTATCATATTAATATATTTAAAATAATGAATTTAATTTTGACTTAATAGTTGATTATTAATCCAAAAAAGCAAATGAATTGATGAAAAACTTGTGAAAACTAACATTAATATACCTTAAAAAATATATTATGATTAAAATATTAGTATCATATAATTTTCTTAATGGAAATGTGCACATAAACTACCTCAAAAAAAGAATATTATAAAATAAATCCCTTACTAATTTGATATTTTTTGAACCATATTCCAATGGATAATAAAAATAAAATTGTTAAATTAAATATAATGATTTAAGAATTAATAATGATATAATTAGTAATTTTTTTTGTATATACACCTAAAAAAATAAGATAGTTACATAATATGTCATATATCCAAAAAAAGACTATATGAGTTGATAAAACCTTGCACCAGGCCTTTCATTCAATGAATGTGTTTTGACCAATCAAGTTGTAACTATAAATATATTAAATTCAATTAAAATAACTATATAATTAATTATAATATCAAATATTATCTACTAATTATATTTCAAGACTGTTTATAAAAAATTCCATATAAAAATCATTGTTACTATGTGTTAGCAATTTTATCTTTGAGGGTTGTTTCTGTATATTAGAATTTTTCCTTGAATATTTATATTGATTCAATAATATAAATGATTTTTATTATTATATAATTATCTTATATTATGATTATATAAATATTCAGAAACATTATTTAAATAAGGACATGTAGAATTAACCACATTGCTTTGTGGAGTTGGTACTTCATATGTAATCATGAGCGACGTTAAATTTTTTTAACGATTGAAATGGTAAGAAGGTAAATGATATATAATATTTAAATGATAATAATTATTTTATTAAATACATATATAAATATTATATCCAAAATAATAAACATCCATGAATAAAAATGATGAAAAATGTAGTACATCTCTTCATTAGTCGGTAGTGTGCATATATAGACAAACGATGCTTTTGTTTCAAATTTGAAGGTGAAGAATAAAAATAATTGTTGTGAAATATATATAATAACACATAATTATATTAGGGACACTTATTATAATATATAATAATGGTTGTAGTATAATTTAACTGTGACTAAGTAGAAATAAAATGAAAACACTCAGTTAAGTGCTATATATGTTTTTTGGACAACATCATTTGGCTTACACCTTAAGCATTCTAAGGTTTGAATTTTGATCAAAACATAAACTATAAATATTGCTGAGTTCTTTTAGAAAGTTAAATGGTTTATTATTTTCTGATATATAATTATCATCAATCTTGAGGAAGACAGTATAGTTAGTGTCATTTAATACCTGAAGGAGATGACCCACTAGGAATTTTTTAAAAGCGTTAAATATATTAATTTCTTACTCAATCCATGTAACTCCAAATTAATGTTTATTTAATAGTAAAAAATACATGATATATATATAACATGATTTATTCATTTTTTATGTATTTGTATAACTTATTTTTTAGTTTAACCCCTAATAATCCATTTTATCCTTTACCGTAATATTGAATTTTTACAATTCTTATTATTCCTAATGATCGAAAATGAATCTAGAATCGTTAAAAAATAATGAAATTCTAATTCAGATTATGTAATAAATTTCATAAAAATAAATATATATATTTAATATTTAAATTTATAAACAAAAACACAATATGTTACAAAAAATAGTATTAATAAAAATGCATTTCTAAACCGAAAACGGAACTTATACCAAAATCAAATATAATATGGATTGTGATGTCATTAATTAGGAAATTTAAAAATAAAAAAAGTTTATTTAAAATTATTATAAAATTAAAAAACTAATTATAATATTAAATTTCATTAATTAATACATAGAAGGGATAGTTTACAAAAGTCTATATTTTTCAATATTTACTAAAAAACAATACTTTTTTGAAATATCCAGAAACTGAACACATGATAATATTGGCATGATGATATTAAAAATAAAACTAATTTCCATATTAAATTGTATAAAAATTATATAATTTAATTATAATGACTTTTCATAAAATGTAATGAAACCCATTTTTGACGAAAATATATTCGGAAGAACGACATTACTTTAATCAAAATTTAGTACATATATATCATAAATTAATAAATAAAATTAAATTATATACAAACTTATATAAATATTTTTTAATGTGTGTATTATGGTAAAAAAAAATTATATGTTATAATGGCCATATTAAGGTAATATACTTAATTTATATTGAATTTTACAAAAATCGTGATTTTCTCTGTTAAGAATGTTATCATGAATTGTAATGTTTTAGACAATGTTTTTGGTGTTACATTATTACCACTTTATATAAATTGTGCTATTGTGATTTTTATCTCAATAGTAACTAGTTTATTTTTTTGAAATGTTATTTGTTTCAATCCCATATCGAATATTAGGAATGTTAAAAATTCATTGAAATAGGGTTGTGGAAAACATATATTATATTGAAAATTTTACCAATCAGGATCCAAGATAATGATTCCATTAGCAGGAAGTGTAAATATGGACATGGAGGGCATCAATGTACTAGTACTAACAAATATATTTAGAGAAAATGATCATGATAATCATAATAAATAAAAAACTATAAATTATAAATTTTAAAATAACCATCAATTAATAAGATATGATTTTATTTTGAAAAAATTTCATTTTTCAGATTATATTCCTAGTGTTGTGTATTTTTTTACATGGAATAATTGGAAATTTAGTAAAATGATTTTTTAAAATCTATAAAAGTAATTTCTTCCTATGATTTCATGTTTTAATTAAAATTTCACATTTTCCTCCCATAATCCATTGATAAATGGAAAATATCATTATTTCATGTCCGAATAACTGAAATAAGATTATAATTCGTGATAGGATCATTAAAAGGTTGATAAATTATTCTTATTTTTATAATACAATTACTAAATATTGAATCAATTAGTTCATGGTAATCTAAAAAATATGAATATATTGTAATTAAAAATATTAATCTCAAATATTATAATAATAATATCTAAATAGCTACTTAATTATTTCCTAGTATGTATAGATTCTAAAAATCCTTATTTCATGCAAAATGAATATCTAAAAAATTGAATAAAGGTAAAAAAATATCCACAATATTTTACTTTAATCCCTATATAATATAAATAATATCATAATTTATCATTCAAAAAATGTGAATAATGTGATTAAAACATACTAATATCTTTACTCTCAATAAAACCATAATGAAAAAAATCATTCAAAAATTTAAATGCATTATTAATCTTTAAATAAATGCATAAAAAATGAAATATATTCTATATATACATAATTTCATAAATCTTCATCCATGATAACAAAAATAACTTTTTCATTCAATAAATATTTTGTTTTAATGTCACCAATACTATCCAATTTAATTGATTAATATCAGTCATCTATTTATCCCAAATAAATATTATTATTTCAATAATATGAACACATTACGAATTAAAAATCACACAATAATGTGTTTTTTGAAAACATAAACAGACCACTAATTTTCTATTCCATATTACTGGAAACATTCATATTATAATTGAATCTCAATAATGTTATGCTACTATAAATAAAATATGTTGATGTTTTATGAATCAAATAACTAGAATTTTAATGAAAAAACTTATAAAACATTAATATAGAATATGAAAACATGAATACATCAATCATTCAACATTAATGATTTATATATAATTAACCCTTCCTTATACTAAGAGTTGTCCCTTGGTTTAGGGAATTGAATCAGATAATGCCAATGTTCCTCATTAATAAGACATTGAACTATATTTGGGACCTTTTTTCCATCTATTTAACTCTTCATCATTGCATAGTAATTACATTTTTTATTCCTCTCATTTAATCACAATAAATATTTCCATTACATTAAAATAAATCATTGGGAACCTCTTCCCACATTATAAACATGTGGGAAGGAAAATTTTCTATTCTCCATGGCATTCATGAAACTCTATTTTATCATATTTTATTTATTTATAAACTCAAATATATTCTATTTGTTAGTAAAATAGCATGAAAAATGAATAGTTATATTCATATGATATCACATTTCACCCCCTTTTCAATATGTTTTATCTGGAGTACAATCGTTGCATCATCAATCACAAATTGCATTAAACTTATTCATCCTAGTTACTAAAATTATATAATACCAAAATCAAAGTATGAGAAATAATATTCAGCATTTGTAATCATATACTAAGGAAATATTATTCATTGTATTTCAAATAATGACACAATATTGTCAATCTATGACACCATAGGTTTAGCTATGTCATTTGTGGTTATCATCATTTCAAATTTATTATAATGTTCTGTAAATAAAATTATATATAACATAGGTATATCCACCATGGGTTCCCCAACATGAGTCCAGCACTAGGTCCACTCATATTGCACTGATTACAATGGATTTAATACCCTATCCTCCAATTTATAGTTTTTAACCCTATATGTATTTATTTGGTACTCACATCTACATGCTCTTATGAATATATAGATGAATTTAATAGTATAACACTGCCATATATGCATTATCAAAATATCATAATATTACACATTACATAGACTTATTCCTATAGTCAATATGTGATTAATAATATTTAATGTATTTTCTGTTAAACCTGTTTCTCAAGGATTGTAATAAAATGGAATTGATACCAACAATAAAACCTCAAATTCATAAAAAATAGAGTAGGTTTTTACTTTATTACATTGGTACAAATTAAAAGGGATCTTACCATGGATGATCTATTAGTTTAGGATTGTTGGATAACGATATATACATATTATTCCCATATTATATTCGAAATATATAATCATAGCATAAGAACCACTCTTTTATCCTTGAAATGAATCAATATATCCTTGTTAATATATTTGAGAATCAAATGAATAATGGGTGAGATATGATTCTTGGTAAAGGTTACATAAAATATAATATATCTAATTTAAACAAAACATGATCAATATGGTAGAGTGGATAACTGAATTACATTTCTTTCAATCAATACAATGTGTTTAATGAATATCAATGTAAAATATCAACATAAAAATAACATGGTTAGTAAAAAAATGATTTATTTGTTATGGGAGTGAACTATTAAAGACATTCATGAACTTTAAATCATTAACTCTCAACCAGGATTTCATTATTCTTAAAATCAAGGCCTCTCAACAATGACATCATTATTAAAAAAGTGATTGGTGTAAACTAAATACCCATATAATGTGGCCACTTGTTATGTCTCATGAGACATGCTGATACATTGTGGTAATATCTATATCCATGCCCCACCTATAACATGTAAATACTATACATTCCTTATATCTTGAATGATAAAAAAAATTAAAGTAAATAATTTCTTATAGTAAAATAATTATCTAGATTAACCAAGGATACATATTATCAATATTCCCCCAGTAATGGAAATTACCAACATAATAAATTTTTTTTAACATATTCCATATATTGAAAAGATATATTGTTAAAAATTAACAAATACCATAAATAAATCTAAATTTATACATGATATCGAAATTATGTACAAGATGGAGATATTGATATCCAATAAATAATGAAGAGTGACAAAGAACATGTTCATAAGAAAGTAGATGATCTAAAAATAATTTATATTCCATGATGAAAAGGTAATATCAATGATTCAAATAAAATGAAGTTTTCTTATCAATTATTATTATTGATACAATATAATATATTTGATAAATTTAAAAAAAATCTTAGGAACATTGTGTATGAATTGAGTTATGAATCACTTTTCAGAATTATTTTCATTATTTTAAAAAAATTAAACCCTTTTATTTAGAAAAAACATTAATTAATGATTCTCAAATTATTAAGAAGTATCTTCTATTTTAAAATTAACATTGAAACTTTTAAAGAAATCATTAATGAAAATATTATTCTGGATGGTGGGAAATGTCATTAATGTAGTGCACATTAAAATAAAAAAACAACATAATGGTAAAAACTACCTTGTATTGAAAACAATAAGAAGTATCCATTAGAATTTATTTATAGAAAATAAAAGATTTGTACAATTTATTCTTATTAATAAATTTAAAATATTTAAAATATTATTGAATCCATTTTATAATAAATATGGGCATTAAAGACACATATTTGGATGGACCACTCTAATAAAATATTTTTTTTAAAAAGAAGCTTTTTTGTGACTTACTTACTGATTCGTGATCCAAAAAGAAAATATATGGTAAATAGACATCTAAATCATAATATAAATATATTATATGAAAAAATAACATGATTAAAATATTATCATCATATATTTTCATTAATGTAAATTTGTACATAAGTGACCCCAAAATAAAATGACATTGTAAAAGAAATATAATACCTATTAGGTTTATTCTGAATCATAACCCATTGGATGAAATGAAATGAATTATATACATAATTACCATTGTTTTATAATTATTAATGATATAATATATCAATTTTATATTATATATATGTTATAAGAAATTATTTTTTTCATAATATAACATATGTCCCAAAGAAGACATTTTGAGATGATAAACCCATACCTTAGTTCAACCATGATTCATATGTGATTATAAACTCCTATATAATAAAACTAAAATTTATTATAAATATATTTAATTCCATATAAAAACTATTAACATCATTTATGATCCAATTATAAAACTCCAACAACTGTTTATTACTTATTCTATAATAAAAATTGTGTCTCCTAGTGTTATGTATGTTTTAATTCATGAATGTTTTGGTTTGGAAGCATTAGTCATTGAATTTGATCAGGATTACATACTATGAAGAATGATAATAAAGATATAAATACCATTTATATTAATTAAATAAATCTTTATAATAATTCTTTAAAGGAGTGCATGAATAATGAATCATGTTTCTTCATAGAGGTGAGAGTCCATAGGTATGCATGAGCAATATTATCAATTTTTAATAGGTGAAAGGGTATGAAATTATTTGATATATTATATTTCAATAATAGTTTTTATTGTAAATTTCTTATGTAAACATTGTATATATAACAATATCCATCTAGAAATGGTGGTGATGAAAAATTAAATGCATCACTTCAGGTGACGGTAGTCTGCACGTACACATGAATAATGCTTTCGTTTTTCATTTGATGGAGATGGATATTAATAAATGTTAATAAATATATATAATAACATATTATTATGTATAATATAATTACATTATAATATCAGTATATTTATAAGTAAATATATGTAGGTTCTTGAATAAATAAATTGAAAATAATTGTTTTAGTGTTATACATCTTATTTGGACAACACCCTTTTTCTAAAACATTAAGCATTTTCTGGTTGGTATATTGGAGAAAACCTAGCTTTAGATCATAGGGATGGATTTTAGGATGTTATTTGATTAGGTAGTTTCTTATATAAAAGTATCATGATGTGAATGAAATAGAGTTTATGTGGAGTCCTTTTATAATGGATTGATAAGAATAACATGGAATTTTTCATAAGATTAAAATATTTAATGTATTAAAAAAACATTTTGATCCATATTATACAATTTTATTTTGGAGGAAGAAATATGATATAAATATTAATATACAATTTTCTTTTATGAATGTTTTTTTAGTAATTTTAACTCTTATATATTAAATTTTTTCCTTATTAATCCATTTTAACCTTTATTGTGGAATTGAGATTTTACCTTGTTTATTATTCCTAATGACCAAAATTAATATTGTAATAATTTAACAATAAAGTTTTTATGAGTCCCATTATTAATTAAATTTTTCCAAATGAAATTAAAATAAATAAAATAATTAAATATTAATTGAAAAACAAAAAACGTGACGAAAAATGGTTTTTAGAAAAATTCATTTTTAAACAAAAAATTGATCTTATTTAAAATTCAGGTAGAATGATTACGCATATGTGATAAATTAAATAATTTATAAAAAAATAATTCTTCAGTTATTTTTAGGAAATTGAAAACAAAACAGTACTTTTAAAATACTTGATTCATGTAGAAAACAATATTGTTTTACCAAAATCGCGACATTTTATTGTTTAGTAAAAAGTAAATCTAAAAAAAATCCAAAAAACTAATACTAAGATAATATTTATAATATTATTTAATGATTTAAATTAATTACACAAAATAAAAATGCTAAAAATGTTATAAAAAATTTATAACTTCAACAAGAAATGAAATAAATGAAATTTTTTAAGAAACCACATTCATAAAGTGCAAAATGATATTACTGAAAATTGAGTACATATTTATTATAAAATATTCCATAAATTTTAATTAAATAAAAATTCTATACATTTTCTCATAATTTAGTATTTCAAATTAATACTAAATGATAAGGATAAAATCTATGTGATGTTCTAATATTTATATGGAGGAGAAAAATAACATCCTTCCAAAAAGAGTGGGTGATAGAGAACATGATAATGGAAAATTTAATGACCACAAAACCATAATTCAATAAGGGGTAAAATTGGATTCATATGATCAGAAATGGTTTTAATAATATTTTTTTCATTTTATAGTTCCTATTCCACTATTTCTAGGATTTTGTTACCATGTAACATGATAAAATATAATTACATGATTTTATCTAATCCATAAGAATAATTTAATCGATTTATTTCATATATTAAAGGATGTAAATATATTTCACGTATGTATATTGAGTTAATGAAACAAAAAATTCTTACGATATACTAAAATAAATTAATTTTAATAAACTATCATTTTAATGATTATTCAAAATTATTTCAATAATAATTACAAAATATCTTAGTAGTTTTTAATGAACATATTGAGAATCCATAAAAATCCTCAATTCAATATTAAAAAATATTAAAAACTGAATGATTTTGAAAACAAATAAAAAAAATTCCAAAATCAACTTACCATCAATTCACAAACAATATAAATTAGGATTTAATGTCACAACAAAAAATATTAATTACTTGACTTTGAAATTATTAATTCATGACTCAACATAAATACATAATGAAAATAAAAATTATTTGTAAAAATAAGTTTTTACTAATTCCATAAATACAATCATAAACATTCAAATATATTTCACAAATACAGAAGTGCAATAATATTCATTAAATAAGACACAAATCAAATTATGATCAAATGACTAATCAATTTAAACATCACCATTTCCATTTAATTTTTATTACCAATATGAATATTATATTTATACAAATAAATAATATTATTTGAACATCAATAATTTATTAATGGATATCTATCCCTCAATCCATGTTTTATATAAATATCTTTTAACTACTAAATCAGTTTTCTAGATTATTAATATGATTCAGCATATTTTTTTAAGAATCCTTAATGAAAAAATACTACTAAAAAATTCATAGTTGATTCATGATTCTTATGAAAATAATTTCATTGATAAGTATCTTCTATAACATAATTATTGAATCTCTATATATAAACACTTCATTCAATCCATTTTCCCGATTTATATAGTAGTGGCCATTCCATTGTCCTTGAGTTATCCCATGTTTTAAGGAATTGATTTGGATAATTCCCAAGATCCACACAAATAATATGATGATCAATAAATGGTACCTTAAGATATAATTTCATTACTATCATTTTACTCTTCATTTTTACCTAACCATATATTTTCCTTGAATATTTTTACACACCCAAAACACATTAACATACTTTTGAAATAATTAACCATGTGTTTATTCATTCATTATCATCATGTTGGGAGCTGAATACGTTTTCCTCCATATTCTTCATGAAACAACATTTATCTATAATTTGGATCATGATGAAACTATCCAATGTTAATATTTTTAATCCTATATCATGATAGCTTATCAGTAATAATCCCAATCATTCACATTGTATATCCCTTAACATATGGTTAATTATGAGGGAAATAATTACATCATCCTTCACACATGGAATTAAAAAAATTACACTTAGTTACAACCATTAAATAATACAAAATTCATAGTATGAAAGACAATAATCATATAAACTAATTATATAATCATGGTAAATCAAAAATAGGATTTTTAAATCATGAACCCTTATTTTTAATACATGACACACTAGTTTTAACCTATTTCATCTAGGGTCATCACCTATTAAAATACTTAATATTGGTTAATAAGGATATGTTTTGGTATGCTAAACATATCATATGGTTGTGTCTAGATAGGATTGTAGTTTTAGTCCCACTCATCATGCACTAGTGAAAATCGACATAACACCCAATCCACCCCATTCACATTTGTTAACCCGAGGTGTTTTAGGGATATATCCTTATCCAATTACTAGTATCTAGTTATTGATTTATTTAATTGTAAAGTCACACATTCACTACATTACAAAAAATTATAATATTCTCATATAATTAGAAATTCCCCTACAAATAATTATAGTTTAATGTTCATTAATTTATTTTTCACTAATTCTACTTCCCAATGATTATACTAACAATTCAGTAATGGAAAATGAAAAACCCCATCTACAGAAATCAATATTTTTTGTTTACATAATTAAAATGCTACATAATAAAAGTTTTGTCATCATGCATTATCAATCAGTTTATACGCCCTGTAAAAAAATAAACATACTTGATTGCTATATTACAATGTAAATATATGAACATTGGATAAAGTATATTCATGAATCCTTTAAAATATTTATAACATCCCTCTTTATATCCCGAGGATGTGATAAAAATTAAAGGGAATTCTTAGATTATTAGTAAGGGTTATCTACAACCTATGTTGTCACAGGTAAATAATGAATAATTAGTAGGGTAGAGAGGATAATAAAAAAACATTAAATTAAATAAAAAACATGAGTATAATGATTATTCATGACTTTTATCAACACGAAAATAACATGGATAAAATAATTTTTAATTTTTAAATTAGAAAATGCATAAATTTTTACATTCATGAGAATTAAATCATTTTCAATAATCCAATATATAATGAATCTTATTTTTAGGACCACTCAACAAAAATATATTCCTTGAGAAAATGAACATTGTAAACCTGATATCCATATAATTTGGCCGCCTATTTTTCATCATGAGACGGGTAAATGAATCAAGTGGATATCTATCATAGAACCCCAACCATAAAATAGATGTACTATGAATTCCACATATTTGCAATGATCAATAGAATTTATTTCAAAAATTATATATAGGTTAGCAATGATCTATATTGAATAAATAATAAAAAATGGAAATTTTACCATAGTAAATGAAGAAACATATATAATAAGCTTCCTTAAACTGATAACATATATAGAAATTTTATATAGTAGAAAAAAAATCTTATTAATAAAAATTATAAATTCATATCTGATAAAAAATATATACTTTATGAATAAAAAATGTTCAACGTAAAATGGAGAGTGATAGAGAAAATGATCACAAGAAAGAGAATGTTCTAAAAATAAGGAATAAAATATTATATGTAAAGTAATATCATCGCTTAATTATAAATAAAGGTTTTTTATTAAAGGAGAATCTATAAAAAAAATATATTTAATTCTATAATAATAAAAACCATGTAAATTCATTTAGGAAAGATGTTTTAAATAAATTTTAAACATTATATTAAATCTATTAAGAAAATAATTTAAATTTATTTTGATATATTATAATGTAAAAATTCCTAAAACATTAAGAAAAAAAATTTCATTTAAAATAACCATGAAAACAGGTTAATTATTATTCTAATCAAATAGTATTCATGATTTTGGGAAAATTCATTCATTTAGTGAATGTTAAAGCAATGATTTTGTTCACACTATTGGTAAAAATGTACCTCAGTCAAAAAATGTCATGAAGATACTTTTTAGAAAATTTATAGAAATTAAATCAAGTATAAAAAATTTATTAAATGTTATTTTAATAGTATAATTATTCATTAAACATTTTACATAAAATATGTAAATGGAAGAAAAATTATTCCAAGTAAATCATTAAAATAATATTTTTAAATGAAAGTCCATCACAATTAACATACTTATTGATAGTTGATCCAAGAAGAAAAAAATGGAAAATAATTATGCAAAAAAAACCTAAAACTATTCAAATAAAAAATTATAGGTTAAATATATTAGGTTCTATATAATTTATTTAAATGAAATCCACACATAAAACCCCTAAAAATTGTATTTTAAGGGATATCCATAACCACTTTTCTAGCTTCTGTATTAGAATAAATTCTATAAAATAACATGAATTATAAATCTAAATATAATTATTTAATATTTATTAATTATATAACACGTAAATTTGGAAATATATATCCCTCATAAATTAAAATATGTACATAATTTAACATATGTCCCAATGAAGGCATTTTTAAATGATAAACCCTATCCTCAAGTCTCATATTCATAGTTAGTGATTTTAACCTTCTGAATAATAAATTTATATTTATAATAATTATATAAAAAGAAAATATAAATATTTATTATATCATATTGCATCCATTAATATCATTTCACCACAAAATTATTAACTAATCTTTATTAAAATCAACATTTATAAATGTTGACGGTTTTGTTTTTCTTGTTTGTTTTGATTCAATAGTTATGGTCCATACATCAGGATCAAGGTTCCATATTATCTATAATATTAATTATGACATTATGATCATATATATTAATTATATATATTCACTATATGTATAGACATTTATATTCATTCTTGAAAGCAATACATGAAAAATGAATCACATATCATTGAGTAGGTGGCAGCACACGCATACGCAGAAGCAGTGTTACCATTTAAAATAAAGTGTAATTTTTAGAATGTAAATGATATATTATATTACAAGAATCATAATTATTATATTGATTTAATATATAGACATTATATTCATCATAATAATCCTCCATTAAATGTGGTAGTAGAAAACCAAATACATCACTTCGTTAAGAGGTAGTCCAAACATACGAATTAATGATTATTTAGTTTCCCATTTCATTGAAAATATGATGAATAAAATTATATAAATATAAATAATAAATTCTTATTATATGATATATAATTATGTACCTATATCAAAATTGATATAATAATATTTATCGATGTTTATGTGGGGGTGGTGGATTAATGTTGGGCTAAGTGGAGGGGTTTAGGGATATTGTTAAGGGGGGAGGGGATTAAGGATTCTTTGGGGTGTGGTTAATTGGGTGTGTTGGTTTAGTGGATAAGGATGATTTTAGGGGGTTAGGTATTGGGTTATGTGTGTGGGGGAGAAGATTATGGATGTTTAGGGGATATGGTTATTTGGTGGGGGATTATGGATGGATTAGGGGTGGGGTTAAGTGGGGTGGGGTTTAGGGTAGGGATAAGTGGAGGGTTTAAGGGTTTGGGTTAGGTGGGGGGATTATGGATGTTTAGGGGAAGGGATATGTTTGGGGTACGAGTATTGGAGAACAACCTTTAGATTACACATTAATCCTTATAGGGGTGAAATTTTGAATATTAAATTTTCTCCAAATAATTTGATGATATTTTATGAAGGAAAGTTTTTTTTGGTTTTGGTTTATAATTATGTTAATTTATGTTTTATCAAGATAAGATAAGTTGTGTTCTTTTATAATGGTTGGAGGGGAGACACATAGAAATTTTCAAAATATTACTGTATATAATATTTTTCTCAAGTAACATGGATCGAGATTATACTATTTTAGAAGTTATGAATAGATGGTATATAAATATATAATTAAAATTGATCATACCTCGGTTATTTAATATTTTTAACCACCAACATTTTAGTTAAAACACAAATTAGTCAAATTTTCCCTTTACTGAAGTATTTATTTTTTACACTGGTAAATATTCATAATGACCAAAAATTAAAGTGTCATTATTAAGAAATTTTTTAATTAATGATAATATTTTATTAAAATGTTTTTCTATAATTATAATATTTATATTAAAAAAACATTAAACGTGATGAAAAATAGCTCTTATAAAAAGGTATTTTTAAACAGAAAAACATTATTAAAGAAAAAGAATGTACAATTGCAATTTAAATGTAATTATTTTGGTAATGTGTAATTAAATACTAATTTTAATAATTTATTATTAATTTAAATACAAAAAATAATTTTAAATTAAATTATTTAATGATTTTAAATGAAAAGTTTAAAAAATTTTATATTTTTCACCAATCACTAGAAAATAAATGTTTTTTGGAAAATAAAATAAATTCACAATAATATAATTTTTAAATCAGTATTTAAAAAAATAAATTCATTCTTCAAATATTATTTATAAAAATTCTACATATTAATTATAATGTGTGTTTATAAAATGAAATAAAATAATTTTTTTAAGAAAATATATTTTTATAACATAAAATGTATTTAAAAAATATAACATATTTTTAATGAATAAATCAATAACATTTCATTTTAAAAATCCATTATACATATTTTCACATTATTTTTTATTCATATTAATATATTTAATTTAATATCAAGTTGATAATGGTCACATTTAATTTTTTAATACAATATCATGTAACTCTTAAAGAATCATATTGTGTGTTAAGAAGGATGTTGAGAATAATAATATTTTAAACTAAATTTTCAAGGTGTTACATCTATAAGTTGTTTTATGTGTCTAAAAATAATATTCGGTATACTAGGATAATATATAGGATATTTTAGGAAATCCTTGGGTTTTGAGTCACTATTTCATGTTCATATCATTTGAGTACTGGGGTATTTCCCTAGAAATTTATATTCCAATTTGGATTACATTCGAGACTCCTTCCATTGTGTTGTTTTTATACACTTGTTCTTAAATTTGTTATATGATATAAATTATTTATATGTATCTTATTTTCTACTTCTACAAAAATTATTTATTGATTTCCTTTATATATACACATATTATTTTTTGGATTTGATTTCGTATTTCTTTTAAATTAAATTGTTAATGGAATTGGGAATTTAATTTTAAATGGAAAGTGATATTCATTTCATATCATGGTATGTTGAGAAATATTTATTGATTGATGTATGTGACTTTAATTTTATTTTACAAATAATATAAATGATTAGTTTTATTAATTTGAATGTGTTTTTTTTAATGAATGGGTTCTTTACATTTTTATTTTAAAATGATGGAATGATTTATAAAATATATTTTGGATTTTTATTTGGTTTATTTATAATTTCTTGTGAAAAATAAATCTTCTATATTTATTTCAAAATTGAATTTAAAATTTTAGTTTTAAAGGATGTACAAAAACTGGTTGGTGGAATCTGACTTATCCTCTTAAGCTCACACCCAACAAGAACTATCATGTTTGTGATGTTCAAATGTTTTCATTCATGTTCCTCATTATTAGTATGTTTTGTATTTATTTATTTTATTGATCCTTAAATTGGAGGAATTAAATATAGTTAGTGATATTTGGTAATGAGTAGATAGTTGATCTGGGTTTATATTGGGTTTTACTGTGTATGTTATGTATTATCCATATATAACGGGACCATTATTTAATATTGTTGTATATTTTATGTTTAATTATGTTCAATTTATCATTTTAAGTGGTCTTTGAATTAATTTCTTTTATTACTGGTCTGTATTAGTTTTTTTGATATCTTTTTTATTATTGAAGCTATATATTTTGTGATTGGGAATTCAATACAGTGATGGGTCATCCCAGATTTTTAGGCTGAATATGTATTGTGTTAATTTCATTTCAAGGGTTTAAATCACCCTTTAATCTGTGAATTACATATACCAAGGAACTACAGTCTCACATGTGGGGATTTGAAACACCCTATGGGCCTTGTGAAATACATACCAGTTTAGATGGCATGTTCGACAAGGCTAATTCATTAAAAATTATAGAATAGGCTATTTTTTCAGAAGTATAATATCTCCAATATTCCATTTTTTTATGAAATTTAGGTTTTATGACTGTAATAATTTTAGAACTCCTTAAGTATGTGGAAATATATTATAGAAACCTCATTTTCGTATTGATCATTGAGTTCCCAAAAGTAGGTTGTTTTATATTTAGAATTTTATTTTTTAATTATTTATGTATTTGATTTGAAATAAGTTTTTTTTGATCCCCAACGATTATACAGATGATTTTGGTATTCTATTGAGTTTTTAGGGTTAAATTTTTGGGAGAACCAAAGACTTACAATTAGCTTTCATAGATCGTTAAACATTATGATCCCCTAATAAAGGTACTATAAGTCCTTTTTGAGACTATTCCATTATTTAGTCATGGTTTTCATAGACCTGTGACAAAACCATAATCAATTTTTTTTTTCCAAAATGTGTTTTCTTATAAGCCAATAATTATAAATTTACAAGAATTAAGATTTCCAAAATTTTGATGCTAATTATGGCAATTTTAAGATAAAATAATTTTATTTGATGATTTTTTCATAATTGCATGGTGCAATGTTATTTTCCATAATGGATTTTATATTTTTGATTGTATTTTAGAAAACTAATTTTTGAATGGAAAAGGATATCATTGGAGTTGTTATTTTTGAAATTAGTTTTTGGAAGTGATTAAATAATATTTTTATTCTCTTGAATTAATTGAAAGTTAATATTATTCCTTTTTCATTTCAATTTAATAAAAATAATTTGAATTAATATGATTTTTTATGATTTTTCTGTTATTATAAAATAATATTTTATAATTTTTCTATAATATATTATAACTATCATGGGATTTTTATAAAGTGTTTGATTTCATTATGAAATTAGTTTAGTAGTTTTATAAAAAAATAAAATTGATTGAAATTATTTGTTTTAAAAGTGTGATTTTATAGATACTTTTTTAATAGGGGCATGTTTCTTAGAAGAAAACATTTGTTTTTATAATCAAAATAAGGGATAAATTTAAATATTAAATTTATATATTTATGAAAATCAACTAATATTAGTCATCAATATGAATATTTAATATTTTTTTTCTTTTGTGAAATGTGTTTTTGGATACATTTTGAAATTTGATGATTTTAATGAATTGGATTTCATTATGAGTTTATAATTAATGTGATTCATTTAGAAAATCCTTTGACATAATTTTGAAGATAAAATAATGAGTTTGATACATTTTGGGATACAGGTTTGGTTTAATGAAAATAAAATTTTCTCAGAATTTTTTAATGTATATTTTTAGTTAATTAATGTTTTTTATTTAATTTTTCCCTTTGATTTAATGGGACAATTTTATTAGGATTGTAAAATGGGAATGGGTTAGATTCATTTTTCTTTATTTATTTTTTGCCTCCCAAAAAGGCCTTTTGAGAATATGGAATATTTATTTTCAAGGATTAACCCTATGGTGAAACCTTTTTTAATTTAGTTTTATGTATTCTAGTCATTGAATATTCCCATACATTAAATATATTAGTAGAGTAAAAACTATCCTATATTTGGTACATCTTAATTTAATATTATATAATTCATTTTTATAATGGTATCTTTTAGGTAAATAGTTGGTCAAATTGTTTTTATAAATTATTTTAGTCGAATTTCCCAGTGTAGTGCTAGGTGAAACCTAGATATAAAGGATTTTTATTTTTTATTTTTTTGATCGATGTGTTTGTAGTGACAAGAGGTTCCTGTGGTGATTATCTTGGGGTTATTTTTTAATATATTTTTTATAGTTTCTAATTTCTGCACTTTTTAATATAATGGTTTGGCTTATTCACAAGTGTTTTATCTTATCTCGTAAGGATTGTGAATGTGTAAATTTCCATGGTTGGGGTATTATTTATGGTAAATTGAAAGGCCTTATATAGGGGTTATTGGTTAATATGATATTTTGGAATTGTTGACATCATATAATTTTTGTTTTCATTTTCGATTGTATCGACTAATCCTTTAAATGTTGATCTATTTCTGATGTTCTAGACCCAAATTTTAATTCATTTTATGACCTAAGTATATAAGTAATGTCAATTCTTATTGTGGAATATTTTTTAATGAACAATATTTTCACTTATGGTGACTGAGGATGTAGTGATATTGGTGATGTGTTTTTTATTATCTTTATAATCATTTGGTTGTTCTTCTTTAGGGAATATGAATAAAATTCAAGAATTGTTATAAATATTTTATAAGGATTATTATTTTCATTATTTTATTATTTATACCATTTTAGGTATTTTATTTCCTATCTCATCATCTAAGTGTAATTCTAAATTATTATTATTTATATAGAAGTTCCCTTTCATCTAAGATCCGTGTGCATTATAATTGCGACTGAAAATGTTATTTTGGATGACATATTGATGTTTGTGGAATTGGTATATGGTTTTTATGGGTTGCGAATATGTCAGGTTAATCATTCTTACCAGACCCCAATAATTCTTCATGATTTCCCCTCCAACCACTAATAGAGGTGTTTTAGGTTTTTTAATTTTCTATAGTTTCAATATTTATCAATGACATTCTTGGGGAGGATTTTGGAATAATGGGGAGAACAAAAACTGTTATGGGTCATTATTGAGGTATATTTAATGTTAATTTGGTTCAATTCCTTTTTTCATGGAGTTATCCAAGTATTATTGGATGTTTAGAGTGTTCTTGATAGTTTTAGTCCTTGAATGTATATGATCACTCCATGACAGTGATCGTCACATTGTCAACAATCTATTCCATAGGCCCAATATTTTATACCATAGATGTGTCATTCCATGAACTACAAAATCAAGACATAATGTACCCCTAGGTAGTGGCCATACTATATTTTCTATAGGTCATCACACCTAGATTTAAGTAATCACTAAAAAACATTTTATGACATATAGGACATTGCACAATGATGATCAAATCACACCATGACGTGACATTGGTATGCATTTAATTTAATGATTCAATATTTTTTCCATAATTGGTAATGCAGGGAAACCCCACCCCCCCATTATATCACATTTCACATAGATGGTTTTATACTAAAGTAAAAGTTTTTTCATCGACTCATCCTATTTATCTTGAGCCTCTTCACAATGTATTTTAAGTGGTCTTGAATGATAAACCACTTATTAATTTTAATTCTTCCATTTTTATTTCCCCTTATTCCAACTCTATTGATTTATCATTCTCCATGAATGAAAAATAATATTTTAATAGGATTTAGTTTATAAAGTGAACTAATCATGGTGGTTTTTTCATTATGGTTTATGGAGGGTGATTCCTTTCCAATTTAGGAATATTGTAAGATAGGTTACACATTGTTACATTGTTCCACCTTATCAAGGTATGGTTTCTCATGATCTTCATTAAAATGGAATATATTTTAATTCTTTATTATATTTTAATTCATTGATGATTAAATTACACCTATATATGATACTTTTTATGGATTTTATAATGTTTTTAAGGAAATGATTACTAAAATAATGGTTTTTAATAGTTTTGCATATAATTAAAAATATTTTTTATATTGAAAAAATTTTTGTGGTTAAAAATAGGATTGATAAAAACTAAATGTTTATTTAACTAGGCACTTGTCATCATTTAATTCATGAAATAGGTAATGTAATATATTTACCTGGGATTTTTTTAATTGTGAAAATGTATTTTTTGGATATGTTAAATGATATTAAATGAAGGAGGTTTTTGTAATATAACTACTTTTAATAATGAGGTGTTAATATTTTGATATATCAATAATTTAAACAAGATTGTTTTATATAGTAGAAATGATTTGAAATCCATTTCTAGTTTTGTAAAGAATGACCTATTTGGAACCTGTACTGATTTTTTCATAGAATGGTTCATCATCCTCATCTGAGCCCCTTGATTTTATGATAATTTATACATTTATGTTTTATTATTCTTAATGGGGTTATTTTTAATATTTTCCATTAAAATATATTTAATTTTTATGTTTCTTATGAGGTCATTGGATATGAGAAAATGAAAATGTCTCAATATTAATTTTTTAATGATCTTGTGCATGATTTTTCCTCACATCAATGGATTTTTATCAATGGAAAAAAGGATGTCAGAATATGCCATGGATGAGTTAAATAGTATGTGTACATGTTATTTCCCAGTTGAGACTATGCCTTGGGTAGGAAATTATGACATGTGAAAGGTTAATACACACATGATAGATTTCGGTATGTTGTAGTTGAACACTCATGTGATTGATTATACGTACCAGGTAGTCCAATTATTCTATAGTGATAGTATATTGAATCATTAATTCTATTTTTTTGTTTAGAATCACCAAATATATGTTCACGTTGCATGATTTTTATGTAATTTCCCATGATATTTAGATTCCATTGAGTATTGTGTTAGGGACACTTTTTCAGTAATTTTATTCCAATATATCTTCATTATATTATAATAACCATCGAATTAAATTTATCATGGTATCCTTTTATACAATTTTTTTGTCTTCATTCATGTTATTGATTATAATACATTTGATTTATTATTTTTTATCAAATAAAATTAATTTATAAAAAACAATTTAATGTGTATTTTAAATGGAAAGTGATGAGTACTTCATAGAATCAAATTTTAATGAAAAATATTTGGGGGAGGAAATGGATATTTATTTTCTTTTATAAATTAAATAATTGATCCATGTTTGGTGTTTGAATGTATTTTTTTTGAGAATAATGAGTTCCTTAATTATTATTTAAAGTATGTTGAAGGGATTATTATCATTCTAATGGAATTTTGTATGATTTCCTAATATTTTTATCTGAAAAATATATTGTATATATATATCAAGCTAAAAATTATGAATTTAATTTTTATATAATGAATATAAAATATTTTTCGGAATCCTACTGGTCCAGGTTTGGATCACTCTAATAAAAGGAAAATGGGAGTAATAATCTCTCATTTTTCTTTCAACTACCACAACTATAGTCAATTTTGTGCATTATGATTGGTTTTTTCTATCGATATGAGATATGGGATTATTTGAGTGACTATGGGTCATGAGGAGTTGATTGGTAGTGGATCATGTTTTGTTTTACATTATATATCATGTATTTTCTTAATATTCCTATACTTATCTTCATCTGCATTGTCTATGTGATGTTATATTATGTCCAGTTTATGAATTTAAATTTTTTGTGTTCAACTTTTATTATTACTGAAGGGTATTATTATATTTTTCTACAACATTTTTTTGAATCTAATTAATTTGTTCTTGGATTTATGATACATGGATGGGTTATGCAGGATTTCTGCGTGGAGTCCATGATGGGTTGATTTAGTTCAGAGGGTGAAATAATTCATAAATGTTAGAAAACTTTATACATAGTCAATAGTTTCCAATCTCGGTGGACCAAAAAATATTTTCAATCATAGTGATGTGTTATTTGAGTTGAATTCATATTTTAGAAAACAATAATTCATTAAAAAAATTATTATAGTTGAGGTAATTCAAAGGACTAGTTTCATTAAGACCTTTTTGTTTATTTGTTGAATAAGTTTTATAGAGGTAGGAATTTTGAAACGTTTGTGGCATGTGAACATATATTTAAGTTATCTATTTTTAATTAAGATCCCTATGTTTCCTTGTATAGTTTGGGATTGAATTTTTTATTCATGTTTTATTTTAAATTATACTAGTTGAATTTTATTTTAGGTGATGGTATTTTGATCCTCGATGAAAATTACAATTATTTATTGGGTCTCTTGGGATTTTTTGGTGAAAATTGAGGAAAACTAAATAATGAAATATTGTCTCACACATTATAGAAATCCATGTGAATCCGATTTTTTATGTTTTGGAAGTCCATATCATGAATGTTTCATGGTTGGCATTTAATTTACAATATCATGCTGCCAAACCATGCACAATTGTAATTATTTCTTGGATATATTTTATTATCACCTTTTTATGAATTATTTACTATTATTATTACCATTATTGTGATTTTAATTAACAGATTTAGATTTTAAATTGATATTATTTTGTGATATTTTGGTTAATTCATTTTTCATTATTAAATATAATATTTTAAATTATTTTCTTTAATATTTCTGAAAAATATTTTTTAATAGAGAAAATGTAGTATATGGTGATTGAATATCAACCCAATTTTTTTGATTTGAATGAAGTAATTTTTGATGGTCATGTATTGTATGAAGGAAATGAGACATTCATTATCATTCTGATTTGGAAAATTATATTTGAAATAATTGGATGATTTTATTAAGTGTTTTTGTTATTAAAAATTTCAATGTTATTATTTATTTGAATGATATTTTATATATAATGGGGTGTTATGAATGTGTTTTATTTCAATACCGAATTTGTCAATTTTTTAAGAGAATTTAAATTTATAGAAATCATTTGTAGTGAATTTCGGATTATATAGTGTTGTTTTGAATGTAGGGTAGTCATCATTAAAAATAATTTTTTTTAATGGAACTAAAAGAAAATTATCAAAATAAAAATAGAAAATTATGAAGTTTTAGAAGATTTATGTTGTAAGGGAGTTGAATATTTCAAATCACAAGTATGCTCTTATTGAATATTTTTTTCAGTTATTTCTGAAATGTGGATATTTGAAAGGAAATTTTGTATTTATGAGTGTTTAAATGAAATGAAACTTTTTAAAAATTGGTTGAGTTATTTTCAATGAATAATTACCATTTATAAAATGTGGTTGAGACCATTTATAAAAATATAATGGTTTAATGGTAATGAACAAATTTACAATTTTTTGGTTGAATTGTTTTGTGGATTTTTTGCTTTTATCACTCCCCTTAGTGTGTACATAGACTATTTTATTTTTTCTGTAAAATGGTAATGAGTTAGTTTCATCGCCTAATACATAGTAGTCCCTCCTACAATGGTCTTGAGATTTTGTGTGTAGTTTTTCTGTGGATGAGACATCGAGTTAATCATTAGGTTATTTAAAAGAACTAGTTTTTTTATAGACACTTATCTAACCTGTAAGGAAGTGGAAGAGTTAAAACATTCCCAGCTTTGGAACATCATATGTAACCATCCTCCCATATTTCATATTAATGTAAATTTATAGGAATTAAGGTGGTATGGTTATTATAAAAAATAATAATAATTTAATTACACAAAGTAGTCTTGGATATAACATAGATAATTAAAATTGGTTTATTTGGGATTTCTTCTAATTTTTTTAGAGTTGTTTTAGGATCTTGAGGTGGATAATAAGGGATTATTTTATTAATATTATTCTAAGTTTATTATTTTAGAGGTTTTGATTATGGGGGTTGTTCTTATGTATATATATATATTTTCTTGTCTCTTGAGGATTATACATGTAGTTCCTATGATGGTTGGGGTCAAATGGTTTATAAATTTGATGGCCATGAGTGTCTATTTTGAATTAATATATGGGATTTTCACCAACTGAGATCATACACTAGCTACTCATTGTACGAATGTTTATGGTTTCAAAGTCAAATTTTGATCATGGTATGTGGTTCTAGACAACTGCATGAACTCAATTTATGATCAATGTTTAGATGTTATGTAAATTTGTTTTTTGGTTAGTTTTTTCTTATTGAGGTGTATTTTTGATTTTGTTGGTAGTTGATGTGGTGTTTTTAGTGACGTGCTCCAGTATTCTTGTAGATTCTCTTTGGGTCGAGCTTCCCTGAAAAAAATTAGGACGAATCTCGAATGGTAAACATGTTTTTTGGATGATTATTATGTTCATTGTTATCGTGATAGTGTTTCAATTTTCAAGGTTAATATACCTTGTCTCATTATTTTAGATGAAATTTAAATTTAATGGATAACTATAATAGATTTTCATATTCTAAAAGATCTATATCCAATAATATTGATTTTATTTGTTATTATAGATGGATTGATGATATTTGGGATTAGATCTATTGAATTTAGGTGCTTTGTGTCTCTCAAGATCACAATTCTCATTGAAACTCATTAAAACGTTATTACATTCCCAAACTCTCATGTTTTTTATTCTACTTTATATTATCATTAATCAATAAATTTATTAGGGCAATAATGTAAAATGGTTTAGTGAATTGTGACACCCCTATATAACTATTTTTTAAAACATTATGTGATTTTAGGTTATCATAATTTTTTTACTGTTATACATTGTTTGGAGGGGATCAAGGAGTCCCAAAACAATGCAGTCTTGGGCTAAAGTGGTTCACAATGTGATTGTGGTAATCACATCATGATCATTCTATTCACTATTCTTGTAGATTTGGTCTTTATACATTCAATGGAACAATGTGGGGTATCACTCTATAATAAACCCTTTGGTAAATAAACCTTGATTAATCCTAAAGGTATTCATATAATGAAATATATTGTTATGACGTGACATGATGAATTCTAAAATACATCACAGTTCGTTAGGTACATCATTAGATATTTTTTCCTAGGTATAATTTTAATTTTATTATTTTCACGATTTTTCATTTTCAATATTATGATTTTAGACACACTTTTTCCTTCCCATCTCAAGAGGATTACCCTAATAACATACAAGGGAGTATCAAACCTCCCATTATCATGATTCTAAGATCCCCCACCTTCAATTTAAGGAGCTCTAGATAGGTAATATCTTTCTTACACCATAATCATTCATGATTCTTTTACCGTATTCTACTCTCATTTTTCTTTTCATTATTCATGAACCAAAAATGGTTAATTGGTTGGATTTATGTATTAATATAAAGTAATATTGTGAGGTTATGTTTTTAGGTATTGTATAGGGTCTTTTCTTGCCTTAATCGATGTTCATAGAGAATGGTGACACATTTGACATGGTTCCACATGTTCCTGGTATATTGTTAGAGCATGTGGAGGGTGTTTTCATTCCTATCAATGCAGCACACAAAAAACATCCTTTGTACATTTCATCATATCAATCCAAATAGAAAACTCATCAACCACTTGGGGATGTGTTAAGTGATATTTATAGGTATATATACACCACCATAACTCAAAAAATACTTATAAATCAACAATTCAATCACATAAACATCACCCATATGGGCTCCAGGTTATCAGTTTTTCATGCATGATCATCGTACAGGATATGTCATATATCGTAATCACTTTTTCCAATATAATATTCATTTTTCTACATTATTTGAGTAATTAGTTGTAGAATTTTTGAAGAACTCTATGAAATGTCGCATGTTTTAAGCCTTTCCACTTTGTTCCATATAATTTTCTTATGTGTTTCATGTGACAACCTTTTTATATCCATTTATAGTCATGTGATCTTGTGATTTTGAGAAACCAACAAATGAATCCATAATATCTATAATATCATAAATTATATGATTTTCATAATTCCATCACATTATTGGATTAGACATATTTTATTATGATAGCTTTTCTCCCTATCCAGTTATATTTTTATCATGTTCTTCTTGTGATCTCATTTAGTTCATTTAATCACGAAACTTGATTCATCCATTTATTTTGAATGAATGAGAGAAATATTTTCTTCTCTAGATGTAAACAATTTTCATGATCATTTAGTACATATGTTCTCAAAAATATACTTTATGACGAGCACACTTATCTTTACCCTTTGGAATATCTGCAGTCTAAGTGATCCTTTGGGAAATTCATGTTAGGCATGATAATTTGGGAAATTATTAATCTTTTTTATCCTTTTAAAAATTTCCATTATGAAAAAAATAATACATTGCAAAAAAATAACCCAAAAATTTAATATATAGGTATTTTATCCAAATAATATTCTCTTTGGGTTTATTGAAATCACATGTAATCATCAAGAACCTATTTTTGGACAATTCATGCACCAAAGAAAAAATTTTCAATATTCATCCACATTTTGAGATCAGTGAATTACACAATATTTACTCTATGCCCACATTAGAAAATAATTGGATGAGAAGTAAGAGTATCAGGAAATCATCATCGAAGAATCACTTATTTCAATAACTTAACATCAGAAACCTTCACAAAACCAAATGAAAAACATGCAGAACTCATTATATAACTCCTAAATCATCACATGTAATCTAATATCATCGTGATCCCAATGGGATCTCTGTGATTTCTCTTTATTGATATAATAGATTTAGCGTCATCATATTTAGAAACTCCCCTTATTTTGTTGCTTCTCCTATCAACTTCTCCCTCATTCATGATGGATAAAATTTCTCCTCCTTTTTCAAATAACCTAATAATAACCAAATTATTGTATTTAGCCTATTAAATAGAAAATATTTGTAGATTGGGGGATAATTCCAGACCTCGAGAAGAGGGGTTAACACATCCACACTTTTCATGTGTGGGAAGTCCACTAGATAACAATAGTTAGTTGAATCCATTCAATCATTTCACTGGGAAAGTCATTTTTTAGCATGACTAAAACCTAATGTTCAGTAGGAATATAATCCAACGTGAAAATACAATGAACAAATTTATCCTTAAATTATCCTAACAAATTTCTATTATATATGCAACTCATACATCAACCATTCTCATAGAATTCCAAAGGAGGATCCTTTATCTATGACTTTACTTCCTCTTAATCAATGAAATCCATGAATCATATTTTCTGTAATATAATGAATAATGAGAGAATTAATGAAATTCATCCATCTCTTAAAATATAACTAAAAAGAAATTACCCTCCCACATTGTCCTTTTACATCTACATAGACCATGTAACAACATAGGATGACATCCAAAGACCACCTTTTTATGACTAAAATTATTAATTTCTCCTTTTATAACATTGTAATATATTATTAACTTTCAAATACATTTATCAACATTATATTGATAAATTTATCCTCTTAAAACATTTCCATATCAATGGAATATTCTTCATTATAACTACACACTACTGACATTATTCTAGCAAGTGAAATTAACACTTAGGAAGGAGCCATTTACAGATACTCTAACCCTAATTATTCATAACTATTTGTAGTAAATAATAGATTAATATGAAAAACACCAAAACCCTCTAGGGCTCTCATTTAAATTCACAGGTTCATAAAATATTAAATTATTTCATATTGTATGAATGATCATAAATTAATTTGAGGAATCTCTTATCGGATAATTCTAGACATCCCAGAGTTCTTCTAGACTAGTCGCCCGGAAAACCATCTACATTAGATAGATACATATTATTAAAACTGATATTTGAGAGGTATGTAAGTGTTGAATTACTCTTTATAATGCTAATATTACTTATTGAAAATTATATATAATATCTTTAGAAGATTCATGATATTATGAAAATAATAACAACATACAAAATTATAATTTAAAAATAGATAAACATGTAATAATATAATGTTACCATTTCTACACCAATATATCTTCTCTTATTAGTAAAATAATACATGAACTGAGGTCTGACACAAATAGATGAACAGTCAATATGACTTGTAACAACTAGAATAATCAAATCTTGTTTTTATAGCTCTTCAGTTTAACATGATTCTCTTCGTCATATAATTATCACTTCCAATATAAAAAAACTAATACATACATATTTAATAAATAGACTGGTTATGTAAAAAAATGGTTGAATTTGAAGATATTTGATAATGTCAATAGTTTAAAATATTCTTTATCACATACATCTCAATTATTATTTTTCACCTCATCCCTTCCAGCATGCACACACCCCTTGGATAATATCAACACCCTTATTCCATTGATTCATGCAACACATAATAAAAAAATTAATAATTATGGATAGGTGTCCCACTAGAATCATTAGGAAAAGGATTTTTGTTGATAGAGATTGAACAACCCATTGATCTTTTCTTAAAAGGCCTTGTACTTTTTTTATTCCTTTTCCAACACCCATAAAACATTAACTATTACGGAAAAATATCTATAAATTATTTACCAACATTATTATTATCTTATGAAATGTATGTTTTTAAGGATTGGTACATTACAAAATTTAGAGATTAAACAGATTATTTTAAATTTCATTCATTGATACTCTAACTATACACTATTGTGCATGATTCTCTCCATAAGAAGAAATCATCCCAATGATTTTATTTTCATCCTTATTACTCCATTTAATGGATATTTCTCTTTACATTATATATCACATTGTTTAATGAAACATTAATTTTCCATTGCATTAATTAATTTAGAGATTCTATGAATGTAACAGAGTAGTTTCTTGATGAAATTTTCTTTGCAAACCAATTGTTTCTATTAATACTATAAAAAAAATTTCAAATTTTTATATTTCATTATTGTATTTGATTTCTATTAATACACCCCCATATTTTTTGGTGTCCTTTTTTTTCTTTCACATATTTCTTGTAGCTCTAATATTATTGAAAATTTCCATGGTTAGCACCTATATGAAACTCTCATTAAAAACATTCCTCATGTTTCCATTTCATATTTTAGATGTTAAAATATCCAAAGTTAATAATTTTAAATTGATCCACCACCTTTATTAACACCAACTCATGGTGTATCCAAATCTTACACAATAGTATAATTGAATGTACATTTTATTCCAGGAGAAATTTCTTTAAAACCATTTAAAAACCCTCTATTTTTTAAGAAATTTTGAAATATTCATGTGCCATTAACATGAAAAATATTCAAAATAAAAAAATAACATATGTACATTCATCCCAAAAACTTTCACATATTTTTATTACTTCTGAATAAATTTTTTTATTTCTATTTATAACACATATAGTATTTTCCCTATTTTTAGAACTCATCACGACTATCTTTCTCTCATTCATGGAAGAAGAATTATTCTCAACAATACCATTATATCCAAAAATTCATGAAATTGGGAATGAGAAAATTATTACATGTTTTCTTTCAAAATATCTAATATATTTTTCATTTCATTATTACATTCCTAGGATAGTTAAATTATAAATGAAATGTATCCTTTATTTGTGTCTTGAATTTGAAAATCGATTAATAAAAATCCTTCTTATATATTTCAATATCTTATCACAATGAATGATTATTATTTTTTCCACAATTCAGGTGGAGATTAATGTTTTCTATTGAGAATATTCACACAGGACGTATCATATTTCAATGTCTGAGATTGATCATCCACCCTATTACGTTTTCTCTTTATTCTATTATTCATTCATGAAAAAAATCATTAAATCATACCATATATTTTTGTATCATTTAATTATCCTTATATTGTTATGATAGGTATTTAGCAAGATCATAATTTCATAATTCTGTATTATGAATTTATTTTGAAATCATATTATATCCGTTGTCCCCACTATTGTGTTATTCAATCTATATGGATGTCACTTGTAGTTATTCAACTGGGGAATCATTCTTCTCTCTCAGATTAGTGTCTACATAAAAATTTATTTATTTAAATATTTTAGTTTTTTGACCTAAATTTTAAATTCTTTAATAGGAATATCTTAATACATATTTTCATCATTTAATTTTTGAACCAATTCCTTTTTCATGTGGAAAAAATCCAAAAATCACCATCATAGAATGTCTTCATCATCAGTAGTTCAAATATCATGTTATAATTAAATAGTATCATAATATAAAACATTCAAAAAACATTTATTTATTTTTTCATTTCCATTAATTCAAAATCAATCAAAAAAACATTAACATAAAGGAATTACCCTAGTCATTTAATTATTCTTTGATGTTATGTCCATTTCCTTGTCCCACTAAGATTAGAGGAAAATAAAACCTGAATTTTTACTATTGAATAAACAAATTCAGAAGAAAAATATCTTCAAAAACAAACTTATGCATATATTAGAAATTTTTCAGCCCAAATGGGGTTTAAATACCCTGAGAGGGGGTGTGAAAATTAAGTTATATTTATTCATTAATCATTCTTCCCACACCACAGGATATAGACATATTTATTATGGGGGTAAGTTATTTTCATATTTAGTGTTTATTTTGATCTTACCTTTTATAACTACACTCAATGATGATTCAATAAAATTAATTTAAGATAAAAGAACAAGTACACATTTATTTTTACATGGTTCACTACTATCAGCTATTCCGAGGAGTATGAATCCAAAAATTTGTTGATGCCCCAAAATTACTACACATTGTACTTATTGGTTTTGGATTACTCAATCCATCATGGGATCATCCCTCTTATAATATTTTAAGAATATTTACTATATCCATGTGACCACTTACTCGCACATCCATATTATTCTCAATTATTTAAAAGGAAAAAAAGAATTATAACACTTTTCAATTAACAATATCTTCTATTTTTTATAGTCACGCCAAATGTAAGATACATGCCTTTGAAATTCTCATTCTCCTTCGTGGATATTATTCAAACATCACCATGACCATCATATTTCTATGAAATTTCAAGGAAAATTGTTTTCACATGGGATTTTTATTCAATATAATTTTCATCATTATATTTCTATGATTATTTTGGAAACAAATATCTTTTAGTATAAAGAAAACCCATCGTTTTCCGTTCAATTATTTGGATGAATTAGTGAAAAAAAATCTTTTTTATAATTTTTTCTTGTGTTTTAAACCCTATATCTTTTTATTATATTAAATGAATATATGAAATGGTACATTTCACAGGATAACAAAAGAGTCAATCTAGATGAAAAAAACCCAGGGGTGTAACCATTGTGCAATACCCCATCAAATGACTCATTTTTATTCCCTCATGAGATCATGTGGATCACGTGACTCCAACATTAGACCTTATATTAAAAAAATAAATCTTGAGACCTTTTTAACCTTATGTAGATCATGTGACTATGATGGGAATGACTATGCACAAAACCAACTGTATATATCCCTTCAAAAGACCTTATTCAAATTACAGAGATCATGTCACTCCAGTGAACAACCATGTTCTATATACATAGATCATGAGATATTATTTTCATTAAATGAAAGTGATACATGTTCATTATTATGAGACTTTTTTACGATATATATATATTCATATCAGGTGAAATCCCTCAGTCAGACTTTTTTGAAGAAAAACCCACTTAGAAAACAAATTAACCACCTAAGGATGGGTTAAGTGTTATTTATAGGCATAATCAATCACCTTTACCTCATAATTCATGGTAATACATTTTTTCATTTTTCTTATAATCATAATTATGAAATTGACATGATTAGTTATGGTATTATCAATTTTTCTCCATGACATATCACATGTCATAATCATTCATTCATTGGTCAATTTAAATATCTTAAACATTTTTCATAATTATTTATGACATTCATGATCAACCTCTATGAAACATAACATGTCACAGTCCCTTCCACCTAGGTCATAAACAATCCTTACACTCATCACGTGACTCCATCATGATTTAAATTGATATTCATGTGATCATGTGATTTATAGAGACTGAAAAATGAATCTATCATTTACACCCTGTCATCCTTTATGTTCTTCCTAAAACTCCTTCACATGATCAGTTTGGATATATCAAATCTATATATCTATATTTATTGGACAAACATATTTCTATCATTCACTTTGCATGATCTCTTTAATCTCTCACAATCACAAGACTTCTAGTCGCTATATGATTCTAAATGACTGTGAGACATAGTTACCATGGCCACACTCACTCACTCAGTGTGATCCTATAGGAGTTACAAAATATATGTGATCCATTAGAACTTAGGAAAATTCATTTCTTTATTTGGAATATTTTTTGTCTATGTGATCTATATAGATATGTCCGCTCCACGTGATTCTCTGGGACATTCACACTCAATGTGATCCATTGAAAACCAACAATTTGAAACAACATCAAACCTTGTCATCAAAAAAAATAAACATAAAATAACCGTCTACTGGGTTTTATCTAATAACATATTATTTATATATAAAAATATATTGGATTTATTTTATATAATAAATATAAATTATTTTGTATTGAATTTAAAAATTCTGAATTACAATTAAAAATGGAAATATTTATATAAATAGGTAAATATCCGTAATATTATACCATTAATTTCATAAATTTGTAACTGTTTAAAAATTAATCATATATATTTACAAATAATCATAAATCACAATGTTAAAAACCAAAAAATGAATACTTACTATTTTAATATATTAATAGTTATACATTAAAACTTTTAATGTTAATAATTATATTTCAGTTTGGATAAATTTATTTAAGAAATATTATAATTAATAAAATGTGTAAATAAATTTAACTACATAATAATATTAAATAAATTTATAAATAATGATCAGAAAATTTTAATCATGGAGGAAAATATCTTACCCACTATTAATAAACATATGGTAGAAAAAGGGTTCAATGATATTACATTCCCTTATTAAATATAACAATACATAATCAAAAATAAAATGTATGAAAAAATAATATCATTATCCCAATCATGTTCTTCTACAGTTTTCTACAATTTATATTATGAGAGTACATGGAAATTTGTTCTCCAGAAACAAATGTCCCTCCTTTATTTCTATGAAGTCATCCCTTATCTAGATATAATAAAGATTTACAAAAAAAATTTGTTTACATAAATTAATATTACCTCATTAATATTTATATATAAATACTTTCAAAATATTTAAAAACCTTTATTAACTATATAAATAAATATATATTCAATATTCTAATAATATATAATTTTTTTTAGAATAATAATAACTAGATTTCAATTTACATAAGATTATTTTCAATATATAACTAATTAATGTTATATTTACAATCAACTATATTTAAATTTATAAAAATTATTATTATATTTTGAAAATATATATATATTATAAAAGAAATCATATAATATTATTGTCAACTACTTGAAAAATATTATTGTATAAATGTTTTTTGAAAGTTTTTATTACTTATAAAACTATAAAATCAAAAGTAAAAATTATTATTGTTTATTATATATATATATATATAATTTATAATATATAGATACATTATTATTACTAATTATATATGTTTATATTGTATGGATTGTATAAAAAATACAATTATTTATATAATGTTGTCAAAAATAATTAATCATAATTAATCATAATAAAATTGTTTTTAATGAATAAATAATTTCAAAAATATGACATTAATAAAATAATATTATTTTTATATTCAAGGATAATTATATATATATAAAATGTGATAAAATATGCATTATCAATTTCAGAAAAATATATTAATTATTAATTGTTGTATAAATAATATATATAAATTCTTAATTATAAATTACTAACTTTTTTATTATAAGTAAATTTTTTAAAATTTAATTGATGTTGTTAATTCAAATTTTTGCACAGATTAATTTATCTATATAATTATATTTATTCATATATAAATATGTGTCTTCATAGAAACCTTTCTATACAACTCAAGGATATGTGTCTGTTCAAGACATAACTGTATATATATAACTATCACAATTCATATAATACTAATTTTAATTTAATTTCAAAATAATAAAATTATTCCATTTAACAAAAATTAAATACATTACATATAACGTAGATACACATATATAATAACATAATATTAATGTTGTAGGAAATTTTATTTTATTTATGTCTGTTCTTTCATGAGGGATTATAATTATGTTAAAATAGCAGTCATGATATTGTTTTTTGTGAAAAAAAATAATATTTACATCATGTATAATTTTTTATTCATAATGAATATTTTCAATATAATGAAAATATAGATCAAATATTTTTAGTAACATTGATAATATGTCAGATGAAACGTCTTATTTGAGATGGAATTCATCCATCCATTTCTATCATCATTGTCATGAAAGACTTGTTTTTTATAATGTGGTCATCCATTGTAAATAAATAATATTATAAATGGATTGTTCATTCCATCACAAAGAGTATCATGATAGATATACTTTTTTTAGATGACATCAATCATATACAATTTTTTGATAAGAGGAAAAAATAATTTATGATGTGTTCTTCTTTGGATTAATTTCAATTTCATTGAAAAAAGCCCATTGGAAATTATTAATATTCGTGATTGATTTTATCTTACATAATAAATAATATATAAAATTTTTTATTTGTGATATATTTCTTCCATCGCAAATAACTTTCAGATAGGAGGGAACAATATTATTTACTCATTAACATAACATTCCCAATTATTTTATTTAAAATATTTTATTCTACATTATATTATTTTATCCATGGTCTTCCTAACATTTTTTGGGTTCATAGGGAGAATATTAGTTTTAGCCAAAGACCTGTAGTAGTCCACAACATAGAATAGGTACTCCATAGTGGCTCCTATGGAGGCCATGCTGCAGGCCACCCTCCAGCCGATCAACAATGATACAGTATGTGCCACTGCAACATGGTGTACTTTTTGTTGAAAGACCACATTTAATTCCATAGGATACAGTATTGTTGTGGTATATGGGTGAGTAATGGATATTTCAACAACCATCATGGTATTTAATTATAGTCTAGGGAGACAAGAGTGATAGTGCAACCATTCATGGAACCTCAATGGTGTAACATGGGGGGTCATACCACAGGGGTGTCTGGGAAGGAGGCACCACCCAACAGACATTCGGGTTGCGATGTGGACTGTGTTTGGGTAGTTTCATAATGTTTTTTACATGATTTTCATCTCTTAATTTAGGTGTTTTTTGGTTATTATTCACCTATCAATCAATGATCCTAAATCCAATTTGTGCCCCCTTCTATAGACTTGTTATCTTTGGGGGTTGCTTTATTATTTACTGGTTTGGAGTCTAATTCATCAAGGAATGTCCTTATAAATCAACATCATTCCTCTTTTTAATATTTTTTTCTCTCATTTCCCATCATATTATATCCCTAGTTACCTTGGATTGTATTAGTTGAAAAATGTTATTTGCATGATTCACTGTTTAAGGGTTTTATTTTTTTCTATAGGGGTCATATTTTTAATCTTATGGTGAATTATAATTTAAAACATCAAAATCCATTATTTGAGTTTTCCCCATATAATGGACATCAATTTCATAAAATCTCTTTTCATGTGTATTAAATTTATTTTATTATTTATATAATGAAATAATTGGATGTTTTTATTGATTTACATAAATAGAATATAAGATGTAACATTTTGGATTGTTTAGAGAATTAATTTTTAATTTATAAATATATTCCAAATTTTCAATATCTTCCATGGTCCCTGAGTGTTTTATAACTTCATTCAATGGAAATTATAAATAAATTTTTTAGATTTTAAAAGTTTATTTAGTATTAAAATTAATTTTACAATGTCTTACATGATTTTTAATGTTGTTATTGTTTCATTGATGGAGTATTCTAAATTAATAGAATGTTTTGGATATATTCTATTGTTCTATAAATAGTTTTAAAATTTTGATTTAAAATTTATAGTATTAAATAATAATAATTATTCCATTGTATAATATTATAATGAAATTTTTCATGGCCAAATATAACATTATAACAATATTTTTTTTTGTTTGTTTAATGAATGAAACCTTCCTTGGTAAAAGAGTGGTTATAATAAGGTTGCACATGATGATATTAGGTTCTCCATGTATAGTGGTTGATAATGAATCATTATTTATGGAATTTTTTGTAATAATATATATTTATATACTTATATTTATTCAATTAATTGTTATTACATGAATGAGATCTCTTCTATTTAATGAAACATTGGAAAATGATAGTAGTTAGTGGAAATTAAAATAACACAGGTTTTATTAGTTTCATATTACATTCTAAATTGTGGACCAAATTTTTTAGGATAATCATTATTTTTTTTATTTTCTACCTTTGTTAGGGTAGGTATGGAATGAATGAGTGTTAGGGATATGGGGTTACATCAAGATCATTAAAATTGATATATCTTATTTAGTATTTTTCAAGAAAATCAATGATCTCTTCAGTTCCAATGATCACTAGTACATGGCTCTATTATATTGTACATGTTCAATATATATTTTTCAAAATGTTCACAAACTATTTTCTATGTTTCCCTAATCTTACTACTACTATAATTATTATTATTATTAATATTTATATTTCATCTTCTTGTTTAATGGACCATTGTATCCCTCATTAAGATAATGATAAAATGTTTTTGATTGTTTGTAAAATTGATTATACTAAATTTTTTTAAATGAACTATTGTCAAAAATGGAAAATGTAGAAACTACCTATAATAGGATTTTAAAATTATATGATAAAATCTATGTTTGTATAATATTTTCCAAATGATCTTGAAATGGTTCTTTTGTTTAAATGTTTTAGTGGGTTCGTCTTTTTTATGTATATTTGAATTCATTCTCAGACCTAATTACAATTAAATTTATGGTTTAGAATCTTGTTACTCTGGGATATCTTTTATTATGTGGTATGGATGATGACTTAGAGAGTAATTTGGATATCTGATTAGGGATTACTTTAATTTTTTATTAACATTATATAGTCGAATACATCCCCTCTTGTATCTGATTATGTCTTAGTTTTATGTATTATTATTATATGTCAGATTATGTACCATTTCTGGATTGTTTGGTTTTTTTACTTATGAATCATTATATTTTTTTATTTTAATAGAGGACTAATCTATAGAGGAATCAAGTAAATATTTAAGTAAAATATCTGATGTTTTAAAATTTTGAATATTATGTGATATCATTTATTATGGTTATATTTTTTTTCACGTTGAGCTTATCAACATTTTATTGGGATTGAGAAAGAATATTTGGAACGTGATCACCCAAAATGGGTTATCTATTTATGGGTGGAAAGGACTAGTTCATGAAAAAGTGGTCCAATTTCCCATGATACTAATATGTACTAGGTTTCAAAAATTTCATTTTAATTTGGTCAGAAATGGAATATTAGAGATATGATTGTCTGAACATGGGGTGTGTTTAGGAAGATCTGTTTTGTGAAAGCCTTCTATATAAAATATTGAGTTACTATGGGATGTTGGGTTATGATTATCAAAATTTTATCCTTCTATATTCAGTTTTGGAGTATTTCAAATTTTTTAGTGCTTTTGATTTTATTAAATATTCTGTGATTTTTTTGTTCTAGGTCTTGGATTTTGAGACTTATTCATTTTCCATTTCTTAATTTAATTTTTCCTAGACGGTTTATAAAATTATATTAATGATATATCAATTTTTAATTTACTCATATTTTTGGGGGATTGAAATAATATTTTAGTTGATGGAACATGATCAGAACACATGGTCTGAAAACCCATGTGAAACCTTAATACCTGGTTTTAATATAATTCTCTTGTGTAGAATTAATAATGAATCATACTATGCTAAACTATGCATTCAGGTAATGTGTGGATACTAGTTCCTTTTAATAATGTTTTTTCTTTTTTGGTTTATTAATTTATTTTTATTGATTCTAATGATATTTTGAACTATTGATTGTATTGATAAACTGGATAGTAAATTTTGAAATTGATAAAGAAAACTTTCAAATGGGGTGAATCATACCAGGTATTTTAAATCATGGATAATGGTTATAAAAATAAATTAATTAGTGTTTTGAAATTACATATGCGGTTTCATGATGTATTAATAGTTTTACAAGTATTTTAAGAAGATTTTATATATTAGAATATATTTTATATTGTTAATTGAAAATGATATCATTGTTTGGAAGTTGGTAAATTATCATAATAATGATTTTTTTTGAAATTTTAAATTTTTTTATAAGTGATGTTTTGGGACTTAAAGAACTAGATATGTGATTCTAAAATCATTTAAAAATATAACTCTTAACATTGTTGAAGTATTTGTGAATAAATATTTTTGAGTGTTATTTTATGTAATGGGTAACATCTGGTTGGTTATAGAATTGGTTGGATGAAAATTTAATGATTTTTTTAGTAATTATGATTTAGAGTAAACACCCATAACGTCTCTATAAATTATTTACGTAGTTGAATGTGTTAATTTCGGTAACTTCCACACTAGCAAATCAACCCATAGATTTCAATATAGAGTTTATGATATTCTATCCTCCAATCATTTATAGTCATTAATAAATATGTGATGTTGAATAATAGTTATAGAGTATTGAGAGGATCTTAATTTTTCTTACATACCTTGTATATAGATATAATATTTTCCATCTTTATTCTTGGGGGAATAAGTTATATGTAGTTTAAATCTATTGTTTAATCTAGGATAGGAGTGGACCATTTGTGGGATGGTTTTAATTCATTTTTTTCATGTTCTATTTCAGTATGGAATTAAAAGTAGCTAAGGTAATGGATTTGTGTTTCCTTCAACGAGGCAATTTATCAATGTTGGAGTACATTCATAAAGTTTTTGACTTTGTTCCGAATATTCCACTGTTGGCCTTCGATGATACCTTAAAGGCGTGATAATTTTAAAGAGTCCATCCAGATCTATAATTGAGGTTCTTGGATTCTAGTTTGTCCATTTACATAGAATTTACAAAGTATGATATTTTGATTTAGGATTTCTTAGATGGAGTTCATGAGTTGAATACCACATCCCCTATTCTGAGATATAGATAAAAAAGTCTAGTGAAGTTGATTTAGTGTATGTATGATAAGAAATGTGATGGTATCTAGGGTAATTTTTGTGTACCTAGGCCAAAATCATCATGGGTAGAAACTGATGTTCCATTTCTTTGGAATGATAGATCCTAAGAAACTCCCATGTCAGAAATATCCAATGACGTATCATGGTTGTGGTCATTTATTAATCTAATGAGGTTTGGAAATTTATTGGTTTGTAAAATTAGTGTATCTATATCTACACCTTTTCCAGATTATGGGGTGTAACAAGTTGAAACTAATATTTGTTAAGAGCTTTATTGGGGAATTATTCATTATTTATAGATACTTATGTCTAGTTTGTATCAATTTATCTTTATTTCAGGGTATAATGATTTTGGATTGTCTATATTATTGTAATTTTATAACATCATTTTATCTTCAGCCTTGTTGTGGAAATTTTAAATTGTTATTGACATGTTTGGAATTTCACGTCTTAGTAGTGGTTTCTACATATTCTATGATAGTTTCATGAGTTTGAATGAGTTTTTATATATTATATGATTTGTATGGGATTTATAATATAATTGGGAGACCCCTATTTCCTATTAACCTTGAATATTTTAATAGCTTATCATAGATAAATTTGAAGACATTTTCAATTTTTAAAATGTATCAAGTAGAATGATATGTTTAAGGAGATTATTTTTGTGAAGAATTGTGTAAATAAAATTAATATGACTAATTATAATTATAATCATTGGAAATGTCGTTAGAGTAGTCATGGATTTCATTTGTTTTTAAATCAATACATGGTTGAGGAGTACAAATATTGTCATTTTTTATGATCATTTAAGTCTATTAATGGTTTTTGGTGGAGGAAAGTCTTATGAAAGGGATAATAGTCATGACTTGGCCATACATTCCGTATTATTTATTTAAATTATTGACACACCATAGGTTTTCCTCTTATAAATTGACCATATCATAGAATGATCCTCTATCACATGGTTGTTATTGTAAAGAAACTCCATTACACAACCCATAGATTACGTTATATTGGTGGTAATGAAGGGAGTTGTTGTCCATGGAGAATTATTTAGGATATAATGCGAGGAAATTTAGCGGATACATGAAGTATCACTTCAATTTTGGAAACCACCACAATATATTCTGAAGTGACAAGCTACAGGAGTGCTAGAGAAGGTACCACTATGTTGTAGATATTAGTGTTTTGAAATGAAATCTGTTTAACTAGTTATTTTAATATTTTTTTTATATTTTCCCCCTCTTATGATTTAATGATTTTATGTGTCATATTCCCCTTTAATTCAGTGTTGTAACACAATGTCTTGCACCCCTTCCCTCATCTAATTTTATTTGGTTTTTTCTTTGTTCCCATAAAAGTTTGAGTGAAATTATTCAAGGTTATTCACCCTAAATGTAACACCCCAATCTTCCACGGTACACTTCTCTTTGAATAATATATTAGCATGTGTTGTATGCAACCTCGAGTTCTAGCACCCACCACAACCAATCAAACTAGCCATTTTGAATAGTAATACCCAATTTTTGATATTTTATACATTTTATCTTTCAAAATTGACTTCATTTTTGGATTCATAATATCTAAATTATCTTAGGGTGAATTTTTTGGTACTTTTCTGTTAACTTTCATATTTTGATGAATATTGTAAATTACTAAATTTTAATTAAAAACAAAATTTATAATTGAAATAAATAGTAGCGATAAATTATGAATTTTAGTGGTTTTAAATTATATTTAGAATATATTTTTACAATTTAATCCAATTTTGGTCATTGGACATAATTTCAAATTTAAATCGACCATGAACAAGTGTCAATCTTTTGATAGTTATTGTTTCATAAAAACACGCTATTTGTTTTGATAGAGGGATTTAATTTTAAATAAATTAATTCAAATTATATGTTTTGAATTAGGTAGAATAGAAATCATTATTTAATTCGGAATATCAAATTTAGCTTAGGGTAAATTTTTGGTATTTTTCTAAAAGAAATTAATTTTTGATGAATAGTGAAAAACATTGAGTTATAGTTTAAAAATGAATTTTTATTTAAATTATTTAATGTCAACATAGATACATAATACCTGTATAAGTTCAATGTAATTTATTGGATTCGGTTCATAATAATTTTAGATATATAATAATTTTATTGCTCTTTTCACCGTCTTTTACCCACCTCCAAGGAGCTTTTGCAAATTCACATAAAAAATAATTTTACCGCTTCTATGAGCTGAATTTCAATAATCCGAGAGACATGGTTAATATCAAGGAATAAAATTTGGTACAATGAGATGAAAATAATTTTTGGTGAATAGTAACTTTTTACTTTTATTTAATAGGGTTAAAAGTAAATAGTGTAATTAAGGGTAAAAATGATATTAATATTACCCTCACACGTGTTCTAATTCTATTGGACAAGTTTATTTCGACAAAAAACAACCTTATTAATAAGATATTACCATTTAGAACCACTTATATTATATTAGTACATTTATTATTATTTAATTCAAGGACGAGTTAAAAGAGTTAATATCGAAGTCTAATAACTAAAAAAATTTTAATATAGGGTTTTGTATAAGATAAATTATATTATAAATATTCATTAGAAAGATAAAAAGATTTACTACATCATGTTATTTTATTTATAATTTTTATACATTATATAAATAAATTTATTTATGAAACAATGATGATGCAGTAATTACCTTATTCCTGAATGAATCATATAAATGGTATTATAAATATTAAAATAAATATAATTTCAATGTTTTTATGACATCCACGAATTTTCTAGGTGAATATGACATGTTATAATTGATTCAGTGTATTTTTTTATGTAATAATGTTGTTAATATTAAAAAAAACAAATACCAAATAGTGTCAAAATTCATATAAAATAGTTTTTAAAACAAATATTATATTATTATTTTTTATAATGGTACTAAAAATATAAGGTTTGGCACAAAGACTTATATAAAAATATATATGACATTAATGAACCAATTGGGGTTTTATTAGTAGCATATAGGATGTTTATTAACCATATAGTGTAATAATACAAGAAGACACGGTAAAAGTAAAATTATTTAACATAGAGTTAAATCAAAATGATAAGGTTAAAATGGTAACCTAAACTTGTCTAAAACCTATTGTATGAGTTGTTTTTGACCTATCCCTACAATATACATTAAATAATAAAAATTGGAGCCTTAAAAACCGAATATTAATTTATTATAAAATATTATTTTATGTTTTTTCTAAGGTGCCCCTAACCCCTCTTATAAATGAGAACCCCCCCTGTCTCTAATTCACACCTTATAATATATTTGGCTTGGAAAAAACCTTAAAAGTACCCTCTAAAATATCCTCCATTATTCATAGATGCATTAGTTTTATCATAAACCCAACCTATGGATCCTTTTTGATCAAATCAAAAGGAAGAACTTGAAGAAGAGGTAATGACTTCACCACCCTCTTTCACGTTCCTTTCTTCTTCCACTTCTTTTTTCATTGTTATTTCCATTTTAAAATAATAAATATAGTATATTATATATACTGTTATGTCATTATAGTTATGGTACAACCAAATTCATTATTCTATCCACCCTTTGACTGACATGTCACCATACGTGCGTACATACGGCTTACCGTCTCCACGTTGTAGTGTAATTGTTATTCAATACATTATTATTTGGATGGTTATAATAATGGTGTGTATTTGATGTAAATAATAAATATAACATAATAATTATTATATATATATTATATTCCATCCAATTATATATTATATTAATATCAAAAAAATGATATTTTCACTCGTGCGTACGTATGGATTACCGTCTCCACGACGTGATGAGATTCATTTCCATGTTCACCATTCATCAACGATTAAAAAAACTATATTACTAATAAGTATGTAATATATGACATAATAATTCTACTGGATATATATATATATATTTATATACATATAAGTACTTATGTACTTATATATACTTATTCACATACTTTCGTCCAATACTATATGAAAACGGAAACATCGTTTATGCGTACATACAGACTACCGTCTCCATAAACGGTGTTTTCGATTTCATATATATATCTATTATGTATTTTTATATTCTAAATATATATGATAAATAAATCATGTTTTATATTAAGGGTGTATTTAAATCATGATATACGTGATACAATCAATAGTAACAAGTTAAAACACATATGATAAAGAAAGCGATTATTACCCAAAATATTAATATAACATTGAAATTATTATTAAATGGGTTGTATAAAGTCATAAATGAATAATGTATAAAATCATAAATATTAATATGGTTCAGTTATATTTTAATAACATACTATAGTCTTCATACAGGAGGCTAAACATACCCTCGACTAAAGGAAAGTGCAAGGTAAGGGGTTATCATCTCACTCCTTATTCCCGTGAGATTCATGCCATAGTGCCACTATTACTTTTGGTGTGGAGTATGTACTACTCATAATTGTATTCTTTTTGTATGGGTCATATTTATTATCTATGTCCATGTTTCATGATTGATTTTTCATAGAGATTATTTTAAGGAACTTTTTACAAAAACATCATTTTAAATGTTTTAAATATTTATTATTCTAAATCCTTCTCATTAATGTTCATGTCTTCAAAATGTTTTTTAAGGATTTAAATATATGGACAAGAATTTTTTAAAAATTTTAATATCAAAAGTATCAAAGTGGTATGGGAAACATTGATTAAAAAATTTCATTTAATGTATTCCTTTCTAAATTTTATGACTTTCAAATGTTTTCATGATAAAGGGATATTTCTCTCAAAGAGTTTTACAAATAATTTTAATCTATGTAAACATCCTTTGATAGATTTTAAAATTTTTTGAAGATGATTTATTATGATAAAAAACATTTGTATTATATTTAAGGTTTTGTGATATGTTTGATTGTGGATGTGTTATTTTTATACAATTCATGGTTTATAGAGAAAATATTGACATTTCGTATGGTAGTTTTAAAACGAATGTTTATGTAATGTTTAAACCTTTTCATATGGGAATGCATTGGAGTTAGTAAGTGAATGGTGGCTCCCGCTATAGTCCTCGATGCATCGGTAGATCTAATGAGACAAAATATTGTCTTGACACGAGGCCTTGAAAAAATCTTATTTGTAGTCTTTGCACGAGGCCTTGGCTACATGTTTATGATAGTCTGGAATTATGCATTCCATCATTATGAATGTGGTTAGTGATATTTCATGTGATTATTTGACTAGTAAAATATCCATTGAATAAGTAAATTTCATTATTTCATTTTATTTTTTTCCATAATATGCTTATGTTATAGTTTTAAAGGCTTTTGTTTTAGTTATACATTGCCTCATATGTTTATTATTACTTATAAAAGATTCTGATGTATTGTTATCTATACTGAGAATCTGAGCTCACACCTTTCAATGTTTATTTTTTCCCAAGATTTGAAGAATTAATTTTTGAATGACTTGTAGGAATAGAATGAGGGGATATGATAACAAGATGTTGTTGTATTTTTGTTTACTTTATGATGTAATGTAAAACTTTATGAATATATCTAGTGATTCTAAGGCTACTAAACTAATCGGTCTTTCGAGACATGATCATTTGTGATCATACCAATGTTATGTAATAAAGCACTAACTCAATGTAACTGGGGTCTGGGCATTAAAGTTGGTATCAGAGGAAGTTTAGAAATAAACTTCGAAGCTAGATATAGATAAAATCAGATTATAGCACATAGACCTAAGATAGACATTGAGGATTTATATAGAAAAATTTCCTAAAATTTTGGTATTGTAGAGATTTTGTGAGTTTTCTGAGCAATACATCCTTGTCTGGATATGAGTAGGTAGAGGTGGCCCTAGAATAGATGTACCTATGGGTATAACCCGAAAACACCGCTTTGAGATAGACTTGAATGGGAACTGGAGCACAACAATGGGCATTGCTTAACTCTTGGTTACAACACTCCCGGGGGATACACTTAGGATAATTCTCATTTTATTTACAAATCATTATGAAGGGTTTATGAGTATTGACTGCCTCAATGAAAACATATTTATGATTATTGATTATATCCATAAACCATTATATTTATGTTATGTATTTTACATCTTTGTAATTATTCATTGCAATTAATAATCTGACCTAGTTTATGATATTGTATAGAAATGGCGCCCGGTAGAAGGAATGTAAACTCCAGCAATACATATGATCCAAATAGTAAGATGGAGCAAATCTTTCATGGAATTAAGCCAGAATTTAGAAGGTAACTTATCTCCCATGTATTTTCAACATATGAAGAAATAGTATCATGTGTTAAAAAGATAAGTAAATAATTTTCTGAGTCCTATGGATTGGCAGGGAAGTAAGAGAAGAGAAGGATGGAAGAGAGAAAGATGGGTAAAGGGAAGAGGGAAAACAATAATTTTCCCATATGCGATAACATTGGGAAGAAACACAATAGAACTTGCCTAAAGGGAATGAGAGTTTGTTATATGTGTCGAGAAAAGGACACCAAGTACTTGACTGCAGGGGATAGAAAAAGGTTACAAATGTACAATGATTCATTTTCAAGGATTTGGGACACGGCGTGAACCAATGTCCAAATCATCAGAGTATGCCCCAAATGATTCTATTGGATAATAATCAACTTATTATACTACCACCGATGAGGAGGAATGATTAGAGTTACTATATTGTTATTAATGAATTAAGCAATTTGAGTGTTGTATCAACAATGTACTGGTTATAATAATTATGGAGTATAAAAGGACGGTACTGGAGTACTATTTCATTAAGGACATATGATTGTGTGGAACCAAGAAATTTGACTCAATATCAGGTTAAATTTATGGAAAATTTATGGTAGAGAGAATGATATACCATAATATGGTTCTGATACCGAGTTAGTAATTTTGGATTAATACATGATTGATTTGGATAAATTATATTTGATATTCTTCAGTACCTTGAAAGTGATTAATGATTTGTTTATTACATCATTTTTGGAGTTTACAACATTTTTTGATAGAAGTATTATATCCAGTATTCTATAAGGAATAAGGGATCATGAATGTAATTAGTAAGGTTATATGGTAATTCAAGATGTTACCATGTTTAAAAATAATACATGGTGAAGGTGTTCACATGTTTTTACATGGAAAAAGGATATTCATTATGTTTAACTTCCTTATAAATTTTGTACTTTGAGTTTGGATAGTAGTAAATTGGATAAGTCTAAAGGATGGAATGGATTATTTTTGAATTTTTATTTTTGGATTTTTATAAAAGTACAACACACAGACCTTGTGACAACCCGTCACATCTGACAAAGCTGCGGGAATTGAACCCACAACCATAGTGTGATTGGGATTTATCACCTACCACAAGACTACTTTAATTTCCTGGATGGTATAATGTAGTTTCATTTTTTAAAGGGTATGACATGTGAATTATAAATTCATTATATTTGGAACACTATACGATTACAATAAATAGAATATTTTTGAGTTGCATTATGTTTTGGGGTGAAAGATGAGATTGTGGTAAAAATTTATTAATGGTCAAAAATATAATTATAAAGGTAATATATCTACTTATGATCTTATCCAATATCATAAATATATTCCTCAACATTAATAAAAGGAACATAGAACAAAAATGTTGTCCTAGATGGTACCTTAGATCATCACAAATTTATGGCTTTGTAATTGTTGGCTGTTTCATAGCCATGTACTCTACCACTCTATATCAGATATTGATAGCTAAATTTCTCATCCATATCCATATTTTCCTACATGTAACCCTAGTATGTGTTATTTTCGGTAACCATCATACTTACCACTCTTTATTTTAAATAGAGGCCTCAGTAATCCATTTTTCGATGTGGGATTTGAACTAAGATATTTTGAAATGTCATCCCCATGTTTCCATTACAGATCATAAATTTAAATGATTAAATTTATTGATTGAGGGGATAATTTAACACCCCAATCTTCCATGGTACACTTCTCTTTGAGTAATACAGTATCGTGTGTTGTACACTACCTCAAGTTCTAACACACACCACAACCAATTAAACTAGTCGTATTGAATAGTAATACACACTTTATGAAATTTTATACATTTAATAATTCAAAATGGACTAAATTTTTGGATTCATCATATCGAAATTAGCTTACGGTGAATTTTTTTTACTTTTCTGATAACTTTTATTTTTTGATGAATAGTGAAAATTACTAAATTTTAATTAAAAAAAAAATTAATCGAAATAATTAATATTGATAAATTATGAATTTGAGTGGTTTTAAATTATATTTAGAATATATTTTTTCAATTTAATCCAACGTAGGTCATTGGACATAATTTCACATTTAAACCAGATATAAACAAGTGTCAATCTTTTGAAAGTTATTGTTTCTTAAACACACGCATTTTGTTTTGAAAGCGGGAATTAATTTTAAATTATCAAATGAAATTTCCATGTTTTTAATTTGGTAAAATAGACATTATTATTGAATTCAGAATATCAAAATTATCTTAGTGTAAATTTTTGGTATTTTTCTAAAATCTTTTAATTTTTGATGAATTGTGAAAAACACTGAGTTATAGTTTAAAACCAAATTTTTATTTAAATAATAATTTATTTTATTTAAATTATATAAGATCAATATAGATACATAATACATATATATGTTCATTGTAATTCATTGGAGTCAGTTTATAATAATTTTAGTTATGTGAAACTTTTATTGAAATTTTCACGGTCTTTTACCCACCTTATAGGATCTTTTGCAAATTCATATAAAACATAATTTTACCGCTTCTGTGACCTGAATTTCGAAATCTGAGAGACACAATTAATATCAAAGAGTAAATTTTGGTTCAATGAGATGAAAATAATTTTTGGTGAATATTAACTTTTTACTTTTATTTACCATAGTTAAATTTAAATAGGGTAATTAAGGGTACAATTGATATTAATATTACCCTCACACATGTCCTAATTCTATTTTACAAGTTTATCTCATCCAAAAACAACCTTAGGAATAAAATAATACCATTTTGGTCCACTTGTATTAGATTAGGACATTTATTATTATTTAATTCAAGGAAGAGTTAAAAGAGTTAAAATCAATGTTTAATAACTAAAACATTTTTAATATAGGGTTTTGCATAACATAAACTCTATTAAAAATATTAATTATAAAGATAAAACGATTTACTATATTATGGTATTTTATTTTTAATTTTTATACATAATATAAACAAATTTATTCATGACACAATGATGATGCAGTAATTAACTTATTCATGAATGATTTAAATAAATGGTACTATAAATATTAAACTAAATATAATATCCAAGTTTTTATGACTTCCATGAATTTTATATGTGAATATGACATGTTAGTATTGATTAAATGTATTTTTTTTGGAATTAATAATGTTTTTATTATTTTATCAAAAAACAAAAACCAAATAGTGTCAAAATTGACATAAAATAGTTTTTAAAAGAAATATAATATTATTGATTGATATAATGGTCCTAAAAATATATGGGTCGGAAAAAAGACTTATATAATAATATATATGAAATTACTGAACCAATAAGGGTTCTATTGTCAGTATATAGTATGTTTTTTAACCATATAGTGTAAGAATACAAGAAGACTCGGTTAAAGTTAAATTATTTAACTTAGAGTTAAATCTAAATGATAAGGATAAAATGGTAACCTAAACTTGTCTAAAACCTATTGGTTGAGTAGTTTTCGACCAATACCCACCATATAATTTAAATAATCAACATTGGATCCATTAGAAACCTAATATTAATTTATTAAAAAATAATATTTTATGTTTTTCCTAAGGTGCCCCTCACCCCTCTTATGAAAGGGAACTCTCCCTTCTCTATAATTCACACATTCTAAGCTATTTGGTTCTTCCAAAACCTGCCCAAATATCCTCTAAAATATCCTACCATAATCCTATAGGAATTATTTTAATCATAAATCCAACCTAAGGAGCCGTTTTGATAAAATCAAATGGAAGAACCTGAAGAAGAGGTAATGATTTCACCACCCTCTTTCAAGTTCCATTCTTCTTCCACATTATTTTTATTTTTTGTTCCCATTATAAAATAATAACTCCAGTATAATCTATATAATTTTATTTTATTATAATTATGGTACAAAAAAATTCATTATTCTATCAACCCTTTGAATTACATGTCCCCATACGTGCGTACGTAGGGCTTACCGTCTCCACGTTGTGGTGTAATTGTTATTCAATAAATTATTATTTGGATGGGTATAATAATGATGTGTATTTTATGTAAATAATAAATATAAAATGATAAGGATTCTGTATATATTATATTCCATCCAATTATATATTATATTAGTATCAAAAGAATGATATTTTTACTTTTACGTAAGTACGGATTACCGTCTCCACGAAGCTATGAGATTCATTTCAAAGTTCACCATTCATCGATGATTATAAAAATATATATAACTAATAAGTATGTTATATATGGCATAATAATTCTATTGTAGATATATATATATTTATATATATAATTATCTATGTACTTACATATATCTTATTCACTTACTTCCGTTCAATACTATATGAAAACAGGAACAACGTTTATGCGTACGTACAGACTACTGTCTCCATAAACTGTGTTTTCCATTTCATATATACTTCTATTATAAATTTTTCTATTTTAAATATATATGATAAATAATTCATGTTTTATATTTTGGACTTATTTAAATCCTGCTCTATGTCATACAATCAAGAGTAACAAGTTAAAACACATATGATAAGGAAAGCGATTATTACCCGAAACATTAATATAACATGGAAATTATTATTAAATGTTTAGTATAAATTAATAAATGAATAATGATTGATATCATAAATATTAATATGGATATGGTATAATTTAATAACATACTACAGTCTTCATACATGAGGCTAAATGTACCATCGACTAAAGAAAAGTGCAAGGTAAGGTTTTTTCATCTCACTCCTTATACTCGTGAGATTCATGCCATATTGCTAGTATTACCTTTTTTCTGGTGTATGTACTGCCCATAATTGTATTATTTGTGTATGGGAAATATTTATTATCCATTTCCATGTATCATGAAAGAGTTTTCAAATAGATTCTATTATGAAACTTTTTACAAAATCATCATTTCAAATGTTTTTAACATTAATTATTCTAAACCATTCTCATTAATGTTCATGTCATCAAAATGGTTTTTATGGATTTATTTATATGGACATGAATGTTTTTAAAATGTTAATTTCAAATGTTTCAAAGTGGTATGGGACACTTTGATTAAAAAATTTCTTTAAATGTCTTCCTTTCTAAATTGTGTGACTTTCAAATGGTTTCATGATAATGGGATATTTCTCTGAAAAAGTTTTAAAAATAATTTTAATCTTTTTCAAAATCCTTTGATGGATTTTAAACTTGTTTGAAGATTATTTATTATGATTCAAAACTTTTGTATTATATTTAAGGTTTTGTTATATGTTTTATTGTGGATGTGTTATTTTTATACCATACATATTTTATGGAGAATGTATTAACATTTAGTATGCTTGTTATAATATGAATGTTTATGATATGTTTAAACCTTTTCATATGGGAATGCATTGGACTTAGTATGTGACGGGTGGATCCCGCTATAGCTCCTCGATGCATCGGTAGGTCTCATGAGACAAACTAGTGTCTTGGTACAAGGCCTTGAGAAAATCTTATTTGTAGTCTTGGCACGAGACATTGGTTATGTGGTTATGATAGACTGGCATTTTGAATTCCATCATTATGAAAGTCGTTAGTTATATTGCATGTGATTATTCGACTAGTAGAATATCCATGTGAATATGTAAATGGTATTATTTCATTTTATTTTTTGTCATATTATTTTGAAGATCAAGTTTTAAGGGATTTTGATTTAGTTATACATTTCCTCAAATGTTTTTACTTATTTATGAATGTTTCTACTGTATTATTATCCTTACTGAGCATCTAAGATCACCCCTTTCAATGTTTTATTTTTCCCAGGATGTGAAGATGTAATTTATTAATGATCTTCTAGAATAGTATGAGGGGATATGAAGACAGGATGTTATTGTAGATTTTTTTACTTTATGATGTAATATAAACTTTTTGAATATATCTACTGATTCTAAGTCTACTAAACTAATAGGTCTTTCAATACATGATCTTTTGTGATCATACCAATGTTATGTAATAAGTCACCGACTCTGGGTAACTGGGTTCGGGGCGTTACACTATATCATCTTATTTCCTCTTTTTAATCCTTTTATGTCTTTTTCCCAAAATAATCAAGTATTTATTAACAAGGAAAATGTTTGATAAAATTTTTTATTAATGAATTTAGTTGTTTTTGGTTTAGGATTTGTTCTCTATAACACATATATTCTTTTTTATGATCAATTATATCATCTCACATCTGATGAAATTATTTGAGGAAGCATTCCACATATATTGGACTTAAATTTTAAAACAAAATTACATATTATTGTTTAAAATTATCACATTAAGTATATAAGGATTGTATTTAGTGTTATTACTTATATTGTTTTATGAAAATTATTTTTTCTATTATTTCATTAAAAAACGTTTTATTTAATTTTATATATAGTCCAAATAAATTTTTAACTTCAAATCACATCAATTATTTCATAAACATCAAAAAATGAAACATTTAAATACATTTTGGAATTTAAATGATTTTTTCTTCAGTTAAATTATGGTTTAAATGACTCAATTGAGTTTTTATGGTCAAATTGTATATTGAAAAGGGGTATTTTAAATTAGATAATTTTTTAAAAAATTTTTAATAGTAAAAAATTTGTTTTTTGAAAAATGGATTTATAACCAAGATCATTAAAGATTAATTTTTTTTCTCTTAGATGGTTTCATATAATGAGGCGTTCCTTGATGAAAAATTCCCTCATAAAAGGACCATTTACTTGTTTTTTATTAATGAAATCTCTCTAGGTATATATCATGGTTTTTATATTGATATGGTAGATTATAAATAGATATTTCCATGAAGGGTGCTTAGGGCTGATGCACATGTCTGTGTTTCATGTTTCATGTATTTAATTATAAATTATTTCATCCCAAAACTCACACACCTATATGTGGTTCTAAAAACAAAATAAATTTAAAACTGCATTTGATACACATCCTCGAATAATGAAAATTTCAAAAATAATATAAAATTTACATTACAAGATGCTTTCTTGTTTAAGAATTATTTAGAGTTAGTAAAAATAATTTACTAATATAAGCCATGTTATTTTTATCAAATTAAAATTTTTCCACTAGAAACGAAACTACATAAATTATAAAATCCCTGAAATATATCCCAAAAATCACCATACAATCAAATCTTATAGGAAAATCATACATATTACATTTCATTGTAACCTAGGTAAATGGAATCATAATAAAGGGGTGAGATAAATTACATTTAAGGGTAATAATGAACAAAAATTAGAAAATATCATCTGTGAATATAATATTCAAACATGGGTATGATAATGATACATTAAAATGTTATACCAAAAAAATAATAAACTATAAACCATGGAATTAGGATTCGAGTAATATATTTCATGAATAAAAATATTGTGGAATCATGATTCGATAATAATTATCCATAAGAACATAAAATTTTATTGAGAATACACATAAAACAATCAAATATCTTCTAGTTTTCACAAAAATATCAATACAGGGAAGAATTAATTTCATGAGTCGCATTATTCTGCCGAAGATTATGAAGAAACATAATTTTACTCATGTATATACCACTATCATGTGTCTCAAACATTCCAGCAAACATTCAAAATCCAATATTGTGCCCATTTATACATATATCGTGATATTTAATTATTTATCCATTGCATTGGATGAAAATATGGGACCCCACCCATCATTATACATACTCATGAGTGCCACTTGATATTCATTAACTTATCACATCATAACGTAGATAAGGAATTGAAAATGTGTTCTTAGAATGTTCGGATAAAAATTATTCACTTTTGATATCAGGAATAACCAATTGAAGAAAAAAGTGTTTAATTTATTTCTCTTATGACTTCAAATAATTAAATCATTCATAATTATAATAATATGATTCTAATGAAAAAATGGGCATCTAATGACATTAAATAACACTGTAGGTAAGTGAAATCCAATAAGGTTATGAAATAATTTATTATATTCATAATATAGAAAAGGGTTATATGGTTATGTAAAAAAATTTCCCAGTCAATTGGAATATGACAACTAGGGTAACACAATTAAATCAATTGAATAAAAAGATTATATTCTCATAGAAAAGGTATTGGATAGGAAATTTTTGTTATAATTTGATGATGACTAAGAAAGATAAAAGAAGTGATGAACCATTAATCCAAAGATAATAAAATTATTTATTTCATCTAGATAAATATGTTGTATGAATAAATTTGAATAATATCCTCAATCATAAAAAATATTTTGATAGATAGTTCCTTCATTGAAAAATAATTGTGAAGAGTTTGAGAAAAATCACTTTTCGAATTAAGAAATATCCATGATTTTTTGAAATAATTTTAAAATTGATGTTTTATAAATATAAAATAAAAATATTAACTTTTATAACACATGAAAATGTAGAGATAATTCTACATATAAAATATTAATTGTTGTCGAACTATGTGTTCACATTTAAATGATAAAAGGAGACTATTCTCACATTTGGAAAAAATGACCAATACATGAACTATTAATTTTATTCAAAACATTTTAAATAAGGTGATTTATTATAAAAATAAATTAATAAATTATTGATGAATAGATAAGGAAATTTTTAAATGAATCCAATATACACATACCTGAAAAAAAGGATCTCTACTAAATGGAAAACCTTAAGTGAGTTTATAATGTGTAAATAATGATCCAAAGGAGAAAATGAAACATGTATAACCCAAGTGAAACACATATAAAAACTAAATTATAATTAAATGATGGTATTTTGTAGTGAAAACAATATAACAACCCTAAATAGATTATCTTTCCACTAAATTCTCAAATTATAAATGAGATTGGTGGTGAAACCGTTATGGTATTGGAAATGAATGAATCAATGGATCATGAATGGGAGATCATGAAATAGATATTATAATATCATAAAATTGAATATATTTCATTAATAAAGGAAATTTTTTTGTGAATTAACCATAAATTATAAATAATGGTGTCTAGTATCAAACATGTATCCTGAAATTAAATTTGAGACAAAAACCCCTTACAACCATAGAAACATTTTAGTTAAAACCAAATGAAGGATATGATTCAAATTGAAACGACAAATATAATGACTATTTAATGGATCCTCATAACTAAATATTCAAATAGAAATAGATTAGTCATTATAAATAAAACATGCAGTATAATAATAAAAATGTCTCAATCCGTAAATATTTTAGAAACAAAAACCTTAGAGATTATTTTTATATGACTCAAACCTCTAGATAGATATAAATTATGTTACACCCCAACTCCAATTACCCTGAGTTAGTTCATTATTACATAACATTGGCATGATACACAGAACCATGTCTCTAAAGACCAATCTTTTTAGTAGCCTTGGATGTACTAGATACATACCTATGTTTTACATTAAATTATAAAATAATTAAAACCATCATCCTTGTGTCCCCATTGAATATACTCTTATCCCATATCTGATTACTTTAGGTTAATCATAAAATACTTCATCACATCCTAGGAAGAATAAATCATACAAAACGGGTGAGCATAGATTCTAAGTATAGATATCAATAAAGAGGAAACATTCATAAATAAGGATAAACATTTTAACGCAATGTGTAAAACTAAAAAATATGAATTTAAAACCTAAATTTCAGCATAATAAAGAAAATATAAATAAAATAATTCCATTTTACTTATTCACATTGATATTCTAGTAGTCGAATAATCACATGAAATAAGTAATTTCATAATGATGGAATGCATAATGCTAGATATCATAACCTCACAGTCAAGGCCTCATGCTAAGACTATAAATATGATTTTTTCAAGGACTTGTTCCAAGACAGTAGTTTGTCTCATGAGACCTACAGATTTATCAAGGAGCTATAGTGGGATCCATCCCTCATTTACTATGTCCAATGCATTCCTCATATGAAAATATTGAAACATAAAAGAAATATTAATATTAAAACTAGAATATGAAATGTCAAAACATTATCAATAAACAATGGATTGTATCAAAATATCTCATCCATAGTCAAACATATAAAAAAATATTCAATAAAATATGGACATTTGCATCATAATAAATCAACATCAATCAAGCATAAAATCCATCAAAGGATGTTGACATAGATGAAATCAAACAATTTTGAGAGAAATATCTTTTCTTATTTTTGAAATAATTTAAAAGTCATTTAATTATAAAATAAAACATTTATTTTTTAAATTTTATTATAATCCTGTACGGGGAGCTTCAAAGGTGTTATAATAGTGGAATATAGATCCACCCTCTGTATAGGGTAAAAACCATTGTTTCTTTAGTTTTGTCGAAATGGTCAGAAGTACCTTATTCAGAAAATCCAAAAATGATTCCATTACATAATTTATAAAAACTCCATCAAGGGTGTAAATGAAATTAACCCATATTCTAGTAAATAGAGAAAAAAATTGAAATAAATTTATAAGAAACACAGTTGTGGATGTTAAAGAAGTCACATTATATACATATTTAAAAACAAACTCAGATAATAATGAGATTTTAAAATTAACCCTTACCTTGTAATTTTTCTCAGTTGATGGAATGTTGACCTCTTGTATAATAGTTAAATCCTTTTAATTAAATTTTAAAAGAACCATATACATAAATATTATATCATATATGATCTTCTAATATTTCTTTGATAATATTATTTTAGTATTATCTCTATTTAAGGTGTTAACTGATTTTTTTTCCTTTATATGTTTTTTTACATAAGTCATGTTTGTTATAGATAGGATTTATTTGATTCTTATCTAGAATTATATTATGTTCTTAAGAATTATTTTTATTTATATAATGAAAATTAATCTATAATGGTTATGATTGGGAATGAATCTCATCGCATTGGTGGAGACGGTAATCTGTACGTACGCACGAGTGACAATATCATTCAATTGAAGGTAAAATCGTATATAAGTTAATGTTATATAATATATAAAGAATCATTTAAATAATTTATTTATTATTTAAATCAATTATACATCATTATTATACCCATTCAAATAATTAAATGTTGAATAAAAACTACACCACGATGTGGAGACGTTAAGGTGTACGTACGCATGTGAGGTGAATTTTTAATTAAAATGATGGATTTAATAATGAATATTGTCATTACATATTTATAATAGCATCTCAGTATGAATAAGGAACTGTTGTTATTATTTTGGTATTGTAATAACAAATAAATAGGAAGTGTAAGAAGAAAATAACTTGAAAGAGGTTGGGAAATAATTACCACTTTTTCATGTGCAGCTTTTTGATTTGATCAAAAAGGCTACTTAGTTTGGATTTATGATAAATGGATGGCATATAAGATGAATTTAGGGTATTTGGGATGATATTTGGTCAAGGTTTGGCTAAGACAAATTTTTTTGGAGGTCTTATTTTGAGATATGGGAAAGTACCCTTTTATAAGTGAGGTGAGGGTCACTTTAGGAAAAGCTTCAAATATTGTTTTCTAATAAAATCAATTTCAGTTTATAATGTCTAAAATGATTTTTATTTCTAGGATTATGTTATTATGGGTTGATAACCTCTCAACCAAAATGTTTTATATAGTTTTATGTCACAATATTAACCTTATCTTTTAGTTTTAACTCTTATTTAAATTGATCAACTTTTAACATGTCTTCATGTTTTATTATAATAAATGGTTCATAAACATACTATTAAATGTTTTGTGAACCAAAAGTGGTTCATTAATGATATATATATATATATATAAATATATAAGTCCTTTTTACAAACCATATATTTTCATGAATATTATATCATTTAATAATATATTATTTTTTTAAAAATCATTTATGTCAATTTTGACACTATTTGGAATTTTGTTCCTAAGTCATAAAAGCATGATTACATCGAATAAAATTCATTTAATCAACCCAAACATATCATATTATCCAATAATATTATTATAATTCATCAAGGTCTCAAATTACATTTATTTGGATGTAAATAATATCAATTATTTAAATCTTCCATTAATAAGGTAATTGCTGCATCATCATTGCGTAATAAATTAATTTAATTATATAATGTCTAGAAATTATAAATTAAATTAAATTACCTATGAAATATTTATATATCTCAAATGTATATTTATAGTCAAATTTATCTTTTTTATAACCATTTATTAAAAATCGTTACTAATGAAAACATGAATTTAACACTTTTAACTCTTCTTTAAATTATATAATAATAACTGTCCTAATCTAATACAAGTTGACCAAAATGGATCATATTTTCTTAATAAGGTTTATATTAATCTAAATACATTTATAAATCATAATTAAGACATGTGTTACAGTAATTATAATAGATTTTTTAACTTTAATTACATTATTTAATTTTAACTGTGGTAAATAAAATTAAAAAGCTACTATTCAAAAAAAAATATTTTCATCTTTTCGAACAACATTTTACATACTGATATAGACTATGTCTCTCATATTATCTTAATTCAACTCAAAGAAGTTATAAAATTATGTTTTATTAAACTTTTTAAATGCTCATAAAAGTTGGGTAAAATACGGTAAAACAGTTCAATAAAATTTTATATATCTAATAATATTATTAAATGACTCCAATGAATTAAAATAAACTAAAATAAGTTTTTTTAAATATTTTTACTTAAAATAAATTTAATATAAATAAATATTTATTTAAATAAATAGTTGGTTTTAAACAATATCATAGTGTTTCTTGATTATTCATCAATAATGGAAAGTTTTTGTAAAAATATCAAAAATTCCACCAAAGATAATTTTTATATTCCAAAACGAAAAATTATGTCCATTTTGAAAATTAATATTTATAAAAGTTCAAAAATTGGGTATTACTATTAAAAAATTCTTTTAAAACGGCTAGTTTGATTTTTCTAGTTTTCACAGAACTCGAAGTTGCATACATCGCAAGCTATTTCACTATTTAAAGGGAAACGTTCCGTGGAATCTTGGGGTGTTAAATTCTTCCCCCTTTCAAATATTTTATTCTTAGAAATTTATAAAACACTACAACGTAAAAGGATTTGGGTGGTTCTTCATCATAATTTCCTTAGGTTCCCACGTTTCCTGTTTCATATTATGCTTTCTCCAAAAAATGTTTACCAGAAAAGTCGTCTAGTTTCTCAGCACTTGTTCTATGGTATCGAGAATCATGACAGTCTTTTCACAATTAGACTGACCGGGTTCTAGTTCTATTTGTTAATAGGTGAGTACATGCGTTGGGTTTGGCATGTAGATTCTCAATAGTGATACGTGGAACACATCATGAAATTTGGAGAGACATAGGAGCATTGCAAAACGGTAAACTACAAATCCTATCCGTTCTTGAATTTTGAAAGTTCTTATTTACATGGGACTTATTTTAACCTTCTTACTGAATCATATAACTCTATTTCAATGATAAACCTTCATGAAAACATGATCCCCTACCTAAAATTTATAATTCTTCCTTCGGTTATTGGCGTAGCTCTTTTGCCTACATAGAGCTACGTTGATGCATGTTTTGATAATATTCATCTTTTCAATTCTTTTTTCAACGTGTTCTATGCCTAAGATTTATCATTCACCAACATCATCCCAACATGTTGGTTTGATACATCTCTCTCCATATAATGCTATGTATGGAAGCATCTGAATACATGAATGGAAGCTATTGACAATAAAAATCCTACCGGATGTACATATTCATCCCACATACCTTGACAGTCATGTGAGAAAGATCTCAACATGTCATTTTGTGTTTGAATATTCCATTCTTATGGTCCATCATTTTGAGGGTGGTAGTCAGTTCTCAAATGATGTTTAATATCAAAGGCATTAGGAAGAAATTTCTAGAGTCATAATGTAAAATATGGATCATGATCAGAAACAATCGATAGGGATACTCCATGAAGACTAATAATTTCATTAATATATAGTATTTCTAGACATTAAAGTGTTAAATCTTATCTTATATCAATATAATGAGCTGACATTGTAAGATATTCCATAATAACCCATATTTCATCATTCCTTATAGAAGTGTTTGGTAGTCCCGTGACAATTTCCATTATAATATCACCCCATTTCCACTAAGATATGGAAATATGTTGCATGAATCCTCAATTAGTTTCTTTAGTTCCACTATTCTCACAGTGGCCATTCTATAAAGGGTCTTCGATATGCTCCTTGAAACAATAATTAAATCAATAGAAAACTCACTTTCTAGTTCTATGGGATGTCCAAGTAAATCCTCTGGAAACACATAAACATATTCTTTCACAACAAGTATGTCATATATTTTAACATTCCTTTCCTCACCCATAGTTATTTAACTCACATCCCCCCAAGAATTGAATTTAGTAGAGCTACTAGTGGTGGATCTAGATAAAAATTAGATGGTAACGTTTCTGCTCAAAAAATAATCTACTCCTTAACAACATTGAAAATTTTAATATTATTCTTATTACCAAAAATTATTACATCATGGTCGAAAATCCAATCCATACCGAGGATTATATAAATTTAAATCATGGGTATGATGATGAGATCTGCAGATAAATAATATTTATATGCCTTACTGAAAACCAATTGACAAAACATTGTTGCAATGAAACATCCCTTAGGATTTTTGACTGACAACACCCTTGTTAAATAAAATTCTAAATATCTATTTTTTTAGAAAACTATAATGATATGAATCATTGCGATGATCCATAATAAAATAAATCATTGGATAAACATGAGGAAACCATTAAATTACCTTACACCATGTATTTTAGAGCTTCAACCTCTGCAGTAGTGATCGCATAATCATGGCCTCTCTCCCTTGACCTTTTTTATGTATGTTTCCCCGAATCTTGTGAAATTCATTTGAATAATTCCTCATTTTTTAAATCATTTGCATTCAACATTGACATACTCTTTCTACCCCTTATAATAACTATATTAGTTTCTATTTTCACCAAACTTGTAACAGACTCCCATTCCCTTCAGGAATGTACTAGTGTGTTTCTTCCCACATTTACCGCATGATGGAAATTCATCTTTCCACATCTTCTCCTTATTTAAATTTCCATAGTGTTATAAATATCTATTGTTCTCTTACTTTGATTTAAAGTCATACCAATTAGATGATTCCTTTTCTATCTTGATTTCACATGAGACTATATCTTCATATGACAAGAACGATTGAGAGACTAATGATCGAGGAATAAATGGTTTTAATCCATTAATGAATCGATCAATATTACTCATTGGGTGACACATATAATTTGTAACATTCCTTTATAACCTTGTAATGTTATCCTTATACTTTGTGATAATATCGTCATTCTCTTTCCTCGGACTATGGTGTTGTTCTTTCAATATCCATATGATGGTCATGATGAAAGTATTATTCTACGAAAATTACATTAAAAACCCTCTATTAAATATTTGAAACCTCGTCATCTTCATTTATGTTTTTAATCAATTACCACAATTAATTTACATATCCTATTAGGCGACATACTACAATGAAAACTTTTTCCCTTTCTCTTCTACCCAAATCATGAAATATGTTATCTATGGAACATATTCATTTCTAATATACAAATGGATTTGTAGTCTCATTTAATGTTTGTGGTTGTTTCCACATGATGTGGTATAACATTGATCTTCTAGGTTGTGGATCAGGGTGCTCCATATGGGTATGGTTATTATTCATAACCAGAGTGAGTTGTCCCAGTATGGTAATAAGATGATCAACACCAGATGAATAACTCACTCCATTATAATTAATATGAGTAGCAGGGAAATCCCTATATGGAATATGTACATTGATACAGTTTCCATTCCTTCCACTAGGCACCATTTCTATAAAATTGACTACACTAGATTAGTTTATGAATCGTAATAAATAATTCAAAACTTTTAAGGGAGTTATCATAAATTGAAAAATTTATGGATATAATCATTAACAATAATAATGTTATCTTTGAGAATGTATATAATCATAAATTTTTCATAATGGGTTTTTAATGAAAATGTGATTTATTTAAAGCATATTGAACATTATTGTCGAAGACAATAGTGAAGAAAGGCATGTTTTCATTTACACGGATCCCCCGAGTCATGCCCAAAACATCCTGTTAGATTTTTCACTCCTATGTACATATGTGCCATAGCCTCCTCAACATTATCATGTCTATAATGGGATTTATTTCTTGTAAAATACATAAAAGCTCTAAATTACCTAAATTATAGTATGTTAATCTATAATAATCTTCAATTTCCATCTTAGAGTAATGTTCTAGAATAAGAGTTTTCCTAAATCTATTTTCTACAGTCTGTATGAAACCTCCTCTAATACCAACGGTAACGCCCCAACCCCAGTTACCTAGTGTTAGTGAATTATTACATAACATTGGAAAGATACAAGGAATCATGTCCTGAATGACTGAACTATTTAGTAGCCTTGAAATTTATAGATACATACATAATATTTACACTACATCATTAAATAATGAAAAAAAAAATCTTTGAGTCCGGGTTGAACACACTATTATCCATTATTCAATTCCTGCAGGTTAATCATAAAAAACTTATTCACATTATGGGAAAAATAAATCAAAAGAAAGGGTTGAGCTCAGATGCTCAGTAAGGATAACAACAAAGATAAAACATTCATAAATAAGCATAAAAATTTTAAGGTAACGTATAAAACTAAAAAATAAGCATTTAAATCATGAAATTCATCATAATATGGACAATATAATTAAAATAATGACATTTACTTATAAAATGGATATTCTACTATAGAATATTCACATGAAATAGAAAATCTCATAATGATGGAATGCATAATTATGGACATCATAACCACATAGTCAAGGCCTCATGAAAAAACTACATACAAGGTTTTTTCATGGCCTTATTCCAATACAATAGTTTGGGTCATGAGACGTACCAATTCTCTGAGGAGTAAAAGTGGTATACATCCATCACTTACTAAGTTAATTGCATTCCACGTATGAAAAGGGTGAAACATAACATAAACATTAATATGAAATCTAGCATATGAAATATCAATACTTTATCAACAAACCATGAATGGTATACAATATCACATCCTCCATCAAACACATCAAAATCTCTTCAATACAATATATAATATTGTATCATAGTAAATAAACTCCAAACAAATTTAAAATCCATAATAATAAGTTAACATTGATAAAATCGCAACTGTTTGAGAGAAATATCTCTTTCTATTTTGAATCATTTAAACGTCATGTAATTATAAATGAAAATAGTTATTTTGAAAATATTATTCTAATATTGTATGTTATGATTCATAAGTGTTATAATGTAAATAAATAGAAGCACCCACCGTATATGTTAAAAAACATTCTGTATTTAATTTTGTCAAAAGGTCACAAAGTACCTTATTGTGAAAATGAAGGAAAGATTCATTTCAATCATTAATAAAAAGTCAAAAAATGGTATAAATGTCATCAACCCTTATTCTAGGAAATATTAAAAATGTTTTGAAATACATTTTTATGAAACAATGATGCGGATGATAAAGAAGTCACAATATATGTATACGTAAAAACAACCATGAAATATAAATAGATTGTGATATTAACCCTTACCTTGAACATTTTTTTTGGCCGAGGGTACATTAACCTCCTATATAACAGTTAATAATTTTTATGAAATTTTACATAAATCATATATATAAATATGATATCAAATATTATCTTATAATATTTCTTTTTTAATAATATTTTAGTATTAAAGTCTTTTCAGGTGTTAATTGATTCGTTTTCCATTATATGGTTTCTTACATAAGCCATGATTTTTAGGGATAGGATGTATCTTATTAATATCCATAATGAAATTATGTTCATAAACATTATTTTTAATCATAAAATGAACATTAGTCTTGACTAGTTACATTGGGGAATAAATCTCATCAAGTTCGTGGAGGCGGTAATCTGTACGTATGGACAAGCGAAAATATCATTGCATTGAAGGTAAAATATTATAAAATTGAATGTTATATCTAATAAATAGAATCACTAACATGTTACAATTATTATTTAACTCAATTATACTTCATTATTATACCCATCCAAATAATTAAGTGTTGCATAACAACTACACCACGACATGGAGATGGTATGACGTATGTACGCACGTATGGTGACATTGTCATTCAAAGGGTGGATAGTTTAATGAATATGGTTGTACCATATTTATAATTACATCAATGTATAAATAAGTTACTCTTATTTATGATAAAACTAAGGCCACTTGGATTAATTTAGGGTAGTTGGTAAGATATTTGGGTTGTTTTGGGTGGATCCACATTGCATTGGAGGTTGGATTTTGAGATATGGGTAAGTTACCTTTTTTTAAGTGAGAAGATAGTCACTTTAAGAAAATATTGAAATATTATTTTATAATAAAATGATTTTTTTTTGTTTTTAATGGCTAAAAAATGATTCATTGGGATTTAAATGAGGTTATGGTTCAAAACCTCTTAACTAGTTGGTTTTTGATATCATTAGGTCGTTATATTAACATTACATTTTATTTGTAACACTTAGTAAAATAGTCTATTTTTACCATGTCTTCTTGTATTATTATAATAATTGATTAATAAACATTATATAAAATTCCAAGAGAACCTAATGTAGTTCATTAATTATATATAAGTCAATATTTAAGTCCTTTGATCGATCCTTATATTTTTTGGGAATATTATATCATTTCATAATATAGTATTTTTTTTAAAAACTATTTTATGTCAATTTTGACAATATTTGGATTTTTTGTTTAAGACATAACATCTTGATTAATTCGAAAAAATACCTGTAATCAAACCAATAAAGTAATATTAACCATAAAAAGTAGTGGAATTCATAAACAGTCTCGAAATACATTTATTTGGATATTAATAATATCAACAATTTAAATATATCATTAATATGGTAATTACTGCATCATCATTGTCACATAAATAAATTTAATTATTTAATTTCCAAAAAAAAATAAATAAATTTAAGTAGCAATTATTTTTAGATTTCTAAATAATATTTATAGTCGAATTTATATTATGTATAACCCTATATTTAAAATGATAACTCATGGAAACATGATTTTAACACTTGTATCACTTCTTTACATTAAATAATAAGAAATAACTTAATCTAATCCATATAAATAAAATTGTATCATATTTTAATCCTAAGGTTTATTTTGGTCGAAATACACTTATCCAATAGAATTACGACATGTGTTTGGATAATTATAATATCTTCTTTACCTTTAACTACCCTATTTACTTTTAACCATGATAAATAAAATACAAAAATAACTGTTTATATAAAAATATTTTCTTCTTATTGAACCACATTTTACTTACTAGTATCAACCGTGTGGCTTGGAGTTTTAAAATTCAACTCACAAAAGTGGTAAATGTACGTTTTATGCTAATTTTCAGAAGCATCAAGAAGGTGGGTAAAAGATGGTAAAAAGTTCAATAAACATTTATATATCTGATATTATTATAAAATGACTCCCTTGAATTAAAATGAACTAATATAGGTATTATGTAACAATTTTTACATAAAATATATCAATATAATAAATAAATATTTTAATAAAAATTCTTTTTTATACAATAGCATATTGTTTTTCACAATTCATCAAAAATTGAATGTTTTCAGAAAAATTCCAAAAATTCACCATTAGATAATTTTATAATTAAAAATATTAAAATTAATTCCATTTTCAAAGATAATATTTATAAAATTTCAAAAAATTTGTATTCAAATTCATAACTATATTTAAAATGACTACATTGATTTATTAGGTTGTGTTAGAACTTGAAGTTGTGTACAACACAAGCTATTGCCTTATTGAAAGGGAAACATAACATGGTATCTTGGGGTTTTACAAATAAGAATATAAAATTTAAAATAAGTAAATATATGATAATAATAATTAATAATATTTACTTTTTAGTAGACACACAATTTCAATTAAAACATGATTTTTAATAAGAAATATGTATCAATAGTTAAAAATATGAGAAAAGAAACCTTTACCATGTTTTGAATTATCTCTGTGCATGTTCCTAAATTCAAGAATAATAAAATTAAGTTTATTATATACCTTATTTGGAACCTCTATCATATATATATTTCATGTAAAATGTATTTTTTATCATAACTTGATATTTTCTTATTTTATTTTATTTTATTAGGTTTTTTTGAAAATTTAATAAATGTCATATTATTTCGATAATTTTAGAAATAGATGATGTTATTTTATAATAATTTAAATAAATAAAATTACATTTAAAAAGAAATAAAACAATTTTTTTATTAACATAAAATAATTTTATTATTTATTTTTATCATTGTCATTGATGATAGTGTTTTCTAGCATTGTTCAATGAGTTGGTAAAACCAAACTATAAATGAACAAGCTTTATATCAATAGGTTATTATAGTTATCTAATTTTATTATTTCCTGATTATATAATAATAATGATATCATACGTTTTTTTACATTTGTGAATAATATTTTAATTTGTTTGTATATATAATGAATATTAAGATGAAAAATAAAAAAATAATACTTTAGGGAGGCCGTACTCTACATAAAACACTGTTAATAATCTATTGTTTTTTCTAAGTTGGTGAATACTAATAAACAATGGTTGGTACGTTGATAATGTATAAAATAAATATACTAATGATATTTATTTCATTATACCAACATATATAGGGTTACTTTTGAAGATAATTTTTTGTAAGAAAAGGATAATGATTAAGTAATACTCACATTGATCCCTGGAACATTATCATGAATGCCTCCATGGAGAAATAGGGATTATAATATCTAATTGAGATAAGAGGATGGTGAGAATGAGAGAGATTTATTCAAGGAAAAAATGATATAGTTTTTGGGGGAAATTATATGTAAAGTGTGTGGAATGAATTGGGGGAAGAGTACCCTTTTATAAGTTGTAAATAATGGGGTTTGGGAAGTTATAAGGTCAATAAAGACTCTATACCATTTTAAAACATGTTTCATGTAATTTAGAATTTTTTTCAGATTTTATAATATTCAAATTTACCCAAGTATCTAGTTGTAATTTATGTAATATTAATTTTAATAAAAATATAAAATAGGCCCCATAAAAAAATTGTGTAATGAACATAAATTTATCATATATATAATTAATTTAAATATCTAAATTATATAAAAATTAATTTAAATTATAAATTTTTAATATATAAAAAAATTGTATAGTAGAAATTATTTTTTTCTATTATGTGTTTATAATTATATTTAGTATTGATTTCCAATTGAATTAGTTATAATATATTTATATATATATTTAAAATTTATATAAAAGAAATAATAATTAATTTTATTAATAAAATTATTGAATATTAATAACACAATTCATTAAAAATAACAGTTTTACCATTTTCATCCATATTAAATTTCATCTTAGTAATCCTAATTTTGCAAATAAAATTGATCATGAGATTATTCCATAATACCACCTTGTCGATATGAAATATTGAATACATTTATATATATTTATCTTTAATAATTTCTGTATACTAAATTTTATTATAATGGAATAAAAACAGTTTTTAGAGTAAAAAATAATGTATGATTCCAAAACAATATACATGGGTTTAATAAATATTAAATAATTTGTTAAGATGATTTATTTTAATGTATGAAAACATATTTTTATATATAAATCCATAAAAATATTTTTTCCGTCATTCTTGTATTATGATAATTTCATAAAAGTGATGGTATTAACAAAATCATTATTTATTTACTATTAACATTAATATCAATTTTTATAGAAAAATAAGAAAAATACTAATTAGGATAATTTTTATACTATGAATTAAAAATATAAAGCCATTTAACAAAATTAAAGTTATATATTTTATTAATTTTTTTTAGATGAAAATATAATATATAAATAATAAATAAAAATATTGAAATAAAAACTTTTAAAAAAATTTGTGTTCTTAATCCAATTTCTTATAAATTTATAAGTGAATACAATAATTAGAATTAATAGTGGTTTTATTATTATTAAATTTCGTTAATAATAAATATTTCAAGAACCATTTTTGTTAGATTTTTCATTTGAAACAATCTATAAAAGATAGTATTAATTTAGAGATGTATATAACCAATATTTCAGGTCATTATATTCTTCCCCCTTTATTAAATTATGTCCTCGCAATTTTTATTATTTATCAGTAGATAAAGTAAGAGAGTTTTTACAAAACATATTAACCATCTAGGATATTGTGTCTAACATGAAATGTTTTATACTCTCCTAGATATATCATGTTATTTTTATATCCCTAATCAATATTAATCTTTTTTAATATCATATAATCATGTATGAATATACTCTAATCATACATTTTCTCAAATATACCACTCAAAAAATAATCATTATCTCCAAGACATCAAACCAAATTGAAATCATAAATTTGTCACAAAATTTACACTATATTGGAACCTAAAATAGTATTAACCACTATTAAATAAAGTTACACACTACTCAATATATATCAAAATCCAAAACATAAGATAAAATATAATAAAAATATCGTGGATAATTTCTTCAATATATGGATAATAATTTTCAATGTTATCAATACTATCTTACTCAATTTTCTCAAAATCAATAAACTATTTATTACTTCATAAAAAATATTTTATTAATCCTAAATGTTTTCCAAACCTCGATCTATTGTTCTCGAGATGTTATTAGTAAAAATATAAAATTATCATGAAATCATTTCTCAGGGTTATTAATATAATATAATATATGTGTCCAAATGTTAAATAAAGAACTACTAAAATTAATGAATATTTTCTTCAAATATTCGACATAATTTTTATTATATACCAAAATCCCATAGATAAATATAACTTTTTTCGAAAATAGAAAAGAATATTAATAATTGATTTATATTAAGCTCTCATCATCACTACCTTAGTTAAGACTAAAAAATATACATTTTCCATCATAATAATAATATAATAATGTTCTCAAAAATTTATTTATGATCCCTTCCATGGTTTGTGGTTTGTAGATATATATAAACCATTCTTAGATTAATTTTTGGGATATTTTTTGAACCAATTACTAAAACCAAAATGTAATGAAAATATCAAAAATATGAATACGAAAACATAAATCCAAGGCTGAATTCTATAATAAATCCTTCATTTAATCAATTGACACTATTAGTTCAAATTAATTTTCATTATGTTACGATTTATTATACATTATACCCTAATCAAAAAAATAATTATATGGAATTTATCATATACTTTATTATAATATTCATAACCTAAAAAATCATTGAAACGATTATCTCAATGTTTGACATACCTTGTGTCCTTATAATCACATTTCAATTATTATGTATCTCATGTAATGAATCTCTACATTTCAATCGATTCTATCCATATTCATTCTCTTTTTGGTTTTCTAACATAAATATTTTAATATTCATCAAAATAAATTGCAAATAGAATATGAATTAACCCATTAATATCCCTATAGAGTTGAAATTTACTTTTTCATTTATGTTTCGTTATCATGAACTAGGTGAATATTGAGTTCATTCTTGACATTCTCTTTCTAGTATTACTTAACATAAGTACATATGTTCCAAATCATGCATCCACTCTTAGTATCCATATATGGATTTCATTTCTAAGAAAAACACAAACTATATAATGTTACAACATGTTAAAATTTAATAATAAACATCGAGACATCACATGGATTTATTCGTATTGTTTTTAATTAAATAATCTTATCATATAAATAATAACTAAGATACACCTAAAAAATATGTAGAAAATCATTTCATACCACTGAGGCATCCCTTATCCCCACTCATTGGTCGAGTATTAAAAACACATAATATTACAAATGAAATTTAATATCAGGTGGGATGATCCAAGATAAGAATTAATATATTTAAAAAAATGTTGCATTTATCCATAATCTCACACTACTCTATTTCATGTTCTGATTTAGATTCTTAGAATACTATTTACATAGTTACATTATTTTATAAAACAATTCAATATTTCTCCATAATCCAAAAAAACTGTCCCCCTTTATGAATTATCATCAGTTACAATTAGAATTATAATCGGGGGAATGAAAACATAATATAGGGGTGAGATAAAACAATTAGTAAGGGTAAACATAGACTATAATAATATAAGTTCTTATTTGAGAAAAAAGATTATATGGGTATAATCAATAAACATTTAAATGTTATACCAAATAAACAATCGATCATAAGTTATGAAATAAGGCATATGATAATATATGAACATATCATGAAACATTCATATATACAACAAATAAAGAAAAACATGAGATCCATGAAAAAAACCATAGTCAGAGGGAAATATCACCTTTATAAGTCACACAATTATACCCATGATTATGCGAAAATATAATTTCACCTATGTATACGTCATCATAATTTGCACAAAATTTCACCCACACTAGAAAACCAATATATTACAACCACATATACAGATAAAATTATATACAATATTTTAACGAATTCATTAGGGGGTTATATGAGACTCCAAAAATAATAATCCCTACATAAGAGTTCCACAAAAAAATAATATTTTTTATATCATAAGGGGTGAATGGAAATAAATTGGTTTCCATTAACATTTATATAAAAAATTAATTTTTTATTCAACAAGTAAACCTTTCAAAAAAAATCAATATCATATCCTTTTCAAATATATTTGTTTAAGTAAATCATTTATTATTGTAAAAAGATTATAAAATGGAGAAAAATAATTATCAAAAGATATTTTATATAATTTAATTAAATAATACATAATGAAGATAAAACATCTCATTGTAATTAAATTATGTAGATAAATGGATTGTGCCTATGTTAATAATTTCCCCTATTAGTCGATGTAAGGAATATAGTTTAACATAATGATATCAAAGGAATTTAAAATATGGAATTTTCATAAAAAAGTACATGGAAAAAAATTTATGGTTATACTCTAAAAAGAGAAAATAAAAAGGATATAATTGATAATTCCTCTAAATGAGAAAGACATTGTATAATCCATTTAGAGAATTAAAATGGATGGTAACATTTTTAGTATATTATAGGCCAAAAAAATATTTAAAATGAAATTTAATTATATGAAAAATAATTTTGGATTTTGAAAGAAAATAAATTTGGAAATTAGAAATTTCTTTGATCTAATGAATTTTTTATAAAGTATTAATTTTATTATTTTATATTAAAATTAATTTAAATTTCATACCAAGAAATAGATGACATAATTCATCATATAAAATGATAATTTTTGGGGAATGAATTTTTCACATGTAACCCGTTTAAGAGAATATTTTTAAATTTTTATGAAAAGGACCCATAATAATAATGATAAAAATGTATTCAATACTTCTAAAATAAGTAAACATGGTATAAAATGGCTTTAATTATTTATTATGGCATAAACCATAGAATTTTTGAAACCATACAATGAATACAAATATCGAAAAATGGTGGTTATTGAATGAAAACAAAGGATAGGGTTGGTTTCTAGACAGCTGGTAATCAATGATACAAGATTGAAAATAACGATGAAGAATACCATTACATCCCCATGAATTACCAAATTAGAATGAAATGATATGGAGTTTTAGATATTTTTTTTTATAAATTAACTATTTGTATTATCTTTCTAAATAATTCTATATTTAAAATTTGGATCATGAAACGTATATTAAATTCTTATAAAATAGAGGTCATTTCTTACATGAACAAAACAATGTATTCAATACACTATATAAAATAAAAAATGTTGGGTAATATCAAACAAGTCTTCTAAAATTAAATTTTATGAAGAGAACCCCATACACTCTTAGAAATATTCGAGTAAAACCCCCTAAATATATATGATTCCAAATGACACATTCAATAATATGAATAATAGTAGGATAATGTGAAAAAATATTAGTTTTTTATTAGATATAAAATTACATATAAGAAATGGTGTATAAAAAATAAATTTCATGAAGTGAAAATTAGAGACGGGAAACCTTTATATCTTTAGTAATCATTAATGGGTAGTATATAAACCATTTTATATAAATCTTGTTGTGTAATAAGAAACAATTGTCCACACTCATGAAAATTTATTTGAAATGATAGAGTGTGAATAGAATTAAAATTAAATATTAAAAATAAAACCATCATACATATGCAATATAGTAAGAGGATGAAGAAAAAGAGTAAATAATAATTCATAAAAATTAAAAATAAAAATCAATTGACTAATTGCTGACAAATTAAATTTTTAGTAAATAGGTAAATATTGAAAATTATTTTTTGGTCTAATTCCTTAATTCTTTTCAAATTCCTTTGATTTTAAATGATGTGATTTTTATGATACTATAATATTGAAAAAACCCTATTAAATTCATTGTTGACTACATCAACTAAACTAAATCATTCTTGATTCAAAATAATTTTATAAAAATATTTTCAAATAATATATTATGTAAAATGTCATACAATGTTAACAGTCTAAAAGTAGAAAACATGTAGGTTTTACAAATGTTGGATTCATATCCATCAACCAGTTTCATAATATAGTTTCATAAATCTCTTGAATGAACTGAAATTCATTTTTAATTTTAATAATTTTGAAATAATAAATTGAATTAATCATATGACAACATCATACATGTTTCTTCATTAACCTCTTATCAAGGGACCATAATTTTTTCCCTTATTCATGGATGTATAATATCATACCCTTCATCATTTAGATTTAGGATTACCATTAAAATAAAAATGGTATGAGATGTATTTACATATGAGGAAATAATATCTCAACATCAACTTGAATATATTCTATCATGGAGATCTATTCCTATTCATATCCGGTTTAATTTACCCCAATCATTTTCCATGGTTTTCCCCATTTAAAAAAATTATGTATAATTCATATCATTTTTCCCAAAATTTTTTACCTAAAAACATATTTTTAACAATAAAATATAAAAAATCCCAATATTATATTTCTATTTCCATCTAGCATACCACATCAATTGAATTTATAGATCAAAAAAATCATGGTAGTGGTTTATGGGTCTTCCAACTCATTTGAGTGGACTCCCTTAGTATGGTGAACTACATAATTTCCAATAACCAAAAAAATAATTTCATAAGGCATGTTAATAATTCTGAAGGAGAGATTCTATAATTTTATATACTTGTTCTGAGTGGTGTGGATATTGTATCGCCATTAAAAATTATCTATTTATTCCAAATAATCATTAATATATAATATCTAATTAAAACATATTAATTCATGGTTAACCTCATATAATAACCTTATTTTCCAACATAATTGAGATATATATGAATATTATAAACCAATTAATTAATCCCCTTATTAAAAAAAAGCCACGTTCGTCATTTATTAACTTTTTATCATTCTACAAACACATATTATATTTTATATTCCCTAATTACTCACTATTTTGAATATATATATGATTCTATGGTTTAATCACTCACAATTCATAGCTTGTGTGATATTAATGTATACTGAGTGAGAAAACATTCTTCATTGAATCATACAAAATGTAAAAAAAGAATAAATTATATTACACATTAGTTTTGGATACAAGACCTTATACTATAAGTAGAAAGTATTGAATAACAAAACATTTCACAAACATGAGAAATATTCAATCCAAACTACAAGACCATACACTATAGAGAAATACATCCCAAACTCATCAGGTCTAAAATGAAATATACATAATACATTATACAGAATAGTTATCAATGTTGTTGTATACGCACATAAAAAAAGAAAAATATTTTATAAAAATATAATCCAATATACAAAAAAAATAAAATATATATTATAAATAGTCTTACAAGAGACATTTTTTTAAACTAATGTTTAACATTAAAATATGAATTCATACTATAAATCAATGTATATGTGAATTCTTTATTAATATAGAAGATAAATATATTGTAAATTAAATATTTCATACCATTGGGTATGAAGATTTCATGATTATAATACTTGATAAAGATAAATAGGAAGCTATATCAGAAGGTATATTCTTTATGGAAATAAAAAATTAAAAAGTTTGATTGAATAATCATTATACATTTTATGAGAAATATCTTTCAATGATATACTATATGTTCATTTTTTATGTTATCAAAATATCTAATTGATTGCACATTATTTATAATAAAGTTAAATAAAAAATTAATTTTTACCAAGGAAAAATTTCACAAGAACCATGTTTTTTATGTCATAAAATGGAATGAAATTGAATATTTTGTGGCATAGTTGTGTGTAAGAAGGTATTATATGGGGGTTATTGTTTAAAATAATTCTATATTTTTATCTGATATCTAAATTATTCCATTTAATTTGAATATTCTGAAAGTTATGTATGGCATAATATAGTCTTTCATATAGAATAGTTTTCTAAATTTTTATAAGGTTTCTTCCATTAATTATTGTTTGAATGGTTATTTCCTACAAATTTTCACACAACCAATGGGTCAATATAATTGTGCACATAGTTTAAAATAAATTTAATTAAATATTTCTAGGGATAATGGTTAATATAATTTGAAATCTGATATATATTCACACATAAATATCAATTAATTCTAAAAAATTATAAATGAGTACTATGATATTAAATATTGTTTCTTTTTAATGAAAATCATATTAATATTATATTAATGCATTAAATACAGGAAATTTATTCAAAATAGCATACAAATTGATTGTATTATAAAATAATTACTTATTTCTATAATTTTTTTACACCTTTATTTCATTAAAAACAAAATTTGGATTCTACATTTCATATGTACATAAAATAGAATAATTTTTAGTTAATCTAATCTTAAATATCCATGTTGATATCTTATACCTATTTCTATATTTTCATCCTAGGTTTAATTTCCCTATGAATTACTTATATGAACACGCTATATTACATTCGTAGTGAAAACCATTTTATTAAAATAAATTTAAGAATTGGTTTATGTATATGAATACATCTTATCTTTATAGAACATTAATGTTGGTTAACAGTAAATGTTTATGTTATTATATATAGATAATATTCACTTAATGATAATGAATATTTTGAAATTTGTTATCATAATTTCGACATATATAATGAGAATATCTTTTATTTTAACATTGTAAATATCATGTAGTAAAAAAATAATGGACTTTTGGCACATGTGTAATGAAATTTTCTATATATTTCTTCATATTATTCATGTGATTTTTAAAAATAAACTTCATCATTTTTCCTAATATGATATTAACATATATCGTAATATTTCACTATATAATGATTTTTTACCTAAATATAAAACATATAATATATATTTTTAATAATCATACTCTTATTGGTAGATATTAATAATATGAAGAGGCATTTAATTGTTATTTCCTAATTAAAAAACATATATTTTCGTCCTAAATAATAATTTGTATAATGTAGGATATATTTTTTATTTTAAAATATTTAATATAATTTATAATATCTGATGTACATTTTAATTTCTAGAGATAAAATCGATGATTTTTATTTTATTTTATATTTTTGATGAATTTTTGAACCACAACATAATTACGAATAACTCAATTTTAAAAGAATAATTTCATTATTTGGTAGTTTTTCAAAATCATGTATTTTTAAGGGACACTTCTAAGAAACTGGCCATAGAGTGACCTATTAAAGACCTCAAAGCCAATGGTGTGTTGAATGTGACACCCCATGAATGCTTCCAATAAGGTATGGGATGGAGTCCAGCATTGAGTAGGCACATCACACTCTTGGGAGGCCTTATCCTGAGGAATCAATATAAAGACACATATTTACAAACAAAAATACAATGTTTAAAGGAACGAAATAACTAAGACAAAATTAATTAAACCATTCAACTAATTCCATATCAGAGTATGAAACATGTATATGAATGAAAAATATTCAAATAAATTCCAACTAAAACTATAAATGATTCATACATTTTAGAAAATTGGGACATTCAAGAAGAATATAAAATAGGAAATAATGATGGTTCGTTAAGAAAATATTCTCAACTTTCTCTAGATCCTCTAAGGATAAGGTGTGTCCCTAAGATAATACATGAAATATTTGGGAAGTTCCCATACATTATTGAGTATAAACATACCCAGTAGAAAACCCATAAATTACAAATAAAAGACATCAGAATAGATTTTGTTCAATATAATACAGATGAGTCCATCAGAGAGTGTGATAGTAATCGACAATAACAACCCAAATATAATGAAGATATTCCCCAAGTATCAAACTGGGGAAATTTCATAACTAGTATCCAAGAATTCTTCTTGAGGATTCAAGGTAATTATTATCCAAAAGAGAACACTATTTAGGTATTTTTAACACTAAACTACCAATGATTATTCACAAGAATAAGGAATTTTTTTTACCATATAAATGTTTATACATGGATTCGGGATCACACCTAGGGCCAATGAAGGATACCTAATCCTTAACTAATTAATCCACTAGGACGAGGATCACAGGCGATTGAAGATGATAATAGAATACCTAACCCAACCTAGGGAATAATGATAGAGGATAAAATATAGAGGCACATATAGGGATACAACAATATATCAAAAACTAACCTATAGAGGGGATTTATCATCGTATTATTTGGATGAAATTACCAACTATACTCTTATTGTGATAGACTAATGGAACACACCCTTCTAATAATCATCTAGATCGAAGATAATGGTGTATTCAAATTTCCTTGTAAAATGTACATGACATGTATAATAAATACATTTTGTTTCTGGGTAATCATAGACCAGCTTGATTTTGTTCAGAAGACCATGTCCCTTTTTCATGTGTGATTACTATGTTCATTCTCCAAAACACTATTTAGGATCATATACATTGACCATTCTTTAGTAACATTTATGTTCCCATATAACATTGTTGTAACCATGTAACTATCCATGTTTGTGAATATGTATCCCGAGGATACATACAATAGTGCCATATTTTCTTCACAAGGTGTAATACATGTCACACACCATGTTATACATTTCTCTGCATGTAAACCATAGCCTCTAGGGAAGGGTCTTTTTATGGAATTTGTTTTTCGAACTACACACATTATATGTTGAGTTTTCATATAATTTCTTATTCACTCTATGAATATTTTCCATAAAAATATATATTATGGATCCAACAAAAATAAAACCAATAGATGCAAAATCTATGATTCACTAAGCTTTAGAAATCATCGGTATCCAAATTTCATCCATCCATTTGGTCATAGTTAATTCTCAGTGCCCACATCACCAAATCACTATCCTATGAATGATGAAACACCAATAATAACTCACAATATTAGTTCGATGCCATCATAACAATATCATTCATTTTATCCTAAATTTAACATATATAAATATTCTATTTTCTGAAGGTCAATTTCATCATCTTTGTATTTGTGTATTTTTTTAAAAACTGGTCACATAAATATATATGGTTACTCTTTATTGAACATGAAGAGAATATAAAAAAAATGAAAACTCACGGAATGACACTAAACCAATGTTTAGGTAGAAATTAAGTATTTAATGTTAAAACATTAAACAAATATTAATAAACATTGATCAAATAAACAAAAATCCTTGGATCATAATTCATCAAATATAAATCAACAATCATCACAAAAATAAATATTAAGGAGTTAATTCACATTAAACATGATAAAATAATATAATTAATTGATCCATTAAATAAAATACATTACCTTGAGGTTCAATCAACAACTGAAAAAATTGAATCCGTTTTATTTGTTGTTTCTGAGAGAATCTAATTTTATTAGTGTTGATGATCCTTATGATATACCGCTCATCATTCCATGATACATTTTCGTCTCCCAAAAACATTCCCCATTTTCATCTCTAAATATCTATGGTTATGTTGATAATAATGGGTTTTTTCTATATCTAATTATAAATACATAGGAAAGATGGTCAATTTATTTAATAAAAAATAACTAAATAAATAAATTCATTTATTATTCCCCAAATGACTACTCATAGAAAAAACGGTCAACACAGAAATAGATTATGCCATGCCTAAGGAAAAACCCATATTTCAGATTTAATGAAATTATTATATTTCTCATTCAAAAAAATCGAGGTAGTACAATTGTAATGTCCCATAAATTTCAAGGATTTTTTTAATTCTTTAGGATTTTATGAGTACGCAGTTTCTAACAGCACGTGATTCTGAGGCCCTAAGTGCCCGGAATCAATTTCCAAAGTTTAGCTCGGGTATGTTCAATGAACGAATGAGCGTATTTTTCAATCTTTTGAACCGGTTCATGGAATTGAAATCTGAGGGAACCGATTAACTCAAAGCGCCGGTATTTTCTGAAGATGACTTTTACCGTTGATGCATTTTCTCAGGAGAAGAAGTTAGATTTTGGGGTTGAAGTGAGAAGTAAATAAAATAGTGTACAATTTTATTTTATTAACATTTGATGTTAAAATCTCTCATGGTATGTTGTTGGTGGGGCCCATAACCATCCAACATCACATGTGTGGTTATGAGGGAGGTGGGGCCCACACGAGCACCCATATGTTCACATTGCATAACTCTTAACCCCTTTGAACTCCCATGATAAATACATGGAAACTCTCTATTAAATATTTTTATACTTTAATTGTGTAACTCTCCCCTCTCACCTCTTTAATCATGCCAACACACTTAAACAATTATGTTAGTTTTGTGAATGAATTTTAAAATTTAAATTCATGGCTTGATGTAATAAAATAAGATAAGTCTTATTTTATTTTTGAAGGGTAGTTATTGTTTGGTGATATTGCCAAAAGAGATATCTAGTTCCTTCCGTGAATAACATCATCCTCTTTATCAAAGAATTCCAAATCCACAAAGAACAATGGTGCGCCTCCTTTTATTTTCTCCGTGACAAAAGGGGAGACACCACTTTCTCCTCAGACGCTATTTGCCGATGTCTACAGAACCACACCCACGATGCCATTTTCTACGACACCCGTCGTTCGAAAAATTTTGTTGAGGTAGGGGTGTGTTTTGATTTAGAAACATTGGTTTAACTTCCATGTTGTTTTTCCTCATAAAACCACTTGATATTGGACTAATGCGGAAGGAACCATACCAAACTGACACGGTCTGATTCCTACGACGTTCTTGTTGTTGTATGGAGTTCTCCTACTGTTCATACGTGGGGAATCATGTTATGTTTCATAGCCCATCGGAGGCCCAAAAACATCATAAATGGCCTCAGATCATCATGGCAACTTAGAAGCGGAAGTTTCATATAAATCGGATCATCAGAATGAAGAACAAACGCCTTGGGAGGCATCCTTTCCAGAGGCGTCATTTCTAGAAAATTCCAGAATACACAGAGTGTACCCCAGATGAACACACCATGTATAAAAAGCATACTGGGGCTTCAATTTCGAACGTTAGAAAGGTAACACATGGCATGTGACTCTATACACAAGGCATGTCCATTTTTCACTATTTGTCAGAGGAGGCTTCTATGGACATAGCGTGTATTTAGGTAAAATACACGGACACAGATAACAATACATGGCCAAGTAACACGACATGTATTAACTTCATAGAAATGAAGAAGCGGCTTCATGTGGCTCGGCGTGCAATCAGGGAAATACACGGACACAGGTAGAACCACACGGCCATGAGTCAGGACGTGTACTACCTACACCATGGAAAAAGAGACTTCATGATGACTCGGCGTGTATTCCAAAAATACACGGACACAGGGTGGAGTACATGGGCATGTACTTTACCACATGGCCAAGCATGGACATCGCACATGGAACTGACCCTAGAGGTTTGGACACTGCATGTAATCATACTACATGCTATGTACTTACTTATCTACATGACCAGTAATGCGACACGGGCTATATCACACAGGTAGTACCCGGTGTCTGATGACATTGCGTGTATCGCTTACCTACACGCCGTGTAATTTAGGGAAATGGATTGGTTGTCTTGTTCTCCATGACTTGGCCACATTTTTCTTAGTTTATCCCCTATGACGTGGGACATAACTACGAGATACATAAACTCTGGTCTTCATGATAGTTGATGTATCAACCCTCTTGGCTAGTGGAGAGGACCCTCTCGGAAATGATCATGTTTTGTGCGGGAACCCTATAGTTGGCTGCGACTGCGATGACGATGGAAACTGTACTTGGATACTTTGTGGGTTCGGTAGCAAGGGCGACTGTACATGGATCCTATGTGGGTTTGGTAGCGATAAATATTGTACTTGGATCCTACATTGGTTCGGCAGTGGTGGTTACTTTACTTGGATCCTACGTGGGTTTGGCAGCAACGACATATGTACCTGGATCCTACATGGGTCCGAAAAAGGATATGATTCAGAGGCTACATTAATCATCTCTACCCCTCTTCATGAGTAGTATACCTCTATGAGCTCAGTCATGACTTCCAATCAATATCATCATAATTATTGACTTGATTTCATGTATGGACTAGGTTCTGTTTTCCTTGGTGGAATGGGTTGTACTTGGGCTCGTGAGTTGGAGCTGAACTGGAATTGATGACTTAGGTAAATGTATGGGCATAAACCTATGTAGAGTTGGTTGATACTTCATTTTTGTATCTTCCTTTATGGTTTATCCTTTTTGGATTCTGGAGACCTTCCGGGGTCTCGGGGTCCCTACTGAGTATCATATGCTCACCACTGCATGGGATATGCCTACACTATGTTGTGTTGGTTGCAGAAAACGGATAGCGCCGATCGTGGTTGAGGCTTGTGGAGCAGACGGTACCTGGAGGTGGACTATCAGGAGGGAGGTACACAGAGCGGACGGATAGACCTGAGGAGCCAATGATACTATCAATACCTACCATCAGGTGGGAATTCTGGAGAACGACTTGGTGGTTACTGGTTTACTTTTTAGATGTTGTACATTCTTTTCTCATTTGTACTGTACTTTTAGTTGGGCTTGTATAATGTCCCATTTACATTCCAACACTTACTTTGGTACTCAGTTTACATAGTGTTTACTTCAGGTTGTGTTCTCTGTGGTGTTTTTTTCTTATATAAAGGCAATGCCTTCCCTGTTATCGAGATTTACTCCTTTTGAGCTAGTCGCCATCCCCAGGCCTATGGAAGGACGACTTGGGGTAGTCACGACATGATCCCGGAAGACGGGTCGTGAAAATTGGTATCAGAGGAGTCGGTTAAACCGCAAAACTCATGACTTTGATAATTTCTTATATGTGATGTAATATTGTTAAGGGTATTCAGTGTGGTTATCAGTTTAGGGAGTCCAGTATTGGTGCGACAGCTGACATATCCATTCACCAGGACCCTGACGTCTGATTTCCGACTCAGTTCACGAATACATTGATTGCATGTGTGTTTCAATAGTTTTCTTTGTGATTACATTGTGTCATCTAACCATGTATAGTGTATTAACTGTGGCACACCTGTTTCTTTTCAGGATGGCCCCAAGATGACAGCTAGCTAGGGTTTTGAGAATTGTGCTAGACGGAAGCCCACCGAGTTATGAGGCCTCGGTGCAGGGCTTCATTACAGCGGAGGCACCGACAGTACCTCTACCCGCCGAGCCACCGATGCCACCAGCCCCAGCAACATAGAGTGCACGTCGACTGAGTTCACTACATGAGTTTTAGTGTTAGAGACTGCCTAGGTCCTATGGGGAGACAAACCATTAGGCAGCCGAGGATTGGCTGGAGGCTGTTGTTCGAGTCTTCATTTTAGCAGGGACACCAGCTGACCTCCTGGTGATCCTTACGGTGAGTCTCCTACACACAGCAGTCGGTAGATGTTGGAGGGTGATGCTCCTGGTGCATGACGAGGCATCATTACTTTGGTCAGACTTCGAGAGCCTCTTTCGCTTAGAGTTCGTTCCAGCCACCCTCCGTGCGGTGCGCATTCCGGAGCTCTTACTACTGCGGCAGGGCAGCATGACATTATCCCAGTACTCGGCGAGATTTACTGATCTGTCATGCTACTCCACAGACATGGTACATGACCCAATTTTTCAGGCCCGGACCTTCGAGCAGGGTATAAGGCATGATATTAGGGCATCGATGATCTACATCAATATTCCGACGCAGGAAAGAGTTCTGGAGCGAGCCCTTCTTGTGGAGAGCTTTCATTCTAAGCCTATACCAGCAGCAAGGCCTACCATAGGGAGACACGTAGTGGAGTCTTCTATAGTTGGTAGTAGACAGATGTCTCAGAGGTCCAAGTAGACTATACCATTAGGTGGGTGAGCTCAGGATACTGGTTCGGAGGTGCGGGGAACACGCAGTAGATCCAGTCATACGAGAGGCAGACAGTGTTATGCATGCGGCGGGCATTGCCACATGGCTCTTGACTTCCTGACCTGCCATGCATAGGAGCAGAAGGAGGTTGAGTGACCACCTATGTAGAGCCAGAGGTTCAACTGTGGTGTTCTATAGGGAGCAGGTGGATGATATAGAGGAGCTGGATGAGCAGCTGGTGTTGGACAACGCTTCGAGGCTCTACCACCACCACCATCCGGAGGTCCACCCCAACCATAGGGAGATGGCTGATAGATGTTGGATCAGCTTCATGCAGTGGAGGCCTACGACCATGGTACAACTGAGATGATACAAGTTACTATCTGTGACTACTACAACCTTGCTACAGTTCTTATAGGCACATGAGCGAGACATTCATTCATTGTTGCTGCCCTTGTTTGGAGCGTGGAGATTCCGATGGAGCCGTTGGCTTGATACTTACATCTAGAGACTCCTATTGGAGAAGATTCGACGATTACACAATGGTTCCTGCATTGTGAGATTACTCTAGGAGGTGAGATCTTTGGCTGGGATCTTCTTGTAGCAGCGTTGAGGTCTTGCAACGTCATCATGGTCAGGGATTGGTTATCTATGGTCCATGCTCAGATCAACTGTATTAGGGGAAAGGAGAGACGTGTCCACACTAATGGGAGCAGGTTTACCTTCACCAGCAAGAAGGGAGCCTTTTCAGTGCAGGATGGACTCACGTAGTGGAGAGGACAACCAATCACCCATCTATTGGCTAGTCTCATCCTAGGAGCACTTGATGTGTAGAGTCCTAGTTTTCCTGTTGTGGTGGATCAGTATGCATACATTTTTCCTGATGACGTTCCAAGACTACCCCCACACGGATAGGTAGGCATATATATTGACATGTACACCAGAACAACCCCGATATCTAATCCATCATATCAGATGGCTCTTGCTGAGCTTCGATAGCTACAGGTACAGCTGGAGGACTTGCAGGGAAAGGGATTCATTCGATTCGGTGTTTCACCCTGGGCTTCCCCAAGCTTGTTTTCCAAGAAATTGGATGGGAGAATGCGATTGTGTGTCAACTACCATTGCCTGAATCAGGTGAACGTAATGAACAAGTATCCGCTTGTGAGGATATAATACCTCTTTGATCAGCTCAAGGAAACATGATGTTTCTCAAAGATAGACCTTAGGTCAGGCTATCATCTGCTCAGATTTCGAGATGAGGATGTGCAGAAGATGTACGTCAGGTGTCGTTATGGCCACAATGAGTTCTTGGTTATGCCATTCGGCATAACCAACACTCCAATAGTGTTGATGATTCTCATGAACAGGATCTTCCATCCTTACCTCGATCGATTTGTCGTAGACTTCATCGACATCATATTGATTTACTTGACTATGGAGGAGGAGCATGCCTATCACTTACGGGTTGTACTATATACACTCCGAGAGCATCATCTTTATGGTAAGCTCTCAAAGTGTCAGTTGTTGATTCGATTGGTCCACATCTTGGGACACTTCATCTCTAAGGTGGGAGTTCAGTGGATCCTGCAAATAACAATGCAGTTCTGGCTTGGGAGCCACCCAGCAGCATGACGGAGGTGCGGAGATTCCTAGGTCTAGCTGGGTACTATCAGAGATTTGTGCCATACTTCTCTAGAGTTGCAACAAAAAATTCATCATTGACGAAGAAGGGGAAACCCTTCGTGTGGTCAGATAGATGTCAGGAGAGCTTCTAGGAGCTGAGACAGAGATTGACCAGTTCACCCATCTCTAGGCTACCATAGGACGAAGTAGGGTACGTAGTTTACTACGATGCATCAGGGACCGGACTTCAGTGTGTCCTGATGCAGGAGCAGGTAGTAATCACCTATGGTTCACAACAATTGAGGAATCATGAGCAAAACTACGCTACTCATGACCTGGAGTTCGCAGCAGTGGTCTTTTCCATGACGATGTGGCAAAACTATCTGATGGGCAAGAACTTTATAGTCTAATCTGACCACCAGAGTCTCAAGTACATCTTCTCGCAGAAGAACCCGAACCTGAGATAGTGGCGATGGCTTGAGTTCCTCCAGGACTATGACATTGAGATAGTCTATACTCCTGGGAAGGGTAACATAGTAGACGATGCTCTCATCAGGAGGTCGGGCATTAAGATACTTGGAGAGGTGACAGAGCAGCTAGCCGCGTTGCAGATATCCTTTATTGATAGAGATGGACCAGCCTTCCTACAGTCACTCAAAGTCACTCCTCCACTATTTCAGCAGGTTAGAGAGGCACATCATGGGGACATTGACTGTGAGCCGCGACGTGCATAGATATCCTCAGGACAGGAACCTGATGGATTTTCTATAGGAGGAGAGCACATTATCCTTTTCGGAGGATGTACCATGGTATCAGTTGCATTACAGGAGGATATACTAAGAGAGTTTCACTCTTCCCCATTGACGGTACATCCAGGAGTAGCGATGATGTACCAGGATCTCAGATGACAGCACTGGTCGACGGGTATGAATAATGTTGTGGTAGAGTTAATTTCACCAGGTCTTACCTTCAAGCAGGTGAAGGCATAGCACCATGTAGCTACATGATTTGTACAACCCTTAGAGGTCCCGGAGTGGAAGTGAGACAGGATATCTATGGATTTTGTGACAGGGCTTCCATGTACTTCTATAGGACACGACTCCATTTGGGTGATTGTCAACAGATTCACCAAGTCATCCCACTTCTGACCTATTAGAGAGCAGGGATCAACGGAGAGCTTGGGACGCCTCTACATTCATAATATTGTATGGATTCATGGTGTTACATCGACTATCATCTTCGATCGAGATGATCGCCTTACTTCCCTGATTTGGAAGGGGTTGTAGGAGGCATTTGGGACGCAACTACACCTGAGCACCACTTTTCACCCTCAGACAGATGGTCAGATGGAGAGGACAAATCAGACTCTCGAGGACAAGCTCCATGCACGTGTCCTCGACATTGTTCACAGCTGGGAGGATCACATACCTTTGGTGGTGATTGCTTACAACAACATCTACCACTCCACTATCTAGATGGCACCATGTGAGGCATTGTATGGACGACCTTGCAGATCACCTCTATGCTGGACAGACCCTGGGGAGTCAACACTTGTAGGACCAGAGATTGTCCAGGCCACGACGGAGAAGGTGCAGATCATCCAGGAGCGGTTGAGGACTGCTCAGAGCTGATTGAAGTCCTATGCTGATAGGTGGAGGCGACAACTAGTGTTTTAGGATGGATACCATGTATTCTTATGGCTCTCACCTCGATGTGGATTACAGAGATTTGAACGGGCCATCATGTTATCTCCGCGCTTCATCGGACCCTTCTAGGTTCTCAGCAGGATAGACGAGGTGGCATATCGCATGGCTCTTCCACCTCAGTTGCACCAGGTGCATGCCATCTTCTACATGTCTCAGCTGAAGAGATACGTTCATGACCTGATGCATATCATTGATCATGAGGATCTGGACAATGATGACAGAGTGAATTTTGTGGAGGTCACGGTGGAGATCGAGGATCAATAGGAGAGGGTCCTACATGGACGGTCTATTCCAATGGTACGAATCAGGTGGAAGCAAGAGAACCTCCAGGAGAGAACATGGGAGTGGGAGGCTCAGATTCATGCTCAGTACCCTTATTTTTTCTCCTAGATTTTGATATATCATTATGGGGATGTAAAGCACTGGGGTGGGAGTAATGTAAAGACCCGTAAATTTCAAGTAAAATTTTTTCCTAAATTCATTGGGATATTACGAGTACGCAGTTTCTGACGGCACCTGTTTCTGAGGCCCAGAGTGCTTGGAATCAATTTCTGAAGATTAGCTATGGTACGTTCAGTGAACGAACAAGAGGGTTTTTCTATCTTTTGAACCGTTTCACGGAATTGAAATCTGGGGGTCCTGATGAACTCGTAGTGCTAGTATTTGCATAAGATGAATTTATCAGTGATGCATTTTCTCCGGAGAAGAAGTTTAATGTAACACCCCAGGTAAATAAAGAATATGAAATTTTTATATTTATCATTATTTTTGAATAAAATGTTAATATTAATTTAAAGGGAATGCTATGCTCGATGGCTTACCCAATATGCAACAACAAGTTCCTTGTAAATCTTACGCTGCACTCTAATACTAAAATAATTTTTTTTAATTGTAGTTAACACCTAGCCGTTGAAATGATGGGAATGAACAGAACTAACTAAAAAATTATTATATATGTTTTTAAAATATTTTTACATTCTACAATAAATGTTAGAGGATTAAAAATGTGAATGAATCCAATTTTAACCGTAAACATTATAATATTCTTTAAAAGGTCGATTAACCACCTTTTGATGGAGAAACTATTTTAAATACAATTTTCGACAATTTTATGTGTTATATTTGACAAAATAAAATTTTTCTTTAGATTCAGGACATCAATATTTACTTTGTGTAAATTTTTGGTATTTTTCTGATAAAGATAATTTTTTAATGAATAGTGAAAAATGTTGTATTTTAATTCATAACCTCTTTTTAATATAATTTATTTATATGATTAGATTATCTTTTAAATTGGTTTTAAAGTGAAATTAGAATATATTTTTACAATTTAATCCAATAGTGGTCATTGGAATTAATTTCACTTTGAAATTGGACTTAAACTAGTGTCAATCTTTTAATAGATATTGTTTCTTAAAAACACGGTATTTGTTTCGACAGCGGGAATTAATTATTAAATTAATTAATTCTACATATATGTTTTGAATTTTTTAAAATATACATTATTTTTGAATTCGGAATATCAAATATAGCTTAGGGTGATTTTTTGGTATTTTTCTGAAAAATGTCAATTTTTGATTAATAGTGAAACCACTAAGTGCTAGTTTAAAAACTGGTTTTTTGTTTAAATGAAACATTAACACTTATGTGATTTGAATTTCAGAAAATCCGACATACATGGTTGTAATTAGGATGTAAAATGTTTTTCAATGGGATTAAAATAATTTTTTTGGTGAATAGTATCTTATAAGTTTTTAATCGCGATTAGAGGTAATTAGTGTAATTTAAGGTAAAAATAATATTTCATTAATATTAAATGACCTTGAAACATGTTCTACCCTTATTTGATGTTTCTTGGACGACCAATAATATCCATTGGTCATCTTGGGGACCCCATGGAGCCACTGTGGTAGGAAAATGACATTAATACCTTTTTATTTAATGTTAAAATTGAAATGTCACAAACATTTTTTGTTTTACTAAAAAAATTCTTACAAGGGGTTATAAAAGTAATATTTATGACTATAAATATTAATTAGAAAGATAAAATGACTTCCTACATCATGATATTTTCTTTATAATTTTTAGACATTAAATATATTTAATTATTTTTGACACCATGATGATGCAGCGATTACCTCATTATTTAACAATTTAAATAAAATGAAAAGATAATGTAAAATATAAGACCTAAACATGTAAAAAACCTATTTTCTGGGTGTATTTATAACTCCTGTATCCCTATACTCGAAATATATAATTTTTGGACCTTTAAAATCCGGAATTCATTTTATAATAAAGTAACCTTTTATACCTTTCCAAGAGTGCCCCTCATATCCTCTTATAAAAGGCCCCCACATCTAACAACTTACCCACACCTCTCATGCCATTGGCTCGTCCAACCCCAGACCATTTTGTCTCTAAACATCCCCCTATTACTCTTACAAACCTCACATTGGGCAGATGTCTTCCCAAGGAATCCTTTGATCTCAAATCAAAAAGAGTTACCCATTTTATAGGTGATGTCTTCCCTTGTGTTCTTTTGTTTTATTTTGCTTCTCCAAACCCCCTAAACACTTTTTATTTATTTCTTTTGTAAAAAAACCAGTATATATGATATAGTAGGATGTTTTTATGAGGATAATTCGAGCTACACTAACACACACCTCTGTCTAATGGTTAAAGAACATACTGTTTCTGTGGATGGTGAATTACTGCCTCATGAAACAATGATTTTTCTATCTTCTCATACCACCTCTCATGGTGTCCATTATTATGGAACTATATTTATTTATGATATATATTATATTAATTTACTCTCTATTCTTCTTTATTTTATATTTAATACATACCTTTATGCTTTTCATGTTGTCAAAATGCGATAATTTCATTTGAGGAAGTGTGGACTACCGCCCCCTCAAGTGATGTGACTCGATCATGCAATACATGGAATGTATAAAGAATGAAATTGATGAACTTATGTGATATATATAACATATATATTATACTATAATTTTAATATATATATATACCTCTCATCTATTTTTAATTTCATTAATGTGCCAATGAAATGAAAGTAGCATTCATGCGTACGTATGACTTACCATCTCCATGAACGGTACATTTCATTTCTTATCTCCAAATGTTATGTAATATTATATGTATATATCTATAATGGATATATATGTCATATATTACATATAAATGATGTATATCATTCTGTAATTAGAATATATATATCTATCTTTTAACATTAATTCCATTAATATGACAAAAAAATCAAAGTAGCATTCAAGCGTACGTACGGCCTACCGTCTCCATAAACCGTGCTTTTAAATTTTTTTTATCTCAAAATGTTATGGAATAGTACAAAATGAATAAATACTGGATATATGTGATATTTAAAACATTAATACTATTTTGGAGACCATGTACCTATAACTACATGGAAAATATTTTTCTAACAAGTTCAATTTTTACTCTTGTACCGAACATCGACAAAAACATCTGATATGAACTCACATTATTAACAAATCAATATAACATTATAATATGTGATATGAAATTAATAATAATATTTAAATGAGTTCATTAAGAAATTATTAATTGACCAAATATTATTATTCAAGAGATTGAAGAACTATCGAGTCATGCCGGACACGAGGTAAGGGATCCAACCTATCCCTTTCATTTTAAGTACTCTCTTTTATGTCATTTCTTTTAATCTAATCTTTATTATGTTTGGGGATGTTATTTTATATTCCTCATACTTTAATTTTTATGTTCATATTTTTAGAGACCCAATTTGATCTCATAAATAATTTTTTGGATGTTTTGTGTTGTGCCGATAGGCTGCAGAGTTATCGTAAGGGATTTTTCATCTCACTTTTATTCCCGTGACATTTATGATACGTTTGCCTCTATTTACATTCAGTAGGGTATGTACTGCCCATTATTATACACTTTCTGTAGTGTAATTTCATTTATGGGTATTTACATCTTAATTGTATTACCCTTCTTCCATGGGGTGTTTGTTTCGAAAGTTACCCAACTCGGTAAGGGGACCTTTCACACTCATCTTTTTAAAAGACTTATTTTGTTATGTCTTTTATTTCACATAATAATATGTTGGGATATGTTCCTCTATATCCTTATTTATTTAAATTTTATGTCTAAGTTATGAGATACCATTATTTATCTCATCAACTCATTTTCTGAATTTTAATGTGATGCAGTTAGGCTGTCGAATTTCTATTAGGGAACTTCTTAACCCACTTTCAATTCATTGGGTTAAACCTCTACTTCTGGATTTTATTATGCCAAGATTATGTGTAGAATCTCTATGTTTTAATTTCCACAATCCATTGTGTAGATATACTATTTCTACACATAATCATCTCATTGTTAAATTCTTACAAACTTGTATGGGAAATCATAACTCAATCTCATTTCATTAAGTTAAATATTTATTTCATTAGTTTTGTTTTTCCAAGATTATGTGTGAATAACATCTGATTATTTCACACTTAATATATACTTATATTCGGTGTATTTATATTTCTCACACATAATTATGTGATAGATTTATCATTAATTTAAGGATACCATCTTTATAATGGATTTCATCTCAATTTACATTTCCATTGAGACTTCATTATTGTTATGCACCAATTCACTTTTATATGGGGTGTATACTGTACTTTGACATATTATATCAGTAATACCTTTATTCTCATGATATTATAATGTTAGGATTAAATTTTATTCTGAAATTATTTTTATTCAAGAGTCTCTCATTTTGTTAAAAAATCTTTAACAAAAATATCGTTTTAAATGTTTTAAAGATTCATCATTCTAAATATTTATCTTTAATGTCCATGTTTTCAAAATGGTTTTCAGTATTTATTTATATGGACATTAATGTTTTAAAATTATATTTCCATTAAAATATTCAATGTGGTATGGGACACTTTGATTCAAAATTCTCTTTTAAATGGTTTTTGAAAATGGATTGATTATTTAAATATCTTGGAATTACTTATTGAGATTGCAAATGAATCTTTGTTATTGAAATGTTTATATTTTCAAAAAAATTTGTGTAATGATTGTACCTGGAAATTTTTTGGGTGGTTATGTGATAAACCACAAGATGGGTGGTGCTGTGAATACCAGGATGGGTGGTTAGGTTATAACCTCCAATCCATTGGGTATAGAAGTTGGTCGTATGGCTATTCCATTAAGTTATATGTGTGGATGTCAACCATATTTTTATTCCATTTATGTATGTTTATGTACCATGTTACCTTTATATGATATGTGTTCTTTATATGGGTTTTATGGTAATCTTTTGGTTACAAAAGGCTAAGTAATGATCTTTTCTTCAGTGAAGAGTTTTTTTTACTAATTCATAAAGGTGAAAAGTGTTACTTTGATAAATTATTATTGAATTAATTGTTGTTTTGAAAAACTAACAATTTTCCTTCATTATGTATCCTTTACTGAGCTTTTTATGCTCACCCCATGTTTTTTGAAATGTTTTTTAGAGGACATAATGTGAAATAGGTTGAAGTATGGGATCAAGGAAAGACATGCTATTTAAAACATGGAACTAGACATGTTTCTTTTTAAGAGTTTTTATTTTATGGAAATTTAATAGAAGTGTATACTTTGTAATCTTTGAGATGTAATAGTTATTTCCTAATTCTCTAAAACTATAAACCTGAAAAGATCATCAACGTGAATTGTTCATTTAATTCAATAATAAGTAATGTTTAAGGTCAGGGCCTTATAGTTGGTATCAAAGTTCGGTTTAGATAACATTAGTGGTTAGGGTATTCTCTATGCATAAGTGACATTACCATAATGGATAGGATTTCAGAAAGAGTCATATTTTTAGATAAATTGAATGAGTAATTATATCTTAGTGTATATCTTCCTCATTAGTACATGATGGTTTTGTTGATATACACACACTGACATATTTGGTTTTAGTAAATGGTTGGATCTAGCAGGCACCAAAGTGTCATTGGGTTTGAAGGACACTGTGGGGGTTCTCTGATTAAGAGACTGGATGAAATGGGTGATTCAATGAGGAATCTCATGGTTGTTCTAAAACAATTATCAAGGACTCATGATCAACCACTTGAACACTGGTGTGTTCTCTAATGCATCATGTATGAGATGTCTAACTAGATGTGGAATTTCAGGTAATAATTATAAATGTAACCATTAGGGATTATATGATCCTTACTTTTGAGGTAATTATGGGTTACTATATGGTATTATGGAATATTAACGACATGAGATAAACTTGAGGTTAAATATGTTATGGTTATTTTTGAAGATTTTATCATTTTCTGGGGAGTGTTATAAGAATTATATAGTTTTGTAAAAAGAAAAACAAGCATACCGTGTGACAACCCGTCGCGTCCGACAAAGTTGTGGGAATCGAACCCACAACCAATGTGCGACTCGTATTTATCGCCTACCATTGGACTACGTGATGTCCCTGGTTTGTTTGACTAATTCTTTTTAGTTATATGATCTAATGAATCTAGAATAATTTGATTTTGGGTTATCTAATGAAATTATTAACCTATCGTGGATGATATGTGATTATGTTAATTACTTTTTGAAATGAGAATTTAAGAGAAACTGATGTTAATTTTGAGATAAATGTTAATTTTTACCCTGGAAGACTATGTGATTATATCCTTCAAATATTTGGGTTTCAATCTTAGTTCGGATTACTTTGAATTATTTTATTGACAAATTGTTTATTGAATGGTATTTGTTGAACTTTGGGTTTTGTTGGACAAATTTTGGAGATTAAGAATACATTTTCTTTTTATAATGGATTATTCATTTCTAGATTATCTGATCTTGTTCTAACAATTTTGGTTTCTGTTTCTGTCTAAAGATGTGGGAAATATATAGTTCTCTGTTGTGGGTTAGGTGATTCTCTAGAAGTTGATTATAGCGCTCTTTCCATAATACTCATCTTCTGGAGAAAGTATGAGTTTGTGTAAGAAATATAGTAAAAGATGAAAGTCAACATGACAAGTAAGTATGTTTCCTTAAGATCAGTAATAAATTCCTCAATGAAAAGTAACCTAAAACAAATATGTTGTCTATTAATTTTTCCTACTGCGGAATCGAATATCGTTTAAGCCAAAACAAGTTTGTGATTTTCTTGTGGTTAAATTTCTACTAAACATGTTTTCTATCACTCTCCGTCAGAACATGACCCTTAACTTTTTCCTCCATGTCCATGTTTTCCTATGTGGAATCCTAGTATGGGTTAACTCGAGTGACCTTTGTACTTCTCTTTCGTTATTATAATTTGATTGTTTTACTGACACTTATTCCGATGTGGGATTTTCAATGATGTTTCCAAGCCCAATTTTAAAATCGCGAGACGCAATTCCCAAAATGGGGGAAGGATGTAACACCACAGGTAAATAAAGAATATGAAATTTTTATATTTATCCCTATTAGTGAATAAAATGTAAATATTAATTTAAAGGGAACTCTATGCTCAATGGCTAAACCAATACGTAACAACGAGTTCCTTTGAAATCTTACGTTGAACTCTAATAAGAAAATAATTTTATTTTAAATGATAGTTAACACCTCGCTGTTGTAATGACGGGAATGAATAGAAAAAACTACAAATTAATTATATATGTATGTAAAATATTTTTACTTTTTAAAATAAAAGTTAGAGGATTAAAAATGCGAATGAATCCAATTTTAAGCGTAAACATTCTAATATTCTTTAAAAGGTCAATTAACAACCTTTTGTTGGCGAACCTCTTTTAAATCCACTTTTTTGAAAAAAATTCGTGTTATATTTGACAAAATAAAATTATTCTTTAAAATGGGGACATCAATATTTTCTTTGTGTAAATTTTTGGTATTTTTGTTGATAAAGTTCATTTTTTAATGAATTGTGAAAAATGTTGTATTTTTATTCATAATCTATTTTTAATCTAATTTATTTATATGATAATATTATCATTTGAATTTGTTTTAATGTTAAATTATAATATATTTTTACCATTTAATCAAATAGTGTTCATTGTAATTAACTTCACTTCGAAATTGGACTTAAACTAGTGTCAATCTTTTGATAGATACTGTTTCTTAAAAACACACTCTTTGTTTTGACTACGGGAATTAATTATTTAAATAATTAATGAAAATTATATGTTTTTAATTTTGTAAAATAGACATCATTTTTGAATTTGGAATATCAAATATATCATATGGTGAATTTTTGGTATTTTTCAGAAAAAACTTCAATTTTTGATGAATAGTGAAACCACTAAGTGCTAGTTTAAAAACTGATTTTTCATTTAAATGAAACTTTTCCACTTCTGTGATTTGAATTTCAAAAATCCGACATACATGGTTTTCATTAGGATGTAAAATATGGTTCAATGGGACAACAATAATTTTTTGGTGAATAGTAACTTTTATGTTTTTAATTGTAATTAGAGGTAATTAGTGTAAATTAAGGTAAAAATAATGTTTTGATAAAATGAAATGACCGTGACACATGTCCCAACCTTATTGGATGTTTCGTGGTAGAAAACTACAATCTATGGGTCATATAGGGGACCCCATGGAGCCAATTTGGTAGGAAAATCACATTAATACCTTTTTATTTAAAGATAAAATTAAAATGTCACAAACATGTGTTGTTTTACTAAAAAAAATTTTACATGGGGTTATAGAAGTCATATTTTTTCCTATAAATATTAATTATAAAGCTAAAAATATTTCATAAATCATGATATTTGTTTTATAATTTTAATACATTAAATAAATTTAATTATTTATGACACCATGATGATGCAGTGATTACCTCATTATTTAACGATTTAAATAAAATGTAAAGATATTGTAAAATATAAGAACTAAACAAGTCAAAATCTTATTGTATGGGTGGATTTAGAAACCTTATCTCTTTATCCTAGAAATAAATAATTTTGGGACCTTTAAAATCTGAAATTCATTTTATAATAATGTATCCTTTTATAACTTTCCAAGAGTGCCCCTCCTATCCTCTTATAAAATGCCCGAACCTCTATCACCTTACCCACACCTCCCACGACTTTATCATGGCCAAACCATGCCCATTTTGTCTATAAAAATCCCTATATTACTCCTAGAAGCCTCACTTTTTTCATAAGTCTTCACAAGGAAGCCTTTGAGCTCAACTCAAAAAGAGTTACCCGTTTTAAAGGTAATGTCTTCCCTAGTGCTCTTTTGATTTATTTTGCTTCTCCAACACCCTAAAATATTTTTGTTTATTTCTTTTGTAACAACAAAAGTAACTTAAATATACTAGGATATTGTGATGAGGAGGATTCAAATTACACTAACACACACCTCCGTCTAATGGTTAAAGAACAAACTGTTTCTATGGATGGTGAATTACTGCCTCACGAAACGATGATTGTTCTATCTTCTCATACCTCCTCTCATGGTGGACATTATGATGGAACTATATTTATTTATGATATATATTATATTTATTTCCACTATATGCTTCTGTATTTTATATTTAATACACACTAGTATGCTTTTCATGTTGTGAAAATGTGATAATTTTATTTGAGGAAGTGTGGACTACCGCCCCCTCAAGTGACGTGACTCGATCATGCAATACATGGAATGTATAAATAATGAAATTGATGAAATTATGTGATATATATAACATATATAATATAATGGAATTATAATATATTTATAACTCTCTCATCTAGTTTTAATTCCATTGATGTGCCAAAGAAATGAAAGTTGTGTTCATGCGTACGTACGGCTTACCATCTCCATGAAAGGTAAATTTCATATCTTATCTCTAAATGGTGTGTACAATTATAAGTACATATATATAATTGATATATATGTCATATATAACATCTAAATGATGGATATAATTCTGTAATTATAATATAAATATCTCTTTTTTAACATTAATTCCATTATTATGACAAAATAATGAAAGTAGCGTTCATGCGTACGTACGACCTACCGCCTCCATGAACAGTGCTTTTAATTTTTTTATTTCCCAATGTTATTGAATAATAAAAAATGAATAAATACTGGATATATATGATATTTAAAAAAATAATACTATTCTATAGATGATGTACCTATAACTACATGGATAATTTTTTCCAACAAGTTCAATTTTTACTCATGTACCGAACATCGACAAAAACATCTGATATAAACTCACTTTATTATCCAATTATTATAACATTATAATATGTGATATGAACTGTATAATAATATTTAAAGGAGGTACTTATGAAATTATAAATTGACCAAATTTTATTATTCAGGAGATTAAAGAACGATCGAGTCCTGTCGGACACGTGGTAAGGGATCCAACCTCTCTCGTTCATTTTAAGTACTCTCTTTTATGTAATTTATTTTAAGCTGGTATTTATTCTGGTTGGGGATGTTATTTTACATTCCTAATAATGTAATTTTTATGTTCATATTATGAGATACCCTATTTGATCTCATAAATCCATTTTTGATGTTTTAAGTGGCGTCGTTAGGCTGCTGAGTTTTCGTAAGGGATTTTTCATCTCACTTTTATTCCCGTGACATTTATGCTATGTTTGCCACTATTTCCTTTGAGTGGTGTATGTATTTCCCATTATTATACACATTTTGTAGTATAATTTCATTTATGGGTATTTAAATATTCATTGTATGACCATTCTTCCCTGGGGTGTACGTTTCGAAAGTTACCCAACTCGGTAAGGGGTCCTTTCACCCTCCTATTTTTAATAGACTTATTTTGTTATTTTTTTTAATTAACATACTATTATGTTTGAGATATGTTATTATATATCCTTATTTATGTAAATTTTATGTCCATGTAATGAGATACCATTTTCTCTCTCATCAACTCATTTTCTGAATTTTAAAGTGACACTGTTAGGCTTTCATATTTCTATAAGGGAACATCTTAACCCACTATCAATTTTTTGGGTTAAACCTCTACTTATTGATTTTATTATACCAAGATTATGTGTGGAATCTCTATTTTGTAATTTCCACAAATCATTGTGTAGATATACTATTTCTACACATAATAATCTCATTGATAAATTCTTATGAACTTGTATGGGAAATCATAACTCAATCTAATTTCATTGAGTTAAATATCTATGTAATTGGTTTTGTTTTTTCAAGATTATTTATGAATGAACACTGATTGTTTCACACATAATATACACTTATATTTGGTGTATTTATATTACTCACACATAATTATGTGATAGATTTATCCTTAATTTAAGGATACCATCTTTATAATGGATTTCTTCTCAATTTACATTTCCATTGAGACTTCATTGTTGTTTTGCATCAAGTCACTCTTATATGGTGTGTATACTGTACTTTGAAATATTATATAATGAATCCCATTATTCTCATGATATTATAATATTCAGATTAAATGTTATTCCTCAATTATTTGTATTCAAGAGTCTCTCATTTTGTTAAAAACTCTTTAACAAAAATATCATTTTAAATGTTTTAAAGTTTCATTATTCCAAATCATTATCTTTAATGTCCATGTTTTCGAAATGGTTTTCAGTATTTATTTATATGGACATTAATGTTTTAAAATAATAATTCCATTAAAATCATCAATGTGTTATGGGACACGTTGATTCAAAAATATCTCTTAAATGGTTTTTTAAAATGAATTGATTAATTCAATTTCATGGAATTACTTATTGTGATTGCAAATGAAATGTTGTGATTGAAATTTTTATATTTTCAATATTTTATGTGTAATAATGGTACATGGACATTTTACGTGTGGTTATATGATAAACCATATGACGGGTGGTGCCGTGAATACCAGGACGGGTGGTTACGTTATAACCTCCAATGCATTGGGTATGGAAGTCGGTTGTATGGATATTCCATTACGTGATATCTATAGATGTCGACCGTATGATTATTCCATTTAAATATTTTTCTGTCCCAAGTTTCCTTTATATGTTACGTGTTCTTTATATGGGTTTTCTGGTAATCTATTGCTTACAAAAGGGTATGTAATGATCTTTTATTCAGTGAAAAGTATTTTTTTACTAATTCATAAAGGTGAAAAGTATTACGTTGATAATGTATTCTTCGTTTAAATGTTGTTTTCAAAATATAACAGTTTTCCTTCTTTATGTATCCTTTACGGAGCTTTTTATGCTCACCCCATGTTTTTTTAAATGTTTTTCACATGACATAATGTGGAATAGGGTCATGGATGGGATCAAGGAAAGTCATGCTATCTAAAACATGGAACTAGACATGTTTATTTTTATGAGTTATTATTATATGGAAACTTAGTAGAGGTGTATACATTGTAATCTTTGAGATGTAATATTTATGTCCTAATTACATAAAACTCTAAACCTGAAAAGATACTCAATTTGAATTATTCATTTAATTCATTAATAAGTAATGATTAAGGCTAGGGCCTTATATTAAATTTTTGGGATTAAGTGAGAAGTCAATAAAATTGTGTACAATTTTATTTTATTAACCTTGGAATTTAAACTCTCTCATAGGAAGTTGTTGGTGGGGCCCAAAAGAGCACCCATCTTTCCATATTCCATAACCCTTATCCCCATTGAAAACCCTTGATATATACATGGAAAATCCCCATTAAATTTTGGTATCCTTTAATTGTGTAACTCTCCCCTCTCTCCTCTTTAATCATGCCTACACACCTAAACAATTAATTGAGTTATGTGTTTGATTTTTAAAATTGACACGCATGGATTGATGTAATAATATAAGATAAGCCTTATTTTATTTTGGGGGGTTAGTTGTTGTGTAAAGATATTGGGGAAAGAAAGCTCTAGTTCCTTCCGCGAAGAACTTCATCCTCTTCATCGAAAAGCACCAAATCCATGATGAACACTGACACGCCTCATTTTCATTTGTTCGTGACAAAAGGGGGATGCCGCTTTCCCCTCGGATGCTCTTCGTCGACTTCTACGGAACCTCACCCTGCGACGACGTTTTCCACGACACCCGTTGTTCGACATATTTTGTTAAGATAGTGGTGTGTTTATATTGAGCAGCATCAATTTACCTTCCATGTTTTTTTTTCATAAAACCAATGGATATCAGACAAATGCGGAAGGAACCAAACCAAACTAACACTGTCTGATTCCTCTGCCATTCATGTTTTTGAATGAAGTTTTCCTACCATTCATGAGCAATGAATCAAGTTATTTTTTCGGAGCTGATCGGAGGCCTGCAAACATTGTAAACGGACTCAGAGCATCTGGGCGTCCTAGAAGCGGATGTGTCATAGAAATTGGATCATCGGAACGAAGAACGAATTCCACAGGAGGCGTGTTAGCCAGAGGCGTCATTTCTAGAAAATTCCAGAATACAGAACGTGTACCCCAGAAGCACACACCATGTAATAAAGTGTACTATGGTTTCTGTTTCAAATGATAGAAAATTAACACAGGGCGTGTGACTCTATACACATGGCGTGTACTTTCCACACTGTTTGTAAGAGGAGGCTTCGATGGACCTGGCTTGTATTCACCTTATAGAAATGCTGAAGTGGCTTTTCAAGGCTCGGCGTATAATCTGGGAGATAAACAGACATGGGAAGAACCCCCTGGCCAAGAGGCACGGCGTGTACTACCTACACCATGGAAAATGTGGCTTTGTGATGACTCGGCGTGTATTCCAGAAATACATGGACACGGGGTGGAGTACACAGGCATGTACTCCACCACACGACCAGGCATGGCCATCACACATGGAACCGACCCTAGTGGTTTGGACATGGTGTGTAACCATACTACATGTCGTGTACTTACTTATCTACACGACCTGCCCCGTGACACATGCCGTATCACACAGGCAGTACCTGCTGTCTGATGACACTGCATGTATCGCTTACCTACACGACGTGTACTTTAGGGAAATGGCATGGTTGTCTTGTTCTCCGTGACATGGGAACGTTTTTCATAGTTTTTACCCTATGACGTGGGATGGAACTACGGGATATATCAACTCTGGTCTTCGTGATAGTTGATGTATCAACCCTCTTGGCTCGTGGAGTGGATCCTCTCGGAATCGAGCATGATTTGTGCAGGAACCCTAGAGACAGCTGCGTCTACGATGAAGATGGAGACTGTAATTAGATCCTATGTGGGTTTGGCCGTGAGGAAAACTGTACTTGGATCCTCCATGGGTTCGGTAGTGATGACAACGGTACTTGGATCCTATGTGGGTTCAACAGCGATGGATGTTGTATATGGATCCTACGTGGGTTCGGCATCAACAACATTTGTACTTGGATCCTACGTGGGTCCGACAAAGTAGATGATTCAGAGGCTACAACAATAATCACCATCCCTCATCGTGAGTAGTATAACTTTGTGAGCTGAATCTTGACATCTATTCAATATCATCGATATGATTGACTTTCTTTCCTATGTGGACTGGGTTGTGTTTTCCTGTTTGGACTGGGTTGTACTTGGGCTCGTGAGTTGGATTCGAACTAGAATTGATGACTTAGGTATATGTATGGGCAGAAAATTAATTAGAGTTGGTTGATACTTCGTGTTTGTATATTCCTTTATGGTTTATCCTTTTGTGGATTCGTGAGAACTTCGGGGGACTCGGGGTCCCTACTGAGTATCGTATACTCACACCTACATGGGCTATGCGCGCACTACATTGTGTTGGTTGCAGACAACGGACAATGCTGATCGTGGTTGAGGATTCTGTAGCGGACGGTACCCAGAGGTGGACTATCATGCGGGACATACACGGAGCAGATGGACGGACCCGAGGAGCCAACAAGACTATCTATACCCACACATCAGGTGGGAATTCTAGAGGACGACTTGATGTTTGATACTTAACTTTTCATCTCTTGTACGTTATTTTCTCTGTTGTACTGTACATTCAGTTGGGTTTGTATACTTGCTCATTTACTTTCCAGCACTTACTTTTGTACTCAGTTTACTTACTGTTTACTTCAGCTTGTGTACTCTGTGGTTTTTGTTTTCTTATATAAAGGCAATGCCTTCCCTTTTATCGTGATTTACGCTTTTTGTGCTAGTCGCCAGCCCCTGGAATATGGAAGGCAGGCTTGGGGTAGTCACGGAATAGGCCCTGAAGACGGGTCATGAAAATAATATAATTATATGATTTAAAAACATTATACATTTTATGTAATATTTTTAAGATATCAATGTCGTCACACCCAAGTCCCTATAATACATGATTTACTTCATGCCTATATCAGAAAATATTATTTAAAATATTCTAATGTTTTATAAGGAACGATTAATAGAATCTACATTTTAATGTCCTTATTAATTTTTCATCAAAAAAATATAAAAACCCTAATAAAAATGATTATATTAATATAAAATTTTTTTTCGACTCCTTGGTTCTATTTTGAAGATTTTCATTTTACGACCAAATACATGCTAGGGGAATCACTCACCCATGATGGTTATACCCTTTTTGGTCCATGGTGTCTACTAGGAAATATATGATGGTATCTACATACTCAATATACATCTCACTCCAGTCAATGTAATGTTATGGGTCGGGTGCACACCTCTTTAGTTTTGACATATGGAAGGCATCGTGTACCTCATCAAACCATTACAGTAGGTCTACCCAGTATGTTGCCTCTGTATCCCAAGATATATTCATGAAACAAGAGATGAATCATAGATATAAATTTCTACCCTATAAAAATATATTAAAGCCTCATCAAGTTGAGGACTTTAGGAACACATGTTCTCCATTGAGAACAGAACTCCTCAATGTAGGACTATCCTTTCCTTGTAATGACATTCATAGAACTCCCATAAAATCTATTATCAAATTGATAGGATGTGGGATGACTTGGCCAGCTGGTATATGATATCAAGTATAGTATCTTGTAATATTTCTAATCATTGATGTTCAATCATGATTTACATGGTGTTACCACCCCACTTCCTCATTCATGCCTCATGGGGTTGACAAAAACCAACTTGAATATGGTGCCCACACTTCACATACTAGAATGTGGGGCATCAAGAGAGTAACTAAGATATACATCTCTTAATACAAAACCACAATAACTAACATCTATGGACTTGGTGAATCATTACCACTCCTAGGGTTACCACTAATGGGCTGTATTAAATTCCCACGTAACATCCTCTCATTGCACGGTTGGTACCACCATCAATCCTAATAAATAAAAACAATCCCCCTTTGAAAAATCCATCAGGATCATGCCCAATGGAAATATACATGAAATATAGTCCTAGAATCGATATCCCCAAGAAAATCCTTTCTAACACACTAAAAACCATAGTGATAAAATCCATCGATTGGGGTATGTTGTACTATCCTCATCCCTTACAGAAGATTTCAATCAGGTCTAATGCTCTAATTCCTCATAAAAAATTTGTTAAAAGGATCATCATTTGAGATAATCTATTACCATATTCCCCAACCATGCTTTATAGACTATATCAATGTAAAATTATTATTGTAACTCCAAAAATTCCATCTACCTTTTGTTAGGTTAAAAAAATTTTATGAGATACTTCAGGATTTTATTATCATAATAAACGATAAACCACATGCCTATAAGGTTTTTTCATGACATTTTAATGAGTGTGACCACTACTGAAAGATCTGGATCATTGATCATGTAGTTATTCTCAATAGGCCTTTGTTTTTGGGACCCCTAAGTAATCATCACAATCCACTACATCAGAACACATCTAAGCATAGTTCTGAATTCATTGTAGAGCAACACATATGTGACATGCCCCTCTAGAATTTTGATGGTGGTTGTTCTCATCATAATCTTCTATAAATAAATAAAAACATGTTATATCCTATCTATACACGTGAATGGATTTCCATTTAGGGTTAAGGAAGTCAGGGGCACCAAAATCATGGAGGGATTGTGCATGAATATATGATTGTATCTTGTCATCCCATGGAGGATTCATACCACATTAACACTATTGGATGTATCTTATGATCGAAATACCTCAATTATTTCTATGTCCACTAATAATTAAACTTCTAAGATAAAATTTAATCATAAGTGGATTTCTCATTTCTAGAACCCACACATCGAGAATTTCACAAAATAATGGGCCCTGGGAGTATATATAGAACCATCAACAAATGAATCGTGTGCTCCTCCTCTGATTCCAAGTACAAAAGGATGTATTTGAAGAATAATACAATGAATCAGAAAAAAGGTCTGAAAAATATTTTTCATGAATTTCTTGTACAAGACAGGAGTACTTTTCATGTTTTGGGGAATCACCAAATACTCATAGTGACAATAGCATCACCAAACATCTATTTTTGGAATATCCTTCACCTGAACTCAATGTAGGTAAAAGAACAGCCTGAAGGTAGTCATTTGGAACAACCTCACCCCATTAATCTATTCATAATGGTTAATAATTCTCTAAAGTGGATACTTACTCTTCATGGTCCCCTATTTTGTTAAAAAATTACTCATAGACTCAAAATCCCATTGTCATTCATGGAGAATAACACTGACTTTTCCCATGGAGACACAGAGGGTTTTAAAATTAACTTCCACTTCAAATCATCCTACATCACCTTTAGCTCTCTAATATATATGTGATTCAGATGATACTATAGAAAAATGCTGATGAAATTCCTTGGTTTAAGTCAATGAAAAAGATTATCTCTCAAAGGGGAGGTAAGTCCAGAAAGTCCTCATGGATGATTTACCCATACTCTGACAATACTATTGGAATCATAAAGCTCATAACATATTTTACTCCTAGGGTAAGAATACCCATATGATTAATAAATTGTTATATCCTCCTATATAAGAGCCTATCATTCTATACTATGGATTCCTTATCACATGTGAAGAAAAACATAAATCCAAGAACTATGACACATGATATCCTCTTACTAAAATGGCGATCTATGCTTGAACCAATGAGAAATACTAAAGACCTACAATGTTTTTTAAAGCCTCATAATGTCTTAAAATATACCATAAGAATTTCATTCCTCCTAGAGTCAAGTTACACGACTGATAGAAGTGTGTGATCATCAAGTCTTCCCGGATTGGAGTCAATATTTTAAAAGAAAGAGAAAAATGCTATATTAGAATTGCTAGTTCTCGAATATGTGATATAGTAATGAATGACGAGGTTTATCATGTGTATATCCTTGATACAACTATAGTAAAATAGATGAATATCATACCATGAATCAGTCTTTGATCCTCAGTGTCGTAATCCTATGATGACTGCAGCTACTCAAGTTTCTCACCAGTAGCTCACTATGCCAAGTG